>VDFB02075321.1:216707587-217373849 GCA_007258455.2 Sequoia sempervirens | reverse complement strand
CCTGCAACACACAAACACACGACTCCAATCTACAAACATAATTTACAATTTACAATTTCATCAAGACCTCTTCATTCAACAAATTCACACTATTCCTTGTAGCATATCAAAGTCACTCAATTGGGTATAATTCCACTCACACAACCTTTCAACTCACAACACAATGCACATCAAGGACCTATTATAGATCCTTTCAACATATCCAACAATCACCAATGCTTGTTTTGTACCAAACTGCACAAATCAAGTTTTATACACTTTTAAGGGCCCAAATTAGCCCACTTTTACAAAGGAACCACCTTCAAAACTTTTCCAAATATCTTGAAACCTTGAGACAACACTTTATATCTATCAAAACTTCAAATTACAGCATTAAATTGCATAGATTCAATCATTTACCACCCAAACCATAAAACCCTCTACCTAGGCTTAGAAACCCTAGGTTTTATTGAAAGTAGCACTTGCCAAACACTCCAAAACTTGAAAACTATTCAAAAAAGCCTAAAATACCCTTCTCATGCTCAAACTAACATAAAATAATGCTTCCCAACTCAGAAACTCAATTTCACTCACCAAAACCTCATTTTTCTTAAGGAAAACTCAACATTTCCTCATTTGGTTTGATGCCCAATCCAAGGATCATCCTCCATTCAAGTTTCTCATGGCCTTTTATAATGTTTCCCTCCTAAAAAAAACCACTTCAACTTCCAAAACTAACATTTGAAAGAGGTTACTGTTGGTCTCCCTCTTTAATAGACTTTTACAACCCTTCACTATTTGTTAATTTGACAACTTAGCACTTTTTGCACATTTTGAAAATTCTACTACCTAGACCCCTAAATACTATTGAAAAAATGACCAATTACATCACCACATGGCCTTATAGACCTTATTAAGACAAAATTCCTCCAAAACTATAATCTAGACCTTATGACCTTAAATGGATTAACAACTTTTAATGGTGCTCCTGCACCAACTCCTCCCACATTGATAGCACCGATTTAGAATATTTTGGTTTTTATCTCTATTTATAAATTACCTCATCAGTAAAGTACCTCATCACCTATGTTTTCTATTTATGAAGCCTTGAATGAAATATATTTCATTTATTTTAATGGATACATTTTTTGAGGAACTAATATTCGTCTCATTACCATGTTACAGGTAAAATTATACACCGTGCCAAAGAAATGAACAAGGAAGAAACTAAAAAAATGAAGAGCTCCAAACCTTCAAAGAAAAGGAGAAATTACGGTTGAAGGAAAATCATGAAAAGAAGAAATTGGAAATGATTGATGAAAACAATCCAATTGAAGAGGAACCTCAACCATCAAAAAGAGAACAAAAATTGGCAGCACAAAGGGAACGAATGTGAAAGCATCGTGCTAGGACAGATTCAGATACCATAGCTGGAGACACACCCTTTACCAAAAGTGAATATTATGGGACACCATTAAGCACAATTGAATATGGAGGGACACCATATACTACATGTGAATATGGTTGGACACCATCCACCGCATCTCAAGTTGAGAGTACATCATCACTCAGATTTGACGAAGAAGGTATGCCATCATCCCCACAAGAAGATCAAGGTATGTCTTCTACTCCACCATCAATCGAAGGTACGCAATCTAGCCCACCTCAATTAAATATTGATGAAATTGCTAATTTTGAGATGTATGTACCTAGGAGAACACCACCTTGAATTTTGTGTAGAAAGCCAAAGTTTTTTATTAATATTGATGAGGATATTTTGCAGCACATATCAATGCAGGGCATGTTTATGCAGTTATTGCAGATGAAGACAATGAAGAGGGAATGAACTATTACTTGTGTCATTGTGTTGAGGCCAAAATTAAATTGGAAGGCCTAGTAATAGATGGAGAAAATATCAAATACCCTACAGGCTCAGTTTTTGTTACTGGAACATGGCTTAGAAGGTACCCACATAAGAATGTTAAACATTGGCTATTTCAAGACTTTGACACGCATCATAAGATTCTTCATTATTCAAACCTTGTCATGGCATCCAATGTTAGTTTGACCAAATATGGGGGTAGACCTTTGAACAAGACCTTGTGGAAGGTTCGTGAGTCTGACCATGAGGAAATACTTGACACAATAAAGAGTAGAACAGACCCAGATGGTTCATTGGATTAATTTGTAAGTATATGCACAATGGTTTTTATTAATTTATATTTGTATCCACATTAATTTGTTTGATTCCAATGCTATCATCTTATTTTACATTATTTATCTCTAAGTAACCCGGTAAATATTGATTAGTGTCCCCTTGCAGAAAATGTAGATTTATGAGCCATCCAAGAGAATCTCAGGTAGAAAAGCAATACAACATCCCTATTTTGATGATCTTGACAAATCTCAATTATGATTTTAAGACATTAAAAAAGTGTGTGTGAAGCTTGGTGAGGGAATTTCAAGTTATTCATTTGAATTTAACCTTATCATGAGCACCTATGATGTAGACATTATAAGAGCATCTCGAATTTTAAGATATTCTATTCATGAGAGGTGTTGAGTGCAATAGGTATCTTGGAACTCCTAGTGAAGATGTATGACTAGGAGTGACTAGGTTGAGAGACTACCATGCCTATCTGTAAGTTCCTTCCATCTATTTTCATTTCATTTCCATTTTGGATTAGTTGTTTCCTTTTATTCTTTTACTTTACGTATCTATAACTAAACTGTTAAAAATTGATTGGTCTCTCCTTGCAGAAAATGCTGATTTTTTAGCCATCGAAGAGAATCTCAACCAAAAAAGCAATGCAACATCCTTATTTTGATGATATTGAAAAATCTCAATTCTGATTTGAAGCCATTATAAAAGAGTGTGTGAAGCTTTGCGAGGGAATCTCAAGTTACTCATTTGAAGTTAACCTCTAAATGAGAACCTATGATGTAGACATTATAAGAGAATCTCGAATGTATGAGTGACATTGTAAAATATTTGTGAGAACAAAGCACCTAAGGAATTTTAATGAGATTTACTTGTAATGATATTACTGAAATATTGAAATTTGGTGTAGGGGCATCAAGGTTATTGAGCAAATTTGGTTCATGGAAGTCTTTTAAGTTAGTTTTGTGTTTTGAGTTTTGTCAATTGAATAAGGTCACATTAGATGGTCAATTGATTTATAATGTAATAATTTATGTTAGTTACAAAAACAACAGTTAGGCATGATTGAAAATATGTAGAATCATTTGTAAAGGCTATTTAAAGCCTCTTGAAGGCTTGAACACAATGTAATTTTGGTGCAAGAGCACCTAGTCTCCTAGTTGCAAAATTTCACTTTTTGAAGGTTGATAGGTGGTCAATAGATTAGATTAAGGTATTTTGTGTTTATTTATGCTAAATAAGGTCAATCAAGACCATTTAAGGTGTATTAGGGTGATTTTTTGAGTCTCGATGGTCAAATGTGCAAAAAAATGCATTCTTGCTACAAAATTGTCAATATTTGAATTTGTAGCCTTTTGAAGGAAAATTTTTGAATTTGGTTGTAAATGTGCAAGAATGAGGTCTAAGAGCTTGATATACCATTTAGACAACTCGGTTTTCATGGAGTTCCTTTCAAATCCTCTACTTTTATTGTTCCTACGGTAAACTATTTGATAGGGTTGGTGGAATTACCTTTCTTAGTAATCACTATTAATGAGATTGAGATTGTTGACCTTGAGAGAGTATGACTTGGGAAAAAGGAATTTGATATGGCTATTATTTTCAAAGAATTCAAGCAAGATGTACTCTGCATTGATGTCATTCCTCAATCTTCACTTGATGGTATCAAGGAATGGTTGAACTCCATGCATATAAAGTATTATGAAAGCAAAATGAACTTGAACTAGTGGCCAATTTTGAAGAGTATTACTGATGATCTAGATAAATTTATTGAAGGTGGTGATTGGGAATTTTTGAATATGGAAGCTAGTGATTCTAATTTTGATAATTCAAAAGAGTTAGAACAAGGATATGAACCCTCTGATGTAGAAGAGGAATCAAAATCATATTTCATGTAGCCACCATCAAGAGTGTTACAAGCCAACAAGATGGAGGGAATTCTTATATAAGGATAATTTTCAATGTTGTAGGTATCGGCTTTAATACCAACTACAATGGCAACATTGAAATTCCCTAGCAGTATTATATTGAGGAAATTTCCTTTAGATGCAAGGATTCAAAGCACATCAACCATGTGGTACAAATGATAAAATCCCAGAGACGATCTGTAGCAATGAAAGAGTCTACAAAGGCAGAGAGAGATACACTGGTGACTCAGGAGAAACTTCAGCTCTCAAAAACAAAGTCAATTAGGCTGGCAGGCATGTGGATCAGGTCAGCATTTGGTGGAAGAGGAAGAAAGATGAATGGAACTTTGGAGGCCCACCATACTAGATTTTGATATTCAACCATGAGAGTAGAAGAGAGAGCTAATATCCTGTATCAAAACATTAAGCATGCATTCTTCCAACCAACAGAGAAGGAGATGATTACTTTGCTTCATTTTCATTTGCATAACCATATCAAGGCGTGGGAACCAAGAATACCAAGGATGTTCAATTTTATGTGGAGGTAATGGACGTGGTCCAAACTTTAGGAGGAGAAAGAAGGTCAATGTATGATCCTCGTGAATTTGAGGAAGAACAACAAGAGAGGGACAGGAAAAATAAAATCAATACAGAGTTTCAAGGATTTATCAAGCGAGTAAGAGAGCTATGGGAGCAACCTCATCTAAAATATTTTGAACTAGAGTTTGATATACCATTTAGAGAGCTTGGTTTTCATGGAGTTCCTTTCAAATCCTTTTCTTTTATTGTTCCTACGGTAAACTGTTTGGTAGAGTTGGTGGAATTACCTTTCTTAGTAATTGCTATTAGTGAGATTGAGATTGTTAACCTTGAGAGAGTAGGACTTGGGAAAAAGGAATTGGATATGGCTATTATTGTCAAATACTTCAAGTGGGATGTACTCCGCATTGATGTCATTCCTCAATTTTCACTTGATGGCATCAAGGAATGGTTGAACTCCATGGATATAAATTATTATGAAAGCAAAATGAACTTGTACTAGAAATTTTGAAGACTATTACTGATGATCCAAATAAATTTATTTAAGATGTTGGTTGGGAATTTTTGAATATGGAAGCTAGTTATTCTGATTTTGATAATTTAGAAGAGTCGGATCAAGGATTTGAACCCTCTAATGTAGAAGAGGAATTAGAAACACTCTTCATGTAGCCACCATCAAGAGTGTTACAAGCCAATAAGATGGAGGGAATTCTTATATAAAGATAATTTTCAATGTTGCAAGTACCGGCTTTAATGCCAACTACAATGGCAAAATTGAAATTCCCTAGTAGTATTTATGTTAAGGAAATTTCCTTTAGATGCAAGGATTCAAAGCACATCAACCATGTGGTATAGATGATTAAATCTCAGAGATGATTTGTAGTAATGAAAGAGTATAAAAAGGTAGAGAGAGCTACATTGGTGAGTCGGGAGAAACTTCAACTTTCAAAAACAAAGCCAATTAGGCTAGAAGATGTGTGGATCAAGCCAGCATTTGGTGGAAGAGGAAGAAAGATGACTGGAACTCTCGAGGCCCACCACACTAGATTTTTATATTCAACCATGAGAGTAGAAGAGAGAGATGATATCATGTATCAAAACATTAAGCATGCATTCTTCCAGCCAGCGGAGAAGGAGATGATTGCTTTGCTTTATTTTCATTTGCATAACCATATCAAGGCGTGGGAACCAAGAAGACCAACCTGGATGTCTAGTTTTATGTGGAGGTAATGGATGTGGTACAAAATTTAGGAGGGGCAAGAAGGTCAATGTATGATCCTGATGAAATTGAGGAAGAAAAGCAAGAGAGGGACAAGAAAAATAAAATCAATATAGAGTTTCAAGGATTTGTCAAGCGAGTAAAAGAGCTATGGGAGCAGCCTCATCTAAAAGATTTTGAACTAGAGTTTGATATACCATTTAGAGAGCTTGGTTTTCATGGAGTTCCTTTAAAAGCCTCTACTTTTATTGTTCCTATAGTAAACATGTCTAATAACCTTCAATTCCTCAAAGGAGAGGTTGTTGGTTGATTTGTACCCCATTTTTTATCAAGAACATTATTTTCAAGAAATTTACTAGTTTGGTGTATTAGGGGTCTAGAGGTCTTGGACCTAGAAAAAAATCATGGAATTGGAGGTTTTGACACATAACATACTGTTGTTTGATGAATTTGAGTGAATATCTAGTGTTTAAAAGGTTGTCTCTTTGTAAATAGGGCTAATTTAGTAGCCTTTGTGCAAGGTGGTCTATTGGATCTTAATGATGGTACAAAGAAACATGGCATGATCTCTTGGAAATTTGTCTTGGGGTCTATGTTAAATCTTGATTGATGTATGGTTGGCCATTGAATGACCTTCTCTAAAAGATAAGCCCATTTGATGAGATTTAGAGACTATAAGCCTATTGTTTTTTAGTTGATTCAATTTGGGTGATTGTGATTTCAAGGTAGGTGTCTTGTTGAGGTCTAATTAGTTGATGTTGAAAAGATTTCCTCCACCTTGAATTGAATCAACAAGCCCTCTAACATAACAAACCCCAAAACCCTCTTCTTTCACAAGTTAGGCAAGGGTTTATTGAAAACCCATACTCGAAACCTTCCCACAACCAACCAAATCCTAAAACACCTTCAAAAAGGTCTGCACAAGCTTAAAAGTTCAAGAGATATCGTTGCCCTCAAAGATTTCTTCAAACCCTAGCAGTAAACCACCATTTTCCACTAAAAAATGCACCATTTGACATCTAGGGCATCACTTTAAAACCCTATATTAACCTCCCTTACACACATGTTTTATAACCATAACTAAGCCTTTCCATTGAGTTATAGAAGCATACAGTGGGTGAAATGCTTAATATGACATTTTAATGCACTCAAAACCCTTAAAACAGGGTATACAAACTGACCCTCAGTAATTGTTTTCTAAATGCACAAATCACTTGAAATCCAACCAAACCAAAACTAAAATAGAGTTAAGTCTGCTTCCCACCAAATTCCATCGAAAAGAGAGCACAATCACCCTATACAGAACCGTACAATTCAATGAAACATCAAATCCCAAATTGCAAAAGGGTAGCAATCTTTGACAGGGTATTACTTGGATACCATGGTGCTTATGAAATCTCCATCTGAACCTATGGGATGATGTTGGTTCCCTCTACAATAACCTCTCTCATTTTTTGTTATCTCAAAGTGGTTTTCCCATGGTGTCCAATTTTCAATTGATGGAAAAAGTGTCAAATGCAAGCAGTGAAAAGTTGCAAAGTGGTGCAACTTTCGTTCTGCAACTCGTGTGACCAAAAAAATTGTTCCAATGCATCTAAACATGTATTTTTATGCTAGGCATGGTCCTCTTTCACACTCAAACACGCAGAATCACTCTGAGCTACGTTCAACCAGATCGATCCCTTAAGGGTCCAAAGTGCAAAATGGCTGCAAACTTTAGCATGTTGTTACTTGGATACCATGATGCTTAGAAAATTCTCATCTAATCCTATGGGATCATGTTGGAACCCTCTACAATAACCTCTCTAAATTTTTGTTATCTCATAGTTGTTTTCCTATGGTGTCCAATTTTTAGTTGATGGAAAAAGTGTCAAATGCAAGTAGTGGAAAGTTGCAAAGTGGTGCAACTTTTGTTCTGTAACTCGTGTGACCAAAAAAATTATTCCAACGTGTCTGAATAGGTATTTTTACACTAGGCATAGTCCTCTTTCGCACCCAAACTCATGAAATTTCTCTAAGCTACATTCAACCGGATTGATCCCTTAAGGGTCTAAAGTGCAAAATGGTTGCAAACTTCAGCATGTTGTTACTCAAATACCATGACACTTAGAAACTTCTTGTCTAATCCTATGGGATCATGTTAGGCTCTTCTACAATAACCTTTCTCATTTTTTGTTATCTTAGAGTGGTTTTCCTATGGTGTCTAGTTTTCAGTTGATGGAAAAAGTGTCAAATGCAAGTAATGGAAAGTTACAAAGTGGTGCAACTTTTGTTCTGCAACTCGTGTGACAAAATGAACTATTCCAACACATCTGAATAGGTATTTTTATGCTAGGAATGGTCTTCTTTTGCACCCAAATATGCAGAATCGTTCTGAGCTACGTTCAACTGAATTGATCCCTTAAGGGTCTAAAGTGCAAAATGGTTGCAAACTTCAGCATGTTGTTACTCGGATACCGTGATTCTTAGAAACTTCTCATCTAATCATATGGGATAATTTTGGCCCCTTTGCAATAACCTCTCTTGGTTTTTTTTTTATCTCAGAGTGGTTTTTCTGTGGTGTCCAGTTTTTAGTTGATAGAAAAAGTGTCAAATGCAAGTAGTTGAAAGTTGCAAAGTGGTGCAACTTTTGTTTTGTAACTCGTGTGACCAAATGAACTATTCCAATGCATCTGAATATGTATTTTTACACTAGGCATGCTTCTCTTTTGCACCCAAACACGCAAAATTGTTTCGAGCTATATTCAACTGGATCGATCCCTTAAGGGTCCAAAGTGCAAAATGGCTGCAAACTTCAACAAGTTGTTACTCAAATACTGTGATGCTTAGAAACTTCTCATCTAATCCTATGGGATTGCGTTGAGCCCCTCTACAATAATCTCTCTCAATTTTTGTTATTTCAGAGTGGTTTTCTCGTGGTGTCCAATTTTTAGTTGATGGAAAAAGTGTCAAATGCAAGCAGTGGAAAGTTGCAAAGTGGTGCAACTTTCATTCTGCAACTCGTGTGACTAAATGAACTATTACAACATGTTTGAATAGGTATTTTTATGCTATTCATGGTCCTCTTTTTCACCCCAACACGCGGAATTGCTCTGAGCTACGTTCAACTAGATTGATCCTTTAAGGGTCCAAAGTGCAAAATAGCTGCAAACTTTAGCATGTTATTACTTGGGTATTGTGATGCTTAGAAACTTCTTGTCTAATCCTAGGGGATCGTATTGGGCCCTTTTACAATAACCTCTCTCATTTTTTGTTATCTCAAAGCATTTTTTCTATGGTGTCAAGTTTTCAGTTGATGGAAAAAGTGTCAAATGCAAGTAGTGGAAAGTTGCAAAGTGGTGCAACTTTTGTTCTGCAACTTGTGTGACCAAACAAACTATTCCAATGCATTCGAATAGGTATGCTTATGCTAGTCATGTTCCTCTTTCACACCCAAACATGCAGAATTTCTTTGAGCTATGTTCAACTAGATCGATCCCTTAAGGGTCCAAAGTGCAAAATGCCTGCAAACTTCAATATGTTGTTACTCGGATACCATGATGCTTAGAAACTTCTCGCCTAATCATATGGGATCATGTTGGACCCCTCTACAATAACCTCTCTCATTTTTTGTTATCTTGGAGTGGTTTTCCTGTGGTGTCCAATTTTCAGTTAATGGAAAAAGTGTCAAATGCAAGCAGTGGAAAGTTGCAAAGTGGTGCAACTTTCGTTCTGCAACTCGTGTGACCAAATGGACTATTCCAATGCGTTCGAATAGGTATTTTTACACTAGGAATTGTCATCTTTTGCACCAAAACACATAGAATCGCTTCAAGCTACGTTCAACTGGATCGATCCCTTAAGGGTTTGAGTGTAATATGTTGAAATAGGCCATTCCACCTATTGTTTAGGTTGTGTCTTGGTGATATGGGTCTGATGTAAGTAGGATAGGTAGTAGGAATAATAAAATAACATTGGTAAAGGCATTGGAAGAGATTACTAACAATGCCCCTATTGAAAATTCAAAATTGAGGCCCCTTAAAAGCAAAGCTAGAAGAGGTGAAAAGAAGAAATTGCTTGAAAATAAGTTAGAATAGGTTGGAAATAGGGTGAGGTTGTGGATTTTGATGTGTTCAAAAGGTCTGCAAGGATAGGGGAGGTCAAAATTATGTTATGGCATAATGACCTAGTTGGGAAAACAGGGGTTTTGAATGAAGAAGAGAGGTTTGAGGGAGTAAAAGTGGGTAAAGTCAAGAGGCAACATAATTTGGTGGTCAATTAAGTTTGTGCAGGCAGAATGAAGAGTGTTGGAATAGGTTTTGAGGTTTTGGTTTGGGTTTGGGGGTTCGATTCATTTTGGGTTCATTGGTACAAAAAACATGTAAAAACAAAATATATATATGTAGCCTAGAAGCATGAATTAGGATTAGAATATCACATAACATCATATAAACAACAAAACCACCATAAACTTGAATGTCATTTAAAACATGCATGATAAATATTCATCATTGAAACTTGAATTGTGGTAGCTTGATATACAGAGTCTATTGATGCTAGGGTTCAATTTGTATGATTTTGAAAAAAGAAGCCAACTAAGTAGAGTTATCACGTTCTTCATAAATCATAAGAATTTGTTTAGTACACTAGACATTTTGATGTCTTCTTGTAGTCTCAAACATTATTTTATATCATTGTTGCATTGGTCTTTAGAGTGGTAGCTTAATATAGCTCCACAATACAAAATTTGGTTTACCTATGCAATGTAACAATAGCATAGGCAGATTTTTCTTTCAAAGAACCAAAGGGCGATTGCACAATTGAAGTGTATAAACACATATCTTTTTGTAATATCAAGGATACTTTTTGAAACTTCCATGCATTGCTAATCTAAAAGGGAAAAAAAAATTCCTAATCTATATGTAGCCATGCTTTTGACATTGTGAAAAAGAGAAAAACTTCCTAAATGATACAAAGGCATGGCCAAGCAGTTCTAACTCTTCACATGAGAGAAGAGAGATGTTGGAGAGTACATCAAGTCAGTGAGAACAAAAGTGTAATGTGTTTTAGTTTTTATTATTCCTCTGTTTCTCTATAGATTGGTGATAAATTCTCAGTTTAATGATGCAGAATAATTTTTGAAAAAAGAAAGTTGTGTCACAATTCGCTTTCAATCTAGCAAGCAAAAATGAAAGCTCGGCCTCTTGGAATGAAAATGCTTGTTTGAAAAATAAATGAATAAGAATGAGGTAGTTAAGGTGTTTGAAGTGATTTAGAGGTCACTTTTAGGGTTCCCTTGGGTGTGGGTGAAAGTCAAACTCCATAAAACATTAAAAAAAGTTCAAAAAAACACTTTTTTGGATGCCTCGGCACACGGGTTCTATCTTGGTTTGCCTAGGTTTTGTCTAGGTTCTGCTCAGGCTCTTGGGTTTTTCTTGGGCGAAACAGACCCAAAAATGAAGGACCCTGGTCAAACCCATAGGCGAACTAAACCAGGACCCGCACCACCTGAGTGAACCAGGACCAAAACCAAGGCTAAAATAGAAGAACCTGGTAACATAGATAATGTGTCAAGAAGTTGACTACATCTACTTTGAATATCATGTTTTGCAAGTGTTGTGAAGATTATGTATCCTTTGCTTAATTGAGTTGTTCCAATCAAAGGATTAAATATATTAGAATCTTTTTATCAATCATTTCATGGAATACCAATTGAAAATGTGTTTTTTGCTTTTAGATAAAGTTGTTTACCATCAATCAATTAATTTATTCAAGACAAACCATGAAGGACAGCAATGATCAATGCTAAGGCTAACCAATTAATAAGTATACATGTGAATAAGTCAAGCATGTACATGTGAATAATGGAAGCACAAGTAGTCACAAACGTGTATGCCTTGAAGTATACACACGAATACATAGTATACACAACTTAATACAAAGTATATGCACGAATACAAGGTATATGCATGAAAATGTGTAAGTCACAATGTATACATTGGAACACACATAAGTCACAAAGTATACACATAAGTTGTAAAGTATACACTTGAATACATGTAACTCATCTATTGAACCATGAATTTATAACATGCATTTATAACATGCAAATATGGACAGCATCGATAAAAAAGATTTGTATTAACCAAATAGTCATGTACGCATACATCAATATATGTCGATATAAGTATAAAATATAGGTAAAAAATAGCCATATAGGCTTACGAGAATGCCATATAGGCATACAATGTCAAATATATCCAATACAAAATATGTACAAAACTGCTATGTAGGCATACAACAAAGGGCTTTGGAATCAAAATTCATTGCTCTCTAGGCTCTCAAAATAAACTCTTTCCCTTTGCTTGTCAATTAGATGGTGATAGGTCTGTCACTCATTTGTGATGCACTCGAAGAGTGCTCTTGTTGCTCCTCCTAGTACTGTTAAGTTCTTGGTGAATTTTTAACTGTTACAAAAAGTAGACATTAATATATAGAAATTACATTATAAAAAATGATATATTTAACAAAATAATCACTTACGTCCATCTCACGATCACTCTCCACGAGGGGAATATTCACATGTTGATGTTGAGGCATGCTCAAGCCCTATATAAACCATCCAAATAGAAATTAAACTACGAATCAATAATGGTTTCATTTTTCACTAGAACTAACATCTATAACAACGAATGTAAATTGAAATTTAGTAATTTGCCTCATACCTCCCCTATCAGAGCCATCGAGGATTATATAGCAGAAGAAACACTGATATCCATTTCCCTTGTAACATTTGAAGGTGTTTTTGCCTCCAACATCTAAAAATAAAATAAAAAATTATTCAATTACAAAAAGTTACAATAGCGATCCACCTCATTACTTATAATGTATGAGATCTAATGAAAAAAAAATTGAGTACTTATTAAACTATATATTTCTGATTATCATGCTTACTATTTTCCTTATCCATATCTTGTTTGAAAGGACATGTTTTTAGGCTTTTACCCATAGTAGAAAGCCATTGAACTGTTTGATTAAATGCTTTTGTAGACATGTACGATAACTGTGGTGGCATAGAGAAGGCAGTGAACTGTTTCAAAAAATTCCTCAAAAGAAATGAGGTCTCGTGGTGATGGAATGCCATTACAAAAAAATGCATGTCATGGAATTCCATCACCATAAGACCGCATTTCTTTCAAGCATTTTTTCAAAAATTTCATTTCCTTCTCTATGGTATTATTGCTTACTATTATGCTTTGATAGATATTTTTCCAAGCATCCATAGTTTTTTGGAAAGCACCTATTTTAGGTTTTTATCCATAGTAGCAAGGAAGTGAGTACAGTTTGATAAAATGCTTTAGTGCACATGTATGAAAAATGTGGTATCATAGAAAAGGTGGTGAGCAGTTTGAAGAAATGCCTCAAAAAAATGTGGTCTCATGGTGATGGAATGGAATTCCATCACCATGAGACTGCATTTCTTCGAGGCATTTTTTCAAACTATTAACTACCTTGTCTATGCTATTGCTTACTATTATGGTTTCATAATTTTTTCCAAGCACCCATAGTTTGTCATGCAGGTGCACCTTTGAAAGCACATGCCTCCATGTGAAGTAATTGCATCACTGCTTATGTTGACTTTCTAAACAACTATATTGGAATTGAAATTTTGCCATCTATCAACATCTAGTTATTAGTTATGGAATGTGAAGTAATACTTGAGTTTGAATCATGTGCAATGCAACGTAACCAACGATATGAATATAAACTACACAAATCTATTAAGTACAATTCATTAGTTAAACTCTTTATTCTATTACCTACATGTAGGTTTAAGTAAATCCACTGGCACTAGAAGGTGTTCCCTCAAAACCTCCAATATTACCCTATTCAACATCCAAAATCACATATTAAAATACCATTCGTAAAACAATGCTATTAACATGTCATAAATTTATAATTGTTTACTAGTTACATACCCCACCGATAGGTGTACTGCACAAAAAATTTGGTGGAGGGCCGGCGTATCTAGTCTCAACACTATGACCCTACAATTTTATTAAAATCATAAAACTAAATTAGTTAATCTTGCATCTCAAAATTGAAATTTAATAAATTAAATTCAATGAACATGCTAACTTTTACCTAAGTATCAATTCCATATGCATCATGTAAAATGTCAGCCACCCTCTCCATCTTCGTAGTTGTATATGGATCCTGCATAGTAGCCTCCTGAGTGTCAGTGGGTTCATATGAACAAGTCGCCCCACAAGATTGACACACATGGGTTCAAAGGACACCACTTGAAGACTCCCCTAGATGGTGCTATAGAATGGGGTTAGTATGATGGATAACACTCTGGTTCAAAGTGTTGATCTCCTACAATATCTCTACATCTGCACTCTCCTTCACAACGGTAGGCATAACAACATGCTCACAAGGCGGCCTAGTGAGAGCTTGTCTCCCTTGTCGTGTAGGATCTAACTGTGCACCGGGCCTATCCTAATTTGACCCCCCACCTCTCCCCTGGAAGTCCCTCATATCAAAATAATTTGGTATTTTGTTCAATGTGAACTCACTGTATAGTTTCCTAAGAAAATACTGGGGGACTTCACAATTGTTGCACAGTCCATCATCAAAGACCGTGTACCACCTATCATAAAAATAGTTCCTAATCTCTTGGTGGTGGAACCAATGAGTAGGAAACCTCTTCGCATTGAGGCTAATATTTTGATTTGTGTGTGGGTCAGTGAATAATAAGCACAAATCACCTTTTATAATTTTTAAATCCTTTACTTGTTTATTTGATAGTTTATTCGCATAATATGCCCTAGTTGTTTGCCTCCTATCTTGCCATCTAGTTATTTATTTGCTAATTGAATCTATGTTTTTTAACATATCTTTCAGTGAATTTTCTAGGGTCATTATTTATGTGGTTGAACCATTTGGATCACTCAACCTACTAATAAAATCCTCAATTTATTTTTTTTTCTCAATTTCACTCATTAAATTTTGTTGAGTGTCAGGAGGGTGATGAGTGATTGGTGGAGGAGGTTGTTGTTGAGGTTGATTTTCTTGTTGAGTATTTTCTTCTTGATTATTTGGTTTATCTTCTTGTTGAGGATTTTGATGGTTTGTGGGTTCATTTGCATCTCCTACAAATTCAAAAAAATATATATCAAATATAACCTAAAACTAACAAAATCAACCTAAAACTAAGAAATTCAAAACAAATAGAAAAAAATACTTACCTCTCCCACCTCTTCATCGTCATGGTGCCATCCTTGCAAAGAAATAACAATTGTTGTTGAATATTTTTGCACAATACCTTCTCCTAGAATGCGAGCACAAAAGATGGGGGTTTTGGCCGCGGGCAGAACAAAAAAATAGTCGAAATGAAAATGAATGACTTTAATTTTTTTTTTGCTTTTAACGTGCAATAATGCGAGTGTGTTATAACACACTCACGCTATGAGTTTTCAAATTTCTTTTAAAAAGTGGCCGCAAAATTTCTACCCAACTTCATGCACCCACTCCCTACTTGATAGGATGTC
This sequence comes from Sequoia sempervirens, assembly GCA_007258455.2. NCBI lineage: Eukaryota > Viridiplantae > Streptophyta > Pinopsida > Cupressales > Cupressaceae > Sequoia > Sequoia sempervirens. The sequence goes on along the minus strand of VDFB02075321.1, from coordinate 217,358,510 downwards.
TTAACTTCATTGACATGTAGGATAAATTTATGATTAACATCTTTGGTCTGATTTTGTGACATGTCATATTTAGATGATTCTACCAATGCTTCCAAGTCGATGTTGAAACCATCTTTATGGTCATTTCCATAGAATCCTATGAATTCATCTATAGCTTGATCATATGTGAATATGTCTAGAATATTATTGGTTTCATTTTTTATCTGTCCATCAAAATTTTAAAGAAATTGCATTTTTACAAGCTAAACTCTATTCTTTGCATATTAAAAAATTGTTTTTCGATTAATTTCCAAAAAATAGGGGGTTGCATGCTTTATTTTTTATTTTTTAGGATGCGTCCACTTTGAAAATTAGTAAAAAAAAAATATACAATAAAAATTTAGCAAAAAAATCAAGCATATAAACTGCATGGTGTTAGCTAAGCTTTCATTGAAGTGATTTTTGAAATACTAAAAAAATTAACATTTTAGGGGGGCCACAACATATGCTATGTTATGGGTTTTCGATAAGAATAAGAAAATATTTCGTGGCCACCCTATTTGAACCCCTTAATCTCCACTAGTTTTTTTTTAAAGTAGTTTAGAAAGAAGATTCGGAGCTATATGACTCTTGTTCTTATTGTATCTACAAATTTTGAGTGTAACTATCTTCAATTTCTCATCCAAGATTAGTTTTTCTTGATTAAAAAAAGAGTGGCCACTTAAGATCCACTAAAGAAAGAAGAATAAATATCATAAACCTACTACAACAAATCTAGCCGATTAAATATTTTCTTCAAAATATGAGAAGACTAATAAGGATAAGATGAAGTGTGTCTTTCGTAAAAGGCTTGGACATGATGAATATAAATTCTTAAATAAGCTAATAGATAACCTAACTTGTATACTAGAAAAGAACAATATCAAGGTGTCTAACTCAATCAAACATGGTTCATTAGAGGGATCTTCAAAAGACACAAATCACAATAAGGGGAGGGGAAAGGGAAAGGCCTTAGTTTTAGTCACTTCACAACCCAATACCTAGATTATTAACTCAGTTACTTCGCACCAAGTGGTTTCATAATAAGATGGTTTCACCTCCTCGAGGTCATATTTCATACCATCCATATTAATGGTGATGGAATTCATTTTGAAGCGCATGGGAGAGGGTCTATTTCCATGGGTGAAGGAACATTTTAGTCCATATTCTCTACATAGAGTTTTTATTAATTAATATCTTGGTTATTTATAAAATTTCCCATATTGTCTCTAACAAGAAAGTTGAGTTCATACTAGATTTAGTGGTAATTAATAAAATGCATTGTGGGTCCATAATTTTCATGAGAAAATTCGATCATCAATCCAGGCTCTATCACTTTCCTCATTTTTTCTTGACTCTCCTTCAATGGCATTACTCACTCACTCATATGAGGTGATCCATTTGTGGTACCAATAGTTTGGCCACTTCTATTTAAATTTATGGTGGAATTTTCCAAGGTTGTGTTCTTGATAAATATCTTAAAGAGTATGATAAGTGAAAAGTATGGAAGGCCGCATAGGTTCTAGATTTAGTACATAAAGAATTTGTAGGGATATTTCCACATCCATCTTTTAGCAAGGCTAAAGTTATGTCCTAATATTTATTGATGATCTTTCTACACACACTTGGTTTTACTTTCTCAAAAAGAAATCTAAAATATTTGTCTTTTCAAGACTTCAAATCATTTGTACAGAAAAAATTAGGGAAGATGATAAAGAGTCTACACATAAATAATTGGGGTGAATATGCTAACCATCACTTTGAATAATTCTATACTTAAGATGGTATTTACTTATAGTGCATAGTTCCATACAGTCCTCAAGAGTATGTCCTTAAAATAGATGGCCAATTTTATAATACACACTTTATTATTAACACCTCAACTCTAGGTAGAGGTAATTAACAATGTACATATTCTATCTATAATCATGTTCCTCACCAAATTGTGAAAGGGTGACTCATTTTTAATCTTAGACTAGTTGGAAACCCACAATTAAGCACTTTGATTATTTTGGTTCTCCAACATGGGCCTACATTCCAACAAAAAATGTAAGGCCAAGTATCTATAAAGAAATCCTTACATATATTTGTTGGGTACCCATATATTGCCAAAGGATATATAATTCTTCATCCCGCCACTCATTAGATCTTTATAGAGAGGAATGTTAAATTTGAGAACTCTTTTATTTTTTTCTACCACTTCTCATCTTCTAAAATAATTGGATACATTGCAATATGATGTTAGCTCTTTAGAGGGTATTATCCTCCTATCCTTGATGAGGATTCTTCTCCCTCCATTTATGATGATGAAAATGATGAGGATTTACTTCCTTCATTACCTAGTCATCACTCAAGGGTACTCCTCTACACTATCCAAATTCTACAACTACTTTGCCTCTTTGGGCTAGTCAAAATATTGTAGTCAGTAGGTGATTAAGTTGGGGATGTTGAATAGGACAACTGAGAGGGGGGGTGAATCAGTTGTCACAGATTTTAACCTTTAATTCAATTACCATAACTAATACTTAACACTACTTAAATGATTAATCATCAAATTCTAATGCAGAAACTCAAATCCAACACATAAACACAATAACACCAGATTTACATGGAAAACCTAATGAGGGAAAAACCATGGTGAGGATTAACTCACACTATAGAGAATATCAAAACTGATTACAAAAAGGCTCACTACCTAAAATGAGGCTCACTGCCTGAGATAAGGCTCACTGCTTGAAACAAGGACTCACTGTCTGGAACAAGGACTCACTGTCCAATAGGGCTACAACACGAAGAGATCACTAGCACATAGATACAAAGAAGACAAAGAAGAATTGTTATAGAGAGACTACAATCCCAATGCAACAAAGGATTCCACCACAATCACTTGATCAACTTGCATGAATGATAGAATTTTCCTTCTGCTCGCTACATCTGGTAACTCAACATTAAGCTTCACACTAATCTACCACACACATCTCACACACACTTTTTGGATAGCATCAAAGTCGTGTCTACTCTTTCACTTATCTTTCTTCTTTCCTTTTGTATATTTTTCATTACTATCTCATATTGTATTTATACTATCTCCAACCTTGAGAAAGATACAAATTCAATGATCCAATCTTCAAATTCAAATTAGGTTAGTGCAAAAACATCTTAGGGTGGAATTAGAATGAGGGAGACCCAAACACACACTTCACCAAGACCCAAAATAGATCCAGCATGCTTCATCAACTTTGAAGATAGTGCTTAACACAAGGTCAACCAAACCAATGTAAAACACATAGAACAATTAAGCTTGAAACTTCCAAAAACCAAAAATATCTTCAATGCAATAAAAAAATCTTAATTAGATAGAACCAAAATTCAAAAGACTTCATCAAAGAGAAATCCAAACCAGCAAATTTTTTCCTAGACCTCAACCAGTACATAGAAAAAAATAGTTCACAATTGGTGAACATAACTCAAACTTCACAATGAACCAACAACCAAAAAATACCAGATCATTATCCTAAACAAAAATTGAATACCTTTAAACTTTCTTTAATACAATTTTCTCAATATCCTCAATATATACAACCAACAACAACAAGTAGATAACCAGTTGACCAGTTGACATCAATGACAACACCCTCATTCATTCCTCCATTCTTTCAACAATCTCCCCCTTTTTCATTGATGGCAACACATGATGTGAAAAAACATTAAAGACGCCATACCAGTTCTGAATATACTTCTCAATATTTTTTATTTTTGCTTCTCCCCCTCAGAAGATCATCTTCCTCATTACTTTCTTTCTCTCATTATATTTTTCTCCTTTTCACATGCTTTCTCTCCCCCTTTGACATCAATGGAAAAGGAAAAATATATGTCCATTGAATCTTCCTTTGACATGAAAATAGAATAGTCACAATGATAACACTTGAAACTACCTGCTCCCCCAGAGGTAGCCACCAAAACATCAGTCCATAAAGATAGAACCATGAATCCACTAGAGTAATGCATCTCCAAATGCATATTACTTTATGAAAGGAGTGGAAATAACCCTCAACTTCTCTCAGAGATACTCAAAAGTATCTTTAGGAAGAGCCTTTGTAAATATATTAGCAATTTGATCCTTTGTCAGAACATACTCAAGCTTGACTTCATTCTCCATGACCTTCTCTCTCAAGAAATGATATCTAATAGATATATGCTTCATCCCTAAGTGTATCATAGGATTCTCCAAAATGTTAATTGCACTTGTATTATCACAGAAGATAGAAATGGGATCATCATATAGCACTATGATATCTTTCAATGTTTGTTTCATCCATAGAACTTGTGTACAGCAAGATGTAGCAGCAATGTACTCAGCTTCAGTAGTAGACAAAGAGATAGAATCTTGCTTCTTACTCAACCATGCCACAAATCTACATCCAAGAAATAATGCACCACCACTTGTACTCTTTTTTTCATCTACACATCTAGCCCAATCTACATTTGTATAGGCACTAAGTGTAAATTCAATATCTGTAGGATACCACAATCCATAATCTAGAGTGCCATTCAAATATCTGAATATTCTTTTAATAGCAGCAACGTGTGTTTCCTTTGGATCTTCTTGAAATCTAGCCACAAGACAGACTGTGTGCATAATATCTGGTCTAGTAGTAGTCAAATACAGTAGTCCACCAATCATAGATATATATTTTCTCCAATCAACCTTAGGAAAATCATCACCTTTACCCAATTTACAAGCAATCACCATAGGAGTACTTCTAGTTTGGAACCATCCATCCCAAAATTCTTCAACATCTCTCTCACATACTTAGACTTTGAAATGAAAAATCCTTTCTCTGTTTGATTAATCTGTAGCCTAAGAAAGAAATTAATCTCCCCAAACATAGACATTTCAAATTCTTTCTATATCTCTTCCACAAACATCTTGCACAACTTTTCATTTTCTCCAAATATAATGTCAACATATACAACTACAATCAAGATTTTGTCATTTTCAATATTAAAGTACAAATTATTGTTTGTTGTACCTTTGTTAAATCTTTGTTGAATCAAATACCTATCTAACCTTGCATACCAAGATTTGGGAGCTTACTTCAATCCATATAAATCTTTCTTTAATCTTCACACCATATCTGGTTGATCTATTAACTAAAATCCTTCTGGTTATTCCATGTAAACTTCTTCCAACACACCATTCAGAAATGCTGACTTGACATCCATCTAATAGACTTTGAAATTTTTATGAGTAGCCAATGCCAAGAACATCCTTATAGCTTCCATTCTTGCTATTGAGGCAAAAGTATCCTAAAAATATATGCCTTCTACTTGTGAGTAACCTTTACACACAAGCCTCGCTTTGTTTCTAACTTCTCCATACTCATTCAACTTATTTTTGAATACCCATTTTGATCCAATGATATTTTTATCTATCAGTCTTGGGACCAATTCCCAAGTCTGATTCTTCTCAATCTGTAAAATTTCTTTCATTGCTTCCTTTCAATGTTCATCTTTATAGGCTTCCCTTACAGTCTTTGGCTCAATCTGAGAGAATAAACAAAAATTTACTTCAGTGGCAGCTTTGCTTCTAGTTAATATACCTTTTTTCTTGTCTCCAATAATCTAATTTTCTAAATGATTCCTCTGTACATATTTCGGTGTCCCAGGGGACATCACCGGAGCATCTTCTTCTCTTTCATTCTGTTCATCTAGTTTTTTCTACTCATCTTTATCATGTTCTCCCACAATTTCTTTGATTCTTGCACAATCATATTCATTAGACACATATCCATAAATATCAATAGAATTCTTTATTGTCTCATCAACCTTCACATTTGAGATCTCTACAATCTTTCTCAGTATTTTATTAAAAAAATTGTATTCCTTTCTTTTGTTAGAGTATCCAAGAAATATGCCTTCATCACTTCTTGCATCAAACTTGCCCAAAGTTTCCTCATCTCTTTTGATATAGCATTTGCTTCTGAATACCTTGAAATATTTAACTATAGGAATTCTTCTTTGCCATAGCTCATAGGGAGTCTTTGTATTGTTCGCTCTTGCTTGAACTCAATTGAACACATAAATAGTAGTATAAATAGCTTATTTCCAATAAAATTCTGGTAATCCGGCTTTAGTGATCATTGATCTAGCAACCTCTTGACCTGTTCTATTTTTCCTATTCTGCTGAGGAGTTCTCAGAGCAGATAACTGTCCCTTTATTCCATGCACTTCACAAAACATATTAAACTCATGGGAGGTGAATTCTCCACCTCTATCAAATCTTAAGCATTTTATCTTCAAATTCACTTCATTTTCAACTATAGCTTTGAATGCCTTGAATCTATCTAATGCATATGATTTCTCTCTAAGAAATGTAACCCATGTATATCTAGAATAATCATCAATTAAAAGCATAAATTACCTTTCTCCAAGTAGACTTCACACTCTCATAAGACCATAGAGATCCGTATGAACTAAATCTAGTAGTCCAGTAATAGATTGTTCTTTTGATCTATAATGATTTATTGCTTGCTTCCCAAACTGACAATTCCTATAGATAGCATTAACAGGCTTTGTAATTCTTGGTAAATCTCTCATGGCCTAAATAGCACTAATCCTTTCCAAGTTATCAAAATTCATGTGACACATTCTCCTAGCCATAACCAACTCTCATATATTTGAGTCATAAATCACCGTCCATCAGCTCACTCTTAAGTTGATAAATATTCCCTTCATATTTCTTTCTTGTAGCAATCAATGTTTCAAATCCTTTTTGAATCTCACGTTTCTCATCCTTAAACACAAGATCATATAATTTTCTACACATCTAGCCAATGCTCAAAAATTTATACCTTAAACCCTTAACATAGTAAACATTGTTAGTATGATGCTTGCCATCAAAACTTACTGAACCTATCCCACAAATTTTAGCACTAGTATCATCTCCAAACATAACTAAGCCTCCATCATATTTCTCAAGTTTAACAAACTTACTCTTATCACTAGTCATGTGTAGTGAGCAACCACTATCAACTACCCAAAAAAAATATCTTGTTTAGCATGTAGGGTAGAGATAATCGTACCTTCATTTTTCTCCTTCTCCTTCTCCAAAGGGATTTCCTTTACCTTTTTTTCTGAATTAGTAGTAGGTTCATCCTTAATCACCAAGAATAAGCATTCATTATCATTTGGATCTTCATCTAAAATACTAGCATTCTCATTCACATAGTAAGCTCTATTAATCTTCTTTCCTTTCTTTTATTTTGCATATCTTTGTTTATTCCTTTTAGCTCTTTCCAGACACTTTGCAGCATAATGACCTATTTCTCCATAGCTAAAGCATTTAAAGGGAAACTTACCTTCATAATTTCCAGATCCTTTCCTCATTCTTCTTACAAAGTTAGCTTCTATTTCATCTTCAACTTTTATAGCTTTAAAGGAATTCTCTGATTTTCCTCCATTTCTTTGACTCTACTTTCTCATTTCATAAGATGTCAAAAATCCTAACAGTAGATACTTAGTACAAGTCTTATAATCTATAGTCTTCTCAATAGCACTCACCTTCTAACTATAAGCATCAGGAAGCATTCTGAGATTCTTCTTTACAATACGGGTTTCATCTATGCTACCACTAAGTGATCGCATTCTAACCACTACCTCATCCAATCTATGTACATAAGCTTTAACATTTTCATCTTCGAACATATGTATAAGATCAAACTATGTTTCCAAATTCTATAATTTCACCTCTTTAACTCTTTCATCACCATCATGTGCTCTTTCTAAAGCATCCCAAACTTCCTTATCTATCTTCAGATTCTAAACCTTAATCAACTTGGAATGTACCAAACTGTTCTTCAAGATGAACTTCACCTTATTGTTCACTTCATGTGCTCTAGTCTCTTCAGGTGTACTCGAACCATTAGTAGGAGGATTGTAAGGATTCTTGTAAGTTTTCTCTACATCATATCTGCAATACTCCATATATTCTTCCATCAATACTTTCCAAATACCATAATTAGTTCCATCAAACCTCGAATAATCAAAGACCATTTTACTAGCCATCTGAGACCTTCCTCAAGTGGTTAAGCTCTTCAACAAGGAACTGAGCTCTAGTACCAATTGTTGAATAGGAAAATTGAGAGGGGGAGGGGTGAATTAGTTGTCACAAATTTTAACCTTCAATTCAATTACCAGAACTAATGCTTAACACTACTTAAATTATTAATCATCAAATTCCAATGCAGAAACTCAAATCCAACACATAAACACAATAACACTAGATTTACATGGAAAAACCAATGACGGAAAAATCACGGTGAGGATTAACTCACACTATAGAGAATATAAAAATTGATTACAAAAAGGCTCATTGTTTGAAACAAGGCTCACTGTCTAAGATAAGGCTCACTACCTAAAATAAGGACTCACTATCCAGAAGAAGGACTCACTATCCAATAGGGATACAACCTAGAGGGCTCATTGCCACAAAGATACAAAGAAGACAAAGAAGACTTGTTACAGAGAGACTACAATCCCAATGCAACAAAGGATTCCACCACAGTCACTTGATCAACTTGCATGAATGATAGAGTTTGCCTTCTACTCACTACATCTAGTAACTCAGCATTAAGCTTTGCACTGATCTACCACACACATCTCACACACACTTTCTGAATAGCATCAAATTCCCACCTACTATTTCACTTATCTCCCTTCTTTTCTTTTGTATATTTTTCATTACTAGCTCATCTTGTATTTATACTGTCTCCAACCTTAAAAAAGATACAAAGTTAGCCATTCAATCTTCAAATTCTAATTAGGTTGGCACTAAAACATCCTAGGGTGGAATTAGAATGAGGGAAACCCAAACACACACTTTATCGGGACCCAAAATAGATCCAACATGATTCATCAAATTCAAAGATAGTGCTTAACATGAGGTCGGCCAAACCAGTATAAAACAAAGAAGAATTAAGCTCGAAACTTCCAAAAACCAAAAATATATTCAATGTAATCAAAACATCTTAAGTCTAGAACCACAAGTCAAAAGACTTCATCAAAGAGAAATTCGGACTAGCAACTTTTCTCCCACACCTCAACCAATACACAAAAAAGCATAGTTCACAACTAGTGAACACAACTCGAACTTCACAATGAACCAACAACCAAAAATATAGATATAGAAACCTTCAACAACCATGACCAACATATCTGAACCACATGAGCATAGGGGCAAATACTGGATCATTATCCTAAGTAACAACTAAATACCTATAAAATTTATTTAATACAATTTTCTCAATATCCTTAACATATACAGCCAACAACAATTAGTAGATAACCATTTGACCAGTTGAAATCAATGACAACACCTTCATTCCTGTGGACACTGATTTTGGTTTTCCCTAGGTTTCTTCTAACACTTCTTGGTTTTTCACCTAAAAAGAGAGGAATTGGGTCCAAAATGAAAATGTATACACTCAAGATTAATGTAAATAAGATGTAATGTATCTAATTATGATATATTAATGCACTGATCTGAAAATAAAATGATTTAATGATGCTAAACCTAAGAAATGCAAAGTGTTGGAAAACACACTATGATATACAAAAAGATGAAATATATATAATAAAGAACAAAATAAAGATGCAAAACAAAAACTATACACTTGGAAACTGATGAAGAGTTGATTAAAGACTATAGAAACCTTTGAAATTCTAGAAAATTTGATTTTTAAGCCAACTGGGACACTTATGCCAAGCTGGTGACTTAGTCCCAAATCAGGGAAACTACCCAAAAAGCTATATTTCCAAATGGGTACCTGAAATTGTATAAATTCCTAAAAATTCAGTGCAGTGGAACTAAGTTGCTACCATGGGTGACTTAGTCCACTTTGGATTTTCTACAAATCCGAAAGTGGAAATGGAAGCTCACAAACTGCACTCTGCTTTCTAATGGAAATCTAGATCTGAATCTTTGAAAAACCCTAAAAAATAAAAGATAATTTTCTTTCTAATGGGGGGTTTTCCTTGGTCAAACCTCTAGTTGGTATTTAAACTTTGCGAGAGATAAAATATGCATAAAACCCTAGCCCTAAGTGTGTCTAAGACTTGGAAAATTTGAAGTAAGACAAAACCATATTCTAATGTGATAGAATAAGATAAGTAAATGGCACTTGAATGATGCAAGACTTCAATCCAAGAAACCATACAATGTTTCAAATGAATGCAAATGACATGCAAATGTTATGCAAAACTTAAATCTAAAGATAGAGAGAAAATGGAAGATGGAATCACTTTGAAAACAAGTCTTTAGGTGTGATTTGATGGCTAGTTGCATCTCCTCAACCTAGATTTCTCCATGATTCACCATAGGCATCCATGATCAACCCTTTGCAATGTGAGATCTTGAACAAAAAGTGAGCTTGAAGACCTGCATAAACCCTAGTTTGCTGCCCTAAAGCTTCAACTTTGCTATAGAAAGACTAATGAAACTTCTTGTGAAAGATATTTTTCTCTTGAATTTTGATTTTTTCTTTGTAAAATGACTAGGAGATGTAAAAACTGACCTAAAAACGTGTATTTATAGACATTAACACCAAATTACTCATTATTTTAACTTCATAGGCTGACATCCCTCAAGAATTTGAATTAGGTTAGTGATTTTCCCGCTCAAAAGTGGAAAATACCCCAAAAGGGACTAAGTTGCCACCCTAGGCAACTTAGTCCCACCAGGGATTTTTGAGGTGGGTTTCACAAAATTTGAGTGGTTTGAATGTTATTTGTCAGGATTTGAGTGATTTATGAGTGAAATAGGCCTTAAAGTCCAAAATCATGAGCATTAGGGGCCTATAAATGAAATTTTTAAGGGGTGATTGATGCAAGGTGTCTAAAATAGGACCAAATTAATCACAAAATTGTCTCTTTCTTGAAGAGTATACAATTTTTTGTGACACATTAAGCCCCCACTTTAATTCCCATATGACTCTATGTGCATATGTAAGCTAAAGGACTCTAAATAGTATGCTTTATTATAAAAGGATACTCATTCAAAAGATGGGAGAATGAAGCCCCCAATGCAGTTATCTAAAAAACCACAACATTAGGAACCGCATCCTGCAATACAAATTTTTTAGTTGTCTAACAATCCTTTTATCTAACTTCTAAAAATAAAATTCAAGGGTAGATGTATGCCTCCCCTTGATTATGCTTGCTTTACAGAGGCGGAATCAAGGTAGCACTCTAGCCACATCAAAAAAGAAATATAATATCGTAGGACATTTCCAAGTGCCATGTCACATAACAATAGTCATTTGATGATGGTGGGTGTAGAATCACAATTTCAACACATCAAACGACATCGAAAATGAAGTTCCCTAGCTCTTGTTATGTTGTTTTGAAGGAAAATAGCTTATTAACTCTTAAAAGAAAATAACCCTATTTTAATGCATTAGTAAAAGAAATGAAAATAGGGTAAAAGAGGTAAAGAAGATTAATTTTTCACTTACTATTTCATTTTACTTTCTTGTAGCTTGAGAGTGAGAGTGAGAGGAAAAAATGTTGAGCAAATTGGGTTACACACCTACACGATTGGACATTCTTTGAGACCAGGTGGCACACGGCAAGCGCCAGCATGAGGTGAGTCAATTCTGTAACCTTTGCTTAGTGATTTTTCTATGATTTGATGATTTTTATGCATATATAGGTTAATTTAGGATCTTCAAAAAAAGTTCACAAAGTGTCCCTTTTGTTTGCAAAGTGTCTCATTTCTTCGCAAAGTGTCCCATTTCTTCGCAAAGTGTCCCATTTCTTTGCAAAGTGTCCCATTTCTTCATGAAGTGTCCCATTTCTTTGTGAAGTGTCCCAAAAGGGTTCTAAATTGTCTAGGGTCTTTAGGAAATCACACTAGATGGAATTTAGTACACTTTCATGATGAATAATGTAAAAATTAAAAATATTAGATGAGTTTTAGAGCATATTTGTGTAAATTTGATAGGTACCCACTCAATCATGACAGTGATTAAGAGGGAGACAATTGAGCTTCCTGAGAGATCTAGCTCCAGCACTATCAACAGAGGAGATAGAGCATCTTTAGGTTGTGGGCATCTATTGGGAATATCTTATGTCTCCTATGAGATACCACGATGCCATGTTGATGGCTCTTTGCGAGCATTGGAATGTAGATACATGTGTGTTTCATCTGCCTACAAGGGAGATGATGATCACCTCACAGGGTGTACACCAAATTCTTTGTGTTCCAATTTGAGGAGAGTGAGTACTTTCCACATAGACCATATCTTCCATGAGTAGAGGGCTGGTTTACAATACCATCTAAATGGTTCAGTTCATGATGCACGGGTTAGAGGACGGATTGATTTTTCGATGCTATTATACTCATTGGCACCAGTGGTTCAATGGATTATGATGCATATTGTAGCATTAGATCTTGTCCCTAATGGGTGGGAAATGCACCTTGAGGGAGGACTAGTCCACTTGATTTGAGGGATGGTAGAGCAGTGGACAGTATATGCCTAGGGTCAGTGTATCCTAGCACATCCGTATTATGATATTGGGTGATTTTTATTCCAGGAGGTGGACAGTATGGTGCACTATATGCTTCTATAGGTGAGGTGCCTTGAGCATATTACATGCACTAGACCAGTTAGCTATCCATTTGTAATAGCAGTAGGGTATCCTCAGGCTTTCACCTATCCTCTACGACGACTATGGCAGTATGGTGATTTGCATTTTTTGAGAGTACAATTTGACTAACTGGAGGAGGATGAGATCTTGTGGAGACCTCATCAGCTAATGCTACAATGGCCAGATCATACCAAATAGTTTAGGAGGATGCAAATGGATGGATTTTTGGTTGTTCATCAGGACCACGTAGTACTACCTTTCTACTATGATTGAGTCATGCAGCAGTTTGGATAGGTGCAGACACCACCCCAGGCACAATATTCTTTTAGGAGGTCAGTGTAGAGTGCCTAGAGATTGAGTGATACAATGCGACTCACTCTCAAGCATGTAGCCGAGAGTGACTCAGACTTCTCTAATCATGGCCAGCTACTAGTCTCTAACACAGACGACATCGATGCCATAGGAGAACATGAAAAATGGTGGACAGTGACTTGACCAACACCAGTATTCTCGATGGACGAGCCAATAGGAGATGCAAGGCAACTACCAAATGAGGGAGATGACCGAGAGGATAGGGCCGAGGAGACACGCTACAAGGCTGTCAATATATTCATTGATGTTATTGATAATGAGTATGATGAGGAGGCAGATCCAAATTATGAGGGATAGGAGGGACAGGAGGAGGATGAGGAGGAGTACGAGGAGGATGAGGATGAGGAGCCACCCCTGATTGAGAGTGATGAGGTAGGAGCTGAGGAGTGTCACGAGTGGGGAGATCCCTCTCCCATTCATATGACGAGGACACGAGCAGTAGCTGTAGCAAGCACCAATACTCACAGTCATGGAGAGGCTAGCACATCCTCCATGCTCCCTTTATAGGATGGCATTGAGATTGCTCAGCCAACTGACGATATAGGTGATGATATTTGATTTTATGCATGTACCTATAGAGATAGTACCTACATCCATCAATGAGGAGGAGATGGACTCAGAATACATTCTCCTAGAGTCACTAATACCATTCGTGAGGTTATGAGCAACGTATGAGAGTATGAGGAAATGACTTCACTGAGCCAAGACCATAGGACCATCATCCCAGACCCTAGTAGATGTGGACATATTACAAGAAAAGGTATCATAGCTACAGGTAGAGAGGGACTCAATTGCGGAGGATTGTCATGTGGCTCTTGGGAAGATACAAGGTCTATAGTTTGCACTCAGGTTTGGTGGATCATGGTCACACTCGCACATGACTGTATCCCAACGTCCGGCTACCAGATCATGAGCACCAAATCTTGAGGGTTCTAGTTCTTACAAACCTCAATGATATCATATATGATGATGATGATGTGTACATAAAACTTTGGATATATATATATGAGCATTTGATGTTTTATTATTTGTCTTAATGTGTTTGAATGTTAAATGGAAATGTGATTAATTAAATAACCTATGCAATATTACTTTAATTAATGTCTTCATGATTTAATAAAATTTATGTGATCTAATTAAAACATATTATAGTTTCTTGTTAGATACAACATGATGATTGAGTATGTTCTGCTAAAGTAAATTTAATTTATCATAACACACAAGATGAATTTGAATAGTATGAAATCTAAAGTTATTATTAAATAATTACTTTAGTGCTCAAGACACCCACAGGATTGGTTTGTCGAGAACGAAGCAATGTGAAAGCATATAGGAAAAGACCCCATAACTTTAACAACACTGCTTTATAATTCATATTATTCAAATAGGATTAGACATAATACTGACGTAAATGTGCAGCATTAATAGACTCTTTAAGGGGGGTTCCATTGAGTTCCTTTAAGGCATACGCACCAGAACCAAAGATCTTTTTGACTATATATGGTCCTAACCAATTAGGATTGAATTTTCCTCATTCATTAGGGTCGGTGTTGACATTACTCTAATTTGCAGATGGAACTAAGTCACCCTTGTTAAATGTGTGAGGGATAACATTGAGATTGTAATAGTGTTGTTTCCTTTTGTAATAATCTTGGAGATGCTCAAGAGCGTTAATGTGTTGTTCGTCGAGCATCTCAAGTTGGTGTAATTGTTCCACCTTATAAGTGTTATTGTCAATCAGACCTTGAAGAGCAATCCGTAATGTCATGATTTCTAACTCCAAGGGCATGATTGCCTCAATTCCATAAACTAGGTTATAAGGTGTACATCTAATGGAAGAGCAAACACTTGTGGGATAAGCCCAAAGTGCATAGTGCAGTTGTGTGTACCAGTCCTTGTGATTATTATTAATAGTTTTCTTCAAAATTTGTTCAAGGACTTCATTAGTTGATTTAGCTTGACCATTATATTGTGGGAAGTAAGGTGTCAAAAAATGATGTTGAATATTGAAGGTCTCCAAGAATTTCTTCAGATAATTATTCTTAAATGGTGCGCCATTATTAGAGACTAATGCAGAAGGGAGCCCAAAAGGAGTAATTATGTGTTCAAGGATGAATCAACATATTACCTCAGTGATCGTAGATTGAAGAGGAATAGCCTCTACCCATTTCGTGAAGTAATCAATGGTAGTGATGATAAATGTATGTCAAGTGGAAGATGGTGGGGATATTTTTCCAATTATATCCAACCCCCATATAGAGAACGACCAAATAGGGATTTGGGCATGGAGCTTAGAAGCAAGAGCATGAAATAAATTTCTATTTTCTTGACATTTGTGACATCGCTTAACATACTCATAACAGTCTTTTTCCATATTTTTCCAATAGTAGCCTGTATGAATGAGTTTTTGTGCTAGGGTCTTTGTGCCAAAATGACCACCACAACTTCCTGCATAAGCCTACTCGAGTGCCATATTGATTTCAAAATCCTTAAGACATCCAAGTAAAATGTTGTCAAAGGACCATCTATATAATACATCAGCAAGAATTATGTACTTGGTGGCTAATTGTTTCAAAGGAGCACGGGTGTTATTTGTTATAGGTTTGAGAATGGTACCATCTTTTATGTAATTATATATGGCATCATACCATTCACTCGAATTGTCCTTGGTTGTTACTAATGCATCAAAAATGGTATCATTGATGGAAATTTTCATGATTGGATGAACAGTGAATATAATATCCTTTGAACGGTCTGAAGGAGATAAAAGAGAAGCAACACTCGCCATTCAATCTGCATGTCGATTATATTTTTGTGAGATGTTATCAATGGTGAATGAGTTAAATTTCACCAACAAGGACACTGTAAGATCCTTATATTTTGATAATTTATTATTTTTAGCTTGATAGTCACCATTAATTTGTTTGATCACTAATTATGAATCACCAAAAATCTTGATGTCTTTAATTCCCATGATTAAAGTAGCATGTATTCCAATTATTAAGGCCTCATATTTAGCAATGTTATTCATACATAGCAAATTCAATAGATATGACAAGGGAATAGGCTTTCCTTCGAACGGAACCAATATTGTAACGTGTAGAAAATGCAAAAGACAAAGGATTAAAAGCACACACTCAATGCGATCTAAGCTCTAATGCAATCTAAGCTAAGCAACAAAGAACAAAGGAAAGCCAAAACGTAAATAAAATGAACAATCTCACCCAATATGTATGTATTTCCATGTATCATCTTGATTTCCCTTCTCCATTTTGTCGTTGTAGTATAATTGCCCTCATATTTTCAAAGTTCATGCAAGTATAGCCTATGATAGTGATTTAGCAAAACATCGAAGATTCAAGATAGATTGAAATGATGAATGACAAATCAATTTATAGAAAATTGATCATTTGAATAACAGGCCAGGATCAAAAGATCAACGGACGGTTGAGATCGAAAGATTAGACATGCATTATGATAACTATTAGTAGTGACATGAGTGATACAAATTAGAAATAGAAATAAAGATTAAATAAATGATTTAATCTTCAAGTTTGGTATTCGAAAATAGAAGAATGGTCCTTGCATGACAAAGATAAATATGGATTAAAGCAACTCTTTGTTCGAATGCATGCACAAGATTTAATTAATTAAATAGGAGTATTTAATTAATACACATGTACACGCAAACGAGTTAGAACTAGATGACTGAATGATATGACAAAGAGTTTATTCATGCAAGCAACTCAGACATTAAATCCTGAGTTAACTGACCGAATTAAATAGATCTTTGAGTCGAGTAAGAGTGAATACTTAGATAATTTGCACAATTATCCAAATATAGCGGAATGCGTTAAAATAAGATTTATGAATTAAATAATTCATTTAATTCAAGATTTGATATTGGAAGAATAATTAAATAAATGAGATTTATTTAATTAAGTGATGAAGGGGTTTAAATGAATAATTAAATAAATAAAGGATTTATTTAATTATAGTTGAAATATGATAAAGGTAAATTAAATAAGAATTTATTTAATTGAAGAAGAAGGATAAGGTCAATTAGTAACATAATTAAATAAAAGTGTTTATTTAATTACTCATATTGAATAAAGAAAATGTGAATCAATTAAATAATTAAGATTATTTAATTAATAGAAGAATTAAAGTTAAAGTGAATTAATTAAATAATTGACATTATTTAATTATGACCATGAAGAATACGAATTATGAAGAATATTGAAGTCGCAGGCTTAAACCAGATTTCGGTGTCTACATTTTCCCCTCTTTGATACAATGTCATTTCAGCGTTCCGTCAAAGAAAATCAAAAAAATATGCCCCAATCATGCCCCAGTGTTAAACAGGTGAAGGTATGCCCCCTCGGGAAAATTGACAAATTTTCAAAAAAATTCAAAAAAATTTGGAAATAATCCCAATTAGTCCATTGGATAGCCAGAAATGCGGTAGAGTTGACGGAATTGAAGTTGGAAGTGGTAAGGACGGGTACGGGTCGATTGAAATTGGAAGTTGATGCAGCCAGTAGAAAGGAATTCCACCAAAACCCTAGGTATAAATAGAAAATGGGGTAAAAACCCATTCATTTTTACCCACATAGTTTTGAGATTTGATATTTTGCTCTACACCCTCAGCGAAGATGTTGCCCATTCCGCACACCCACCATCGAGCATACAGGATCCGGACCTTCAGGCGACTAGCCGACGCGAACCCCCCGGTATGTACTTGAATCTTGACTTTTGAGTTTTTGATTTGCACAAGTTTCGATGCATTTATTTGCATTTTGAGTTATGCGTCACTTTATTGAAAAGCCGCATGTGAGTGCGTAATCGACGCATTTGCATGCGGATCAACGCATTTGTAAAATCATGTATATAGTTAGCGTAGGGTTTTTACAGTTCAAAGCATTTGTATTTTAGTTCAACGCATTTGCATTTAAAATAGTTGCAACTGTTTATTTTTCAACGCATTTGAAAATATTTCGATGTAGTTGTTATTTGGTTTATGCTGTTGCATATGATATTTGATTTACGCAGACGCATTTGTTATTTTGCACACATTTTTATTTTAAAGTTACACATTTGAGAAATAATGACATATATGTGAAATTGAACTACACATTTGGATTTCTGCAACACATTTGCAAAAGAATGACGCATTTGCAAAATAATGAAGCATTTGAATAGTAGTTTATTTAGTTATTTTACACTAGGATAGATGTTTGATGCTAACATGAGGCATGTATAATTCCATTGCAGGTTGTTTTGGACACGGTATATACGCGAGAGTCGAGACCTATGACTTTTCGCTTATGAGATAGTTTACGGAGCACGGAGAGATGATTCTTATGGCACCTAGGTCTTCTTCATGTGACAGACATGCCCCAAATTCGAGCAAACCGAGGTCTACTGACAGCATTGTGCGAGCGATAGCACTCAGATACTTCCTCATTTCACCTTCCTACTAGAGAGGTGACAGTTACCTTAGAGGATTTCTATAGGATTTTGAGACTTCCCATCAGAGGCACGAGGGTGAGGTACAATACCCAAAGGGGTGTCGTTGAGATGTGCAGATACTACCCTCACGCCAATATCATATAGTTAGGTTTCAATCACTATGAGATTAGATGGCGTTTATTGGCATAGAGGTATAGGCAGTTGGACTGTCTATTGTGTACTTTGATAGGTGGGATAGTGCTTCCTGACTGTCAAGGTCATGGTTTTCCCGTGGGTTGGGGGGAGATGTTGGTAGATATGTTAGAGCACGGGAGGTATATGCGTGGGGTCCATGTCTCCTTGGCATGTTATATTTTCACTTGCATGATATAGCCTATCAAGAGGCTCAGTCCATGAGTTGTGGTACCACACTCCTGATGGTATGGGCGTGGGAACACATTGCCAACTTTCATTTACCAGTTATAGTTGATGTTCAGCACAGAGCCCCTTATGCTTTCCGTTATGCGAGGGCTAACACTCAACACCACATGGGAGATATTGGGTGTTTCAGACATGCCATTGACATGATGGTACAGTTTACATGGAGACCTTACCTGTGATGTGCAGAGTGGTCAGATGAGGATGATCATTTTCCTTTTTGCTGCCAGACTTAGTGCCTGATAGGCAGGACTGTTTCCCATGTCCACATTATTGAGCGACATTTTCTAGATCATTTATTGTGGAAGTTCGGAGAGGTACAGGATGTGCCTAGAGGACGGGCCGAGTTCGCGAGAGATCCCTCTGTGGGGTCCAAAGATTCCAGTGGCCATTGCGGAGGCAGATATTGATGGATTGCAAGAAATTATGTGGGGATGGAGAGATGGTGCAGCAGACCCAGGTAGCACTATGGCATACGATCAATGGTGGGTTGTGCATAGGCCGATTCCCCTTACAGATCCATATCAGCGAGGGACAGGACCATGCGGCAGGTGTGGCAGAGGCAGAGGTCGGAGAGGTGAAGGGGGCTATGGTGATGATGGAGATGGTGGTGGAGGTGGTCAACTAGGTGGTAGGAGAGGGAGGCGTGGATGGAGGGGATGAGGGCCACCATTATCACCCATTCATGAGGATGGACAGGGAGAGGAGGATGTGCCCATGATAGATATTGGCAGAGGTGGGGAGGAGGTGCATGTGGAGATTGGCAGAGAGGAGGAGCATCCCGCAGAGGAGGGCATTCCAGAAGTTCATGCAAAGGAGGTAGACAAAGAGGATGCATAGATTGATGCCCTTGGCTTACTTGGTGCCTATCAGGATGATGATGAGGAGGATGATGATCATGAGCAGGAGATTCAGGATAGGATTCTGGAGGAGTTGGAGGATGAGGATGATGGTGTACAGAGGGTGAGACAGGTTGACACAGGGGTAGTTGATCTCGATACTACTACACTTTGTGCCCAGATTGCATCCTTGGAGGAGCAGATGAGGGTCATGATGTCTGAGAGAGATTTGTTACAGATGGAGAGGGACAGAGCCATCATGGATAGAGATCAGGCCATAGCTCACAGGAAAGAGACCGAGCAGAGATTCACAAAGATCAGAGCTCTATGTACTGGGCTAGCAGTTGCATTTTCCAGAGAGTTAGTCAGAGGCAAGGAGAGGGAGGCTTATTATCAAGATTTATATGAGACAGCGGTTCCTCCAAAGAGATGGGCCTCGAGCTATTCAGAGGCACACAGTGGGAGGTCCCAAACTAGGACCCACTCCAAGATAGTTAGCACAGAGGGTGTTGAGAAACCATGCATAGTTGGTCCATATGACAGGCCCCATTTAGGTCCCAGGTCATCAAGTTCTCAGCATCAGTCATCTGCACACTCCAGCCATGATAGCAGTGGCAATTCAGGATAGGGACATTTCTTGATATGTACTGCGATATTGTATTGTGATTATATAGCCTGCAAGCTTCCATATTTATGATACATTATGACATTGTGATGTGACACTTTTGAGGGATATATATATATATGATTTTGGCGGCGGTTCTCATGATATGCAGTTCTATTTATTGATTATGCAGTCATTTATTTATATATGTTATGTTTATATGAGATGCCTATGTAATGGATGATCATATCTACTCTATGATGTGTTTATGCAGCTTATGATGTGATGTTGATTCTATGTGATGATGTATGTTGAATATGTATGATATCGTTGGATGTTATTTATGCCATTTATAATTGTGAGATGCAATATGATATTATATGTCCAATGCTTTCTACATGTGATGCTATATAGATGTAATGTGATGCATGTATTTACAATTTGTTATGTACATGGAATACTTATGATATGTATTGTATGATGATGAATGTCTATTATTCCATGATGTCCTAGATATGATAAATTCCTATATGTTTGTATTTTTCTAACATGTATGTGTATATGCAAGATGATTTATATTTTTGTGTGTCACAGGACTTCGTCATAATGCAAGAAGGAAGAACTATTAGTGCGGAAAGAAATATTGAGAAATAATAAAAGAAATGAGATGGATGTTAGTATTAGCAATCTTCAATGTTTTGTTGTATCACAAAAGGTGTTGCACTTTATCATCATTGGGCGAGACTAATAAAAATAAAGAAAAACACCATGATATGACATAGATCAAGGTGTGCAAGGTCATCCACTTGCTAACAACAGACAGTCACAAACAAGGATTGTCAATAACTCATACTAAGGGCACAAGTTTCCCCAATATTTTTGTCAAGACAAACCACAGACAGTAAACAAAATAAAAGACGGGTCATGAGACATCATTGCTCCTCTAAATCCTTCATGGGACATCCTTGAGGAAACTAGTAAAATGACTCAAAATCAAATTTAAAAGACAGTTGATACACAGCAGTCAAAGAAAATAGAATTTTGATACATCGTTGCTTCTCTAAATCCTTCATGGGACATCCTTGAGAAAGCTAGTAACATAATTTTGAGTCATCAATTCAAATAAAATGATAAGATGAATAAGCCATAAAGTCAAAAAGCCAATAAAATATTTTCCAAAACTTGATCTATTTGTTTGATTGTTTTGATAGATAAAAGGATTGATTGATAAAGCCTGATTGTAGGAGATACACATACCGGATAAGACTTTAAGTCTAGTTTCGATGTTATGACTATTTGTATAAGGCATGACAAAGCCTGGTTTCAAAAAGACATATATCGTATAAGACATTGAGTCAGATGTCATTGATGTGATAACCTGTGTAAGGCTATGTTTGATTATTTGACAATGTCGATATGCAGGAAGGAATCATCCTGTATGAGACATAGATTGTTTTGCTGATATCAGTATTCAAGAAGGACTCATCCTGAATAAGACATAGGTTGATTGTTTTAAGGATGTCAGCTTCCAGGAAGGACACATCCTGTAGCAGACATTAGTTGATTTTTTTTATTGTTTCCTTGGCAATTTGTTTGATATGACTTAGAGACATTGCTGACTTGTTCACCAAATTAACGCATGACTTGAAATGACATGTAGAAATTTGACTTTGTGTGACGACAAACCCTAAAGGACTGACCTAGTGCGGCCTCGGGGGCTCATCAATTGATGGCCTTGCCTATGTTATACACGCAGAGACCTCGTAGTTTGACTTGACCTTGACTGACAAGACTGACTATAGATAGAAGATGTGTGTGATAGTGAATGTGATGAACCCTAATGGATTGACCTAGTGTGGCCTCGGGGGCTCATCGCTTGATGGCCTTGCCTACGTTATACACGCAGAGACCTCATAGTTCGACATGACCAATGACCTTTTCATATAGACATATGGATTGAGTCATGATTTTATATAGACAAATCTAAACAGACTGACCTAATGCCTCTGGGGCACATCGGCAGATGGCCTTGCCTACGTCCAGTCGTAGAGGCAATGTAGTTCGACATGACCAATGACCTTGTCATATAGACATATGGACTGAGTCATGATTTTATACAGACAAACCTAAACGGACCGACCTAATGCCTCAGGGGCACATCGGCAGATGGCCTTGCCTACGTCCAATCACAGAGGCAATGTAGTTTGACAAACGACAAATACTGACAAGTGCAACTAACTCTGACTCTGTTTTTGGATTTTTGACATGTTTTTATTTTTATGTCTTTTTGGAGTTTTCTGATGTTTTTGTATTTTCTCAAGACATTTTGTGATGTTTTTTGGATTTTTCTATGGTTTTATGTCTTCAACAAAGCCAATGTAAGAACCAATATGACACACGTCAAGTTTTTTCCCCCAGTCGAGTATAAGACCAAATGATTATGAATAGGGTAAAATGGGGGATATGAAATGTACTCGATGTCAATCATTCCAAGTTATGGGAAAGACTACCACTTATTACGAATGGTATGTACAAGCAATGGATAAGAAAGATAGGTGATATGTATAGGGATAGATAGTATATACAGGGATAGGATGTATGTACAGGGATGTGGACTATGTACAGGGATAGATAGTATATACAGGGATAGGGTATATGTACAGGGATATGGACTATGTACAAGGATAGATAGTATATACAGGGATAGGGTGTATGTACAGGGATGTGGTGTATGTATAGGGATAGATAGTATATACAAGGATAGGGCATATGTGCAGGGATGTGGACTATGTATAGGGATAGGTAGTATATATAGGGATAGGGTGTATGTACAGGGATGTGGTGTATGTACAGGGATAGATAGTATATATAGGGGTTAGATTAGAATGATAGTAGACAAAGGAGCAGAATCAACTACACATGGTGTATGTTTATTAGGTTTTCACCATGGTACTTATCCAAAGCCCCACCGAAGTGGTTCACTATTGGATAAATATTTTCTCTTTACTATTTTCTGGATTACCTAATTTTTTTGGTGTTACCAAGATGCCTGTTTGCCAAGTTTTCACCTTGGTAACGATTTTTTGTTGATTTTCTGATTTTTTTTATATATTTTCGCTAATTAAGACAAGGCTCTCAGAAGCTATGCATAGAACTTCTTTAGATGAAGACTATTGATTGGTGAGGACAATGGTTCCCCTTCAAGAGTAGAGAGTTGGTATGCTCCTAATCCAAAGGCTTCTGTAACAATATAAGGTCCTAACCAGTTTGGTTCAAACTTTCCTTGTTTTTCTCTTTCTGCTTGATTCTTTGGGTTCTCCATTAAAACCAAGTCACCAATGTCAAAGTTTTTGTTCAAGACCTTCCTGTTATAGCTACGACGAAGGCTATTCTAATATGCTTGGAGATGGTCTATTGCCTTTTGTCTTCGCTCATATAGGAATTCTAGCTCATTGAGTCTCGATACCCGGTACTCTTCATCATCAATGTGGCCTTTCAAGGATACCCTCAGGGAAGGAATCTCGACCTCAATAGGAATAATAGCTTCAGAACCAAATACTAGTGAATAGGGAGTGGCGCCAGTGGGAGTACGGATACTTGTGCGATAATCCCATAAGGCGGGATTAAGTTGTAAATGTCAATCGCGGCCAACATCATTGACATCCTTTTTGAGGATTCTAATGATGGTTTTGTTAGATGCCTCTGCTTGGTCGTTACCTTGTTGGTAGTATGGAGTGGAAAAGTGATGTTGAATATGAAATTCATCAGAAATATGGTAGAATTCTTGATTCTTAAATGGGCAGCCATTATCCATGATTATGGACTGAGGACACCATACCGACAGATGATATAGTTCAAGATAAACTTAGAAATCTATGTGTCGGTAATGTATGTCATAGGAATAGCTTCAATCCACTTCATAAAGTACTCAGTGGCAGTGATAATGAACTTGTGGCCATTGGATGATGTGGGGTGGATCTTACCTATGAGGTTGAGTCCCCATTGGGTGAAGGGCCATGGTGATGTTATAGGACGGAGCTCCTGTGCTGGTGCATGTATCAAGTCTCAATGAACTTGGCATTGACGACATTTCTTTGCAAAGACATATGAGTCCTTTTCCATAGTAGGCCAATAATAACCCAGTCTCATAATCTTTTTGGCTAAGGTAGGACCACTAGAATGGGAACCACATATACCCTCATGCACCCCTCGCAAGGTTGCTTTTACTTCATTAGAATCAAGACATCTCAATAGGGTATTATCTAAGGCGCGTCTATATAGGGTGTCTTCAACGATGGTATATTTGGCTGACTTTCGAAGGAATGTCCTACATTGGTTGTTTGATAGGCCAGTGGGTATGATTTCGAGATGAAGGTAGTCATAGATTTCTTTGTACCATGGGGAATCAGGACCAACAATGTCACACACCATTTTAGAATTTGGGATATCGTAGGCTAGGACCAAAAGTTGTTCTACCAAGAACTCAAACTTAGGCACGTTGTTAGGAATGTCTAGAAGTGATGCAATTCTAGCCATAGCATCTGTTGCCCTATTTAAAACATGAGGTATCTAATGAAATTCAATCTTTCCAAAGTACTCCTTAAAGCTATCAGCCATGGTTTTGTACGTAGCAAGCTTCTCATCCTTAGTCTCATAATCATCATTTACCTATCTGATTACTAGTTGAGAATCGCCATATACCTGTAGGTTCTAATTTTCCACTTGACTTCCATGCGTAACCCGGTCACTACAGCCTCATACTCTGCTATGTTGTTAGTACATGGGAATGCAATTATGAATGATTTCAGGATGGAATCACCCTCTGGTGTGATAAATAGTATACCAGCCCCTGAGCCATGATTTGTATGTGAGCCATCAAAGTGCAGTTTCCATGTTGTGTTTATGTCAATTGTAAATATAAACTCATCAAGAAAGTCTACAACTAATGGGTGATCTACTTGTAGTGGTGTGTCGGCTAACTGATCAGCAATGACTTGTCCTTTAATAGCCTTTCTTTCTACATATTGGATATCATACTCACTAAGTATCATAACCCATTTGGCCAGTCGCCCTATTAATGTCACCTTGCTGAGAAGATATTTCAGAGGATCTATTTTGGCAATCAGCATTGTTTGATGGCTTAGCATATAGTGCCTTAGTTTTTGGCTAGCAAATACTACTGCAAGACAAGCGCGTTCAATGGTACTATAGTTGAGCTCATAACCTACCAAAGTTTGACTGATATAGTATATTTCCCTTTCATGACCTTCATCGTCATTCTTTGCAAGCAATGCTCTGAGTGATGACTGGGTTGCTATAATATAAAGAATCAGTGGTTGCCCTTCAACAGGTGGCATTAAGACTAGTGGTGTGAGTAGATATTCTTTAATCAATTGAAAAGCCTCTTCGCACCTAACTATCCATGCAAAGGGTACCCCTTTCTTAAGTAAATGTTGAAAAGGATGTGTCTTATTTACTAACTGCACCATAAATCTTCTGATGGATTGCAGTCTTCCTTGTAATGTCCTTAACTGACTGAGATTAGTTGGTGGAGGCATGTCTATGATTGCTTTCACCTTAGCTGGATCCACTTCAATGCCTTGCCTGGAAATTTTATAGCCTAAAAGCTTTCCTGACTTTACTCCAAACACACATTTCTTGGGATTGAGTCTCACTTTATATTTCTCTAGCCTTTGAAATATTTTGTCTAAGACTTGTAAATGTTCTGCCCTTGTCTTGGATTTAACTATAAGGTCATCGACATAATCTTCCATGAGAGTGTGTACTAGATCATGAAAAATGGTGGTCATGGCACGTTGATAGGTTGCTCCAGCATTTTTTAGTCCAAAGGGCATAACATTCCAGCAATATGTTCCCCAAGGACAAGTGAAATTTTTCTTAGGTTGGTCTTCAGTTGCAATTCTAATCTGATTATATCCTGAAAAACCATCCATAAGGGACAACATTTCATATCTTGTTGTCACGTCAACTATCATGTCTATGTTAGGCAAAGGGAAGTCATCCTTAGGACAAGCCTTATTGATATCTCTAAAATCGGTGCAAATGTGGATGCCTCCGGTTGGTTTAGTGATTGGTACAAGATTGGAAATCCAATCTGCATAGTCGATTTTTCTAATGAAACCAACGTCTAATAGTTTCTTGAGTTCTGCCTTGACTAGTAAAGCAATCTGTGGATGCATTTTCCTCAATTTTTGTTTCACTGGTTTGGCACCTGGTTGTAAGGGAAAGTGATGCAGAACAAGTTCAAGATCCAACCCAGGCATGTCTGCATATGACCAAGCAAAATTTATTTGTCTCTGTGCAAATAAGTTATGGAATTGTGGCTCCTCTTTTGTTGTCAATGATGCTGCAAAATAGACCAGTCGAGGATTCTCTTATGTACCTATGTTGACTTCTACTGATTCTTCAACGAGCATGGGTGAATTTTCCTGTGCAATGGGGAGAATGTTCAAACCTCCATCCTTAGGTTCCTCAGAGAGGTTTTTTCCTTCGGATGCGTCCTTTCTTTTGACTTTTTCATTGTCTAGAGGTGCCTTTCAATTTTCACCTAGAGACTCGTCCTTTTTATCTTGTTTATTCTTTTTCTCATTTTTGCGACTGGAGGGTTGAACAAATTCCCTAAAATATGCTTTTTTGTCCAAGTCAATGGTAAAACCAGCCTTGTGATCACCGCGAGGTATGCCTTCTCATAATCCCAGGAACTCAGCAATTGCTTCATCATTCTCAAAAATATCTAAGACGGGTGTGTCTTGTTGATCCTAGTCAATAAGTTGAGGATAAACTAAAGGCATGTCATTGTCAGAGTTATCAAATTTTAATGGAGTAAAGGTAAGGACTGAGTTGTTCATATGGTCACAAAAATCTTGTACTAAGTCCTCTTTTCTCTTTGGTTTAGGTTTAGGTGGATTGAAAGGTGGGCCTAATGCCAAGGTTTGGTTATTTAAAATAGATGTATCAGGCTACCAAGAGGTAGGATCAAGTGACTCCCAATAGTAATGTTTAAACCGTTCCTCTTTGGTCATATTCTTTGGTGGAAAATAATTCAATGGATTTGGTGAGGATCTCAACATTAAGTCAAGTTCTCCAAATAGCTTGTCAAGGTCCATGGAAGAGGTAAAGGATAAGGAATCCCACTCATATTCGTTTGAGTCAAGGGAGTCACAATGGTGTTGGTCAAATGGTTCGTGAGATGTCTCAATATATTCTGAAGCACTTACTTCCTCGAGTAAGGGTGATGTTGTACTAGGAACACCAATCTAAATCGGTTGAAACCCTAGCCCTAAGCCTTTTGGCCATTGAGAAACAAAGATTGGTTTGATCCTTCCATCTTGATTTAAGCCTAAACTGCTCTATCCATTATATCCCTTGCTCTGCATAATTGTGAAACCTTTTCCATATAGATATGTAGGAATGTGAGCAAGTGAGAGAGGTTCTTCATTATCTTCCTTGTACAACTAGGAAGTGACATCTTTTGTATCTATAGCTTCTTTGCTTAATTCACCCCATTTAGTGAAAGTTGTTGTGGGAGGAATTTGTATAGTGACCATAGATTGTCTCCTATCTGATGTAGGTAAACCATATGACTTAGGAGGAATCAAATGGCTAACACAATAAGATGTCTTCATGTAATATTCTCCACAACCCTTGTCTTTGATCTCAACCCTAGGAGTGGTAGGACCTGACTGTGAAACAGACGTTCGAGTGAGGGTGGATGGATCGACATAGTGAGATGAATTGGACGATGAAGCCTCTTGGTTTACCGGCACTTGGCATTGGGGTATTTCTTTTAGATTGGTATAGTATTGGAATGGGTCTGGGTCACCATCTATAGTTATTTAAGTACCATTGCAAAGGAATTTGAGACACTCATGATACGTGGAAGGGACTTCCTTCATGGCATGAATCCATGGTCTACCTAGCAGAAGGTTGTATGGAAGGGTGAGATCTAAGACCTAGAATTTTGTCCCCATTACCGCAGGACCAATTCTGATAGGAAGCGTAATCGCCCCCTTTGATTTTCGTTCCTCATCATCATAAGCTTTTATGACAATACTTTTGGTTGTTTCTATGCATGCCTCTGAGAAACCTAATGCTTTAATTAGTTTTAAAGTGCACAAATTTAACCCTGCTCCTCCGTCTACCAAAACTCGTCTAACTTTGGTGTCATCAACAAGGACTTCAAGATGCAAAGGATCATTATGATTTGTCTTTTCAGTTGTGTAGTCTTGTTCAGAGAATGTGGCATGATGATTATTGGTCAAGTAGCCCACCATTTCTTGGAAACGATTGACATTGAGGTCATTAGGGACTGTGGTGTTTTGTAAAGCCTTATCTAGAATGGATCGATGCTCAAGGGAAATACGCAACAGTTCCAAGATTGAGATTTGGGCAGGGGTCTTCCCCAACTGGTCAAGTTATATTGTGACTTGGAAGGTTGTGGTGTTTGATGCGATGGAGGACCTTGGATAGTGATCTTAGCATGACGAGTGTTAACAGCGCACTTAGGGTTTCTATTGATAGTAATGGTATTGATATTCTCATCGGCAGCATGAAGATGATGAATTGTTTTGCCACTATTATAATCATGCTTGATATTTGCATAGTTGGCTGGCATATTGGTCTTGGTACTCGAACTGGGGACATTTCCTTTCGCATGGTCATGTAGTGGATCAGAAAAGACTTGATGATCAGTGTTTGATGACTTTTGTTTATGTCCACTAACTTCAATTATTCTCCTCTCGACAAGATCCTGTATGATAATTTTCAGTTGGCGACAATTTTGTAGGTTATGTCCCTTAGTTCTATGATAATCACAAAAGGCATTGTCATCCCACCAAACTGGTTTAAATTGTCTTGGATTATATTGTCTTGGCTCTTGAGGCTGTATGAGATTATGTTGTAGCAGTTGTTTGAATACAAGCTCAATGGGTTCCCCTAAGGGAGTGAACTCACGTTTTTGAAACCTCCTTTCTTGCGAACGTTGAGTATTTTGGACCGTGTTGGATGGTTGATTGACAACATTAAGGGTGTTGCCAGAAGAGTTAGGTCCTCTTGATGTGATAATTGGTCCTGATTGTACAATTTTGGCATCAACTACCCCATCATTGGTGACGTTTTTGTTCCGAGACCAAAATCTATTTCTGTCATTAGGGGCATTTGACACCATCGGATTTCTATTAGATATTGATGTCTTAAGTTCTCCTTTTTCAATGAGATCCTTTTCCATTATAACCCCTTTCTCCACTAGTTCCGAAAAGGATGTACAACAATGTACCCTTAAGTTACTCTTTAGTTTTGCATGAAGATTTTCCTAGAACATAGTGACTTTTTGTTTTTCAGGTATCTCGATAAGACACCGGCTGGCTATAGTCCTCCATCTCTAGAAGAAAGTGATGAATTTTTCACCTTTGTCTTGTGTTGTGTGACACAAGGTGGCTATATTTATCTCTTGGTCTATGTTGAAGGAGAATTGCTCAACAAATTTCTTAGCCAGTTCACCCCAAGATCTGATGCCATAGTCTAGACCTGAAAAACCACTCTAGTGCAATTCCTACAAGACTTCTTGGAAATAGTATCATAACATACATGGGGTCATAAGCGACATCTATGCACATGGTAGAAAATTCCCTTATATGTTCTATTGGATTTTGTTTGCCATTGTACTTAGGGAGATTCGGTATGACATACCCGTGAGGGAAAGGGTTCATGTACAATTATCTATCAAAGGGAAATAGGCATATGTCCTTTGTTGAAAAGGATTTCTTATTTGACACCGCCATGTTATCCATTTGTGTTTGTAAGACGTCAACCTGGGTCAATGATGTGTTGGGCGGATTATGTGGCTCTGTGTATGTATTCTGAAATCTAATGTCTTGTGATGGGTTTCGATTGAACATTGTTATTTGAGGTGGATTTGGATTTGGAATGTTGGTAAACGTGTTCTGGTTCAGAATCTGCATAAATTGGTTTTGACTTGGAATCTGTGTGAACGGATTCTGACTACCACTCTGGGAGAAGGGATTCTGATTCAGAATCTATGTAAATTGGTTTTGAGTTGAATGGATTCTGATTGCCATATTGGAATGAGGGAATGCCTCCTATTTTTGTAATTTGCGGTATAGTACTAGTGACTTGAACACTAAGTATAGCCATTGACTGTGGTTTGGTACTTGTGACACTAGTAGTAGGTATGGTTGTTGACTGTGGTATGGTACTCATGGCACTGACATATGGTGTAGAGGCTGATATTTTAGGTCTTTTACTCCCAACAAGAGGACCAAAGGGAGTGTACGATGATGCCCCTACAGTGAAATTAAATCCCAATGTCATGCCAGACATACCAAATGGAGACATATGGACTGTTGTACTATGTGTAGTTGTGCCAGATGGTATGGTTGTGCTCACCTGAGGTATAGTAGTACTAGCAATCGTTGTATTTGTCCCTTGTGTAGGTTGAGCTTGTAAGATGCTAATATCGAATCTTGTAGGTAAGCTAGCACCTTTAGCTATCAATTTGGCTAAGTATCATTGACGATCATTTGCTAGGTACTCATCTACAAAAGATGCAAACTCAGGGTCTTGTACAACAGCCTCTATGTCTTCTATTGTAATGTTCCCTTGAATGTTTCTAGTGGTGAACTTGTCTAATAAATTCTTGTGAGGTCTTGAGGAAAATGGATTGATAAATTCATTTGGGTTCGACATCTTTTCTCTCTCTCTTCTCTTAGACCTAGTTTCAACCATGTAAGATAAGCTCAATATGCAAGGAATGCAAAACTACGTCTATAGATAGTATGACTCTAGTCTATGTTTTTTGGATTTTCTGAATGTAAAATAAGGAATGTTCTAAGATGACACTAGTCTACAATGACAATATCTAAAAATACAAAGTCCAACTAAGCTTCTAAGGTAATAAATTTCGTAAACCTGAGATGAGGGTACCAACTACCTAAATTCTAACCAAGGTGTCAATTTAGTTATGTCAAGGAACCACTGTAGGACTAGGATCAAATTTGAGTTGAGTCTCCTAACTAGACTGATGAGCTAGGATGACTCTCTATAGGAAAAAGGATAAGATGATAGGACTAGGTTCAATGATAGATTTCGTTGACACTATGATTTTTCTAAAGATGGTGGACCTATCCTAAAGTTTGTAAAAGTGACCTTCCTAGAAGTTTAATCTCAAGGTAATATGTACTCAAAAAGTAAAAGTCAGAATCGAGACAACTATAGTAATGACTAAATGATACCTAAAGGATGCAAAATTGAGCAAATCATTTCAAGTTTTTGTTCAAGGACTGCTTGTGGAAAGACAACTAAAAGACTGGTATAACCATGTTGACTAGACAGTGACCGTGAATTTTGGTTTTCTGATAATCAGGAAAATGCGTCGCAGAATTTCTCAAATGCGGTTATGTTACACAGTTGCGGTTATGTTTCACAGTTGTGGTTTTTTGGCAATCAGTTGCGTGTTTCTGGTAAAGTTTAGTGTCTGAATCTAGCAAATGAGGCTAATTTTCTCACATATGTGACTCGTAATGGCAATTGCAACTCAGGATGGAACATATGCGGTTTTCCTAAACTCTGTGCATTGGTAAAAGTTCTGCAACAGTGGAAAATGCGTCGTTCCCGACTGCAATTGCGACTCGCCTTATCAGATGCATCACAAAATATCACAAGTGTGTTTTTCCTAAAACAGATGTGGTTTTGGATAGAGAAAATGCGAGCAAATCTGACAAATGTGACTCTAGCCTAAACAGATGCGACTCGACAAATCAATTGTGACTCTCTGGTGAACAGTTGTGACTCTGTTGTATTTTTAGTGAATTGAGATATAAAACTGACGTTGTTTTCCGTGATCAAGTTCTGGAAAACAAAGACAATCATAAGACAAAGTCTTTTCAGTTTTATTTTGGACTCAAAGAACATTTAATTCGACAACAGACAAGCACATCCTAGGCTATGAAGAACAATATTTACTAGGTTCTCACTTGGGTTTCCCCAACTACGCTTATTCAAGGTAGATGATTAGTAGCTTGACCCCTCTGGCTCCCCTCCATGGCTCATTAATGTCATTCAGGGAAGCCAAGCTACAGTACCCATGAACATCCCATGGCATACCTTCATCTCTACACATGAACCGTAAGAATATGAGACGGCTTCATAGGTCCAACCTTCTGCACTAGTAAATAGAAGGATTTTGGACACTACAAACAAAGGTGTTTAATTAGGGAATTTCGTTCATAGGGCATGATCCATGCGGTGAGAGTCCCCTTTCGAATCCATCTTGTCGGAACCATACGTGTGATTCTTGGGCTTTCCCCAAGAATCCACTTTTATATACCAGCTGGAAGTCCCTCAAGTTCAGGGTGATACCGATTGAGTCATCCTGGGGTGAGTACTTTTTCCCACCAAAATAGGCCCAAGTTCTAGAGTTAGTAATTGTTTCTCTTACACCCAGGATTGCACGAATGCGCAAGGGGAGAGGATACTTTGATGTACCAAATCATGAGGGTAATTACACAATTTTTCTTTCGCACCAAACACAGTAGACACTTGTTAATTTTAATCCAAATGAAAGATTTGCTACACTACCAAACAATTTGCTTCAAAAATTTAACTAGGGTCTTTGGCATGCATTCTGCAGAAAGATTCATTAGTAATTTGATATTTTTCTTTGACTATCGATCTGCAAAAACTTTGTTAACTCCTCAAGACACACGTTGAAAACAGAAGATTAGCAAAAATAAAAACACAAAAGGAAACTGTAAATTGAAAATCTAATTCTAAACTTTTACCAGTCGAATGCGTCGTTTTCTCTGTCAAATGCGTTGTGGTATTGTACCAGTCAGTTGCAACTCAAAAAATGACAGATGTGTGATAAGTTTTTAGATGCATCATTTCCGGTCATAGGTGCGGCCAAGAAAGTCAATTGTGTCATTTCACCAAGCTGATGCATCTCTGAATATCATTTGCGGTGTTTTCGTCAAGCTGATGCATCTTCGAATGTCAATTGTGGCATTTTGTCAAGCTGATGCATCGTTCTATACAAAAACTTGCAAAATTAAAATAAAATTCTATGGATACGCGAAGATGGGGTCTTCACATCCGGTTCACCAAATGTAATGTGTAGAAAATGCAGAAGACAAAGGATTAAAAGCACACACTCAATGTGATCCAAGCTCTAAGGCAATCTAAGCTAAGCAACAAAGAACAAAGGAAAGCCAAAACGTAAATAAACTGAACAATCTCACCCAATATGTGTGTATTTCCATGTATCATCTCGATTTCCCTTCTCCATTTTGTCGTTGTAGTATAATTTCCCTCATATTTTCAAAGTTTGTGCAAGTATAGCCTATGATAGTGATTTAGCAAAACATCGAAGATTCAAGATAGTTGCTCCAAAAATTCATAAGATTTCGAGAGAGATTGAAATGATGAATGACAAATCAATTTATAGAAAATTGATCATTTGAATGACAGGCCAGGATCGAAAGATCAATGAACAATTGAGATCGAAAGATTAGACATGCATTATGATAACTATTAGTAGCGACATGAGTGATACAAATTAGAAATAGAAATAAAGATTAAATAAATGATTTAATCTTCAAGTTTGGTATTCGAAAATAGAAGAATGGTCCTTGCATGACAAAGATAAAGATGGATTAAAGCAACTCTTTGTTTGAATGCATGCACAAGATTTAATTAATTAAATAGGAATATTTAATTAATACGCATGTACACGCAAACGAGTTAGAACTAGATGACTGAATGATATGACAAAGAGTTTATTCATGCAAGCAACTCAGACATTAAATCTTGAGTTAACTGACCGAATTAAATAGATCTTTGAGTTGAGTAAGAGTGAATACTTAGATAATTTGCACAATTATCCAATTATAGAGGAATGCGTTAAAATAGGATTTATGAATTAAATAATTCATTTAATTCAAGATTTGATATTGGAAGAATAATTAAATAAATGAGATTTATTTAATTAAGAGATGAAGGGGTTTAAATGAATAATTAAATAAATAAAT
The DNA here is from genome assembly GCA_007258455.2 of Sequoia sempervirens. Classification (NCBI taxonomy): domain Eukaryota; kingdom Viridiplantae; phylum Streptophyta; class Pinopsida; order Cupressales; family Cupressaceae; genus Sequoia; species Sequoia sempervirens. The sequence goes on along the minus strand of VDFB02075321.1, from coordinate 217,324,077 downwards.
GATTTATTTAATTATAGTTGAAATATGATAAAGGTAAATTAAATAAGAATTTATTTAATTGAAGAAGAAGGATAAGGTTAATTAGTAACATAATTAAATAAAAGTGTTTATTTAATTACTCATATTGAATAAAGAAAATGTGAATCAATTAAATAATTAAGATTATTTAATTAATAGAAGAATTAAAGTTAAAGTGAATTAATTAAATAATTGACATTATTTAATTATGACCATGAAGAATACCAATTATGAAGAATATTGAAGTCACAGGCTTAAACCAGATTTCGGTGTCTATAAATATTACTCCAACAACAGAGCCTGCTCAATACTTAGATCCATCAAAATTATATAATTTCCATGTAGAAACACTTGTCAACACACTATCATCAAGAAAAGAATCATTACCAAGTAATGCAAGAGGCGAAGGAGCATCAGCTAATTGGTTGGTTAAGGCTTGTCCTTTAATTTATTTTTGTAAGAAAAATTTAAGGTCAAACTTAGTCAACAACATATAACCCATTTAGCTAAGCATCTTGATAAGTTTGCTTTGTTAAAAAGATGTTTGAGAGGATCAAATTTTTTCATGACTTGTATTTCAACATTTAGTAAATAATGTCACAATTTACTAGTGGTGAATACAAGGACTAAACATTGTTTTTCAATTGGCATGTATTGTGTTTAATAATCGATTAAAGTTCAAATAATGTAGTAAATGGGATGTTCTTTTCCATTGCCATCTTATTGAGCCAACAATGTTGCACGAGCTTGAGCAGATGTGGCGATGTAAAGGATGAAAGATTTGTTTGGCATAGCGGGTTGTAAAATAGGTGGAGTTGCAAGATACTCCTTCAAACTCTCAAAGGCCTATTTACAATCCTCATTCCAATCAAAAGGCACATCCTTCTTGAGGAGATGTGTGAAAGGTAACGTCTGATAGGCTAAAGAGGTGACAAAATGACGAATGACTTGAATTTTTCCTTGTAATGTGCATAATTGAGAAATATTCCTAAGAGGTGGCATGTTTATAATAGCATCAATTTTATTTGTGTCCACCTCTATGCCTCTGTGAGATATGATAAACCCTAAGAGTTTTCCACTATCTACTCCAAAGACACTTTTTCAGATTGAGTCTCATGTTGTACTTACGCATTCATTCAAATATTTTTCGAAGGAAATTCACATTGTCTTGTCGTGTTAAGGACTTGGCAAGGATGTCGTCAACATAATCTTCTAGGATTTTGTGTATGTAATCATGGAATATCAATGTCATTACTCTTTGATAAGTTTCACCTACATTCTTTAATTCAAAAGGCATCATAACCCAACAAAATGTTCCCCAAAAATTTGTGAATGTTGTCTTGTATTGATCTTGTGGGTTGATGAAGATTTGATTATAGCCAGAAAATCCATCAATGAATGACAAAAAAGCATGTCCAGTAGTTGAATCCACGATCATGTCAATATTAGGAAGAGGAAATTTGTCTTTTAAGGAGGATTTATTCAAGTCACAAAAATCCATACATATCCTAATACGATTATCAGGTTTAGCAACTACAACAATATTTGAGATCCAAGGAGAATAATCAATAGGGCGAATGAAACCTGCATCAAGGAGTTTTTCAAGTTCTCCTTTAACATGCAAGGCGATCTTAGGATTTATTTTTTGTATCTTATGTCAAATAGGCTTAGCGTTGTTTGCAAGAACAATGTTATGCGTTACTATCTTCGGGTCTATTCCTGGCATATCAGAATATTTCCAAGCAAAAATTTTAGGAAAATCCTAGAGCAAGATTGTAGTATCCTCTTGTTCTTCATCATCAAGATACTTCCCAATCTTAATGACCTTTTATTTATCATCAATGTCCATTGGGATATCAATTGTATCTCCTAATGTTTGACTTAGGAGATTCAGGAGCATATGGTTCCATGGTTTTCTCATTATCATTAGTATTGTGTAGCTTGGTACTTATCATAGTGCAAGTAACATTTCATTTGGAAGAAGATGGTTTATCAATAGCACCTAACATTTGTTTCAAGGCTTCATCACTTTCAACATACTCCCAGGATGGTGGAGAATTCATATCAAGAAATTTAGGATATTTTAGCGTAAGTGTGGTTCTTGGTTTACATGTGATGGTGTTGATGTTTAAGGAGGGCCATTGAGTTGTTTTTGTTGTGTTAGAAAAGGAATATCCCAAACCAATCTTTGTTTCTTGTGTATTAGGTTCTATAGGTACTCGGATGCCTTCTTCATTCTTTCCACACCCTTTACCATTGTATCTCAATTGTTTCAATAATGCATAGCCTTTTCCATAAAGTCTTTCCATTTCCTTTGGGTTAGGTGGAGGTTGATAATCTATCTCATCAAAATTCATTGTGTATGTTGTATTTTCTTCCAAAGGAGATGAGGTAGGGATTTGGGAAGATTCTTCCAAATTCTAAGTTGACATAATTGTTGGTTGCTCTGGTTTTTCATCATCTTTGCAGGTGATTATGTATTCATCCATAAATGAAGGTGTAAATTCCAATGTTCCCCAATCATCATCTAGCAATTTAGACATAGATTCTTCTTCTCGTTTATTGTTCTCAAGAGGTTCAATATAAGATGTTGGAATTAATGTGTGCAGAGGACTAGTTGTTCCTTTCTCAAGTTGTAATCAACTTTCAGGCTCAGGGTCTATCTCAACTTGATATACTTTGTTGTTATAGACATACTTCATTATGTGATGAAGATTCGAAGGTATTGCATGCATCTCATGAATCCATGGTCTTCCCAAGAGAAGATTATATGCGAGATCATAGGGCATGACATGAATAGGAGTTTACATGGTAGCCACTCTAAATATTATAGGTAAGTGATTACACCGAGTGGTTGTTTTGTAGTATTGTCAAATCCTCTAATAGATAAGGAATCAGGTTTTATTTGAGATTTATCCATATGTAATCGATCTAATATTTTTATACTGCACACATTGAGGCAAAGCCATTTTCAACAAGGGTCCTTTTGATGCCTATTGTATTATATTGGAAAATGATCATAAAGGCCTCATTTTGTTTCCTTAATTCTAACGGAGGGAGCTCTTGTTGATGAAAGGTAATGTCTACATTAACTATATTCATTCCTTTTATAAGATCTGCCACATCATTTGCATTTGTACCAAGAGGAACCACTATTTGTTGCAATGTTGTTTGGAGCATGGAATGATAATTGGGTGAATTTTGAAGAAGATCCCAAAGGGATATCTTTTTGGGAGTATTCTTAAGTTGTTCGATGAGATTGTACTCCCTAAGGTATGAATTTAAGTGAGGAGCACTATGCAAAATGGGATTTTGTAAAGGTAAGGATGTTTGAGGAGGTTGTTGTGATTGCAGATTATTTCTAGTGTAGTGTGTGTGTGTGTGCAGTTCAACATCATGTTGTGGTGGGTAAAGGGTAAACTCAGGTTTAGGTGGAGGTTGAGGTTGATGTGAAGGTGGGTAAAGGACAAGTTTAGGTTGAATTACATTAACATCTTTTGTTTTTGGTTGCTCACAAAAAACCTTAGTGGATGGATAGTGTGGGATAAAGTCTTCAAGGGCTTCATCTAACATACCCAAGTCATCACTACTAAAAGGTTTGGGAGATAAGTTGTCATTAATTGGTTTAGGTTTGTCATCACAAGCCTTAGTGGATGAACTTAGTGAGAGGAAACCTGGTAAGGCTTCATCTAACTTATCCAAGTCATCACTACTAAAAGGTTTGGATGATATGGTCATCCTAAAATGAATCATTGATCGATTCATTTGATGTTGTGAAGTTTTTGTTTGTTTTTGTTGATGAATCTGATCTAAATGAGCTAGGAACTAATGTTGAAAATGATCATTGTAAAAATCTAATGCTATCCATGATTTCCATTGAAGTAAATAATACTAATGCTAATTATTCAAGTATAACAAAAAATAACTGTACAAAAACAGAAGAATAGCCAAATCTAACAATAATTATAGAAATGGGAAACAGAATGCAAAAAAAAAGATGCAAAATGTGTATTGGGACTAAGTCACCCAGGGTGGCAAATTAGTCCTAGTAGAGTGATTTTTGTAGTTTTTTCTAAATTTTCTTATGGCTATTAATGTTTTTTCTACAATACCATGCAAATCTACAGTGTAAATGCAGAATTTCACTATTGCTCAATGAAATGGAATGCAATAATGCAAGCTAAAATGAGCTTTTCACTAATGCAATTTTTAAAACCCTAGGATGTAATTTAAACAATGCAATACCTAATGCAATGATAATGAAAATAAAACCTAGGATGAACTTGAAATTAGAAGTAAATATGTTCAAAATTCAGGCTCACCAAAATGTGGACATTGATTTTGGTTTGCCCCAGGTTTCTTCTAACACTTCTAGGTGTTTCACCTAAAAGGAGAGGAATTGGGTCCAAAATGCAAATATCTACACTCAAGATTAATTTAAATAAGATGTAATGTATCTAATTATGATTTATTAATGCACTAATTTTAAAAGAAAATGATTTAATGATGCTAAATCTAAGAAATGCAAAGTGCTGCAAAACACACTATGATATGCAGAAAGATGAAATAGATACAATAAAGAACAAAATAAAGATGCAAAACAAAAACTATGCACCTAGAAACTAATGAAGAGTTGACTAAAGACTATAGAAACCTCTGAAATTCTAGAAAATTTGTTTTTCAGCCAACTGGGACACTTACACCAACCTGGGCGACTTAGTCCTAGATCAGGGAAACTACCCAGAAAGTTGTTTCTTCCAAATGGGTACCTAAAACTATAAAAATTCCTAAAAATTAGTGTAGTGGGACTAATTCACCACCATTCATGTGACTTAGTCCACTTTGGATTTTCTACAAATCCGAAAGTGGAAACGAAAGCTCGCAACCTACACTCTGCTTTCTAATGGAAATCCAAATCTGAATATTCAAAAAACCCTACAAAACATAAGATAATTTTCTTTCTAATGGGGTTTTTTCCTTGGTCAAACCCCTAGTTGTTATTTAAACTTTGTGAGAGATAAAATCTGCATAAAACCCTAACCCTAAGTGTGTCTAAGACTAGGAAAATATGAAGTAAGACAAAACCATATTCTAATGTGATAGAATAAGATAAGTAAATGGCACTTGAATGATGCAAGACTTCAATCAAAGAAACCCTCCAACATTTCAAATTAATGCAAATTACATGCAAATGTTATGCAAACCTTAATTTTGAAGATAGAGAGAAAATGGAAGATGGAATCACTTTGAAAACAAGACTTTAGGTGTTATTTGATGGCTAGTTGCATCTCCTCAACCTAGATTTCTCCATGATTCACCATAGGCATGGACATGATCAACCCTTTTCAATGTGAGATCTTGAACAAAAAGTGAGCTTGAAGACTTGCAAAATCCCTAGTTTGTTACCCTAAAGCTTCAACTTTGCTATAGAAAGACTAATGAAACTTCTTGTGAAAGATATTTTTCTCTTGACTTTTGATTTTTGCTTTGTAAAATGACTAGGAGATGTGAAAAATGACCTAAAAACATGTATTTATAGGAATTAACACCGAATTACTCATTATTTTAACTTCATAGGCCAACATCCCTCAAGAATTTGAATTAGGTCAGTGATTTTCCCACTCAAAAGTGGAAAATACCTCAAAAGGGACTAAGTCGCCACCCTGGGTGACTTAGCCCCTCCAAGGATTCTTGAGGTGGGTTTCACAAAATTTGAGTGGTTTGAATGTTATTTGTCAGGATTTGAGTGATTTGTGAGTGAAACGGGCCTTAAAGTCCAAAATCATGAGCATTAGGGGCCTATAAATACAATTTTTAAGGGGTGATTGATGCAATGTGTCTAAAATAGGACCAAATTAATTGCAAAATTATCTCTTTCTTCAAGAGTACAAAATTTTTGGTGACACAATTCCTTTCTCCAATCTTGCAATAGGGGTTGTTTTCAATACTAGAAGAATGTGGTCATAACTTTAGTAAGCTCCACAACTCTTCACTACCGTAGTTTTTGATCCACAATCATTTTTAGGTAGCTTTTGGTATCCCCAAGTGGGATGTTGTTATGCAAGAAGAGTCCAATTCCTTGGACAGGAACCATACTTGGGATTTAGTCCCCTTCTAAGGGAAGGAAAAAAAATTCATTCAAGTGAATCTCTAAAATAAAATTTATGATAATTTTTTTGTTGATAAGCATAAGGCTCTCTTGGTTGCTAAAGGATTCTTCTAGGTTCCTAGGATTATCTACTCTAAGATTTTTTTGCTAGTTACCGAAATGAATTCCATCCAACTTGTCATTGTTATAGTTGTATCCCACCATTGGTAAGTTCACCATATGGATATAAATATTTCATTTTCATGGTGACTTTCAAGAGGAAATTTGCATGGAGTAGCCATAGGGGTTCATTTATGAATCCTCACTTGTTTTCCAACTTTAGAAGTCTCTTTATGGCCTCAAACAAGTCCCTTGGACTAATATGCTAATATGGACTTCTTCCTTCTATCAATTAGGTTCACTTAATGTCACTCTAATATGAACATATGCATTCTATAGTAGGATGACACTCTCACATTTTTATTTCTCTATGTTGATGATTTTTTTATCATAGGGATTCACTCATCCACCATTTAGGCAACAAAAACTACTCTTCATGATTGATTCTTGATGTCAAAATTGGACCTTATACATTACTTCTTATATATTGAGATCACTTGTCATATTTAGGCATCTTCATCACATAATCCAAGTGCACTTTTGATATGATCTCCAAATTTGTATGGTTGACTATAAGCTTGCACCAATTGTATTTCTATTAGGGGTAGACTTAAGGCTCACCTAACCTTTCACATTCCATGGGAATGATCTCTCAATTCATGTAGGAGCCTCACGAGCTACAAAAGAAATCAACCAGGAATATAAGAGCCACCATGTGTAAGCACTCACAATTATGGGATTTAGTCAGCAATGGGTGTACATATATTGACTTGGTGGGACACAAAAATTTAGATTAGGTAGGTAATTCTTAGAATCACAAGTCTACTTCAATGGGATATTGCTTCACTTGATTCCAATCTATTTTTTTGGTTGAGTGGGAAGTAGTCTATAATTTCTTTTATCTATAGAGGCAAAGTATTAAGGAGAAATTAATGTTACCACTAAGGCTATTTAGATTCAAAATATTCTCACTAAGTTTTGCATGCTATTTTAAAATTATATTGTCATCTTTTATGATCACTAGAGTACAATATATATCTCAAGGAATCTATTCCAACACCAATAGACCAAACTCATTTAGATACGCATGCACTACATCTAGGAGCTTATTCATGATCATATTATTGACTTTCAATATTGTCTAACATCGAAGAAAATAATAGAAAACTTCACCAAACCCTTCATTGAAAGTAAGTTTCGTCATTTGCAAGAGTTTCTAAGGTTGTGGTAGATGTCCACTTTGGGGGGCTACTTATTCCTTATTTATCTCTATTATAGAGGGGTTCTCTTCTCTCTTTTAGGAGGGACTTTTTTCCTTATGGGTTTTCTCATTTTCTTCATTTATGAGAGATTTTTTTGCAATTGGGTACCTAACTAGGCCTTGCAGTTAGGACCCATCATTGCATCTTTGCATGTTTTCTCATCTACTTAAAGTATACTTAAGGGAGGGTGTTAGAATAATATTTTAATTACTTTGGATATTTTTATCCTAAGTATGATATCAAACATATTTATTTAAGTTTACTTAAGTAATTTATTTTGATGACTTGGGTAGGATAGAATAATAAGTTACATGTTCTCCTTATTTCATGGGATTATACTTTTTTCTTATGGTCATAGATTTGGCAACATGGATAAGAAATCCCTTGATTTTTATTTTTATGTTTTATCCTCATCATCATGAGATTTGGAAACTATAAGGCTATATATTTTTAGTTATTTTTCCTTCTTGTAGGATCTTGAAGAAATCCATTATGACCTGCTCTCTTACATTTCTCTTGGAGTCTAACTTTATTTTGGCAGTTTTATTTTAATAATTATTTCTATTTATAATTTAATTAATTCTATTCATTGCACTATTTTTTGGTGTTTACATTTGTGTATAGATTCTAACATTGAGTGGGTCAAATAAATTAAGTTAATGATATCTCTAGTAATGTGGACCCTAAATACTAGTGTCATGTTGAAAGTAATTTGATTATTTTAAAAAATTATTGTTGTATAAATACAAAATCCATTAATGCATATAATGTAAAATTTTCTATGAATGCGAAAGAGAAGGTCACTAATTTTAGGGAAAGTGGAAGTTAGGTCAAGTGATTAATTAGAAGTAGTTATGCAACTATTTGTGAAAGAGAAGCTTGCAAAAGGTAAAAACGTGTGCAAAAGGTGTAACTCTTCTCCTCCCAATAATTTTTCACTATATTTTTTCATGTCATGTAGGAGAGAAATATATTAAAATATAAATAAATTCTTCATATGTATTTTCATTTTCCTATTAAACTATGTTGTTGGAATTTATAGTGTGCTTTACACCATGTGTGTAAGAAGTATTAATAAACTTTGTAACTATTAATATTCAATTTTATTTTATATTTATTAAAATTTATTTCAATTATACAAAGAGGGTATTTTCACGTTGCCCTTTTTTGAGGAATCTTGGATAATCCTTTGTGTCTACCTTGTCTAAGGTTTCCTCATCTTCTTCCTTCAATTTTTTTCTATTTTTGCACCCTTTGTACTTTTTGATAAAAAATTATACAAAAATCCACAAACATCCCATCATATGGAGGAGTTTCCCCTCTCAAATATATAGGAAAACCATCCTTTCAATAACAATATTTCTAATGTTGTAAGATATTGTTGGGTGATCCCACAAAGTTGGTTTACAATTTCTGGGAGATTATGATTTTTGTTGAAATCACATATTTTTAGAAAATATAATGATTTAATTATTTAAAAGTTTCATTTAAAGCATTCCAATCGAAGAGGGTTTGATCAAACTACCTTATATCAAACCCCCTTTTATAGAACCCCGCCAATTTTAAACCATACCTATAACGGAGTCTCCTTTACACCTATCAAAATGCTGATAAAAAACAACTTTTGATTTACCTTTTGGGGGATCAAATGAATTCACTTAAAATTTATTTTTTGTAAGTATGTATTCCTTATTATAAGCTTCTCAAAAAGTATAATTTTAAATAAATTTAATTTTATTATTATATTTATTTTTTATTTCTTGTGAATGTAGGTTTCTTACCAAAAATCAAACTCTTTGTTTTGCAAATGTGGAAAAATAGAAGATTTTCAAAAAAAAAATTAAGAATATGAGTGCACCAGATATTGAAGTCCTTGATCCAAAAAAAAAAATTTGAATTTCTATACATACAAAAAAAATTACATGTTATATGGTCGCACTATGTCTAAATTGTAATTGGTTTGACTTCGAAACTTGATTAAAGAAAAAATATTCAATAAAAAACTATCTAACCAAGTGGAAGCACTATATATCGGAGTTACAAATCTAAATTTGAAATAAATAGAATTGTATCCTTCATGGAAAAAAAGTTATGCATTATATAGTGAACGTCACTTTTTAAAAATGTTGTTTTCTAAAAAGAACTAGTTTTCGAGGGAGATGGAAAAAGAAGTGCAATTTGATTCCAAAAATTTTGAAAAAAATATATTTAGAATCTACAAACAAAATGTCACGAAACTCTAGTTTGCATCATCTTCAAATTCCTCACAGTTTAACCGCTATAGGTGCCTGAAAGTGAAGATTTAGTTTAAAAAAAATATTTCAGTGTCCAGTTTGGCCAAAAATTGTAAACCACTATTGTGGGATCACTTTTCCACTTTGCATTAGGTAAATTGACAAAAAAAATATAGTGATAAAAATCCTTGCTAACTATAGGTAATTTTTTATGTTATATCAAGGTCTGCTCACCTATTTGGAGCATTCAATAACTGGTTATGAAGTGATGCCCAAGTCTTCACCTTTATATTGATAGGCCTTTAAATTTGTAGTTTAGTAACTTGGTTCTAAGTCCCACTCGAAAGTGGACCTTTCATTCCATTATTGCAATTATTATTTTGTCCACCTATTGTGGTCCATCCATCCTCATTTTCTAAGGGTGAGCATCCCTAAAAGGCCTATGATTTGGCTTGGTCATTAGGTGACAAGCGAATAATTCTTGATTTTATACTTTAAAGTTTGGCACTAGTAGCATGTTTTGGGAAGATTAAGGTACATAAGCTTTGCTCAATCCTTGGATAGGTTGACCTTAATTCAAATCCTATCTTGCTCAACATGAAGCATAGAACCTAAAGAGGTCATATTATGATTATGGAAAGGTCACAAAGGTAGGGAGACTTGCTAACTCTATAGGTAGAATGGGAATAGGACGACACACTCCCTAGAGATAAAAAAAAAGTCTCAAGTTCAATAATAGAAAACCAACAAAAAATCCCAAATATACTAGGTCATGCTCAAGCACAACCTTCATAATTTCACCTCAACAAAACAAAAAAGGAAAAACCTTTTATGGGGTTTTGAATTGTCTCTACATGGACCCATGAGAGAGCCAAGTGGAATTGACATAAACTTTTAACATGTTTTTAGAGGGGATTAATCTATAAAAATGTCCTATTAAAATAAAAAATGTAAGCCATTTATGTACACATTGTCAAAATTATGAAGTGATAACATAACATTGGGAGCAAAGGGTTTACCTCATGTACTACTTTTAGAATGAACTTGTCATGCTTCAATGGTGCCATTGTCTAAAATGCATTCAAGTTCATAATCCTAGCAATAATTGTTGGCTTAATAAGATTAGTGACCACAAAAATATTAACAAACAACTTGAAGGTGAGAAGAAACCTAAAAAACCTGCAATAAATATGATAAATTCCAACTTTTCAATATTCTATGAAACAAAGTGACAAAAATAAAAGACTAACACAAACAAAAAGATACAAACCAAGCCAAACCAAATCAAACCAAAATCCTAATAAGATGACACTCAATATATTCTTTTTTTAAAAATCTCATTTACAATTACATTCTTTCTTTCTTTCTTTTCAAATTACTCTCTTCATAACATATTTTGATGGTGCAAGTGCTATTTAAGGTTAAATTCTACTTGAATAGGCGTTATCATGATGATTATATTGTAAGTAGGCTACCACCTATTTCTTGGTTATTATTAAAGCACATTATTACTTTATTGGCATTGAGAGATGAGAAAGAAATGGAGTCGATAGGGTAATATGAGGGGCCTGTTTTAGAGCGCCTTTTCATCTTTTAAGACGCTCGGCTTGCCTCTCAAGCGTTGTCACCGTTTTTAACAGAAGTTTTAATACCTTATATCTTCCTCTCCTCTCTCTGCCCATATTCAACGATTCAATTCTTGGTTGCTCTTTAGAGAAGGTACTGTATCTTGCTCTCTTCAATTTAGTCATGTTATGTTGTTTTTGATAGAATTCATTTGGTCACGCAGGTTGAGATGGAAGGGGCAGGAAGAGGCAAGGGGAAGCCCAAAGGAGGAGAACCACCACCTCCACCACCCAGATACCCGAAAACAAAATCTAGGAAGGCGGGGCTTCAATTTCCGGTTGGTAGAATTGCAAGATTCCTCAAGCGGGGGCGTTATGCACCGCGTATTGGAGCTGGGGCACCTGTTTACCTTGCTGCTGTTATGGAGTACCTTGCTGCAGAAGTAAATCTCTTATCTTTCAACTAATTTTCCAAAGCTTTCAGATAATGCTCTGTAACAATTTTTTTTTATTTTGGGGGGGTAGGGGGCCTGTTTTTTAATCACATTTCAGAAAATTTTGGCTTACATAGCACATTCTAAATTTTGACTTGTGGATATAGATTTCCCACAACTAAAAAAGTACGAAAAGACTTGAATAATATGATCCCTCCATCATCCTAGAATAAAAGGTGATCTCATAATTCTTGGTCTGTGATGCGTTGTTTGGTACTTTTTTACACATTTAGGCTTACTTAATAATAAGAACTTCAGCCCATGTTTGAGAGATAGCCTTCCATACACTGATAAGATATGTATGGATTCTCAAGAAAAAAGTAGCTAAAATACTTGGCTACCCAGGACCATCCACATCCCACAAATGAATAGAAAATTTGATCTATATTCGATCTCACCTTAATCACCTCATCTATCTTTTGATAAGAAAGTCAGTTTCAAACTCTGGTTTGAATAAGAGTACACCATGCTAATGTGTCTTGGATGATCCACACCTCTTCATTTGAACACACATTAATAAGTAGACTCTACTGAAAAAGTTAGTATGATTTTAAATGAGTCATCTAAACAAATCAAAACTTAGAATATGTTGTTAAACTTGTCTCTAGATCAACCATGATTTGAATAGATCACACCACCCTAACAGTCTGTTCTATGGTGGTTAATTGATGTGAACCATGTGAACATATAATTTTTTACACAAAGAATCCATGGAGAACTCTCCCTGCTTACACACCAGGTTGTCCAGTACAAAAACCGACTGGTTAAGCCTTAAACCCAAAATAGTATTGCATGCTATTATCATTTTTTTTTGTAGTACATTGTTACTCAAATGAAGAGTTAAAACCCAAAGCTTTTAATTTAATGGAGGCTGTTTTGAATAGCCATGAATTAATGAATTAGTGAATGGTGATGCATGGTACAGGTGTTGGAGCTGGCAGGGGATGCAGCGAGAGATAACAGGAAGAGCAGGATAACACCTCGACATATACAGCTGGCAGTGAGGAATGATGAGGAGCTGAGCAAGCTTCTTGGCGGCGTTACAATCTCTGGAGGCGGCGTCCTCCCAAACATCCACCAGATTTTGCTTCCTAAGAAATCAACCAAGTCTAAGGGAAGCGATCCACAGTCTCAGGAGTTTTAATTTCTCTCTTCCTTCTGCTCAACTGCCATACTATTCATCCAAAGGGTAGTCTGGTGTAGAAGGCTTTAACTTGGCTACTGTAGTTTTTTTAAATGAAATTTGGAATTCATTTGCTTCATGGTTTTATTGTTATAATCGAGAGACATGTCTGATATAATCGAAGAGCCAGTTTGGTCAAGAAGTTTTCCCTCACCTTGAAAGCTTCAAAATTCTTCCATTCATTAAGCATTTTGGGTTATAGAGACGTAATAATTTTTGGGGAAATTTTGTTGTTGGGCACCTTCATTTTAATCAAAAATAATTGATTGATCACACAATTTCGTTAAGCTTGTTAAACGGAAGGAAATGATTATTTATATATTTTTAAAATTTTTGTCTTGATTAAAGTTGGGAAGCCATATCTAGAGGATCTAGTTGAGGAAGTATATGATTGTGTAATTTTAAATAATTATAATATTTAGAGATAAATAAAAGTCTTGTTAATTCATTTAATGGTGGTAATGGTATTGAATTAAGTTTTTTACAATGTATGTATATGTTAGCATGTGTCTTATTTATTTATTTTTAATATATTTGTAGGAAAGTAAAGTATATTCTAATATTGTCAATAGTGGCACGGTGTGATGGTTAAGTTGTTGTGTTGTTATTCTTACTATCAAGGTTCAAACCCCATTGGGATGTAAGTGTTTACCCCTCTTAATAAAAAAAAGCATACTCTAATATTAAATTACATACTTAATTTGAATGATAAACAATCAATAGTAATCAAACCCATAAAAATGAAATGGAATAATACGCTTAGTTATATCAATGCAATTTGTCAACTTTACCTTTTATTTGGTTGATAAGTTGTGACTAGTTTGATAGTTTAGATTTCATAGTGAAACAATGCATAGAAGACACAAAGAAATTGGTAAAGACTTTTTCAATGTTGTAGAATAATGTGTGCATGTAATCTAGTCCTCTTGGCATGGTTATGACCTTCTAGCATGACCTACTCCTCTATTAGTATGGGCCTATGGGATATGTTTACATGTGTGACCTGTCTAAGAAAAAAATTGATGCCAAGAAACATCATAGGGATTGGTTGTGTGTAGATGGAAGTATGAAATTTCCTTGATACTAATATAACCTCTTTATTGATTCACAATGGTTGAAGACACACATGAAAAATATGTAAAATGTGTATGATAATGTAGTATATGTTGATGTTAATGCAATTCTAATGTATCTACTTGGTATTATGCACTTAATTATATTTTTATGATATCAATCCATGATCACTAATTTCCTAGGGCTTGTCCCTAAATAAAAGATCCTAGGTGTTCAATGTGAATTATTTTGGTGCACAAGACAAAAATTAGTAGTTAATTTCTAGATTTATTGGCCTTAAAAAATGGTAAAATTATAATTTAAAAAGGTTTGATAGGACCACACATACCAATTTGATTTGGAAATATAACCACACCCAAAGTTTAATCCAAGAGAAGAAAATCCTTAAGACTCAAATTGGTCCATATTTACAATTGGGATTTAGAGTGATAAATCTAGGGCTATGGTCAACATACACATAAAACATGGCAAGTTCACCATTAAGATAATGTATTTATGACAAGTCCAAAAGTGAGTGTAAAATGTGAGGTTAAAAGGGTGAAGTAAGTGTGTATCTACATTAAATTATGTCCTCACTTTGGTGTCCATATGAGCTATACATGAATCACACGTGCTAAAGTAATGAAGTTAGTAGTTGAAATAAGAAAGCATACATGTTGACCAAGTTTTCCTCCATGCATCCAATGTGACCAACTAATCAAACACTAAAACCAAACATGCATCAACTTAACTCTCTATGAAGAATGACAACCCTCAAAAGGGAAAAATCTCACTTAAATTGCACAATGGATTTAAAAACCCGATATTTTAATTGCTATGGAGACATATGATAAATCTATAGTTTAAAGTGCATGTGAAACACCTAAATCTAAACTTATAAACACATAAACTTAGTAGTTACACAATGCAAGAAGATGATACTTATTACTCTCCCTACAAACCTCATAACATAGTGATTCTTAAAAATATTACAAGCACCTTGTATTGATTAACCATCATCATATATGTATTTGATTAGCCTTATGTATTGCAATTATCATGATATCATATAGATGATATTTTATATAGTTATTACTAAGCCATACAGATCCTTTCATTATAAATTCATAGGGGCATTTTGTTACTATTATATTATGTAAATCATTGTATTTCTTCACATCCATACTTTTCATAAATGAGAAGTAAGTTTGACTTACACCCTAATTGGTTATATAATCAATCACTTTATTTTGTTCCATATAGTATAGTGGGTTACCATAAAAATTCAATTTTTTTCTTTCATATATTCAACTCTTCTAATATATTTTTTTTTGCAATCAAAGAAATAATTTTTTAACAACATTTATCACTATTTGAGAATCTCCTTCAATTTCTACACTTTAATATCTTTAAATTTACTACATTAATACCTTTGAAGAATGGCTCCTATTCTACTACATTTTTTATTTTATGACCTATAAATTTTGAGCCCCTAGCATAAAATCTTCTATAGAATCTTTTTAAAAAATACCCACTCCTACTAACCTTGGCTTTCTTTTTGATGCTCCATCAATGTTCAATTTGACTACACTCCTCTAAACCTAACATTTCACTTCCCTTCTCTTATTAGTTACTCTTATTTATTGAATTTCAAAGTGCACACAATAAGATTATTTTTATTTTTCATTTTCTTTCAACACATACTACACATTTATAGAGGATTTTAATCTCCTATATTTTAGGAACCACTCCCTAATAATATGAGTTGTTCTAACAACTCATATACCTACAATCTCTCATATATTTGTCTCATACATAATATTCTAACAAAACACACTAACAATAATATTAAGTTGTTTCTAAACAACTTAATATCTATTACACTTATAATACCAATTTAATAAACCATGTGAACACTAATTCCTAACATTATTAACTCTTGAATGGATGGACTACAACTAATGTAATATTATTGAACAATACTCTTCTCAAATAAAGGAAATTGTCCTTCATTCTTTCAAATTTCTAATTTCAAAAATTCTTTAATAACTAACTCTATTAAATGTCAACATCTATTAATAGTGAGAAAAATTTCCCTAAATCTTCTTTTATTTATGTCCAACCATATGCCTGATAGGACACATACAACATAAGTTTGTCATAGAAACTGAAGATGAGGCATCCCTTTTGACCAACATTAGAGATGTCATATGATAATGTCGATGATATATACTATTGAATAAATTAAAATTTGGATAATAATGTAAACCAAATACTAAATACATAGTTACAATGAAGCAATATATGATCAACCAACTCTAAATCCTTTAGACATAGGTGGAATCTGAAAGGGCCAAAAATCCTCCTCTTTGTGAAATTGTTAAATGTAATCTAATTTTATTGCCCATTTTTTTTATTTTATTTTTATTTTTTTTAGACTGCAGGAATCGGGTAGCACGACCCCATATAAACTGCAATGCGCCTGGTAAACTTTTTAACGTGACCAGCGGCGCTGGCGCGACACGCCCTCCGGTACCACGGGGGTGGGGGAGACTAGACCTCGTGACCAACCTCCTGCAACAGGAAAGATTTAGCTAACCGAGCTAGGGCCCCAACCCCCTAATTTTATTGCCCATTACTAACCATTACTAACACTAGATATATTGCTTCAATCTTCGATGTATACCCTAATTTTACTTTAGATCCCCCTTCTTATTACATTTCCAACATAACACATCATCCCTAGATAAATTTTCCAAATAAATACAATTTAAATAATCTTTTCAGAATTTCTTTTTATATTCAATAATTTGGAATAGATCCAAATTTAGGCATGAATACTAAATAAAATAATTACTATTTGATTCATCTAATGGTATTTTAATTTAGTTCTTAGCACCCTTGATACAATCCTCTTAAGGGATTCCATATCATTTACGCTCACTAGAGGAGCATTACCAAAGCATGAATCAACCCAAAATTCTTCCATTTATCCATTTCCTATATTTCATGCTAATCTAGGTATTATCAAATCTCTAAATGTTAAACTTACCTCCTACCAATATTGCTAAAATTTAGCCAAGGTGTGCATAATGGCTAACATTTATTTATCATAAATGAAAAAAAATTCTCTACCTCTATGAGCTTCCTACTCTCAAACACAATAGGATGCTTAGTATGCATAAGGACCACTCCAATGTGCTCACTTGAATCATCACATTCCAACACAAAAAGGCTAAGAAAAATTCAATATTGTTAAAACTAGACAAGTGTTCATGACCTTCTTAATTTTGTCAAATACCTATTATGTTGCATATGTCCAACGGAATGACCCCTTCTCAGTCAAATCTATCAAGGGTGTTGCTAGTTGAAAAATATCTTAGCAAACCTCTTATAGTAACTACATGAACCAAGAAATTCTCTCAACTAAGATAATGTCTTAGGAAATGGCCAATCCCTGATTGATCAAATCTTATCCATATCAACCTTGATCCTCTCTACACTGATCACATGCCCCAAGTAAAGAATTTTTTCATTACAAACTTGCGCTTAGAAATTTTGGAATATAGTGATTGTGCCTCCATTTCCCCTAATACTTCATTAATATACTTGATATTATCTTCCCAAGTTTTATTATAAATTAGAATGTCATAAAAGAAGACAAGAACAAACTTAATGTATTGGTCAACACAAATTGTATGACCAAATATTCATAATGATTGTAGTGGCATCAAAATAATTTATGGATATCCTCTTCTCTGACTCTAATTTGATGATACATTGATTGAAGATCAATCTTTGAGAAGTAAATTGCCCCATGAATCTCATTTATCAATTATTCAATCTTGGGAATGGGGTATATGTTCTTAATTATTTTCTTATCGAGCTCCATGTATTCAATGCACATACACTTGGTTTCATCCTTATTTTTTACCAATACCATTGAAGAAGCAAATGAACTAGAACTAGGCTTGATATGCCCCATATCAAGAATCTCTCTAATTGCCTTTTAAATTTCCTCATTATGCCTTTTTGGATGATAATATTAAAGGATGGTAATAATAATTTTGGCACCCTCCTTGAGCTTAACCACATGCTTAAAACCTCTATCTAGAGGCCTACCGGGAGGAATATCACCAAACACTAAATTGTGCTTATCCAATAGTGATTGTATATCAACATGATAGTGTCTTTCGCCATCTATGGAAGTCTTGGTGGAAATAAAGAATTGGGTTTCCCATGCAACCTCACCATGTCTAAAAAGAGCCTCCATCTTCTTCATTGAAACTAATTTTGGTGCTCCATCAAACATGCCCCGAAGAACCACCTTATTTCTATCTACTTTGAATTTAAATTTCATTGTTTGAAAGTTTTGTGAATATTTCCAATTGAATGTAGCCATTGAACTCCCAAAACAACATGTATTTCACCAATCCTAACTATATAAAATTCACCAATAATTTTATGGTTACCCAACATGAGATTCATCTAAGATTTTTTTTCATACAGCTCATGGTGAAACCATATTCAACCATAACATTGAACCACTCAAAATCCTCTGCCTCTAGGCCTCTCTTAGCCACTCAACCTTCATTAATGAATTTATGGGTTTCTTTAGTGTCAATCAGAATATTATTTCATTATCTTTTTAAAATTCCTCTAACTCTAAATGAGTGATATCTAGGTGTGCATGATAAGGTAGAATGGTTGCTCCTTCTAAAGTTCCTCCACTAACCTTTCATCTAGATCAACTCTTTCTATTAGGAATAGAATCACAGAGCAATATAATATAAAATGAATAAAAAATTAAAACATAAAATTAACACAAAACACAAAGACACAAATATGAATGGTTCACCCAATATGGGCTATGTCCACAGATAAATAGACAATCCTTCTTTCATTTTGTCTAGAAAAATGAAGGAATAAAACCTACAACACGTCTGCTACAACTTCCTCTTCTCTCTCTCATAGTCTCCTAACACAATACATAGGGGTGATCACACAATAGTGGTTTACAATTTTTGGCCAAACTGGACACTAAAATTATTATTTTTAACTAAATCTTCACATTCAGGCACCTATAGCGGCTAAACCATGAAGAATTTGAAGATGATGCAAACTAGAGTCTCGTCACATTTTGTCTGTAGATTCTAAAAATATTTTTTTCAAAATTTTTGGAATCAGATTGCACTTCTTTTTCCATCTCCCACGAAAACTATTTTTTTTCAAAAAACACATTTTTAAAAAGTGACGCCAGTATAACGCATAATTTTTTTTCCATGAAGGATAAAATTATAATTCTTTTGAATTTAGATTTGTAACTCTGATATCTAGTGCTTCCACTTGGTTAGACAGTTTTTATTGAATATTTTTTCTTTAATCAAGTTTGAAATCAAACCAATTACAATTCGGACATATAGCGTGATAATGCATAAATTTTTTTGTATATATTGAAATTATTTTCTTTTTTGTTGGATCAAGGACTTCAATATCTGGTGCACTCATATTTTTCAAAAAAAATTGATAACATGCTATTTTTCCACATGTGAGAATAGAGACTTTCATTTTCGATGAAAAACCTATGTTTAATAAAACTAAAAAAAAATACATAATCAAACCAAAACATATTAAAATTATATTCATTGGATAGCTCGTTCGAGGACTACCTGATTCTAGTTGGGTTTGTGAAGATTCATCCATTTTCATCCTCAACCCAAGCTCCGTGCCAAAATTCAGGGTTTTTGTGTCTCGGGGGGATGAGGAATAAGGGGGGTTTGAATGAACCCCTAGGGGTTTGAGCGAACCCCTAGGGGTTCACTCAACCAGGGTTCATTCAAACCCCCCTTTTATAAGGGGTTTTGTTGGATTTTTTGGCGGGAAAGCATTAAAAGGGTTCGCCTAAACCCAGGTTCTAGCGAACCCCTGATGGGTTTGGTCGAACCAATAGGTTCGTACGAACCCCTAAAATCAATTTTTTTGCCATGCATTCATTTTTTGTGAGTTTTCCTTCCTCACTTCAATTGTAAACCACTATTGTGGCTTCACCCATAGTCATAATACAATACGCTCACATAAAGAGGGTTTCCTCCTAGGATGAAACATATCAACATAATCTCTACCATCAAATTTATGACCTAATGATGAACAATCCAAATTTACAATGAAAATATATATACAAAATTTTGCTTTGGGAGTGTTGCCCCAAACCCTGAAGGGGGTAAGACCCCCCTTCACTCCCCCAAGAACAAAAAAAGCTCCAAACATGGCTGCAAAAATACCATTAAAATAGGCCTTTAACAAGATCATTCTCCATTACCAACACTTTCCTTGTCATGTTCACTCCTTGAGTCCTCCCCTTTATCCCCCTCACTATTATAAATGACCTCATTATAGTGCACTTTACCTCAACCTAAGTTCTTGTGCCCTAGATTCCATGGCTCTTTGCATGAAGAACATAACTTTTCCCTTCACAACTCATTTTTTGCCTCATTTATTATGCTTGTTTTCTTAGGCTACTCTTTTTGAAAGGGCTTCTTATCTTTCCTTGGTGGGAATGACTTAGGCTAAATTTTTACTTTTAGGTATCAAGAACTCCATATTCCTCACTCTCTTTGTATAATCCTATAATGTAGGAGGATCAAAATCTTTCAACCATCCTCAAAGAGGTTCTTCTAATCCTTTAAAAGAACAATGAGCCTCCTTTCTAAAACATCGGTGGCTATCACAGATTTTTTTTTAATTCTAAAACATAATTTTCAACTATACCAACTCTTTGAAATGCAACTTCGTATCCTTTTTATCATATCTATCAATTGATCTCTAGGTATTAAAAATAGTGTAAGAATGAATGAGATCATGAACCAAAGTTATCATCCTATGATACCACCACTTGTGACCCTCTCCATCCAAATGAAGATTGCATATTTAATTGCCTCATTTTTAGTCATAAGATTGAGTTGAAAGAAGGTACATCAAGAATTTTCACCCAAGGACATATTGTGAATTTACTTTCAGAACAATAAAAAAGTGGGTATGGACAATTTTTCCACTTTGCATTGAAACTATTGTTTTTGGCCTCTTTCTCTCTTGGGTCTATTCCTCATCTTGAGTTGTAAAAAATCAAGCAATGACATGGCAGCGTGAAAATCATCCCCCAAAGATTAGTATTTGTGTAGATAACCCACAAACCCTTCATTTTCATTAGAATTTCCCTCATTACCAACTTGTTTTGCATCCATAAATGTGGGCATTAATGGTCTTAAAGTTACACCACTAGCTACCCTAGTATTTGGAATGTTTTTGTTTTAATTATTTTCAACATTGTACTATCTTCCATGTGATTACCATTATTGTTTTGTTCACATCTATTCATTTTTATATTTCTCATCATCTAAGTTAACAATTAATTCATCTATCGTTGCCCTCTAGCAAGACCATTCATAATCTACTACATGTTATTTCCCTC
Organism: Sequoia sempervirens; assembly: GCA_007258455.2. Taxonomy (NCBI): domain Eukaryota; kingdom Viridiplantae; phylum Streptophyta; class Pinopsida; order Cupressales; family Cupressaceae; genus Sequoia; species Sequoia sempervirens. The sequence goes on along the minus strand of VDFB02075321.1, from coordinate 217,302,592 downwards.
ATGATGATCCCTTCTCTCAGCCATGATTCCTTTTTCAATGTGTCCCTTAATAGGAAAATTAGTAGGAAATATCTATGTATTACTTGGAAGATTCAAAGGTCTTCTCAAATAATACATGTTCACACCTTCACTTGGATACATATAAAAAAATCCTTGCATAAAGTTATTTAAACCCCCATAAGCTATTAGGATTCTTGGCTATGATACCATTATAATATTCTTTACCAAAAATACACGTGGAGTTTGCAAGATTGACATAATACCCCACTTATATGTTGTTGTCTTTTATATCTAGTTGGATAAGATTAAACATAATAACAATGTAGGTGATGCATCCAAGATATATATTAATTTCAAAACATAAATAATGTTCACAAATATTGGATTTCAAACATACTCCACTTAGAAGTTTCTAATATATTTTATTAGCAACTTATAGAAGATTGTCTTAACATTAGAATATAGAGAAATAGGGATGAACAACAATCTAACCTTAAACCAAAGTTTTGAATGCTTAGAAATATGAGTATGAGTGACTTGGCTTAATCTAGGTGGTTGTTTGGAAGAGTTTTAGATCTGATGTATGCATACAGGAGTAGCAAAAACCTCTTTTAATCCTCAAAATTACACAACAAATTAAGTCCCATAACTTTCTTTATTTGTTGGCAGCTCTAGTCTCCACATAGAGAAATTCAAGATGAGTTGATATTCCCTTTACACCTCTAAAGATACCTTTCCTTGTATGGGACCCACATCTCCCTTTTTTTGTAGTGGCTAGCATAGAGTCCAATATTTATTAAACATTACCTAGTTAAAAGTTGTGGTATCTCTTTAATAGCCTTTCTAACCTTCCTCCGCACTCCAAAGTCACACAACTCTCTAAAAAGGTTTGGAAATCACTTTAAAACTTTCCAAACACCACTCAAAGTTGGATGTAAGGGTTATAATAGTCCTATGGACTTTAGGAATTGACCAAGTAAGGCCTACAATATCACTTGAAATTTATCATGCCTCATTCAACATAGTATGACAAACCCATAAATAGGACCACAACTACTTATATATGCTTAAAAATAATAAATATAATACTTATTTGCAATGAAGTATCTTGTAACACCCCTCCATTTTGTTCTTTTGATCGAACAATGTTTGTTATGTATGTGTTTACCTTGTTAGCATTTTGGTTAAATGAACTTGGTTACTTTTGACCGCTAATTGTTAAGCGATGTAAACATTATGTTTTGGTGTGATGGTATTTTATTTGGTCATTATTATTATTGCATGTCATGGATTAGATTAGCATGTATGTGAATTAACAATGCTTTACACTTTCGATTATATCATGGATTTTAGATGTTTCAGTTAGCTATACTATAGTGGTGAAGGGGATGGGATCACATCACTCGCATGCGAGCGCCCGGTGATTTCGCGATTCCCTTTTCACGGTGTGTTTTAATATATTATATGCATGTTTCGACACTCGTATTGTGTGCAAGATGCAGGTACAGGACATCGACTCCACCTAGTTTCACAGGTTTGAGCGTGTCCATCGACCAACGGTATCGATTGGGAGATAGTAACTAGGTTTTTTGTGTCAAGTCATCACCTTAGTCATAGTGTGTCGTCGGGTTGTTAGTTGGGATAAGTTAATTTCTTTGTTGCCTCTTCCCTCCTTGCTTGCGTATTTAAATTTGCAAGATAAATGGTGTTTGTTTTATTTATTTGCTTTGTCAAAATAAATAAATGAGTGCTTATTAATTAATTAGTTAATTTAATTCAATCAATAAAATAATCTAATCATGGATTAGATTTATTTATTGATAAATTAAATTCAAATGTTGTGTTAGCATTATTAAATACTGAGATCAAATCAAAAAAATAGAAATTACCTTGCATTCCTTTTTGAAATAAAATTAAAAATGATTTTTATGTTGTTAGTTTCCTCCTTGGCCTTGTATTTAAAATTGCAAGTTAAAAGTGATTAAATGGCTTTTGAAATTTATAAATGATGATTGTTTTGTCTTATTGAGATGTGGAAAATTAGTGATTAATTAATTAATTTAATTTAATTAATTTAATTAATAAAATAATCTAATTTTGAATTAGATTTATTTTATTGACTAATTAAATTAATAGGGATAAATTAAATCAATTTAGCCATGTTGGCATCATTAGATATTTGGATTAAATCAAAAATTAGAAATATGTTTTATATTTTACTCCTAGAAATAAAGTTGAAAAATAATGTTATTATGAATTGTTGAATTATATTTTGTTAAAAGAAATTTATTTGACCTTGGGGTTGTAAATAGATTTTTATTTTAAAAGGATATTATGCAAATTACACTTGGAAATAGAAATTGTTTTATTAATTTGCAAAAATAAAATATCTAGTTTTAGCAATAAATTTTGGTGGGTGAGTTCAAAATTAGGGGTTTGACAAATTTGGAGAAGGGATTGCATAAGGAAATTCATGTTTTATTTTAAATTTTTTTAATTTGGTAATTTTGGGGAGCAAAAAGAAACTTGGATTGAAATTCTTGGAGAAAAATTGTGAAGAAAGATTGGAGAAATTTGGTGAAGCTAAATTAAAAAAAAAGAAAGATCTCCATTGAAGGATTTGAAGCTTGGAGAAAACATAAGGTGCAATTTCTTTTAAGTCTTGTGCAATTTTTTTTTATTTGAAAATCTTGTTTTTGAATTGGTTCAAATTGGTTATGGAGTTCAAGTTTTGATTTAGAGGAAAACCCATGACAAAATCTCCATTCAACTTGAACAAAAGAATTCTCAACATATTGTGGAAACAAGGAAAAGATTCAAAAGTTCATCCTCAAACTATCAACAGAAAATTTGAAAACAAGCATGGGGATTCAAATAGATTTTTTTAATAAATTGTGTTTGCTTGGAAAATCTTCATTTAATTTGTGAGAAATCTTTTATTGCTGGGTTAAATCTTGTAATCTCTAATGGAAAAATTATTTTATTTCTCAGATTGAGCATTTGCCCAATTTGGGTATTGAAAAAAAAGTATTTTTACAGTCATTTATTATGACTGTGTATATGTATATTTATATATATATATACACCTGGTTATATGTATATATATATACCTATATATTTTGTGAGTTTCGTTTTAAATGAAAAATTCGAAGAAATGAAAAATCGTGTTGTTTTTATCATTCTGGTTTTACCAAAAAAAACCATTTTATTTTTACCAGTCAAAAATTTTATTTAAATCCACGCATGGCGGATTTGTTTATTTTTGGGTTGGGCGAAGTGTATGGGGGTGGGGTTTCAACCCCACGCATCCCCATTGATGGGCGTCGGTAGCTTGTGGAGGCAGCGCCGACGCTGCCCACACAGGTCGTCGCCCTCATCAATGGGGGTTGCGTCCCCTGTTCATAGCAAGGCACGGCCGAACCCTAAATGATGTCACTTTTGTTTTATGAAATTCATTTTTTTTTTATTATATTTATTAAATATAAAATATATAATATAATTCATATTATATATTTTATATTTAATACATATAATATGAAATTTGATATCAATGTTTTATTTTATGAATTAAAATATAATTTATATATATATTTTAATATATATGTTGTATATAATAATTTAATATTATTTATATATAATATATATTATAATATGTGTATATTATATTTTAATAAATGCTTAAGTAATTATCATTCATATTTAAATATATATGTATATTTAAATGTGATTCATTTTCTTAAAAGAGAAGAAGTATTTAATTTATAAATGAGATATTTGTAAAGAGATAGACAAAAATTTGTTTATGGAAAATCATGGTATAGCAAAGGAAAGATTGATTTAATTTATTGTGTATTGCGTCAACAAAAATCAAATAAATAATCAAACCCTTATGTGATTGTGCAAGAACATAGTTTATTTAATTTGATTAAGTGCACTAATGAGATGAATGATTGGATTTACGAAATCCGAAGGAAGATTACCTTATATTGTTTGCAAGCTTCCTTTCGTCATGGGGTGTTCATTCTTGTTGGGATTTGAGTCAGATTTTGTAAGTCTTCCAGATAGAACCGTCTTCCATGTTTTGAGGTTGTCATTTTAAAAGTAAGGGTTGTCGGTATGTCAGTCAACCTTGTGATTGTTTTGGGTAGTGCACGTGGTGGTAGTGGTGTTATCACCTGGTTATCATAAACGAGATATGTGGTATGTCATGGATACCCGAGTACTTCGAACATGTTGTATGACCTTATGTGTTAAGGTCGAAATTGGTCATCAGTTTGTGCATGTTGTCTACCCTTAGATTGGGGGTTTTGTATCCCCGTGTTGTCAGTAGGAGAGTGGCCCTTTGTGGGGGTCCGACGCCCAAAGTGGTGTCAGGGTAACTCACCTAGGGTTTAATCAAGTGATAATCTAAAAGAATTAATGGGGAACTTCACACTAATAAAGTTAATGAATGCCTCTCTCATGAAGTATGCGTTATTAAGGCTTGAGATGAGATGAGACGCATAGTTTTGCATGAGGGTCCGGCGGCTGGTAGAGGCAAGTCAGGGTAACCCATGATGGGGGTCTGGTAGCCTAGGAAGGTTGAGCTAGGGTAACTCATGGCAATTTATGTATGACACTCTTCTTACGTCAACAGTTAGTCAGTTATTATGTGGTGTGCAAATGATGTACTTGACCTATGTAACCTGGAAGCAATGTATTGTCTTGTGAGTTTTCGTACTGTGTTAAGTGATGTTATTTTGGTATTTGAGTCAGTTCAGTTATGTTTAGCCTTTGTCTAGAGGTAGTTGGTCTTGACCAGAAATCCTTGTTACTATCTCCTAGCATGGGGGGTGAGCCTTTGGGTTTCACTTGGTTGGGTGGAACGTGCACCTTACACCGTTGGCTTTGATCGTGATCTTGTGGACGAGACTTTCATGTTGGGGAGCTCGTTGATTCTTGTTACTCTTCTAGTTCTTTCATTCCAGTTATTCTTGTATTTCATTACCCCTCATTTGTATCGAGGTGGAAATTGTAATATATTATCATGCTTATTTGATTTACCTCATTCAGGAAATGAGTGTTGTAATTATATTGTAAGCAATCGTTATTGGATATCATGTTGTATCTATTAGTCTTTGATGTAATTATCTTGTATGGAATGTATGTACTTTAATTCCTTAATTGAATGATGTTATGTTTTCTTTCCTTGGCTGTTTAATTCGGGTTTAAGTAATCTTTGTCTCGTAGCCTTAGGGGATGTTGGCAATGTGTAGCGAACTTGTACGTTATTGCGCTTTATCAAACAAAAAAAATTGTTGCGTTTGGTTAGTGAATTGCAACTTCCCCTAGGGTTGCGTGGCGGGGTGTTACATATCTCTTCATTTTTCACTCCCATCAACTATCCATATCTGAAAATGATATCTCATTATTTCAAAACAAAACTCAAACTTGCAACTAATATGTCAAATTGAAATATTTAATTATAATTTTTAAATCGCCACTTTTTGCACATCAATGAACTCTAAATGAATCCACTTTGAACTAGCTAGGAAGAAATCCTTCTCCAAAACTAGTTTTCCCTTAGGTTTTTTGTCCTAGGATTTAGCTGGAATAAATTGTTCAAATCTCACACTAAAGATGAATTTACCAAAAAATGCTCACTTTTTCTTTGCAAACCCCTTTAATATCACATTTTCAAACTTTTGAGAAATTCACTTTATTTCTCATAAATGACCTTTTTAATTTTTAATTTTTTGTTGACCTCGAATAAGTCACTTCATAATTAAATTTTTAACTTCTATAAAAATAATCAGTTAAACATAAGTTGCCTAAAAAGTAATAATTTAAGAAAAATTAATTTAATTAATCAAATATTCCCTTACCAACATTCTGATTAGCCTATGAGAATTAAATAAGTTAAGGACCTTCACTGACACTCACTCTTAAGAAGGGGACATTACAGATGGAAACGTTCCTCACATAACTTCAATCTAAAAATGTTACACCAAAACAAAGAAGATTCCTTTAATAATTTCCACATTAGCTTTCCTCCCAAGACTATATTATGGAATACCAGATCTCTCAACCCTACATTATCCTAAGATTTTAGTTGCATATGTTACTTTATTTCATTAAAGTTAATTTATTTTCTTCACCCAAACCCTACCAAAGAAATTTCTTGCATATAGTAACTTTTTGGATGGCTAAGATAGTTAACCTATATCAAAATAAGATCCAAACAACTCATCATACTTAACCATTTACCACTCCATGAAGAAAGATTTGCTTAAATTTTTGAATCATTTATTTGTAAATAGTGCTACTAATTCTCCCAATGAATAAAGAAATACCTAAAAATTTTCTTGAGAGAATTAAGACATTAATCCCTAATATTACACAAACTTTTTCCTAAACCTTTAAACTATTTTTAAAGAAAAATATATTAGGTTTAGAAGGATTGATATGTTGACTAACACTCTTGCATACTCTTTAGCTAAAGAGGAACCAAACAAGTAAGTATCATCCATAAATTATAAATTTGATATTTTCCTTTACCGAGGAGGGCATGTAAAACCGTAATGTTCTTTGAAATAGATGCCCCTTTAAGATTCCTACCTAAATTCTTAGCCATAATTATAAATATGTATGGGGATAAGGTATCTCTTTGATTTATACCTCCATGATTAAAAAAACCTCCTAGCACTCATTCACTAAAACTAAGAACTATGCATGTGTAATGCACTTCATAATCTAGTTGATTTTTTTACTAGACCCAAAGGATATAACAAATTATTTTAAAATGGGTCATCTAACATGATCATAATATTTGGCTATTTTAGAAGTAATTTATTTGTTCCTGTCAATACTATAGCGAAGCCTTCAATCGCTAACCAGTTATTAAACTTTGCTCTAACAGCCACTAGAATTCAGATTTTTCCTACATCTATTTAAACAGCTTATGATCAATGAACAAAGGTGCACATTTTTTAGCCTAAATTTTCAATACTTGTTTTTTACGCTCTCTGATTGGCTCTCTGCAGATTGAAAGGGGGTTTGCGGGCATTTCTAGACAAGAGAGCACATGATTTTCGAGGAAGGCTCCTGCAGCATTTGTTGGAAATTGCATCAAGAAGGGTTGTGAGTTGTCTTCATTGCGAGGGTTCCCATCTGCATGTTTGCAAAATGTGGTAGCAGAGACAAGGGATTTGAATTGCAGCTGCTTATTACCACCATCTTTACACGAAACAAGGAGTCTCTGCATTTTATTTACAAAGAATTTCTTAGACAATCTTGGAATCAAAAACCAGGGTTTGTGTGGCTAGGAGCTGTGAGAATGATTTCTATCCAAGGAGATATATCCTTCTGTGCAAATACACGTAATGTATATTTCAATCCCAAAATGGAAGATATTTTTCACACAATTTACCATGGCTTGTCTATCATTTCACTTCTTGTACATATTGTTCCTATCTTGCCCTACCCCAATCAAGAAAGCATAAAAAACAAGAGTTCAGCGACATTACATTAACGGTGTATCCATCACCTCTAGAGAACTCAACGGGTAAGATTCACTCTTCATTTTGTGTGAAGAACCATACATAATCTGCTTCTTGTTGAATTTTCTCGTTTCACCATTTGTCGAAACTTTCATCCTTCTCTTCGCTTACTTGTGAATTGAACTCTGCACCTCTTCGACCTTAATTGGCTCTAGAATAGTACATGTTCATCTATATACTGCTCTCTTTCTTAAATATTTTGTTCAGTGTAACATATTTTTCCTAGATCTTATCTTCAGTTGATAGATTGAGGTGAAGTATTAATCTTTAATTTAATTAGATTTTTAGCTTTAGGGTTTAAACAATTAGGTTTGATGTGGCTGAAATTGATCACGTATAAGTTATAACTTATTCGTTATTTCCCCTATTCCTCTATTTTTGTTCTAAACTGAACAAACGTTTCGTGGTTGTATAGTGGACATGGGAGACAATTCTAATGGGAGTATTTTTCTTAGTACTATTGTTGGTTGCTCGATACATTGTAGGTTCATGATTCCATTCAATTATTCTTCTGCATTAATTTTTCAACTGTCATGCATTCAAGTTTTATTATTGGCCATGACAGAGCAAGCCGAAGGCTGATCTATTCTGGGTGTCTATAGCTGCTCCATTGACATTAGTTATTCTATCTACTATACTCATCTCCACCACTCGAACTAATAAACATGATGTTCAAATTTTAAGTGCCAAACATCAATACAACTTCATTGTTTTATGTGGATACTTTCTAAACATAATATTTGATATATTAAATCATATGGTGGTTGATTCATTTATGAAGAAGATAATGGGCTCAAAGGAGAGTAGGAATTTGCATTAGATTTTTGTAGAGAGTATATAATTTCAGCAAATTACAATGAGATAATAATAATATTGGATTGAATTTTCTATTGCATTCTAGGATGACAGAATTCAAGATTATGCTAACCATTCCAAGAGAACCTTCTTTGATATAACATGCACAAATTTCTACCTGGTGGTCATCAAGCCTTATTTTCAGCTCCTCAGCTTCCAAAACCACATTTTTTCCTTGCACTTGAGGCATTGAAATGATAGTTTTCTTTGTTTCTGCATTATGCATGCCCATAGTTGTTTTATCAAGATTTCTAAAGCTTTTAGGCATATCAAAAATAGATTGAGACCTAGAATCAAGGTTTTTGCTTCTATTTGGTGTATCAAAAAAAACTTCAAACCTAGCATCAAAAATCAGTTTAATCAAAACTATACATGCACACTAACTGCTGCATGTAACTTATGTTCCTAGAATTTTGGTTGTGTGTAGCTTATTATATTATATTTTTTAAAATAAAAAAATAGAACTTGTTCAATGTAAAAATTGTTCCACAAAGGCATAGACAAATGCATATTAATCATCTGAGCTCTATCCTAAAATCCTAAATATCTATGCTCTTAAAGCAGTGAAGGCTACATATTTTGGCAATTAACAATAGGTAGATGAAAAAGTAGGGTTTTGTGAGTGAGTATAAGAAGTTAGAAAATTTGTGATAACTAAGCTACCATGCTCCTGAGATGAGACATCCAAGTTGAAAAATGTTTTAGGCTTGATGGTGCATTTCTCAATATTAGTGTTACACTTCACATAGACAAAACAATAATAACAAGCAACTTTCACTGTTTTTCAAAAAACAATGATGCTCCTATGGAGCAAGAAAAGCCATCCATCCAATCTGTTTAGCAGAAAGTTGGAGGGGATACTCCATGATCCCAGTCTCCATATTTATGTAGTAGTTGTAATCAGATTTTGAGTTTGTATGTTGATGTTAAGTAACATCTTATACCCAAAAAAATTTATCTAGTCCAAGCAGAAGTATGGCAATCCATCCCATCAAACACACTACCAAACTCCAACATTCTGCAATAGTTGCCAGCAATTTCCAAAAGTGTGGCACTATTCCCCTCTTTAAAGATCATCACTCTACTCTAAACTATAAAATATTGTTGTAGCTCATGAATACCATGTGTGATAGGGTTTTAAATTTTGGCCCTACTACCCTTTGGACTTTGGGATCCAATTGTAACTCACAACTTTTGATTGGAAAATTTGACTTCTAATTCTAGACTATGTGAGAGACTTTACAAACAAAGAAAACAATACACTCCAAGCCAAAATCTAATAAGCAACTTTTCCCCACAAGACGAAGTACAACTTTCTCATTTTTTGAGTTATTTTAAAAAAGTATTAAGGATACATTCATTAGGATGTGGGCTTCTAGTTTACCACATGAAAACCTCTTTAAGTACATGAATCCCAAGATAAAGGAAATTCAATTAAGATCACTCCCAAACCAGGGAAATTGAAGATATAATTATAACAAGAGAAAAACAACTCAAAAGACCATGTCCAAATGACATCAACATTGAGATGAGCTAAAAGAAGTAATAGAATATATAAAATATAACTACAATAAATAATATTAATCATTTCCATCAATAAGATAATGCTACCACTTGAACCAATTCTATTGCAAGGAAAATAATCATTTATAATAACCACTTTATATAATTACATGATAGAGGCCACTTCCCAACATGGAATGATCACACTCTAAGAACAATTATACAAAATAGTATTATAGTGTTGTTGAGACACAAAATGATCCCTATACACAACATTAGTAAGGAACTCCACCTACTACCATGTTATCTTCATGGAAGATTGTAATGTCCTTGATAAATATGACTACAAATATTTATTAAACCTTATAAAAATACATATTTTAAGTAGTATAATTTGATACCACTAGAATTTCCCCAACATATATTAATGGCATATTCCTTAAATCTCAATAAATATATATTTTAGGTAATATACTCTAATACCACTATAATTTCTTTAACAAATATTTATGCAAATATTAATTAAAACCGTATGTAGATATTATTTAAATCAATAACTCTAATACTATTGTAATTTCCCTACTAATATATTAAGACAAATATTATTTAAACCTTCTATAGATTTTAATTTAAATTAGTATCTTTAATACCCATATATTATCTTGATTGAATATTTTAGGGCATTAATGACATGAATATTTGTAGCCACAAACCCTAACTATTGCATTAATGGTGAATAAGGAAAAATATTTAGCTCATATGGCATAAAATACTTATGGAGGCACATTCAACAAATAAATATTGCCACTGGTGATATAGTACCATATCTAGAGTGACATATTGGGAATATGCATTACAATGCACAAATGTGTCAAGTGGTAGGTGGGATGAAGAGTTATAAATGGTGGGAGTGGTTGAAGTTGGGGAATTGAGAATACTTGATGACTTATACTACAAGTTAGGGATCAAGGTTCAAAAGGGAGGAATGTTGGTGAGTGAAAGTTTGACTCTCTAACAAAGGCTTGTGAAGGAGTGGGATTTGGAAGGGAGGTATGATGGATGCAAAATTATGATAGCACCTCGCCTTCAAAGGATCTTGAGTGCACATTCTTGGCGTAGAGTTTATCTTCAGTTTCCAGTTGTATTCAATTTCTGTATCAAGTTTTAGATCCTAGGGATCCTCTGACCATATGCCCGCCCCTCTTCCTTAAGTGGTTTTAGGGCACATTCTTGGTTAGAGTTGCTTTGATAGAGTTTGGGTTTGGAGCTAACGCTAATCAAGTTGGCCAAGTGTTGGTGTTTGTGCAAAAACTGTGGCAAAAAATTGGTTAGCATATTTCATATACCATATGTGGGGAAAGTCCTTTTTTCTGGCCTTTTATGGGGTCAGTTAGATTCAATTTAGTTTTCATCTTCATCCAAAAATAATTCTCATTCCCTTTCCATTCCATATTAATCCCACCACATTTGTCTTCTTGGTTCTCAATCATGTTAAAGTCCCCACCCAGTATCCATGGGATACACTCTAGATCACAAATCCACTTCCAAAGTTTGATTCTTTCCCTATATTCATTTGGAGCATATATAGAGAAGATACCCACTAAGGCATTATCCTTTTTTTATTTTACCTAGACAACCCTACTGCAAGGAGAGACCCCAAAACTAGAGACAAATTGATTCCATTCTTTGGAGATGTGGATAGCTACACCCCCCCACCTTTCTCATGTTGGGTAACAAAATGTTGCCTCTCTCCAAATGAAATTCAGGTTGGTTTCTAGAGCAAACCCTGTTGCTTTGATCTCTTGGAGTAGCACCACATCCTTGCTCCTATATTGGTTTAAGAACCTTCTGACAATTTGTTTTCTATCTGGGGATTCCAATCCCCTTACATTCCATGATATGCAATTAAGAGTCATTCGACACAAAGTTAGCAGAAGAGTCCTTTTTAGTCCTAAAGTTCTCAAAACATTTAGGTATCCTTGGGTCAGGTTCCATCCTTTTGGCAGTAGGACTTAGGATGACAATACTAGTCTTTTTCCTTTTGTTTCTGGACAAGAGTTTAAGGGTCCCTCCTCCTGCAGGGATTATTGATTCCTTTCCTTTTTTTGATAATCTTCTTCTTTTGGAGCTGCCCAGCTTTTTGAGCCCACCACCCCCTATTTTGGAAAAAAAAATTCCCTACAGATGTGTCTTCTAGCCACAAGATCTTCTAAATTCAATGGTAGATTCTAGTATTAATTTGACAACGAGATGAGAGTTACAATTTAGCAAATTAAAAAATAAGCAATTGCAGTAAGGAATTCTCCCTTGTTTCTCAAAAAAAATAGAACACGACAAAAGCAATCCATTTCATTAGGACCAACATGAAATCCAATCCACTGTGACTCATGTGAGCAAAGCTAAAACCTAACACTAATTTCTCAGTGTACTTCAGGACGCGTCCCCCCCAAATCCCAAGCATTCTCATAATGGGGACGTCCCCAAGATGTGGGGATGATGTTCCCAAGTCCCCAATGGCGCCACCAATTTTTCCACTCATTTTCAGGGATGCTGGGACGTCCCAACGTTCCTGGGACACTAGAAGGGATGCCTATGCGTCCCTCAAGTGTCTCGGGGACGTCCAGGCGTCCCCCGCGGTGACAACTTGAAGCACATGTTTAAAAAAAAACACATTTTTTTATCATTTCTTTGGTTCTATGTTCAATGTTCAAGTATTTACTATTTAGTATTTCAATTTGGCATTTGCAATTTTACTATTTTACTTCTTAATAGTCTTATACATCTTTTCATAACTAGAATTTTAAGTACCATATGTATAGTATATAGTATATACACCAAAATAGATTAAGGCCTAGAATCAAGGTTTTTGCTTCTATTGGGTGTATCAAAAACAACTTCAGACCTGGCATCACAAATCAGTTTAATTAAAACTATACATGCACGCTAACTACTGCATGTAACTTATGTTCCTAGAATTGTGGTTGTGTGTAGCTTATTATATTATATTTTTTAAAATAAAAAATAGAACTTGTTCAATGTGAAAATTGTTCCACAAAGGCACATGCAAATGCATATTAATCATCTGAGCTCTATCCTGAAATCCTAAATAGATGCTCTTAAAGAATTGAAGGCTACATATTTTGGCAATTAACAACAAGTAGATGAAAAAGTAGGGTTTTTGTGAGTGACAATAAGAAGTTAGAAAGTTTGTGATATCTAAGCTACCATGCTCTTGAGATGAGACATCCATGCTAAAAAATTCTCTAGGCTTGATGGTTCATTTCCCAATATCAGTGTTACACTTCACATAGACAAAACAATAATAACAAGCAACTTTCACCGTTTTTCAAAAAATAACGATGCTCCTATGGAGCAAGAAAATCCATCCATCCAATCTGTTTAGCAGAAAGTTGGAGGGGCTACTCCATGATCCCAGTCTCCATATTTATGTAGTAGTTGTAATCAAATTTTGAGTTTGTATGTTGATGTTAAGTAACATCTTGTACCCAAAAAAATTTATCTAGCCCAAGCAGAAGTATGGCAATCTGTCCCATCAAACACACTACCAAACTCCAATATTTTGTAATAGCTGCAGCAATTTCCAAAAATGTGGCACTATTCCCCTCTTTAAAGATCATCACTCTGCATTTCAATCACCCCCTATTTTGGAAAAAAAAATACCCTACAGATGTGACTTCTAGCCACAAGATCTTCTAAAGTCAATGGTAGATTCCAGTATTAATTTGACGATGAGATGAGAGTTACAATTTAGCCATTAAAAATAAGCAATTGCAGTAAGGAACTCTCCCCTATTTCTCAAACAAATAGAACACGACAAAAGCAATCCATTTCATTAGGACCAGCATGAAATCTAATCCACTGTGACGCCTGTGAGAAAAGCTAAAACCTAACACTAATTTCTCAGTGTACTCTAGGGATGCGTCCCCCCCAAATCCTAAGTGTTCCCAGAATGGGGACGTCCCCAAGACGTGGGGACAACTTTCCCAAGTCCCCAGCGGCGCCACCAATTTTTCCACTCACTGTCGGGGATGCAGGGACATCCCAACATTCCCGGAACACTGAGTGCGATGCCTGTGCATCCCTCGAGCATCTTGGGGATGCCCAGAATCCCCCGCGGCAGCAACCTGAATCACATGTTTAATAAAAAATAACACATTTTTTTATTATTTCTTTGGTTCTATGTTCAATGTTCAAGTATTTACTATTTAGTATTTCAATTTGGCATTTGCAATTTTTCTATTTTACTTCTTAATAGTCTTATACATCTTTTCATAACTAACATTTTTAGTACCATATGTATAGTATATAGTATATACACCAAAATAGATTGAGACCTAGAATCAAGGTTTATGCTTCTGTTGGGTGTATCAAAAACAACTTCAAACCTGGCATCACAAATCAGTTTAATTAAAACTATACATGTACGCTAACTGTTGCATGTAACTTATGTTCCTAGAATTTTGGCTCTACATAGCTTATTATATTATATTTTTTAAAATTAAAAAATAGAACTTGTTCAATGTGAAAATTGTTCCACAAAGGCACAAAAAAATGCATATTAATCATATGAGCTCTATCCTAAAATCCTAAATAGATGCTCTTAAAGAAGTGAAGGCTACATATTTTGGCAATTAACAAGTAGATAAAAAGTAGGGTTTTTTTGAGTGACTATAAGAAGTTAGAAAGTTTGCGATATCTAAGCTACCATACTCTTGAGATGAGACATCCATGCTAAAAAATTATCTAGGCTTGATGGTGCATTTCCCAATATCAATGTTACACTTCACATAGACAAAACAATAATAACAAGCAACTTTCACCATTTTTCAAAAAATAACGATGCTCCTATGGAGCAAGAAAATCCATCCATCCAATTTGTTTAGCAGAAAGTTGGAGGGGCTAAGTATCCATGATCCCAGTCTCCATATTTATGTAGTAGTTGTAATCAGACTTTGAGTTTGTAAGTTGATGTTAAGTAAAATCTTGTACCCAAAAAAAATTATCTAGCCCAAGCAGAAGTATGGCAATCCATCCCATCAAACACACTACCAAACTCCAATATTCTGCAATAGCTGCCAGCAATTGCCAAAAATGTGGCACTATTCCCCTCTTTAAAGATCATTACTCTGCATTTCAATCACCCCCTATTTTGGAAAAAAAAATGCCCTACAGATGTGACTTCTAGCCACAAGATCTTCTAAAGTCAATGGTAGATTCTAGTATTAATTTGACAACGAGATGAGAGTTACAATTTAGCCATTAAAAATAAGCAATTGCAGTAAGGAACTCTCCCCTATTTCTCAAACAAATAGAACACGACAAAAGCAATCCATTTCATTAGGACCAGCATTAAATCTAATCCACTGTGACGCCTGTGAGAAAAGCTAAAACCTAACACTAATTTCTTAGTGTACTCCAGGGACATGTCCCCCCCTAAATCCTGAGTGTTCCTGGAATGGGGACATCCCCAAGATGTGGGGACGACGTTCCCAAGTCCCCAGCAGCGCCACCAACTTTTCCACTCACCATTAGGGATGCGGGGACATCCCAACATTCCTGGGACACTGAGGGCAATGCTTGTGCGTCCCTCGAGCATATTGGGGATGCTCAGGAATCCCCCGCGATAGCAACTTGAAGCACATGTTTTAAAAAAAATAACACATTTTTTTATTATTTCTTTGGTTCTATGTTCAATGTTCAAGTATTTACTATTTAGTATTTCAATTTGGCATTTGCAATTTTGCTATTTTACTTCTTAATAGTCTTATACATCTTTCCATAACTAGCATTTTAAGTACCATATGTATAGTATATAGTATATACACCAAAATAGATTGAGACCTAGAATCAAGGTTTTTGCTTATGTTGGGTGTATCAAAAACAACTTCAGACCTGGCATCACGAATCAGTTTAATTAAAACTATACATGCACGCTAATTTTTGTGTGTAACTTATGTTCCTAGAATTTTGGCTCTGGATAGCTTATTATATTATATTTTTTTAAATAAAAAATAGACCTTGTTCAATGTGAAATTGTTCCACAAAGACATAGAAAAATGCATATTAATCATCTGAGCTCTATCCTGAAATCCTAAATAGATTCTCTTAAAGAAGTGGAGGCTACATATTTTGGCAATTAACAATAGGTAGATGAAAAAGTAGGGTTTTTGTGAGTGACTATAAGAAGTTAGAAAATTTGTGATAACTAAGCTACCATGCTCCTGAGATGAGACATCCAAGCTAAAAAATGTTCTAGGATTGATGGTGCATTTCCTAATATCAATGTTACACTTCACAAAGACAAAACAATAATAACAAGCAACTTTCACTATTTTTCAAAAAATAATGATGCTCCTATGGAGCAAGAAAAGCCATCCATCCAATCTGTTTAGCAGAAAGTTGGAGGGGCTACTCCATGATCCCAGTCTCCATATTTATGTAGTAGTTGTAATCAGCTTTTGAGTTTGTATGTTGATGTTAAGTAACATCTCGTACCCAAAAAAAATTATCTAGCCCAAGCAGAAGTATGGCAATTCGTCTCATCAAACACACTACCAAACTCCAATATTTTGCAATAGCTGCCAGCAATTTCAAAAATGTGGCACTATTCCCCTCTTTAAAGATCATCACTCTGCATTTCAATCACCCCTATTTTGGAAAAAAAATGCCCTACAAATGTGACTTCTAGCCACAAGATCTTCTAAAGTCAATGGTAGATTCCAGTATTAATTTGACGACGAGATGAGAGTTACAATTTAGCCATTAAAAATAAGCAATTGCAGTAAGGAATTCTCCCCTGTTTCTCAAACAAATAGAACACAACAAAAGAAATCCATTTCATTAGGACCAACATGAAATCCAATCCACTGTGACGCCTGTGAGCAAAGCTAAAACCTAACACTAATTTCTCAGTGTACTCTAGGGACGCGTCCCCCCTAAAACCTGAGTGCTCCTAGAATGGGGACGTCCCCAAGACGTGGGGACGACGTTCCCAAGTCCCTAGTGGTGCCACCAAATTTTCCACTCGCCATCGGGGATGTGGGGATGTCCCAACATTCCCGAGATGTTGAGGGGGATGCCTGTGCATCCCTTGAGCATCTCAAGGATGCCTAGGTGTCCCCCATGATGGCAACTTGAAGCACATGTTTAAAAAAAACACACATTTTTTTATTATTTCTTTGGTTCTATGTCCAATGTTCAAGTATTTACTATTTAGTATTTCAATTTGGCATTTGTAATTTTTCTATTTTACTTCTTAATAATATTATACATCTTTTCATAACTAGCATTTTAAGTACCATATGTATAGTATATAGTATATACACCACCACCCCCTGCCCTCCGTCCCCAATTGAGGCCCCTTTGTCCCCCCATCTCATAAACCCGTCCCCCCGTCCCCGATGATGGTGTAACTATGTAATTTCTTCTGCACACAAATCATCATTCTACACCCAAATTCAGTAATGCAACAAAATTCCAATCAACCATTAATCTTGATAATGGGCTGCCGAGAGGAGCCAAATATCAACCCTATATCAATTTTTCATAAACAAATAAATAAATTTGAAGCTCTCTTTCAACTATTATGGATTGTGGGAGTTTTAACTCTTAAGAAAAAACCAATTAAAGAAATCACACATCCACAATCCAACCATTGGTTTTTTACACAATTTCTTCTCGAAGCTCTCTTTCAATTACTAAGAATTGTGTACGCTTTAACTCAAAATTTGATTTAAGAGTATACAAGCTCCCATGATCTTAACATGGTTTTCTACAGAATTTCCTTCTAAACTCTCTTTCAATGATTAGGGGATGCTTGAGCTTGAAATTCTAACAAAAATCTAGCTAGTGAATTCAAGATTTCCTAGCAACATTGATTTTCCACAGTTTCCTTTTGAATCTCTCTTTCAATGATAAGGAAGTGCTGATGTAATGCCCCATCTTGTAACCTAAAGAATGTTACATTGTCTACGATAGTGTAATAAAAAAAAAAATTAAAGTGTAAACATTAACTTACTAATTGCAAACATTCCCTAAGTAACGCGACGACACACTACTTGAAAATCCCATAGATGACAAAAGTATTTAACATAGCATATATTTAATTCACATAAACTTAAAAGCATACATTAAATAACATTTAAATTACATCAATGAAATTATAATGTACATAAAGGATTCTTTCTTAGATTGCATTTGAAATAACATTACAATACTCATTTTCTAAATGAGGTAGGTCAAATAAAAATATACAATTACATATTAAAAATGTTCACCTCGTATACAATTGAGGAGTGATACATAAATAAAGTTTTCACTGATACAAATAAGATAGTACATTTATCCACATACGAGCTCTCCATCCAAGAAATACTCGTTGCCACGAACAAGAACTAGGGACCCAACGGAGTAAGGTGCACGTTCCACCCAACCATGTGGTACCCGTAGGTCCACCCCCCGTGCTAGGAGATAGTAAAAAGGTTCCCTAGACATAACCTACAAACCATAGACAAAACTATACAAGTACAAGCTTAACTTATTGGTTACATTGCTTCTAGAACTGAATGATCAAATACTAAGTTCACAAGAATGTTGTTATAATAGGTGGAGTGTCATCACAATGTTGCATAGGTTACCCTGGTGTTTCTTCTTAGGTTTCAGCTCCCAACTTGGGTTACCCTGGTAACCTCTTACGAAACCCAACCCCTCATGCAAACTGTTGCGGAATTGAATATCTTTTAAAATAAGAAGATATCGATTTGCCATTCCAGGCCTTCTCGACTCATTCCCAAGACTGAACTAGCCCTTGAGTCTATGAGTGAGGCATAATTAATCCAGTTAAATATTTTAGACCCCATAAAATGTTGATTTAGTTTTCACTGATTTACTAACTCTACATGAGTTACCCAGGCACCACTTTGTGTGTCGGCCCTCACAAAGAGCCACTCCCCTAAAAATAACACAAGGAATCTAAGTCCATTAACTAAGGTAAACCAAGTGCACATATATCAAAATCTAATACCAAATATATCACAACGGACATCACAACCTGTTCTTAGAACCAGGTGTCTATAAACCATACAAAACCATGTGCACTACCCTAGTTTGTTCTAATATTAGGATTTACTAAATCCAATCAAATCAGTAACTTAAAGCATGAAAATTAATCAACTAAAAAATAACTAATTTTTTTCATTCCATATGAAAATTAAAACTAACATTTAACTCCAATATTTCTTTCATCCATTATAATGAAAATTTTCAATTTCTTTACTTAAAATATTTCATTATAAAAATATCTATTCATAGTTCTCTTAAACAACAATATTTTATTCATTTAAATAAATACATATTCAAATCATTTAATTTGCATAATTATTTAAATATATATATAATAATATATTAAAAAAAAGTATGAAATAAAACCTAATTTATAAAAATAAACTTTTATATACATATATACCATTGGGCAGGGCCAGGCTACCTACACAGCCGAACCCCTCCATGGGAGGGCACGGTTGTTCAGGCAGCGCAGACGCTGCCTGTGAAGGCAACGCTGGGCGCTGCCCTCACAGCCGGCTCCCCTGTGGGGTTGGCCGTGGGGGTAGCCCCCCTACGCATCCCTCCATTCAAATTTTTTTTTAATATTTATTTTATTTAAAACCAGACGAAAATCCGACGATTTAAAAATCGCGTACGGCGAATTTTAAAAGATACACAACACTGCGTTCTACCAAATTAAAATGTTATATATGTATTTTTATATGTATATGTATATATAACATTTGTACATATACATATATAAATATATATATATATAATTTTAATTAATAAATAAAAATACTATAACTGGACAATTATTTTCAAGGGTTTTCTTTAGAAAATTGAGAAATTTGTCAATAAACACAATTTTTCTCATAAAATTTTGGGTTTTATTTTCATTTTCTAAATAGAAGATTTCCTTTACAAATTAATTTCTCAAAATATTTTCTACAGAAACATTTAACAAAATTTGTAACAGAGGTTTCCATTTCCTCAATACAATCATTGAGTTTCTTTTTCCCATCTACAGAGATTTCTCCTATTTCGTTTTGAATATTTTCTATTGTTTAATAAAATCTTCTGTGTTGCCCTCTGGTTTTACTATAAAACTTTGTTTCATAATTTTCACAGAGAAGTAACAAATTTCTACATAATTATTTTTCACAAAAATCACCAAGAAGTACAGAAGTCACAAACGCGATAATTTCTTCAGACAATCTTTTAAATTCACAATTTAACAAAACTTGCACAAAACTAATTCTTACACAGGCAATCTTTTCAAAAGAAAATAAATTAAATAAATAGGAAAAAAACCTATATTCCTGTAGCTTGAAGAATTTGTCTGTTGAAGAGAAGTTTTGCCTGTTACGTGCAACTTCCAAAGCTCTTTTCAAATCACCCCTTTCCAGAAGATTGCAATCACAGAACAAATATGTACCCAAGAACTTCCATAGATTTTACTCAAAAACCCAATAAAATCACAATAATCTTTTAACAATTCTCTGTTCTTTTTCATTTCCCGTGAAGTGTTTTTCTTGTTTTCTCCAAATCTCCTAATATCTTCTCTGAGAGAATCCTCAACAAGAAATTGCAATAAATTTAACTAACACACATGGCAAAGAAGAAAAATATCTTCTAACAAACTCACGGATTCTTTTCTTTCCTCAATTATCAAGAATTCAATTTATTTTAAAGAATTAAAAATTCAAAAACTAATTTCATTTGAACACATATTTAAAATTCCATTCCCACAAAAATATTTAAAGAAAATTTAATCTATTCACTCAAATAAAAGTAACTTGAATTAATTTATTTATTTATTTAATAAAATAATTTTAATCTCAATGACTAAATTATTTTATCAATAAACTAATTTAATTAATTAAGTAAAATATGAAGCTTTTATTTACTATATTTAAAATTAATTTAAATAAGCATTAAATTAAAAGAACATTAATCTAACACTAAATTCATAAAATAATCCTTCCATATCAAATAATCCAAACAGACACAGATGAAACATCCAGAAATACCAGACCTAAACTGACGACATATTGTGACTGGGTTTGAGACTAGACTAGGAAAAACCTTGTTACTACCTCCCAATCAACATTACCGTTGAGTCTTGACACGCTCAGACCTGTGAAGCCAGGTGGAGTCGGTGTCATGTACCTACAATCCTGCAATCAAACAAATATTAATACATATATATAATCCATGATTCAAACACACCGTGAGGAGAAAATCACGGAAATCACAGGGCACTCGCAAGCGAGTGATGTAACTTCGTTCTCCACACCAATACAAAATCACATCAAACTAACAAAATAAATAACAATTAATCTACCATAAGCATATATATAGCAATAACATCTGAAGTAAACATCTATGCTAATATAAAGCATGTCAGAAATAATTACCACCATACAATGTATCATCATATCAGAAAATAAGTCCACCATCGCTTTAATATCAACGATCAATACATCAAAACAAGGTATCAAGGTCTATCAAAGTGAAAACAAGCTAACAAAAAACATAAGCAAAATGGAGGGGTACTACAGCTGAAACTTGAAACTCTTCAATAAAAATCCAATTGAAGTCTTAGTGACTTTTCAACCATTATTTCTATTTTCCTTCTGCATGTTACACATGCTAGTTGGCAATTATGATTTTTTTATGTTTCTTTTTTATGAGGCTCGCTTGTTCGACCCTATACATGTGATCTCATTATTAAGGTTTTAAATGATTTTTGCTCACTACATCCTTTTGTCTATTATCAAATTGTATATCATTATGCCTGGTGTATTTCAAGTTTTTAACATGTAAACATGATTGATTGAACTAACATATGTATTAAGAATTGCATTGTAAATATTCTTAAATCCTCACTATTTTCTTCTCTAAGTAGTAACCTTACATAAGTTCTAGTGGCATAATCTATTCTTCATTTTAAGACTGGCCATTTCCACGGAGTTACATGACAATATTTTATGGGACCTTTTCTTTTCATACACCTGTGCATGTCCTTAGTCAATACCTTTTATGTTGAGGCCACATAGGACTATAACTAGCCTATTAGAAGATTTGCATTTGTCTTCAAAGCCACTAATAGCTGTGCAATGTTGGAAATTCTAGTTGCTTAAGGAAATTGAGAAAGTGGTTGGTTCTATTTGCAAGCATTCTTATGGTTCATTTGTTAATGCAGGTTGGATGGTGTATTTTACTCAAATTTTCAATACCCAAAAATCCGGATGCACTATTGTTTGCCCAATTTTAAAGTTCTATTATTTCTTATTGGCTAACAATTGACCATCAACAAGTATTTTGATTGGGATTCAATGTAATTTTATTTGTTTTGTCTCTACCTTTTTGGAAAAATGCTCATTTTCGCTACTTAAATGGATGTGCCTTGGATACGACATTTGTTTCATTGTATCAGGTTTTTTTTTTTTTATTCAAGGGGTAAACGCTTTTGACCGGAGCTATGAACCGGATACAACCATTCCACAATACCACCCTAATGGGGTTTGAACCTTGGTGGCAAGAACAACAATGCCACCTATAAACCATCACACCATGCCAATACTAGCGTATCAGGGTGTAATTATGCATAATTTTTGTTTTTTTTTAACTCAAAATGTGTATAGGCCTGTCCTAAACTATTGGAATCACCTAGTGATGGATTATTCTTCAACTAGGGTAAAATGTAACAAAAGTCATTGGACATAAAATTAGAAGGTTATATGATTACACTTATGAGATATACATCTTGATAATAGGAGAAATTCCTAACTCTTGAGCACTAACACTAGTATATTAGCAACTTATATGTTTTAAGGAAGAGACTATACATTTATAGAGAATAAACTATGTCCCTCTCAAAATTTCCATTTGCTTGATGTTACATAATTGCCTCATATATTCTCCTTCAATACAATATGTGAGATATTTATCTAATGCTTTAATATTTAAACTATGACCAAAAGAAAACCATTCTAGAAATGCATAAAATTTTGGAAAAGCTCAATTATAAACTACAATATTCCTTTAATTGAAAAAACACCATCCCTTCATTATGTAAAAGGTTTCTTTGGACATGTTGTCACCTAGAAATGCACCCTACGCACAGTGATGGAGACTGAGCTTTCTAGTGAAACATGGGATCATTTCAAGGCTGTGGGTCACCTGAAGTTGAAATGAACCTCCGGAGAAGGCCAGCTTCCTTTGGGTATCACCTAAACTAACAATTATGTAAAGGGAAAAGGGAGGAGTACATGAATGAAACTAAACTATGGTGATACACCGAGTTTGATGAGATCAATGGAATACTTAGAGTGCTCTTGAAATTTTTCAATGATCAGAAGGATACACATCAATTTCTATGAGTTACACATTAATATGTCACAAACAGGTTTGATACACACACTTTTTCAATAAAGGAAAAGACTTTCACAAAATAGAATCTATGTGTGATTATGTAAACACAGTTTTGTGATTCATATAATGGTGCTTTTTACAAAGGAGGGCATGAAACACCAGATAAAGTTATAAAGGAATAAAAAAGAATTCACAAGATAACTTGATCATTAACCTGAAATGCACAACACTTTGCAAGAATAGTGACGGGAGTCTAAAGCATCAACAGAGGCCAAGGTAACTTTTCACTTTATATTCCACAATCAAAGTGAGCTACAAAACATACACCAGCTGAGAGAGGATTGCTAAAAATCACTAACTCTTTTGAATGCATTATCCGAACTGCTTACAAAAAGGAAAAAAATGCCTTATATATCAAAAGTGTGTCGGCCCCTTAGGGTTTTTTCAAAAATATCAGTCCTCAAAAAAATCTATCCTTAGATCTTTTTATTGAAATTAATGCCGCACTCCTGCGTGTCCCTGTTATCCATGTCGGTGAAGGAGTCCCTTCCATGAATGGTCCTCTTCAGATCTTTCGTAGCTACCGCATTCATTTCCTGGTCTCGTGTCCGCTTTCTAACCTCCCTGTCGAGCGCTTTGAATGCTCCTGAGCTCAGAATAGATACATGTTTCTTTTCATTTTGTTGATCTTCTTCATCCTAGTTAGACTGCCATGGCTCACTTTTAGCTTTCTCTGATTGGTCAAGCATACTCCACGTAGATTCTTCGGGCGGTCAAAAGCTCCTCCTATAGAATAGCATGTTGGTGAGACACTCATCGTGTCTCACTGATGCGATCAGGCTCTTATAGTAGTCTTCGACGTAGCTTACAACCATTGCTGAGAGTTCTTATCGAGCTTCAAAAGTCATACCGATACCCCTGAAACCATCAAAAAGACAATTCTTTCGTTGAGACATCATGTCGAAATCTCCACTCTTTGGCGAATTCCTTCATTTTGGGGAGACATGGATCGGTCGCTGGGACATCACAACGATGACACCTCTTTTCCCCCCATTGACATCTTTCTTCGCCAAGACCCTCCTAGGTCGACAAGACTTCATAGCAAAGCCTCCAATCTCTTGGTGAGCTCCTTTTCTACTTCGGCGAGAGCTTGTTGATGACACCCCAAACGCACTCCATTCTACCAAGCCCTACATGTCTTGCGGTGAGACATCAATAAGTCGGGAAGACTCCATGGTGAGCTCTATTAGTCATACCGATACCCACTTCCGTCGCTGAGACCACATCATGTCGGCAAGACATTTTACCGAGCACATTCTGCTCTCCCTGATCTCCATTCATTCCTTTCGATGAAACACTAAGCCGTCGGCGAGACATCACGATGACTTAACTTCCTTGGGTGAGGCCCCCAGCTTTCGGCAGGACATTACTTGGTCACCGGGACCTCATGGCGATGGCTTCAACTCCTAGCAAGTGCACTTTGTATCGGGGAGACCTCCTACCGGGCTCCTTATTCTTTCAGTGATGAGTTTACTTTCTCTTCGGTCGGGGAGACCCTCCCCGACTTGGAATGTCACACTAAAGGCTCCCTTTATTGGTAGGACCCTCCACATTGCTGAGACCTTATGCCGAAGGAAAAAATCCTTCGGCAAGCTCTTTCTGTTGTCAGCGAGACTCCTGCCGAAGGAAAAACACATATCGAGACCCCCCTTATCTTTCGGCGAGACCACCTCCATTCGCCAAGACATCACGGTGACTCCTCCATCCTTCGCCGAAACCATCATCTCCTGTCGAATCTCTCTTGTCTGTTGGCAAGACCCCTGAGTGTCGGTGATAGATCTTACCGAAAACAAAACACTACCCCGAGACCTAATGCCTTCGCCAAGACATCATGGCGATATCAATTTCTCTTTGTGAAGCTCTGGCCAGTCGCCAAGACATCTTGGCGACCTGACCTTCCTTTTGGCGAATCAGGATCCTGTCGGAGTGACTTTCATGTGTCGGCGAGACTTCCTGCCGAGCTTCTCGCGTTACACCGAAGGCACAAGGCTCGTCGACGTGACTTTTTGTTATCAATGAGACCTTATGCCGAGCTTATTTCCTTCGGCGACGCTGCTTTCCTTTGGCCAGACCTCATGGCGATGATGCCTTCATTCAGCGAGAGCCCTTTTAGTCGGCGAGACATCCAGAAGGTCTTGGTGACTCTCTCCTTAGAGGATTTTCATGCCGAACTTGAACAAGGTAGGCTTTCCAACTGAGTTCCCTGTGACCTAGCATCAGATACATGACTTTTTCCCTTGTGTGAATGTTCCATTTGGCCTTCTCAAACCTCTGTCACATGATTTATCCTGCCTAATTGAGCCCGTTGGTAAAAATTGGGCAACAGGACATAATATGGAAATTCAACTTGACAACCACCCTAAGAGACACATTCAAACATATTAAGACATCACAATAATCACATCAAACACCCTCAATATGATATACTAAGAATCAACTTTACTTTTGAATTCATTTCCTATATATTTTGAGTACAAAATAGTATTTCCAGGGGATATACCAAGTCCCCTCCTATTGCCTTCTTGTCATATGATCTTGGTCCTACTATAGTTACCCGATTGCATGCACATGCACATGCACTAAAATATTAATAATTGTGAATTGACATGATCACAATAACAGAACAAATGACTAATAAACATTCACACTAAAATTTAACCATGCATATCGCTCTCATAGAAGGCTTCTCCTTAACAATTGATGGAAAAAGCAAGCCACCAACGGTCTTTTGGACCCACCACATACAATCACTAATTATTTTTAAAATTACCACTCCTTATGCTCCATATAGCAATATTCTACAGAATCAATGCACAACTACCAGAAACAAAACAACCTTTATTAAAACACAGTCATTCACTGGTTTGAGGTCTTTCATGTCATCAATCTCAAGAAGACCAACAATGTCATCTTCTTTAATAATAAGGTGTTCCAAACCATTGAATTCAATCTTTGTACCCACATACTTAGAATACACAACTTTCAAATAATAAATATAACCCTCAATCTAGAAATATTCACTATCCCTTGGATTTCACGTAGAATTGTTAAGTGGTATGGTCAAAGACTGGGAAATTCACATCATTTCTATATCAAACAATGGGCAACAATTTCAATAACTAGAAACATATAGAAAATTGGTTACGTATCAAGTACATCCATATCCATTTTTCCTATATTTTATTAGTGCATTGAACAAGCAAGGTCAACTCCAACTAGATGGAGAATAAAAAGTTCAGTCCTATTGTCAAACTAAAATTATATGATGGCCTACTGAATTTGACCTTTATCTCTACCTCACTACTCATTGTTGTGTGACTGTAACTTGTTAGGGCTTATTACTTGATATCTTGTCAGTATTATAGCTAAAGCAAGCCCTATCCCTATCCCAGCTAGTTGTTGAAGCAATGAGTGATAGGTATCTATAGAAGGAGCTTGGTGAATTAGATCTTTTACTATTAATTAATTTCCTTATCTTTTCTCCTATTACAAAGTTCAAAATTTTCATCCATGTCGTGCATTTCCAAATTGTGTTAACTATATTCTCCTTTAAATTTTTGTGCCAATGTAAATTGTTTCCTACAAGACTAATACAATAATATGATATATTGTAGGGTATCAACTATGCCAAGCTTGCAAGTCTGCCTCTGATCATTGGCTTATGTGGGTGCTTTATGTTGTGAGTTGTGAGCTAATCATTTATGATTTTTCCAAATATCTATTTTCCTCATGGAATTATTTGATTGTTTTGGAAAATTCAAATTGTAAGTGTCAAACATCGATACAACTTCATTATTTTATGTGGGTAATTTTTGAATATAATATTTGATATATTAAATCTGGTTTTCCTATCTCTACATATTGGTCACTTGCAAAAAGGAAGGAAATGTGTAAGTGAGAAATTTGTAGTCCTTAAGTCAATTGTGGTCATAGCTAAACATTGGTCTGGAGTTGCCTTGTAAAATTGGTATTATACAATGAGGATATACATTGTTTTTTTTTTTTTTTTTAATGACATTGAGAGAAAAAGTTCCACGCAAAACTTTCAATCTTGGGTTTTATTCATTTTATCATGTAAAGTCTATTTAATATTTTATTTACCAAATTAATAAAATTCCCCCTTTTCATCTTGTGGCAGAAAAGAATTTCATGCTCTTTTGTAATATATTTTAAGAGTTATCTGCTGATGAATTGAAATGTTTGAAATGAGATCTTTTTTTATTTCTATTGTTTATGATTTTGTAAGATCTCTCTGTATTCATTAAAAAAAAAATTGTATTTGACTAATAACATGCGCTGCTAAATTTTCTTAACGGAAAACAATGAAATATTCAAATACGAAACAAATTAACAAAATAGAATTAGCACTGCTTTAACTAAAACAATTGCATTACAGCCAACTACCACTTGCACTAAACTATCTATTCATAAACTAGTCTAGCTTTAGGCTCTCTAGTAAAGGACTTGTCATTTTCCCAACATTTAGCAAGAATACAATCAACCACAGTTCTCCTTAATGAAACAAGGAGGTAAAATCATTAGTTCTCCTTAATGAAACAAGTAGGTGAAATCATTAGTAATCTTCTAAATTTTATAGAACTGTGCCTTTAAGCAATACTAATTTTCAATACTGATTTTTTGACATTTGTAAGCAAATTGAAGAAATAGTTAAAAGAGTTAAGTATCCCAGCACCAGATTCAGAGGACCATAATTTCCCATCTCAACAGTAGATTCAGAAGCATTGGCTCTAAAATAATCAGCAAAATAGCATATTTGCAAAGCCTAAAAATAGATGAGCAGAAAAGCAAAGTGCAAGTCCTCAACTATACAAACACCTGCTTATGATTCATTAGCTAAATCATTACCAAAACTGTTTTGCCACTCTTTGGCAGAAACTTCGCTGCCTTGCAACTCTTGTTTTTATAGAGAACATAGTAATTCATGATAAAATATTATATAAATCAATATTTTTTTATCTTTTATAAAGTTTATTTTTTTTAAGATATTAACTTTGGGGTCAAGGTATTCATTCTAGCTATCATAGAATTAGAGGGAAAAAAAACATCACCATATTTCAAAGTGTTATAGGTGTGAATTCAATCAAATAAAGAGGTATTGAATTTTTTTTTAAACGATCTCTAAATGTATATATTTGAATTATTTGAGTATCCAACTTGACTCTATAGATTCATTTAAAGTGTTAAACACCTCTTGGCCCAACATATCCAAAAATGACAAAGAAACAAGAAAAAATCCCATTCAAGCTAGGGTCACATATTTTTCTTAACACAATTATAATAGATTGATCTTCATCTAATGAGAATGGATCCATTAGGGCATGTGTACCAAGATGGGGACCAAAAATTTGTTGGAAGAATAAGGAGTATTTCATTGATGCATTTGTTGGTAACATGAGCATGTGGGATGAGCACAAGTTATACAGTTATGCATCGCAATGTTTTCATTGATGCCAACATTGTATTCCAGTATGAAGACCATTGTGTAGATTAGTTTGGATGGCTTGAACATGTTTGAGGATGATTATGAAAGGAAATTTTTCAAGAAGGTTTGATTTGGTGTAAATGGTTGACATGAAAATTCACCTAATTGTCAATACAGGTAATTCAGATATACAAGACATCTGGTTTTTGGGTCCACGTTGGTTTGCTATATAATTTATTGCTCTACACTTCCAATATAATTTTGATGGTTGATAGAAGAGTCCAAATCCATAATTTTTTCTTGTTTTGGCTCTTGGTGTGGAAGTTATGAGTAATAGAAGTTCAGACTGGCAGTTACAAGTGTTTTCCAATTTAGTGCATATACTTTGATGAATCTACACTTCACAAATTGGATTATGGCTTTACGGTTCTGTGGGAAGGTTGACAGGTGTCAGTAGTGTGTATATTACAAATGGCATAGATTTTAGAGGTCCACGTGTCTAAATGTGGGCGTATAGTTGGTAAATTTTTTTATTAGGTCATTAATGGTGCCGAACTAAGGAGTTTTATGTAATGTGGAGTTTGAATATGTATTGATCCATTATGTGGGTGCTATTTTGGGTCAATGCCAACCTATTTCAAATTTTTATAAGCTTTGAATCTTGGCGCAAAGCGTGTATGTATAGATCTTGAGCCAACAAGTTACATTTTTCATTTTACATCTAATTAGGCTGACCTAATTGATGTTGTAGATGAAGAGGATATATAAGAAGGATCTTTTTTATGTTTTGTGAGGTGTGACATGTGAAAAGAGTATGTGGATGTGAATTGTGTGAATATAGAGTGAATGTAGAATAGAGTATTAATTCATATCAATATGAAGTGTGTAAAGTTCTTAATTTGAGCTTCATTGAAACTGTATTTCATGCATATGTTAGATGCAATTGTAACAGTTCAAAAATTGGTTGTGTGTCATAATCTCTTCTATCTCTCAATGGGAAGTGAGTCCACTTGGATAGTGATTCCACCTATAGTGAGAACTTTTGTAATATACTATAACTAGTTATAATATATTGTGAGCTAATCCTCATCACGGTTTTTCCCATTTTTGGTTTTCCACATAAAAATCAAGTGTTCATGTGTTATGTGATATTGTTGGTTGTTTCCATGCTTTCATTAATTTGTATTCTATGTGGATTGAATATTTAAATACTTAAGTGGTGTAAAATAATATTGATTCACCCCCCCTCAGTATTTCGAGTGTTCAACAATTGGTATCAGAGCTTGGTTCCTTGGAAGGAGCTTAACCACTTGGGGAAGATCTTGGAGGTTGAACACATGGTTGTTAGAATATTTCCTACTCCTCTAGAAGAGATAGTTGTTGTTGGGTTTACAAAAGAAGAGTGCACAGTTGACATGAATGGAGAACTCAAAATAGCTCTTGAAGATCTAAAAAGAACTAAATTTTAAAATAGAGACTTGAAAGAAAATTTCAAAGAAGCAAATGAATGTATCAAAAAGTTGAGAGAGAAAATCAAGAAGTTAAAAGAAAGACATAAGGAAGTTAATGAGAAATTGAAGCAAGCCAATGAGTAAATTATCTATCTAAAGTTGCAAGTTGAAGAAGGAAAAATAATTGAAGAATTTCTAAATTCAATGGTGAAAAGAAAATTTGAAGAATGCACAAAACTTGAACAAGAAGTTATTAATATGAGATCAAATCTTGAAAAAGCAAGAAGTCATGAAGAAAAATTCAAAATGAGCTCTGCATAGCTTGATGAAATGATTGAAAATTATAAAGGATCTAAAGACAAAGGTGGATTAGGGTTTGAGAAAGGAGAAAGCTCAAAGACGGATCAAACTACAAACCAACCTGAAATGAATACTGAAGATAAGAAGAATAATGGAAAGCAGATCTAGAATCAAAGGAATGAATCTAGATGACCACTAAGTAGACAACTAAATGCACAAATGTACCCATATTTTAATGGTTTCTATTATTCTTGCAATAAATTTGGACATGAGGCTATGGAATTTAGAAGAAGAATGAATTAGAATGTTCAATCTTTTCTCGGTCAGTGCTTTACGTGCAAAAGATTTGGTCATAGAGCTAATGAATGTAGAAGTCAAATGATGAATGGTTATAAAAATGGTAGAATGGCTCAATCCTTTAATGGATACTATTATATATGCAATGTATTTGTGCATAAAGCTGATCAATTAGATCTAGAATGAATGGAAGTAATATTGGTCAAAATAATGTCATATGCTACAATTGCAATAGACCTAGACACATTTTTAAGTTTTGCAGAAGCAAAAATATGAAGAAGGATAATTCAGTAAAGAAGAATTATCTGGTAAAAAAGGTTGATCCAATAGAGATGAAGAAATATATGGACAAGATTTGGAAAAATAAGGAAGAGGTAGAGGTTAAGGATGAGTTTGTACCAACATCCGGTGCAAATGTTTCCTCCAAAAACTAAGTTGAGAGCTGTGGATCAGGGGGGGCTTTGATGGAAATATTGCATCCCTTGCCAAATAAATGGTGTTGATGCTTCGACACAAGGATATGTGGTGTAGATCAATGTATTTGATCTATTGGAGAAGATCCCAATAGAAAATATTTTATGTGGAAGATTGTGGAGCATTTGAATTTGACTATGCATATAGTTAAGGGTGTGACAACTTTAATTTATGTGAAATAGGTCATGAAAGAAGGCTTATAAGTGATTACAATCAAATTTAATTTCCAATCATTTTTTCAAGAGAAGAGCATACGAAGAGCAGTGCAGTGTGTTTGAAGTGATCGAGTGGTGGTGCGAGTGAAAACCTAGTAGAAGAGAGAAGTAAAAGGTATTTTATAATTTTTTCACTTGCCTTAGTTTTTTTAGTTATTTGGAAAAAATTGAGATGGCTATATTGGAACCAAAATTCAAACCCAAAATTCCATCAAAATTTTAGCCATCTCAATATGACCACTCTATTTTACACCATATGCATCCATCCTCAAAACCATCATTTCTATATAAGCTTAAAATATTATAACTACAGTCCCCTTAACACGTTCTAATAAAAATCATTATCGTTCAAAATTACCCTCCCCATATTTGATTGCCTTAAGTCCACTACGGGGAACTCATTTCGCCAAAACAATGCCATTTTGAGGAGAGTTACGTTGCAATCTCCCCAAAAAATCAATAATGAAGCCAACACAAAATATCGGTGAGACCACCAAGCTTCAAAGTGACATATTCAGATGTCTCCCTAATAACCCAAAAAGCAATATTTCGAAGACACCTAGGTATCTTAGAGTGAAAATTCATCTTGTCTCTCCGACAAAGTACAGTACAGAGAAACATTAATATTCTAAGGATGTTGAATCATTTTGGAATTCAAGAAATAGAAAAACATCTCTTGAACAACAAAAATTATCATATAATAAATGATGAACAACTGGCGAATTCAAGACTAGGCAAATGTAGTAACAATTTCGAAGAGACATCAATTTATTGGGTTAAGAAACAAAGAATTCTCTTTGACACCAAAAAAACAACAGAGAATGTAATACCGAGGAGACAAGCTTGTGTCGAGAGGACATGGATGAAAGCCCCTTCAATCTCTCAACAACAAAAACGTGGTAGTAAGGAAATACTTTTGAGGAGACTATGGAACATCGAAGAGAGGTGATGGAAAGTCTCTTTGAAACTCTAAAATCAAAAGTTAAAAACAAGAGATATCAGAGAGAGAAACTCATATCCAGAAGACATAAATAAAGGCCTCTTTGAAGTGTCGATAAATGAAAGAGTATTGGTATGTTGAAGAGACATGGGTTTATCGAAGGGAGATGGTCATGGATCTCACCAAAACTTTGATAATGAAGATGAAAAGAAGGAAAAGTAATGGAAGCCTAAGGTAAATTTGTCAGAAAGACCTTTACGATGTCAAAGAGAAACACTCAAATGTCTCTTCAAAACCCTGAAAAGGAATAAAAAATGAAAACATGTCGAAGGGAGAATAGGATATCGGTGACAAAATAATCAAAGTCTCTTTGATGTAGTGAAATGATTTCTCACCCAGTTGACATGACTGATGAATTTTTCAAAGAGATAACTAACATTAATGCTACTATTGATTAGAAAGGTGGAACAAGTGTCATTTATGAACTAGAGTTTGTGGAAGTATGCCAAATCTTGTTATGTCTTGCTCATAAGATCTTGAAATCTATATGAATTGTAGCTGAAAATTGAGGATACGAGGTAGAGTGATAGCAAGTAGTTCAAAAATGATGGCATTGATTCAAGTAAGTACTCAAGACTCAGCTGAAGATATTTTATCGAAGCTTGTTTGAATTACAGTGAAGATAGGGTTTTAAAATGGAAAGAACACCAGAGAAACAAAAAGTGAAAAGACAGAAAACCAAGACTAGGCCATTAAATCAAGATTTAATTGAACAATGTCCTAGTTCTAGGCCAAAGTCTAGGAGGACAACCCAATTGAACCCCTCATGTGAGAAATTTGAAGATAAACATAAGAATCTAAGAGATGTGTGGACTCCACAGTGTGGCTATGACTTGTTTATATACCATTATAAGAAGAAATATAGGCACAGACCCGTATCAAACCCATGGAACATGAATTTAGCAAAGCTTGCAATGCCCAATGTATTTTTCAATGTGGATTTTAAGGCATTAGCTAAAAACTATAACCCTAAGACAAGGTCAATTCATTCTCATGATGGCTCGCAGTTTATCCTCATAACAAGAGATTATATTTCTATGGTCTTTCAACTAGATACATCTAAGAAAACAAACTGAGGATAAGGAATCTTTTGGAAGAGTATCAAACCAAAGACACAAGCTACAAGAGATGGAAATTACCTTTGCATAGACCCAGGGATGTGGGAAACCAACTTAAAATATTTTCTAGTAATGAGAAACCCCCATTTTTTGTGGATTCATTTGAGTACTATCAGTATACCTACTACTCAGTTGGTCAGGTCTTAGGAATAGATGCTCCTACTAAAATGGCCATAGCTCCCATGGTTTTAGCAGTAGATGTCCAGATCCAAGATTTTAGGTTGTATGACTATGCAGAGTACTTATCTAAGGTTATTAATACCTCACTTACTTCTATCAAAAACAACAGTGATGTTATCAATTTCAAACAATACTCCCTACTCATGCATATGATATTATATGAAGGACAAGAAATGGGCATGTGGGGAGAGGAGTTGAGGATTAAAGATTTGGATAATGATGGAAATATAAGACCAGTCCAAATGTGGACCTCTATATGGGATAACAAAAGTGGGAGGTCCCACTATTTGTATTTTGAAGAGTATTTTGTGAAACCCTTGTACAAATTGCTTGGCCATAATTGTAATTACAACTTGTCTCCAGAGATACAGAGATTCCTCAGACCAAAGGAGAAAAACCTTGAAGGGAAGGTAAACCACAACTGGGTGGACTAGTATGTATTTGAAGATTGCACTGTAATAAGAGTATATGGATTTGAGGCAACTCCATTTCTTCTATCGAGAACAGTGCTTGACAGAGTTGCATACTTGGAAATTGTGAGGTAATTGGCCTATTCAGACTATATGCATCTCAAGAGCTATGAAAAATAGTTTCTTATGCCCTCTACTTTTTGTTTTGATTATTTTACTATCATCTCTGAGAAAGGGTGTGATTCAATTGGTAGAAAAATAGATTACTATGGCATGCCACTAGGAAATAAGAGGGAGATTTCAACCCTAAATATTTTATTCATAATGCCAAGATGACACAAAAATTGAAGAGATATGAACATGTGTTTTTCATAGATGATATTAGAAATTGTGATGAGACTCGTGCAACGATGAGAAAGGTTGCATACAATAGGATAGTTATGGCAGAAGCATGGAGGAAAGATCGTGACCCATCATACACAGATGTCTTTCATGAAATATTGGATCCCATGGAAAAAATTGAGCAATTGCTTTTGCATGAAGAAGAGTTGACCAAAGATGTACCACTTGTAGTTTTTGAGAAAAGGAGAGGTGCCTATTTAAGAAAAAAAGATGAAAGCATAAGACCCTTGAGTCACCCATCACCACAGCCCACTCCAGATGTCAGCTTCTTAGCTGACACTCCTATTATAATTGAATATGACATTGAAGAAGAGAATTAGGTCACACATATTACTGCTCCTACCATTCCCTAGTATGAAATACCACTAGAAAGAAGTGTGATCACCTTTGAGGCCTTTGAAAAACTATCTAATGATGTAAGGCATCATGCAAGCTAGGAGTTTATTGCAGAAGATGCATTTGTTCAAACTCATAAGTTTTAAACCTTCATTTATGAATACAAGGGAAGAATGATAAGAGAAAGTATAAAAGAGATTATCCCTGAGCAAGAGAAAAATTCCCTAAAAGAACTTCAAGATGAAGTTGATAAGGAAATGGACAACATCACCCTTGAAATAGGATGAGTGTTGCTACAAGAAGCTAGGGTCATGCTTCTTCTAGGGTGGGATATTAGTTCAATGATAGTCTTTGATAGTTCATGAAGAGAGAAAACAAAACTTTGCAGTTAACAGATGATGCCAGTGACAAGATCTACATCAGATCAGGTTATAATCCTGACAACACCACTTTGCATATTTGGGCCCTTTACCCACCAAGAAAGAAGCCTTCTCTTATCAATAATTTGGATCAAGTATTTGGCCACCTTCTAGTGCAAAGAGTAGGGGATACAGACCCTATTGAGATAGCTGAACTAAATGTAAATGTCGCTAAGTTTACCAAGGATCAAGTTGAGAAACTAATTAGAGATAATAAGGGGTTGGTAACTGAAAATGAAAGATTGAAACAAGATGTAATCAATTACAAAGATAAATTGCCTTCCTCTTCGAGTGTCTATTCACCTCTAGTGGAATGTGAAAGGAGAGTGCTTGAAGCGATTTCTAAGACTACATATTGGAAGCACAAATATGAAATAATTCAGAAAAAATAGGAGGAATTAAAGAAAGAATTAAAAACTACTACATTTGAGGTAGTATCATAATTGGTTTGCAAAAGATTCACTAAGATGTTTGAGAATGTCGAAAAGGTCTGGATTATCCACAGTAATACATTTGTAGTCTTCTAAGAGCATCATATATTACATAGCAGAATGAAAGAAGTAGAGGCACAAATAAAAGCCAGATGGGATGGTGGTGACTAATGCTTCAAGAGTACCAAGATGGTGCAAGGAACCATAGACCTTCATGATGCATAAAAGGGGTCAATTGTTGGTTTTTGATTTGTTGAGTCTTTTTTTTGTTTGTAATAAGGTCTTTAAGACCATTTCTTATGTTTGTAAGTGGTTTGGAGTTATTTTGGAGTCAATTTGGTAAAGTTTGTAAAACTTGCAAAAAGTTGCCAAAGTTGTCGAGCAACTTTTGCATTTTTGGCCTTTTTAGGAAGATGAACAGTTGGGGAGTTGAAGGATAGTTAGGATCAGTTGGATTTTGTTTTTTTATATTAAAATAAGCCTTGTGAAGGCCAAGGCAAGGTTAGAAGTTGTAAATTTTGAATTTTGAATCACAAGGTACAAGGAATAGTACAGCTAATTTTGCTACTACAGGGAATAGTATAGCCTTGTATAGCCTATGAGTGCTCAAATATTGATTGGGTTTAATGATGCTCTAAATCCTTGTTCTTCTGCACTTGGTTTCATCTGATTTCATTAAGTTTTGAGTAAATTAAAGCATTTTTTCTCCAAATGGCTTAAAACCCTCATTAGGGTGAGTTTTGACTGAAAAATCATGGATTTCTCGTCATTCTGCCATTGAATAAACCTTAAACCTAGTGGAATGAGGGTATAATTTTTTTTTGTGTTCTTGAAGTTGTAGGAGTAGTGGATGATGATTGGTGAAGATTTGTTGATGCCCTAGGCTGAAAACCACATGTTTTAGGCATAAGAGATGCTTAGGTGTTAGGGTTTGATAAAAAGAACTTGGGAAATGGTTTGAAGGGATTAGAAATGTTTAGAAAGACTATTTGTGACATTTCTAGGCTAGTGGCATGAAATTTTGAGGCCTGGAGTGTGAAAACCCTGTTGTGACCTAATGGAATAAGCCCAAATAGGCTTAGTTTCAAGTGTAGCAGAAATTTTTTGACCTTTATGTTTCAAAAAAACCCACCTAAAAATTAGATATGTTTTTCAAATGCTTTAATGGGTATCTAAATCTGCAATTAGTTTCTAGGTATGATGTGTGGTTTGAAAATTACATGGGAAAAACCTAGTTTCAAGTGATACAAGGAGAATGGGAGGGTTTGAGAGAAAAAATCACCAATTTTAGGCTCTTAAATTGCAAAGTTGGTTTATTTGAGATTGTGTTGATACCCTCCACCCTGCTCTACATCACAAGAGTTGGTGAAAATGCATGATCATTTCCACAATGTACTAACACAAGAACTAAGTGATTTCAATCAACCATTGAGTATGCCCCTTCCAAACTTCTTTGATGAAGGAGAATTGAAGGATCAGGATTTGTGTAAAGATGAGATCTCTTAGTATCTTTTGATGGCTCTAGATGAATTCAATGATGAGGGGGAGGTGCTGGAAAAAACACATGTACAATTGGGACAAATATTTGATCTAGAGTATGCAATGAAAGACATCATCAATAATGCGGACACTTATGCAAAATTGAGGTATATTGAACATTTAGCAAAGTTCAATCTATTTATTGCATGAAAAAAATGAGGAATACAGGGTAATGAAGTCTCGCAGTATCTGGTGCACTATCATGGAGCATGGACCTTGAACAGATATTCAATGATCACGAGTGTCTGTTGAAGATTAACGAATTGTGGTGCATCTACCTGTGAACTTCTAAAATTTCATGTTTATGTTTAATTAAGTTTTTAACATTTTAGTTATTGGGCAATGTGACTTTTTGTAAAAGGCCTGAAGCTTCTAGCTCCCTACATAT
Organism: Sequoia sempervirens; assembly: GCA_007258455.2. Lineage (NCBI taxonomy): Eukaryota > Viridiplantae > Streptophyta > Pinopsida > Cupressales > Cupressaceae > Sequoia > Sequoia sempervirens. The sequence goes on along the minus strand of VDFB02075321.1, from coordinate 217,264,790 downwards.
AAAATGGGAAACCAAGGCCTGATGAAAAACATATAGATTAGGATTGTCATTACAACAATAGCATTAGAAGTATACTATTTCACAGAAAAGAAGACTTTCATAAATAATGTCCATCATTTTGAATTAATATAAGAATGGAGTAAGATGACTAATTAGTGTCCCAACTTGGTGTCGATTGTTTGTTGTTATTATAGGATTATTTGACTGTCTCCAATTTACTGCTTCCATATTATTTAAATTGATGTGTCAAAACTCAATTTATTCAAACACATTTGTTGTTCTGGTGTGGTTTCTTTCAAATAATTAAAGATCCTTTTAACAAGATCACAGTAATTTTGAAGTGTTATTTGGATTGATGAGAAAAGTCATATAATCACTAAAATTATCATACTGTCTCCAACTTGGTTTTATCTTGTTATTCAAATAAAAAATCCATTTTGATTTGTCAGAGCACATTTGTTGTTTATATGCGATTTAATTGACTAGTTCCTCTAAAGGATTAAAATTCCCTATCGATTAATCATAGTAACCTGATAAGAACCATTTGGATTGATACGAAGAGTTTGATAATTACATTCCTACACATTTGTACAAGGTACAAACAATCATAAGTTCCAAACAATTTGAATTGTATCCAATAATTTGGTCACACATCATTCACCTCTTGACTCCATTATCCCAATAGAAATAGGCACTGGTTTTACCCATCTCATTTCAAAATCCCATAAATATTATTCATACCTTCACATTTTAAATTTTAGTACTAGGAGTAGGAGTAATTAAAAAGCCTTCATCTATCCCACACTTTATGCCATTGTGGGTAGATCCTTAAATCTAATTAAGTCATACAACTCTTAAATTTTCTTCAGCTATCAAGGTTCACCTCCCTAGGTTTAGCAAAGCCTGAGGTGTAGAGAGTCATCAACCATATAGGTTCACTATGTTCATTAGTTCAAAAACGTTTTAAGTATGATCATAGAGCTTGGAATCCTCTTAGGATTTGCAGCCTACATTTTTGAGACCTAACATGCTACTCCAAGGGTTTTTGATGTGTCTAAGTGACCCCAACCTAAATTCAAGAAACATCTTGAGAAATCTGCGGAAGTCAACCCTGACAGTGCTTTCTCGAGGATTCTTTATGGTGTTCTAAATATAGAGGACGTAAGAATCTACATTCATGGAAAATTAGAAGAGTATGATCATTCAAAGCTTGGTGATGTGTGGGTAAAGGAGCTCACTGGTGATGATTTCACACTCAAGCTAGAGTATCAGAATTTGGTTGCAAAGAAGCTCGATGTTTGGCAAGGGTTTCCCAACTTTTTCCATGACAATGCTTGGGCAAGGATTGATTTGAGTTGCATCCATGACAAATTTGTGTTGATGGATATGCTTGAGATGATCACAAAGGAAGTGATTAGGGAGGTTACAGGTTTATGTTCAACTAGACCCATTTTAATACTCTAGTCAATAAAGAATGAAGTTGTGATGGAACTTACTGGTGTGACATATGACAAGAGGGAATTGATAGTAAAGAACATTAGGGGTGAAGTATGTTACAATGATGATTGGCTACAAAGTCTACTTTTCAAACAAAGAGAACTCTATATCTACCACCACCATTAATATTGCCTATGAAATGGTGGAGAAAGGAGCGTATTATGACCTATGTGAACTTTTGAGACATCTGATGGAGAATTTACAAAAGACAAAGGATTCCAGGTGTCTATTTCTTGAAATAACTCCCCAGTACAAAGAGTGTGGTGTGGTTGGAAGGAAGATCTGTAGCACACTAGATTAGAGACTTCTTAAGAGGTCTTGGAGATGCTAAGGCACAACAAGATTCCCTTGTGTCATTTTTTATAGTATTTCAAAAGAGGATGCAAGAAAGGGAGAGTATTCCTTGAAAGATAGTGGAAAAGTACAAGAATTAAATTACATTCTTGGTGACAAAAGATGAATGCATCATACAAGTTGTAGAGCCTAGAACTGTATGGATCCCAGAAATAGGATATGAGGTAATCAAGAAAGAAATTGTGGGGTTCGTACATGTTGAGAAAACCTGAGGAAACCTCCGAAGAGACGTATGGAACATATGAAGAGAAATCAATGGAAGTCCACTTGGACCAAAGGCAATTACAAATAAAGAAGATAGTGGAGAAAATGACTACAACACTTGTAGGAGCAATAAGCCTCACATTAGAACAAGTTGAGGTAGCTAAGGCTAAGTTTGGTGCTTTAGGAGGTTCGTGAAGTGCAAGAAGATCTAGTAGAACAAATACCACTCCTCCAGTTGCTTAGAAGTCCTTTGGGACTAAGCCTACTTTAGGAAATAAGAGAAAAGTACCTGAGAGTGCTCTAGTGAAGGAAAATGCTTCTCTAGTAAAATAGAAAATGAGGCCTAAGAAGGAAAAAGCTACTCTGGTAGCACAACCAGTTGGCTCTATGAAGAGGAGAATGACAAAAAAAGCTACCAAGGAGTAGTTTGTGGGAGTGCATGTTGAGGAGGAAGAAGAAGAAAAGGGACCACAATTGGTCTGCAAGAGGAAAGGTGAAGCTTCACAGAGTGAAGCAAGTTCAAAGAAGCAAAAGGTTGATATTGTGGATACTAATGAAGAGGCTAAGGCGGAAAAATAAAAAACAAGCCTTTGTGATCCACATGCGAGAGAAGAAGGAAAAAGCCAACAAGAAGAAAACACCAAATGAGAAGAAAAAGCAAAAGAAGAATCCTCTTGTAAGAACCCATAGTCCTATCAAAGTAGATGCACTTTTCAATGGTATTTTCCAAGATGAAATGTTAGAGGAAACTGTAGCTTTGTATAGTGAGGAAGATGAGGTGGACAAGGCCACCATAGTTGAAGCCATTATAAAATATATTGTTGTTCTTGAAGTTGATATGAGGAATATAGAAAAACAATTTCCTACATAATTATGGAATGTTTTGATTGAGAGAAGATAGTAAGCAATAGAGGAAGAGACTAAATTGAAATCTTATGCATTGGAAAAGATTAGTTCTCCTCTTTTTGAGGAAAATAAAGCCACATTGGCTACATTGTTCAATAAGGAACTTAGAACAAAGAAAAGGGTGACAACCCTCACAAGCAAAGATCAAAATGATCTCGAGAGGCTCTGAAAAGAGTTTGTAGAAAAGGTTGTAGACCTAGCTCAAAGATTGGGGATGACCCCAGAGAATAAAGAAGAAATAAATATAGAGATGCCTACTCCAAATGAAAAAGATACACAGCTTGATGATACTCAACATGAGCATGGAACAAAAGAAGGGAATGCATAGGAAAAAATTCTTTCATATGTGGAAGAGATTGTAGAAGAAAATGTTGAAGTTGAGAAGAATGTTGAAGGAGAAGCAGTTATCGAAGAAGACGATACAAAGGAGGATACTTCCACACGTCTTTTAGTATTTGAGGGAAAGGCATAAAACACTCAAGACCAACTAGATTTAATCATCCGTTTGGATAACATAGAGATATCTACTGGTAAAGATGATATATGAAAGGATGATGAGAAAAAGAGTGAAGATTCCCTTGATGATGCAGAAGGAAAGACAAAAGTGGAGACACTAGTTAGCACTGGTGACAAGGAGAAGGAATTGAAAGAGAAGCATACAAAGGAGAGATTTAAGGTAACTAGTGAAAATTTGGCACCTCCAAAGATTCTTTAAAGAATCTACTAAATATGCAATTACAATTCCAACTTGTAGTGTTCACTTAAGTACTACAATTGCCTATGCAACAAGGGAATGTGGACTTAGATAGAATCTCACCCCTCCACAAGCTTCAACTGGGAGATGTGTTTCATGCATCCAAGCCCAAAAGGAAATAATCAAGACACATCAAAAGAGTGGAGAATTAATTGATTAGGCTATGAAGGATCTATAGGAAGCCATACCCGATACAAGCATTGACAGTTCACTATCCGATATGGAAAACCTTAAAAAAATTATTGATTCTTTTAAGGAATATACCTCTGGATTAAAAGAAAAATTAGAAAAAGATCTAGATAATAAAATGGATGAGAAGAGGTTGTTGGAGATAATGGAGAATTGTGCCCATGCACACAACAAATTTCAAGAAATTATCAAAGGTGTGCAGGCCTGTGTGGTAGAGGCCAGAGCCTTGTTTCAATTTTGTATGAAGTGGCTTGGAGCCACAATGAATATTAAGGATAAAATAGACTCAATTGAGTCCTAGATTAGTAAAGCTTCTAGTGCCTATGATCTAGCACATGATCCAGATGGAAGCACAAGGTCCACTATAGAAGATTTACATGAGCAGTTCTTCCAAATGCAAGCATAGAAGGAGAAGATCATTATGTAGTTTGGAAACCTTGGGTATCTAGTGAACTCAAAGTTCATATATGTTTCCAGCACTCTGTTGGCTATTGATAAGGCCACAAAGCTTAATATCATACCCAACACTTTGGAAGAAGGAGAAGAACTATTGATGGAGTTGGAGACACAATGAAAAATGCTTGGCATAGCCAAGAGGATTTGGGAAGAAGTAAAGAAAGAGTGGAAATCCCACCTTGAGAATCTATAAGGGTCAACTTCTTCTAGTTGACAATATTTATTTTTCTTCTATACATTTTAGATATGGTTTTGGATTCTTGTGTGCATATACGGATGGTATAATTTATATGTTCAGTTTATTTTTTTATTGGATAGCTCTCCTAGGGGGAGTTAGTTTAGTTTTTTTAGTTTGTATACATGTATATATTTGTCAGGGGGAGATCCGGTATATAAGTAATATTGTTGGTGTATGCGCCCTTTTCCCTTGATGTCAAAGGGAGAGAGTAATTTTGGAGATTTTTAAGGCATCTTGTCATCAATGACAAAGGGGGAGATTGTTGGAAGAATAAGGAGTTAGTCCCTGATGCATTTGTTGGCAACACGAGCATGTGGGATGAGTACAAGCTATACAGTTATGCATTTCAATGTTGTCATTGATGCAACATTGTATTCTAGTAAGAAGACCATTGTGCAGATCAGTTTGGATGGCTTGAACATGTTTGAGGATGATTATAAAAGGAAATTTTGTAAGAAGGTTTGATCCAATGAGAATGATTGACATAAAAATTGATTGTTTCAATACAAGTAATTTCATTATACAAGACATACAATTTTTTATTTTGCATTGGTTTGCTATATAAGTTCTTTCTCTACACTTCTAATATAATTTTGATGGTTGTTAAAAGAGTCTAAATCCATAATTTTATCTTGTTTTGGCTTTTGGTGTGGAAGTTATGAGTAACAGGAGTTAAGACTGGTAGTTACAAGTGTTTTCCATTTTAGTGCATATGTTTTGATGAATCCGCACTTCTTTGCAGATTGGATTCTGGATTTACGGTTTTGTGGGAAGGTTGATAGGTTTCAATAGTGTGTATATTCCAAATGGCATAAATTTTAGACGTTTGCATGTCTGAATGTGGGTGTACAGTTGGTAAATTTTTTTACCAAGCCATTAATGGTGTCGACCTAATAAGATTTATGTAATGCAGAGTTTGAATATGTATTGATCCATTATGTGGGTGTTATTTTGGGTCCATTCCAACCTATTTCAAATTGGTATAAGCTTTGAATCTTGGTGTGATGTGTGTATGTATATATCTTGAGCCAACAAGTTACATTTTGCATATTACAACTAATTAGGCTGACTTAATTGATGTTGTAGATGAAGCAAATATATAAAAAGGATCTTTTTTATGTTTTGTGAGGTGTGACACATGAAAAGAGTTTTTGGATGAAAATTGTGTGAATATAGAGTGAATGTACAGTAGAGAAGTATTGGGAATAGGATACCATTTAATTGCAATCCTAAACATTATTTCATGTATCTCCTAAGTCCTTGGAAAGTGTTCCCCAACACTAGGATTAGAAAGAGATTAAATTCAAATGAAATGAATATGTAAATTGAAATTTGTAATCAATTCTAAATGATAGGAACATGTGGGGATGCCCAAGAAGAGCTCCTACAAAATAGGATCACATGGGGCACCCACACGAAAGGTGGAACTCACCTTGAGTTAAGTTAATTGTTTAGAGAAAGATAACACTGCAGTAATGCATGTAAAGATCCTAGAAGTTAGGAATTAATGTTTACATGCATGGAGTTCAGTTCAGTTCAGTTCAGTATCAGTTTAGTTCAATTCAATTCAATTCAATTCAATTCAATTTAGTTCAGTTTAGTTCAATTCAGTTATGGTTTAGTTATCTTTAGTTGCATGTAGTTAGTTTCAGTTGAAGGATAGTTGAATTTAGTTGACTTGGAATGCATGACTAATGACTTGAGTTGCATGACAGATAACAAGTGATACATTCAGTTAAGTGGGGATGATCAATCATGCATCTTATTTACATGAATTGATGGAGAGATATGTTTTAGTTAATAGAGATTGACTTGGACCCACCTTGGGTGCCCAAGTTGACATCTTGGAGTTAACACTTTTGCATGAGAAGATATTTTAGAAGGTTGAGTTAAGTGGGACCATTCTTGGGAGCCAACTTTGAGGAGGAGCTTACAAGATATCTTCATAATCAATGTTGAGTTATGACTTCAGTTTTGGATGCCCAAATTGATGGACTTGATTTGACATTGTTTTTCACAGAAGAACTCTACTTGAAAAGAATAGGCATAGGTTTTGTGAGATAAGCTTTGTGCTTTGTAATTGTAAAATCTTTAGAGTTTACAAGGCTCGTTATTGTCTATAAATTGCAACAAGTTGAAGAGATTTTTATCAAATTTTATTGCAGGTTGTGAAGAAGAATTGTTGAAGGAAAAAGAAGCATTTCAAGCAAGGATTGATAAAGAATTATTATAATCTTGTTCTAAGGTTAAATAATACAAGCACTATTGATTCTTGTGGTGGATTTTTTTCCCAGAAGGGTTTCTCCATGGTATGTTTTGTGTCACTTCTATCTTCTGGTCTTATTCTTCTGCATTCTTCTATCTATTTCTACAAATGGTAAAATGAATATAAATAGATAATCATCCAAAAATAATTTGTAACAAAGAAAACTTATTTAGATCTACAATATAATAGTTTTACAAGTTCTAAAGCTACATAATTACCTCCATTTTCAACATTTGGTATCAGAGCTAACAGTTGGGTAGAGTTTGGGATGCCTTTCTCTTAAAAGTTTGAAGGTTTTTTGGCTGTAGTGGGAGATTTTACTATTGTGTTATTGTTGATTTTGGAAAATAAGTTTGTTACAATGTGTTTTAAGTCTTGTTTAGATATTGAAAGATTCAATGGATCTAATTATGACAAGTGGAAACTAAAAATGGAGGATCTCCTTGAAGAGAGAGATCAGTGGTTAGCTTTTGGTAATGAGACAAAGTCATCTACAATGATGTCAGATAAGGATTGGGCTAAACTTGATAAGAAGGAAAGAGGAACCACAAGATTATGTCTTGTTGATGCTATTCTCTTGAATGTTTCAAAATAAACTACTGCATATAAATTGTGGAAGAGAATAGGTGATATTTATCAAACTAAAAGTCTTACTAATAAGTTGTATCTGAAAAGACAGTTGTATTTTTTAAAGATGAAAGATGGTGATTTTGTTGCAAATCATTTGAATTCTTTTAATTTTATTATAAGACAGTTAGCATTTGTAGATGTAAAGCTAGAAGATGAAGATAAATGCATTTTGTTACTTTGTTCTTTACCAGAAACTTGGGAAAATCTAATTGTTGCTATCAGTGGTAGTGGTGTAGATCCGAAGATGGACAATATAATTCCTACTCTCCTATCAGAGGAGATGAGGAGGAAGTCTAAAACAGAAATCCAAGATGCCTTGTTTGTAAAAGGTAGGCCTGAGAAAAAGGAACCTAAGGGAGACAAGGAAGGGAAGGGTAACTCCAAAGGATAGAGTAAGGTAAAGTGTTGGAACTGTGGGAAATCGAGACATGTGAAAAAGGATTGTAAGAACAAGAAAAAGAGTTTTGATTCTTCTTCAAAGGAATCCTCGAGTGACGGTAATCATGCATTGAGAATTTTGCATAAAAATGTTAGTGATGGATCTTTGCTTGATGTTAAAGAGTGATCTTCATGAAGAAGCTGGTAGTCATGATGCCATGTGTAGCTGGTAGTCATGATGCCATGTGTAGCTCATACCATGGTTCAGTGGGAGTTGTTGGAAGTGACAAGGATGCATCATTGGTAAGGTTATCTTCATGTGATTGGGGATATGTTTTTTCTTGGTTTAAAGTGGTTGCTATTATGTCATGGTTTACCCTTGATATGTGTTTAGAGTTTTGCATGGTACTTGTTCTCTTGAGACTAGGATGTTTATGTATGTTATGATGCATGTGATCTCCTTGGAGGAGATGGTTAGATAATGTTGTCATGTTTATGTTCCTAACTCATGATTGGAGCTTTGACATTGATCTTGTGTAGTTCTCTTATGTATTGGGTACATTAATCATTTGCTTGATTACTTCATGATAGTGCTTTGTTGCATTTGGAGTTTGGAATGGATTGGTTGGTTACAGGTCCTCATGGATACTTGGAGAAATAGGTGAGGCTTGAGTTCTCTTATGGTAAGAGATATATGTTGGAATGGTTACTTGTAAGAAAATTTTCTTCAACGATAAATACCAAGAATCCTACACCTTGGTTTGATGTGAGTTCAACACACTTAGTGGTTTCACATGCCTCCAAAGAGGCAGTTTGGTTATAGAGACTTGGGAAAGGTATTGGTTTAATTGCAAGTTAAACTTGAATGTGATAGTCAAAATGCTATTTGTTTAGCCAAAAATACTATGTACCATGCTTGCATTAAGCATGTTGATGTTCAGTATTACTTTGTGTGAGAAATGGTTGAGACTGAGAAGGTATTAATTGAGAAAGTTGACACTTTGATTAATGTTTTAGATTATCTTATGAAACCATTTCCTACAAATAAGTTCTCTTGGTTTTGAATATTAATCATTTGCTTGGAGCTTCATGATTATGCAGGTTGCATTTGAAGTTGGCATGGATTGATTAGTTGGTGCAGGAAGGCCATTGGCATTGAGTCTTGTACTTGATTTATAATAATGATTCCTTGTTTAGAATAATTGCAATCTATAATGTCAAGTGGGAGAATGTTGGGAATAGGATGCCATTTAATTACAATCCTAAACATTATTTCATGTATCTCCTAAGTCCTTGGAAAGTGTTCCCCAACACTAGGATTAGAAAGAGATTAAATTTGAATGAAATGAACATGTAAATTGATATTTGTAATTAATTATAAGTGATTGAAACATGTGGGGATGCCCAAGAAGAGCTCCTACAAAATAGGAGCACATGGGGCACCCACATGGAAGGTGGAACTCACCTTGAGTTAAGTTAACTATTTGGAGAAAGATAACACTTCAACAATGCATGTAAAGATCCTAGAAGTTAGGAATTAATGTTTACATGCATGGAGTTCAATTCAGTTTAGTTCAGTATCAGTTCAGTTCAGTTCAGTTCAGTTTAGTCTAGTTATGGTTCAGTTATATTCAATTGCGTGTAGTTAGTTTTAGTTGAATGCTAGTTGACTTCAGTTGACTTGGAATGCATGGCTAATGACTTGAGTTGCATGACAGATAACAGGTGATACATTCAGCTAAGTGGGGATTATCAATCATGCATCATGTTTACATGAATTGATGGAGAGATATGTTTCAGTTAACAAAGATTGACTTGGACCCACCTTGGGCACCCAAGTTGGCATCTTGGAGTTAACAATTTTGCATGATAATATATTTTATAAGGTTGAGTTAAGTGGGCCCATTCTTGGGTGCCAACTTTGAGGAGAAACTTACAAGATATCTTTGTAATCAATGTTGAGTTATGACTTCAATTTTGGACACCCAAATTGATGGACTTGATTTGACATTATTTTTCACGGAAGAACTCTGCTTGCAAAGAATAGATGTAGGTTTTGTGAGATAAGCTTTGTGCTTTGTAATTGTAAACTCTTTGGAGTTGACAAGGCTCATTATTGTCTATAAATTGTAACAAGTTGAAGAGAGTTTTATCGGATTTTATTGCAGGTTGTGAAGAAGAATTGTTGAAGGACAAAGAAGCATCTCAAGCAAGGATTGATAAAGGATTATTGTAATCTTGTTCTAAAGTTAGTTAATACAATCACTATTGATTCTAGTGGTGGAGTTTTTTCTCAAAAGGGTTTCTCCACAGTATATGTTGTGTCACTTCTATCTTTTGATCTTATTCTTCTACAATCTTCTGTCTATTTCTACAAATAGTAAAATGAATCTAAATAGATAATCATCCACAAAGAATTTGTAACAAAGAACACTTATCTAGATCTACAGTATAATAGTTTTACAAAGTATTAAGCTACAATTTCACCTTCATTCTCAACAAGAAGAGTATTAATTCATATCAATATGAAGTGTGTAAAGTCTGTATTTTGACCTTCATTGGAACTACATTTCATGCATATGAGATGCAATTGTAACAGTTCAAGACTAGGCTATGTGCCACAATCTCTTCTATATCTCAGTGGGATGTGAGTCCACTTGGACAGTGAACACTTTTGTAATATACTATAAAGTTAGTTATAACATATTGTGAGCTAATCCTCATCATGGTTTTTCCCATTTTGGGTTTTCCACATAAAAATATGGTGTTCACGTGTTATGTGATGTTATTGGTTGTTTCCATGCTTTCATTCATTACTATGCTATGTGGATTGAATGTTTAAATACTTAAGTGGTTTAAAAGAATATCGATTCACCCCCCTCTCAATATTTTGAGTGTTCAACAAAAGTGGCCACTCCACTTTTTGGTCCCATAAGAGAGAAAACACGAGAGTATTATAATAAAACATGCTCATGTTATGGGTTGGTAGTGACCCACCCTAGGCTCATTCATTACTAAGTCATAACGTGAGTGTGTTACAATGTACTCACATTATGTGATTGCATTCATGTAACATGAGCGCATTATCATTTTATTTTTATTTTTTTTGTTTATTTAAGTATAAGTGACATTTATATATGGGAATTTGCTTTATTATACTCTAAATTATATTTCATGTATATATTTTTAGGATGTTTGAGAATGGTTTCAAATTTCTAGGAGTTATAATACAAATTCTAATTTTTAAAGGACCTTGTAATTTTCAGACAATCAAAATTTAGTAATCGGCAAGCTCTATCATTTTTCCCTCTCTATCTCACTTTTTGTATATCCCTTACACTCTATACCTCTCACTCACTATCTTCATCCCTTTATATACCTCTCTTTATCTGACTCTCTCTCTCCCTTAAGCTCAAGAACTACCTATCTACCTCTCCATCCTTCTCTCACTCTATCTCTCTCTTTCTCTCTCCTTCCCTCCCTCCCTCCTACTCTATCTCTCTCTAATTATTTCTATAGACACTTAAATTTGACTAACACATTTCTTTCGAAACATATCATTTTCTCTTATCTGCCCTAATCAATTTATCTTCATCATTTAATTAAATAATTTCATTATTTAATTAAATTAATAGTTATTTCCCCTTCATCTTCATAATTAAATATTTTTCTGATTATTTAATTATTCTAATTCAATTTTTTCCTTCATTTCCACTTTAATTGAATAATTTTTGAATTATTTAATTAAATTATCTATTTCATCACTTCCCCTCAATAATTGATTAAATAATTAACATGATTTAATTAATTTAATAAGTATTCCTCTTTCCTGAGTTTAATTAAATAAATCATTATTATTTAATTAATCCATTTCTCATTTTCCACTTTTCAAATTAAATAATTGTTTTTAATTATTTAACTTATCCAATTATTCTCAACATTATCTTCTTCCTAAATAAATTAAATTATTTATTTATCTATTCATTTACACCTTGCATGTGTAATTAATAATTAATTCATTTAATTATTAATTACCAATGTGTTTCCAACTCATCAGTTGATTGGGACTTACTCTCAGTCCACTTCTTAACCAATTTTAGTCCACTTCCACTCAATTTGAGTTCACTAAGCAGCTGATTATGTCTACTAACCTCTAGTCACACTTATCTCTTCAATCAATCCTCTAACTAGCACATACAATCAGTTAACTCCTCATCAATTCTAAGCCATTGATCTAATTAGTCTCTCATCTGAGCTTGACCATTGATTGTTATTATCAAATATTTATAAATCCAACCCTCCTATCATCTATTACTCCTCTTTGATCATTGCAAAGAAACTATACACATATTCTTAGTGCTTTATGCTACAAGATCTAAGAGAGATTTACTAATACACTTTTCTCCAAGGTACAAAGAGGAGAACAATGGAGCTAATCTAAGGCAGTTGTGTGGAGTTGTGTGTGTAGGTTTGTTGCATTTGATTATGATTTCAATTTTTTTTAGTTTTCTATTAGTGTGATTTATGAATTTATTGTGAATTGTTTCATTTTTCTTATTGATCACTTGATTTTCATAATCAATTTCTTGGTCATACATTTTTGCATGCTCGATGGAACCCACTTAAGTCCTGAATTTAACACTTTTTTGTGATGTTTTCAAGTTTTGAGAAGTTACATGTTGGTTTGATGCATCTACAACTAGTTTGGTGCATTTGTATTTTGTTTATCAAAATTGTAGAGAAGTTTGGTGTAATTGCAAGGAAGTTTAGCACATCTACAGAGAAGTTTGGTGCAATTACAAGGAATTTTAGTGCATCTACAAAGAAGTTTGGTATAATTGTTAAAGAACTTGGCATATTTATGCTTGGAATAGGAGCATATGTTTCCCAGAATGTCACATCTATGTGGCAGTGAGATCACTAGGCTTTTAGAGATTAGGATTGTGTTTTTGTTTTATCATTAATTTTTTATTCTCTAGTTCTCTATTGGTTTATGATTGTGCCTTTTGTAGATATTTATCCCTAAAATAACAATTTGATCTTTCAAGATTAGGGTTATACCTCTGTATTTTAAATTCTTGTTATTTTTTGTGTAGATTGGTGCATCTATCATAAAGTGACGCATTTGCAAGAGATATTGGCACATTTGTCAGAAAGATTGATGCAATTGTTCAGTATGTTGAGCAAGTATAACTCATTGTTTTGAGAATTTCAATGTTCTTTGATGTAATTTTTTTATGCATTTTTCTATGTTACTAATATTTTTTGTGCATCTTTAGCTTTTGTGGATAGAAGACCAAACACTAAAACTACTAACGTATTTATTGCAGGGTCTTGTGTCTTAATTTTTATAAAATAAATAACACTTCAATTTCTTAAAGTAATTTTTTTTTCATCATTTTTGGTGAATTCTTAGGTACGTATGCTCTCCCCTTGTGTCTAGTGTGAACTTGGGGATCAAAAATACCTTAGAATTCACATTTTTGTTCATTTAGCCAAGGAAGTGATAATCTGTGTATGCTCTCCCCCCACGTTTAGTGTGAACTTGGGGATCAAAAACATTATCATTTTCCTTTTTTAACTTTATTAGGAGGCCTACTTGGGGATTTCATTACCCCAAGGGAGACCTCAACCACGTTTACTGATGGGTATATAAAGGGGGAGAACAAAATTTGTACCCCAAGGTATGGCTAATATCATAAAATCCAAGCCTCACAATCCTCAGTCTATCAAGACATGAATAGGTGAAAAGAGTGGAGGAGGCCCCTCCAATCTTGGGCATCCTCGGATAGGTTCACTATTCATGGAACCACTATGAACCATTATTTTTTATAAGCCTTAAGACATTTTGATCGTTATCGCTAGTGGGGTTCAATGTATAACATCATGTATGAAGTTACCTAGCATGTATTGTCTTTGGGTGAGATAAAATTCTTTTGGAGGTGTAAAAATCTATGAGGGAAGGAGGAAGGTGAGCCCTTGTGCCATTGGAGACCTATCTATCCCCCTTTGAGAGTGAATCCATGTATTTGTGGTCTTCTATGATATTTTATTCATGGGCTTCTCTAGTGGGACACACCTTTAACACTAATTGGGTTGTGCTTCTTGAAGTGTATTTATTGTTCAAACCAGTGACACCATTCAACCCATTACCTTGGAAATATCAATAGCTATTATTTTTATTATGTGACTATTTTCTTGCTATAAATTTTCTCAAAAATACTCAGATTAGACTAAAATTACATAGAATCATACAATTGAACATCAAAAACTCACAATTGTCTATTCTATCATGTCACTATTTATCGTTTTGTGCAACTTTTTGTCAAATAAAACTCAAATAACTCAATTTTAGCTTAGAATAGAAAATATTTCCAATCATGTGTCACATCTTTCACATTATGAAACATTTTTCCTCAGCTTTGGCACATTTGTACCTCCTTATGGTGCAATTGTGGCACAGCATGGCACATTTACTACATAAAGTGGCACAATTGTAGCACAAAGTGGCATAATTATTTTAGACTATCACATGGCCAATTCTACTTTGAAAACATAAATGTCATCCATTTTTTCTCAAAATCATGCATTTGAATATCCGATTGTCACAATTAACCTATAATGTGGTGCAACTATTTTGTATTTCAACGTAATTGTTTTGTATTTCAACGTAATTGTTATGTATTTCAACACAATTATTTTGTCATTCAAATTGCTTGTTATCACTAGATCTTCTAGTCAGGTCATGCTACAATAATGGGTCCCAAACTTGGGACATTCTAATTTTTGCCTAAAATCACATAGTTTTTAGAAAAAATAATAGTTTAAGCCTTGAGGGGTTCCATCTGTAGACACCTAAAATTGTCTAAGCACGACACACATTCACAATTCATCTCCTGATTCCTCAATTTAATTAAATAATTTCTAATTATTTGATTAAATTCATTATTTTCTTCTATTAATTGAATAATTGATATTATTTGATTAACTCATCAAAATTCATCAAATTTCCCTTTTTTCACATTAATTAAATGATTTTGAATTATTTAATTCAATTCAAATTTCTATCTCTCCACTTTGATTAAATAACCTTCAATTATTTGATTAAATATTAATTTTCCCTCTTACACATGATTAAATAATCTTGAATTATTTAATTAAATCTTAATTTCCTCTCATCTCACAATTAAATATTTTCTTAATTATTTAATTACTATTTTTCCTCCAACTTGCACATGGCATATTCCATTTTCAAAAAATGGAACATTCCTTTTCCAAAATATCTTCCCTCCATAATATCTCAAACTAATTTCCTTGAAATAAGGGGATATTTTGAGTTAACTAAAGCTCTCATTAATTCTCCACCCTTGATCTTCTTGACATAATATGAACCATTGATCTTCATCTTCAATCTCCATCGTTGATCAAAAATCTAGAATTCTATAAAACAAGCCATCTTCTTCATAAACATTCATTTACAATTCTCATAAGAAATTCATGACCTTTTTTAGAGCACTTTTGAGCATTTGAGCATCATAATTGTGAGTCAATATTATCATCAAAGCTTTTGCAACATGGGTTATGCATAATATGAGCAATCCACATCCTAAATTGGCATAATTCCACACAATGGAATACTAGGTTTGCTTGTTCTTTGAGTTACTTGATCATAATTTGAATTGATTTCTTGATTTTAGGTTATTTCATTAGTTCAATTACATTTTATTTCATTGAGTATGAGTTTAATTGATCTTTCTTTTGTGGGTCTTAGATATTTCTAACCCTAATTGTATTAATTGGCTTTCTAATCAATTTCCTAGTATTTCCCTACAACATTTTGGCACACCTAGTGGGACCCACGTCCCTAATCTAACATTTTCTTAAAAAAATTGATGACTTATAGGTTATAGTGACGTTTCTATGGAAAATTGGCACTTTTATTTTTATGCAGTGACGCTTTTATCACACATTGACTCTATTGATCCATACAACAATGCTTTTACCATACATCAATACTTATGTGATTTATAGCAACACATCTAGTACAACTCAACACATTTGTTATGACTTGATGCTTTTGCAAACTTACAACGATGCATTTGTGGTAAATTGACAAAAAAAATTAATTACAGTGATGCATTTGTTCTTTTCAACAGTATATATGTTTATGTACTTTCATATTTTCCTAACCCTAATGTGTGCTTGATCTTTTGGATTTTAGACTAATATATATGTGCATTTTTGGCCTATGTTAGGAGAAGACAAAAAAACAAACTACTAACAAGTCTTATTGAAGGGTTTCAATACAAATTTCACATTTCAATTTGGGCTTTAAAATTGAACAATACAAATTTCATATTTCAATTTGGGCTTTAAAATTGAACAATATAAATTTCACATTTTAATTTGGACTTTAAAATTGAACAATGCAAATTTCATATTTCAATTTGGGCTTTAAAATTGAACAATACAAATTTCACATTTTAATTTGGGCTTTTAAAATTCAACAATACAAAATTCACATTTTGATTTGGGTTTTAAAATTGAATAATATAACTTTCACATTTGAATTTGGGTATTAAAAAAGAACTTATGTGTCATGTTTCATAGACTAGTGATGTGTATGCTCTCTCCTTGTGCTAGGTGCAATCTTGGAGATCAAAAAAACCATTAGTTTGTAATCTATTCATTTACCTGAGGAATGAGTATCTATGTATGCTCTTCCCTTGTGACTCTTAAGAATAATCTTGGAAATTAGAAACAACATCAAATCCATTTAATTCAGTAGGATGCTTGCTTGGGAATTTCGTCACCTCATGGTTGAACTCAACCACATTTTTGAGTAGGGTATATAAAGGGGGGAGAAAAAAGGTTGTACCCCAAGGTGTGACCAATGTCCTATAAGCTAAGCCCCATGACCCTCAGTCTTTCGATATGTGTATAGGTGAGGAGGAGAGGGGAGACCCCCCTTGACTTGGGTATCCTCGGATGGGTCCATTATTCATCAATCCCCCACTATGAACTTTGTTTATTAGTAGCATTTAATACCATTAGTTGTTAGCTTGTGATAATGAAACGTACAGTATCATGTGTGAAGTAATTCATCATGTATTTCCCTTATTGAGGTGATTGATATTCCTTGATTAGAACTTTGTCCTTTCAAGGTGAGAGGCATAGAGGTGGTACATGACCTCCATATACTCTAGTCACCCACTCATTGTGGAGGTATTTGCTTTGGTAGATGGGCTTATCCTAAGTTGACACACCTTTTGCTACTAGATAGGTTGTGTATTTTTGGCATGTGTACATTGTTTAAATACATGTGTTACCAAATAGCGAGCCCTTGTGGAAGAAGGCCTATGAAATATTCCTTATTACCATGGAGTCAGTTTTGATATTTTGTTTTCTATTTGTATCACTTACCAAACAAGACAATTTCAAACTCACACTTAAATTTTATCAATTTACTCAAAATTCTAGCAAACATCTTAGGTTCGGTCCTAGAAATTCGCTTCTACTAAGCACAATCACACTTTTACACAAAAAAACTCTTTTAATTTACATCTCAACACTTTTGCTAGAGTGTATCGACACTTTTGAGCCATTCACCACTTTTGATTAAAAACCTTCTCCTTCTCATTCCAAATATTACATAGTCATGTGTTTGCATAAACCCTCACTTTTGGTTGTCACACAATGTCGCTTTAGAAAAATATCAACACTTTTGCAAAATTTAGTCACTTATATTAAAAGGAATTGTATCACTTTTGAAATATATGTTGAATGCACAAGACAACATAGAGGGGTGAATCAATTTTACTTTAAAACATCAAAACCCTCATTAACATTTAGATCTGCATCAGTCTTTAAACCCCTAACAGTCATTTAAACCCTTAACATGTATTAGCAGAATGTAAATATGAGAAACAGTAATGCAAAAACATCCAAACACATGAGAACACCAGATTTACATGGAAAACCCAAAAATGGAAAAACCACGGTGAATGTTAGCTCACAATATAAAGTAATTGCAACACCAAATACAATAGGCTCACTGTCGGAGGGCTCACTGCCCAAAAGAAAAGAAGGGCTCACTACCAATGGCTTACTGCTAGATTAGAAAGAAGAAGAAAGAAGATCGTTACAATGAGAAATCCATCTCAGAGAAACAAAAAAATTTCACCACTACTTCACCAAAACATTCGCACTCTCACTATAGAATGTAGACACCTTTTGCTCATTGCTTCTAGTAGTCTTAGGCATTAAATCTCATATTGCATTTCACACTTTTGCACTTCACATATCAACACTTCGCATCACACACATCTCTTGTATTTCTTCCATCAAATCATCACTCACATATACCACCCTCAACCTTGAAAACAATTTACAAGGTCGGATATGTACCTCAAACATGAAAATTCAAATTAGGTCAACATCAAAACATTCTTGCAGTAGAAAGGAATGAACACAGACCACAACACACCTTAACTCATACCCAAATCCATATATACACACCATGCCACACTTAAAAACATCAAAGCATATATGTAATTAGTGTAAACACCCAAGGTCGATTGAACCTATGTTGACACCATTAAACAATTAAGTACATGCTTCCTTTGATCCAAATATGGCTCACAAACCACATACATCACTTTAACACACTTTGGAATATTCCATCAACACCTTGAAATCAAACAAATCCTTCACAACATACACCAAATCTAAAACCAAAAAAACTTAGACTTAAGATAGATACTAGAAATATAAGAACATTTCTAGATCTACAAGAATAGAAACCAAACTATATAGAAATGTGGAGCAAAAAAACCATTTCTTCCAAACAACACTATTTTCACAGTTCATAGACTAGTGAACACAACTTTCTTTGCACAATGATCCAAAACAAGAAACTCTAGATATAATATCTCTAAACACCTCCGATCAACATATTCAAACCACACAAACAAATCTTCATCCATGAAGAAATGCAGAGCAAAACACTAAACACCACTTAGCCACACTGAGCACACTTCACCATACCGTTTCCTCTTTTATTCATTTTTTCTCAAAATCACTTGGAAACCAAGCACCATAAACTCAAACTCAACATCTAGAACACCTTCTCAACAACTCAACCACACAAGAGGTTGAACATCACCAACACATGATCATTAAAGCAACACTAGAGGTTAACATCAATGATACTATTAATGACAACATAATGCAACCAATCAAAGCATCTACGTAGGTTGACATCAATGCAACAACAAAGTTCTATTAACATCAATGACAACAAAAAATTCCAACAATCTCCCCCTTTTTCATTGATGGAAACATATGGAAAAACCATTAGCAACAAAAACAACTCTAATCACCAACTCATTTACTACACCACAATGCACACTACTCCCCATTACACAAGCATTTATACTTTCCATCATTTTCTCTTTCTTGAGACTTCTCTCCTCCTTACTTCATATGGTTTTTTTATTAACTCTCTCTCCCCCTTTGACATCAATGGCAATGGGAAAGATCCCCTTTGACATCAATCACACACGTATTTTCTCTACAACTTCCTTTTCTTCGACTACACTCTATAATATACTTCACTAACTAGCAACAACTGCACATATCCTTTGACACAACTGACAAAGAAAAATACCTGTAAGGAACAATAACTTCTCTATAACCTTTGCATTTTCTTCCTTTGACAAGTCTTTAAAGGAAAACACCATAACATAATGACAACACTTACTCCCCCTGACTGCAACAACCAATAATGCTACTACCTACTTCCCCTGAGAGGTAGCCACCAACATCAATCTAAAAAAAGGAATAAATCTTGAGATCCACTGGATTGATGCATATCCTTATGCATCTAGTTGAAAGGAGGGGTAATAATGCCCAAATTCTCCCAAAGATACTCAAAAGTATCCTTAGGAAGATCCTTCGTGAAGATATATGCAACTTGATTCTTACTAGGCACATACCCAACTTCACCTCATTCTCTGCAACCTTCTCTCTCAAGAAATGATACTGAATTGAAATATGCTTTTTCCTTGAATGCATTACCAGATTCTTTGTGATATTTATAACACTTGTATTATCACATAAGATAGAAATGGGTTCATCATATACGACTTTGATATCCTTCAAATTTTGCTTCATCCAAAACACTTGTGTGCAACATGATGATGCAACAATGTATTCTACCTCTGTACTAGATAATGACACTAAATTTTTCTTTTTTCTTAGCCAAGACATCAACCTATTTCCAAGAAATAATGCACCACAACTTGTACTTTTTTGTCATCCACACAACCTGCCAAATTTGCATCTATGTAAGCACTTAGAGAGAAATTAGTATCCTTTAGATACCATATGCCATATTCCAGAGTGTCTTTAAAATATTTGAATATCCTCTTCATTGCTTCCACATGTGACTCTCTAGGATCTTCTTGAAATCTAGCCACAAGAAAAATTGCATGCATGATATTTGATCTAGTAGTAGTTAGATATAGTAGTCCTCCAATCATTGATCTGTACTTGCTCTAATCAACCTTAGGAGATTCTTCATTCTTATTTATTTCACAACCAATAACCATGGGATTACATGCTGGTTAAGAGTCTTCCATCCCAAAAAAAATCAATATTTTCTTGACATACTTGAATTGTGATATGAATATCCCTTTCATTTTTTGATTGATTTGAATTCCAAGGAAGAAATTCATCTCCCCAAACATAGAAATCTCAAACTCTTTATGCATCTCTTTCATAAATATCTTGCACATTGCTTCATTACCTCTAAATATTATGTCATCAACATACACAACCACAATCAAGATTTGATCATTTTCAACTTTGAAATAAAGATTAATAGCTTGTTGTCCCTCAGTATTGTTTTGCATTAATGTCAATACACTATGGATGATGTTACAGGTTGTGTACATGGTGTTTTTTTCTTCAGCTTTGCATGTGTTTATATATCTATGTTGATCCTCATCCTGCATTTTGGTTTTGTATTGTTCATATGCATATCTATTGGCATCTTTAATGAAGTACAGTGATATAGGTGTTATTCTACAATGAGACATTGTTACACTTATCACAATGATATTTTGTTCTCCAAAGATAAAGAGGCATTTTGACATACTATGTTTCTTTCACAAGGCTACATCATTGTGAGGAAATCTTTGAACAAAAAGAAAAATGGTGGCAAATTGACTTTATTCGAAGGGTCATGATGGTAGAAGGTAATAATGAAATTTTATAAAGGAAAGAGTAAAAGGATCTTTGGGTTGTTGGTGATTATTAGTTGTTTGACTTGAATGGGAAATTATTCCCATCATAATTCCCGGACTTCAAAATCATTATGTTGAAATGCAAAATTTTCTTGGAGACTTCGATATGCATTGTTATTTGGTTCATTTTGTTAGTTAGGGTTTGATACCCTAATCATGGTATTTGTTTGTGAGCAAAGCTTATCTTAGAAGGTGGTTTGCAAGGAGACAAGTGTTTACAGTAAGAAGCAATGGTGAAGTCATTCTGTTAGTGCAGCATCAGGTGTTCTCTTTTCTTGTGTTTTTTTTATGTCTTCATCAATCCGTTTTTTCGTCAATCTTGCTCTTAGTATTGTTTAGTTGTGTTGGGTTTCTTGTGGTTATTACATTTGGTGTTTATCTTGACTTAATCTATTGTTAAATTTCAATTGTGTAGAACAATATTTTGTTTTTCAAAGTTTTGTTAATGGAAACAAAAAAATTGTTCTTGTTCGATCTGTTATTGTTTGAGAAAGATTTTTGTGTTAATAATTTTCTCACGAGTATTTGACAGTTTTCTTTTTTTTAAAGAGATTTGTTATTCCCTAATAAATTTGTATGTCTTTGTGTTGTTGTTCGACTGGGGAAGCTTTCTGTACAATTCTTTTGGTAAACTGATGGTTGTTTATTCTTTAAGCTTGACTTGTATTAAATCTATTTTTGGGTCGACCTTTAAGAATGAGAATCTGCAGTTATAAACTATATTTGTTTCTTTTAAAAAACACATATTTGGGGTTACTATTAAGGAAGAGTTTGGTATAAAGGGTGTGCTTCAAATGTTGAATGTTTCCTTGTGTCAAGAAACCCTATCGTTAGTTTGTGGGTTTGATCGAGGGCTTGTTATTATTAGACTATATGTCAGTTATATGTTGTTTGCAGTTAATATATCCTTGATAAGTTTTGTTTGATGGCATATAGTTGGATCATTTGGAAGAGGCAGTTTTTCAATTTTGGTCTTCTTATGGCAATTACACATACAATTTTCAAACAGATTCTTCTTCAAAACAGAGAACTTTTATATAAATTATATTACTCATTCATTAAAAATTGAGAGGTTTTGAAAGGCACATATTACATCTTTTTAAAGGGCAATATATTGCAGTTAGGCTTGGAACTTTGTAGCTCTGATTCTGAGGTCATTGCAGAACAGAGTTTATGTTTAATGAAACAGAGATCAACTCTATATTTATACTACTTTCTTACTTGTACATTTCAAAAGACTATCAGTGAGATAGCACCATTGTCAGTGAGACAAATTTTCCATTGAGGCTTTGTACAAAATATATTTTTCAGATAAGGCCAGTGAGGCCACATTCAAGTGGTTTTATTCCCTAGGAGGGTTTCCACTCAAGAAAAATACTATGTCAATGCTTTAAATGTGTTTTCTTCATAATCTGTTCATTTGTATCTTAGCATAAATACATTAATTATCATGTATTGTTAAAAGTTTTTAAAAGAATTGATTTTTTCATTAACACTGATTCACCCCCCCCCCTTCTTAGTGTTAACTACACTCTAACATATCTATGGTACCTTTATTGAATCCTTGATGTAATAAGTACCTATCTAATCTTGCATACCAATCTCTAGGAGCTTGCTTGAGTCCATATAATGCCTTCTTCAATCTATAGACCATATCAGGATTATTTGATAACTTAAAGCCTTCTAGTTGTTCAATATAGACCTCTTCTTCCAACTCACCATTCAAGAATACAGACTTCACATCCATCTGATAGACTTTGAAATCCTTGTGTTGCAAAATCCAAAATCATCCTAATTGTAGTGCCCCTCCATGATTGGCCCTTTCTTGATGCTTGATAAATGTCAACATTGGGTTGTTTGAATTAAATTTGTTTATTAAGGTTGTTTGATTGTTGTTGAATTAAATAAAATTATTGGGTAAAAGTATTTTATAAAAGTAGATATAAAAATATGTTCATTAATGGTTAATAATAAATTTAGAAGTGCAAATAATATTAAATGAAATAAAATAAAGCAAAAGTATGAAAAAATATTATAATATAAAGTAAAATAGTAATTTGGAATGTTGCAATTAATAATCAATTAAAATAAAGTTAAGGATGGAAAGAGTTTCATGCAAGAGCATGCACAACTCTGAACTGGTGGTTGAAAAAGAAACCTGATGTTATTGGAGATTTTTAGAGTTTTATTAGATTTCTTTTTGGTGGGAAATGGAGATAGCCTTCCCTCAGGGGGGAAATAATGATCTTTTTAGGGGGGAATTTTGGATGATCATTTTGAGGGATTTTTAGTTTTTGAAGAGGATTTTTTTTGGTTTTCGAGGAAGAAATAATGGATTTCGGTAAGACAATTTTGATTTGTTGTAAATTGTTTTTTTGCACTGCAAGCTCATCATATTCCTATTGTCACAAGCTCTACCAACCAAGCCAAACTTCAATGGTTAACAAGTGAGTTTAGTTGATTTTAATCTCAAAATGCCTTTCAATGAAGATTATATTCTATGTGTTATGTTTTCTCCAACTTGCTTGGTAAAGATGGGGTTCATCCATGATGCAATTGCCTAAAGTTTCTAATTTTCTATCATTAAATCCATTCTATGCAAATTGTGTAAATGTTATCTTTTTGCATGGATGCATAGCTGAATGTGCTCGTGTTTCTTTTGTTTGATCCTTCAAGATGTTTAGCCTTTGATATATGCCCTTAATCTTATGAGACCATTCTTGTATTTTTCTCTATCTCTATTTGGTATCTTGTGCTCATTTCCTTTTCCGATCTCTTTTTGTTATAAATTCAGCCTTTATAAGGCTTAAGAAACCTTTTGTAGTTCAGCACCCAGATGATCAACTATATATGTGATGTACTAAGGGTTTTTGATGTGTGGAGTTTTGTGCACCCTTCCTCATGGTCTTAATTATAAGTTAAATGCATATATTGGATTTTATGCACACCCTAAATGCTTTCCAAATCAATTTAAAAGCTTGTCATTGTTAGTTGGAACTTGCAGTGCATCCTCCTCTCTATCGGCCTTCATATACTAGGTAATTGATTTCAAAGATTTTTGCTTGCAGAATGGAAATCAAGTGCAAATATGTGAAGTTGAGGACACCATATCATGTTGGAAGTCAACTAAGTAGTATATTCATTGGTTTAGTATATTCATTGGTTTAGCATTATGTTTGGCTTTTATATAATAGAGTTTACATGTTGTATTCAATGGCCTTATTCTCTTTGTCATTTGATTCATGTAGTTTAGTGATCTTGAATCATTCATGTCAATCGGTTGTATGTAATTAGGTGAATAGGTTGTTGTCTTGTGCCTTGCATTGTGCCTTTAAATTGTGCATCACATGCTTTATATCTTTATTCAATGGAGACCCAACAGGATAGAGACCGATTGAATGAGTGTGGTGTTGCAAGTTAGATGTTCTATGGAGTCTCATTTTTAAGAGTTTGTTGTTTTTAGTGCTAGCCTATTTTAGATTGTTTCATTTTGCACCACCAATTCTTCCCCCACAAGGATATCATACCTAATTAAATGTAGAAATGATTTACTCTCTCTTAGAACAATTTCTCTTGCATTCTATTATTCTACGATTTTAACCCATGTTGATGACTTGGTCTACCTTATGTTTCGCTTGAAATTTTATTAGCCATGTGCAACCCATCTCCCTCCCAACCGCATGCCTCTCCTTCTAGGGCGTTGTGTCGTAGCTTTCTAATGGCTGATCTTTTTAATCAGAGTGTTTGATTATTATGTTTAAGGTTATTTGATAACTTGAATCATGGTGTACTTCCTTCTTGGGTTGACAATATTATGTTAGTGGTCATAATTCATTCGTCACAAAATGTACTCTACAATTAGTGATTTCATATTTTATTGAACTAGTGAAGAATATATATAATTTGTTAGGAATTTGATGTGCTTTCCTTGTGTTGTATATTCAGTTTCCATTTGTTATGCAAATTGGCTTGTTTGTTGTGAGTATGATACCATGGCTGCATTTGGTCTGTATATTTCGGTTGCATTGATGGATAGATCTTTGGATGATTTTTCTATACTGTACCCTCACTCAAATTGTGTGGCTTTTTATTTATAGCTGCACATCATTTTATTACTAACCATTCTCCTCATGTCCTCGCACGCCCACTACCTTGCTTCCATCTCTCTTTCACGGTTAACTAATGGAGAACTTTATTGAAGTTAGGTTTAATGGATAACTTTTATTAAGAGTTGGTTTACAAGTAGAAAGATTAGGAAATATGGAAATATTCAATGTGTAGAGAGAGGTTAAGACTATTGGGAGAGGTTGTGGTATTTTTCCTTATGCCTTAATTCAAAGGTTTAAATAATTAGAAAAGAGACCATATAGCCGAAGAATAGTGGAAACCAATTTAATAGATTTCTAGCTTGCTATTCCACATTCATGTTTTTGCGAATGTAAATCTAAGATGGTTATTTAGCGATTATAGAATAAAAAGGAAAGTTTAGTATGTTCGGACTAAAATCCAAAGTAGAGTAGAATCATCACCCTTATGATAAAGATAGCTCTTAGATAATATGGCATATTCCTTATTGATATACTATAACTTGTGCTTAGTTAGATTCAAAATTAATTATTTTTAAGGATGAATTTGTGAGTGGTTATAAATATAAATATGTAAATGAGTGTACAGGATGGGGGCCAGGAACCTAGGAAGATCTGCATTGGGTAACCCATATCAAGCCATGAGTGTTTGCATGAGTTTTATGTTGTTTCACTTGGAAGTGGGTGGCTTCATGATTTTGTCATTTTGACGATGGTTGATCTTTACACATGGGTTGTGTGCATTAGGGTATGTAGCCTTGCACTGTTTACAGGTGGTTATGGTTGGGGAAAAGTTTAATTATTGTTGGTTTTTATATTGATTTCTTTGTGTACTATTGTTCTTATGCATGTTTATGCTTATTTGAATTTTAGCCTTGCACTATGGAAATTGTTTTACTATGGAGATCTTGTGGGAGGTGGCACATGCCTCATTTTATGTGTATACTTATATGGCTTTGCTAGTTTGTGCAAGTTGACTTACCCAATTAGTGACTGTGAGTCTCTTGTTGTTGGTAGGGGGTGGCTTTCAACAAAGGTTGGGACCCAATAGTGGTGCCAGGGTAACTCATTGACAGTTTATTACTCTAGTGAAAACACTAATAATTAATTAGGGGGTTTGGGTAGCATCTCACATTAATCCAGATAATGTAGCCTCACTCATGGCTCAAGTGCTCGTTTAGGCTTGAGATGAGTGGGAAGGCCTAGAATGGCAAGATCAACTGCCTTGTCTTCATGAAAGGTATGTTGATTTCGCATGAGTTAGAATCGGGGCCATGGATCGGTTGAGGTTGTCAAGGTAACTCAGGATGGGGGTTGTAACTTAGGAAGATCTGCATTGGGTAACCCATATCGAGCTATGCGATGACACTCTTCCCTATAGCAACCTTGTATTCCTTGTTTGTTTTCCCCTTATTGTTCATGTACCTCTAGAAGCGAATGTTCTTTATGTTTTGCTTGTTACTTTTGTACGTTGGAGTCTTGTTAATCCCTTGTCTCCTTGACTGTTTGAGTAGTGGGTCCTTATTATCATCTCCTAGCATGGGGGTGGACCTTAGGGTTCCACACGGTTGGGTGGAACATGCTATGCACTCCATTGGGTTCCCATTCAAAGTTCGTGATGCATGGAGTTGTATTGTTTGCAGTGGTTCCAAAGCTTTATTAGATTTGGAGATAATATTGATACTATGTATTATTTTTATTTCAATTGTATCTCATGATGTTTGTGATGTATCCTTCCTATTGTTATAAGGGAAGCTTTGATGTAAACTTGTAAGCAGTGTAATGAACTACCCCATGTATGGGAAGTTGTATATGTATTCATCGGTTCGTGTTCTATGCTCTTGAATGGTGTTGTGTTTGTGGAAATGTGTCTATCTAATTATTTTAATGTAGAAGATGTACATGAACTCTTGCTATTAGTTATGTTACGATGTATGTTTAAGTTGGCTAATCGTCATGTTCGTAATGCAGTCATGATACCCTAAAGGACATAGTCAGTGCAAATGTACGTGTGGGTTACATTTTATATTAGTTGTTAGCATGATCTTTATGTGTTGCTTCACTTTAAGAAAAAAAATTATGTCATAATTGTTAGTTATTTGTGTTGTCCTTTGGGATTTCGTAGTGGGGCATTACACTAATAGCTTCCATTCTTGCCACTAAAGCAAATGTCTCAAAATTTATTCCTTCTAATCATGAGTAGCCTTTACACAATTTTTTTTCCTTGTTTCTTACCACTTCTCCACTTGCATTTGGCTTGTTTGAAAATACCCATTTAGTTCCAATCACGTTCTTGTTTGTAGGTCTTGGGACAAGTTCCCAAGTCTGATTCTTCTCAATCTGCATTAATTCTTCTTCCATAGCCTTGATCCAATATTCATCTTTGCATGCCTCAATCACTATTTTAGGTTCAACTTTGGAAAGTAAACATAGGTTTACTTGTTCTTCTATCATAGCAGCCTTTCTTCTTGTCAACACACCTCTACTCTTGTCACCAATGATCTAATCTTCTGAATGATTCTTCTACACATACTTAAGGGTCTTGGGAAAGATACACATACTTAAGGGTCTTAGGATCTTTCCCAAAGCTTCTTCCTCTTCAATTTGCACTTCTTTTTCCTTACCATCATCTTTCTCTTTTTCTCTGTAAGAGGACTCATCTGATTAATATTCATCTATTGTCACTAAAATTTTATGTAAGTCTTCATCCACTTTGACACTTGCACTATCAACAATATTTTTTAGCCTCTTGTTGTAGCACAAGTAAGCTTTGCTTCCTGTAGAATATCCAAGGAAGATTCTTTCATCAGATCTTGCATCAAAATTTCCTAAGTTTTCTTCATCTCTTTTGATATAGCATTTGCTAACAAGTACTCTAAAATATTTCACTATAGGGGTTCTTCCATACCACAACTCATAGGGAGTCCTTGAACTGTTTGTCCTTGCTTACATTTTGTTAAGTATATACACTGCAGTATGAATTGCTTCTCTTCATTAGATAACAAGTAGATTGTCTTCCTTCATCATTGTCCTTGCTACTTCCTAAATAGTCTTATTCTTCCTTTCCACAACTCCATTATGTTGAGGAGTCCTAGGAGCTAACAAATGCCTCTTTATTCCATGATCTTCACAAAAGGTGTTAAACTCATTGGAGGTGAACTTTCCACCTCTGTCAGATCTTAAACATTTGGTTTTCATATTCATTTCATTCTCTACCATAGCTTTGAATGCCTTGAAATAGTCTAAATCTTTTGATTTTTCCTTGAGAAAAGTAACCCAAGTCATTCTAAAATAATCATCAATTAATAGCATGAAATACGTTTCACCTTGAAAACTTTTGAATTTGATAGGTCCACAAAGATCTATATGCACCAACTCCAAAAGACTAGTAGTAGCTTGTTATTTAACTTTGAAGCTCTTTCTAGCTTGCTTCCCAATCTGAAATTCCTTACAAACAACATTGATAGGCTTTGTAATCTTTTATAGATCTCTCACATATTTATTTGAACTGATCCTCACTAGGCTATTAAAATTGATGTGACACATTCTTCTATTCCATAGCCAACTTTCATTAATCTATCATAAATCATTGACCATTTTCACCCTTAAGTTGATAAACATTTCCATCTATCCTTTTTCCTACTACAACCATAGTTTTGAAGCCTTTTTTGATATCATAACCATTATCCTAAAACACAAGATTATATCCTTTGCTATGTAATGCCCCTCCAAGGAACCCCAGAGGACGACACAACTATAGAACAATAATGCAACAATTTTTTTTAATTAAATACACAATAGTTTGTATAACATAATATAACATATAATCTAATCCTAAGTCCTCTAAGGTTCCATGACTATGTTCTAACATATCTATTAATCAAGAACCATAACCATTTACTTAATCATGATTTATCTAACAATCAAGAGCTCATTTGAATCCACCTCATTAAATGATCTACAATATGAATTTCCATAACATGTCATCAGCTAAACATCATTAAAGATCATTTGTAAATAATAAAAATATGCAAGATTCATCATTTAACATTATCAATTACAAGAGAGTTCATCAAAATCTATTACATTATGTACAATAATGCTTCCTCGAGTGCATGTGGGAAGAATACATCAATTACAATAAATGGTAAAACTAGGATACAATTCATTACATATACATAAAGACTATCTTCTCAAACTGGAACATGAACTAGAATCTGCTACACAAGGTACAACCTCCACGCACATGAACAAGCAACAAGGAAACCCAATCCAGAGGAAAAATCACCAACCTCCCAACCATGTGGAACCCTAAGGTCCACCCCCCATGCTAGGAGATAACATAAGGTCCCACTACAACTAACAGTCAAGAAAAAAAAAGGCTAACATAAACAAGGGTTATACATGACTCTAGCACAACACTACAACAACATGAACATCACATACAACACATACATCACTTACAACATTGAATTCACTTTGAGAGGCACATATACCACAAAAGGAGCACAACAACTAGAGAATGCTAGACAACAATAGGGAAGATTTTCATTGCATGGTCCTAGCATGGGTTGTCCTGGTGGTCTCTCACTAGACCCCAGCCCCCATCTATGGTTGTTCAGTATACCTATCACTAGGTTCCAGCCCCATAGGGTGACACATGCAGAGCTAACATTCCTTTTGTGAGGACAAGGAAGTTGATCTTTCCAACCAGGCCTTCTCAACCTATCCTTAGCCTAAATGAGCACTACAAGCATGGGTGAGGCATCCATTATCTTATTTATGTGAAAATTACCCATCTCCCCAATTCATTATTTTAGGTTATCACTGGATTAAGAAACTCTCCAATGGGTTGTCTTGGTCACCACTTTGGGATTTGGCCCCCATTGAGAGCCACTCCCCCTACTTGCAACTAGTAAACCCTACAAACAAGCAAGGCATTTACCATCTTTCACACTTAACCTAACCATATGAATCGCACACAAAGAGCAAGGCATAGACCATCTTTCCCACATATCACAATCACAAAATGTATACTCAGTGCAAGGCATAGACCCTTTTGCACACAACTCAAATAGTACCAACCACTTCCAAGTGAAACAAACATAAAACCCATACATACAAAAAACACCCCCTCCTAAGCCTCTAGAAGACTACCATAACAACTTCACACAAATGACTCCCATTATTACACAGTTACCAAATTCACCCTAATTTCCATTAATCAACACATATTCAATACAAGCACACAATACAACCATGAAGCACTCCTTAATCAAAACATTATCTCCACATTTCATATTACTTATTAACTTAACCACTTACTTCTCCTAATGGGACATGTACCATAATAATTCATAAATAACTACTCACATAGTGAATCCACAAATCAACCATTAAATAATTATGAAAGTAATCAGCGTTCATTATCCAACAAAAGGTAATCTAGTTTATTTATTTAAACAAATCCTTCAATCATCCAAATATAAATAAATAATTTAGCCCACTCAATTACCCAATTCACCTATCTAATAAAATCAATTATTCACATAGGCATAAATATACTTTTACTATAGTCATAACACCTTTTATGTATATATATATTTGTGTAGATGATATTAACAAAGTATAGTTTTCAATACAATATAACAATTATAATGTGGGATATAGATATATTATATGCATAAATATATACATACATACATATATATATAAATGAATACCAATTATTTAATACATTCATCGAACGCCAAATATATAATTTTTTCATCAATTAACAAATGTATTGTGTAATCATCGAATAAAATGAAGTGAATGTGCATTACTAGGAATCAAATACAAGGCATAAAATATGGTCATTGAAATAAAACACAAAACAAGCTTAAAACATATGGTATGTCCATCAAAATCAAACACAATATAGGGTATTTGAATGTGAAATGCAGGGAAGAAACACATTTCACAATGTCTAATAACATGCAGCCTTAACCCTAAAGCAAGCCATGGCAATGAGTATGCAGGAGAATGGAAAACCAAAATCGAATACCAATCAGAAATATATGCAGCAGTTTTCAACTTAATAAGTAATTATCAAATCCAACCATATTGTATTCTCAACAAATAT
Source organism: Sequoia sempervirens (assembly GCA_007258455.2). NCBI lineage: Eukaryota > Viridiplantae > Streptophyta > Pinopsida > Cupressales > Cupressaceae > Sequoia > Sequoia sempervirens. The sequence continues at coordinate 217,233,402 of VDFB02075321.1, read as the reverse complement.
CAAACTCAAGCATCAAATTTCAAAAGCCAACTATTGATTACTAAATACAATGCACTTTAAATCAAATTTCAAGCAAAGAGCATAACAACCGAATTACCATACCTTTAAGTGTATGAATGAATTTGCATTTTTTTCCAGTATCAAGTATATATAGTACAAAAGATGAAATCTCCATATAATGGTAGGCCAAACCCAAAATATAATCATTAAACAAAGTTGTGGACTATGGTAAGATCTTGACTTAACAATATCAAATGTATACCACGTAGAAGATGAAATCATATTGAACATTATTAATTGAAAAAGAAGACCCTCCAGCTATGCATGCAAAGGCGGCTAAGTCATAGGGTAGAGAGGGGTGTACAACTAGTTGGAAGCAGCTAGAATGACTCAAACTATTGTTTACATGAATGATATAGCAACAATGAAAGAAATTGAAATACATAAAATCAAATACCCAAACAAAATCCATCGGTCACCAAACACAAGGCGATTGAGATGCAATCAAAAATATCTTATATCAATGTGGGGCATAGGAATAACATTGCAAACAAGGATTGAATGCCAACTAAAACGTGTGTCCATCGACACCTAGCATAAATTTTATCTATCAAATACAATTCATAAAAAAATATGCATTGCAATAAAGGGCATCGAATGTCGAATATGAAGCATATACAACGCACTCCAAACACAAGGTAAATTCATCGAAATAACTTATATTATAAAGTATGGATTGCTAGGCATAAAGAAATACCATCGACATGCATTTGAAATACTCAGTATCGAATGAGAAATACTAGGAAAATCATCGCAACAACCAACATCAAATGAAATAAAACCACAGTCCTAGACTCCAAGGTGTTGCAAGCAGCAAAGAGGAGGGTGCGTATCAGGGTTCATTGAATTGGTTTTAGAAAATTTCAAGCAAATCCGTTTAATAGTTGAAAAATGGGTTTTATCTCATCGAATGCAATGGTTGCAAAGTAAGCACAAATTAGTTTTAAATCCTCTAAGAATACAATGATTGCAGGATATACAGTCAAACGCATGTTTTATTTATTTCTAAACAAAATTAAAATAGATAGAAATCACATTTTCAAGCAACATCAAATAGACAAGTATTCATTTTTTCAACACGCAGAGAGAGAAAGAATTCAAATTGCATTGTTTAGAGAAACAAAACAAAGAACAAAAACAAAGCTAACCTGGATCCAACACTAGCTGAGATGGGAATCCGATGCCAAGATCAATCTTCTACCGCAACAATTTCTTTGAAATCCCTAATCAATCTTTCCAATAATTCCCCCAATTCCCCTCAAAATCTGCAGCATGAGAAATTATCTTGCTGACAAAATTTTATTCTCCCCAAAAACAAAAATCAATCCTCCTCCCAATCTCCCAAAAAGTAATTATTTACCAAAATGGAAGGTTTTTTTATTTTCAAAATCCAAGAAGTCTGATTAAATCTCTAAAATCTCCAATAAAACATCAAGTTTCCTTTTGACAATCAGTTCGCAGTTATGCATGTGCTCCATAAAAATATTTTCTCTCTTTTTATATTATTTTTACTATTTATCCATTATTTTATTTCATTAATTTGATTTTATTTTATTTTATTTAATATTACATTACACTTTTAAATTTTATTATAAGCCATAATCATTAGTAAGTATATTTATATCTATCTAACAAAATACTTTTACTTAATAATTTATTTAATACATCAATTAATCAAAAACAAAATTTATTAAACAAATCTAAACAAATCAAATATCAATAACAATTACCTAAACCCTAATCAGGGTCGAAAAGCAAGACCAAATGACCATAGACATTAGATGACACTAATGAGTTGACTAACCAAATACTCATCATCTTCAATGATGATGGCTAGGATAGGGGACCAAATTCTATCTTTGATCAACTATTCCATTGGGTTTAAGGCACACTCAAACTTGCTAATTTAGGTGGAGTTGATGCCTAGTACCTGCAACCTGTAGCACACAAAATGGTCGAGCATATACATAATCATACAATCAAGCACACCATGAAAGGAAATCATAGTGTCGCAGGGTACTCACAAGTGAGTGATGCGACATTATCCCCTTCACCCACACACAATAATAAAAACAACACCAAGTAGTCCAACCAACTCATAAACAATCAGCTATATAGCAACTAGAATGATAATCACATAATGTTCATGGTAAAATAATCACATACTGATCAAAATAATGCATCTATATACAGTATCATAAAACATATCAACTACTTACATCATTAGCACGTACCTTTAAATATCCCAATTATTCTACCTTCACCTCCGAGTTCCAAATCCAAACTACCTACACATCCACAGTGAGAATGGAGGGGCACTACATGATACACATTTGTCCTACACTCAAAAGGTTATGTTGTAGACCCTTAACATAGAAAAAATCATTTGTATTGTTCTTGTCATAAAAAATAATTGAACCTTTTCCACATATCTTAGTAGATGTATCATCACCAAACCTAACTAAACCACCTTCAAACTTCTCAAGCTTAACAAACTTACTCTTGTCACTTGTCATGTGATTTGAGCATCCACTGTTAATGATCCCATTATTCTACTCCTCTCTAGCATGAAAAGCAGTCACCATTGCTCCTCCAATGTTATGACCCGCTTCTAAAGCACTTTCCATCATACATCTCTTAGAGTTAGCAGAATTAGTTCCAACATTTAGAACCATGAACAAGAATTCATCATCTGAATAATCATATTCATTTTCAGATATATTGGCATCTACTTTAACATAATAACTTCTCTTAATTTATTTACCTTTATTATCCTTAGGTCTATCTCTTGAAGCTTTGATAGGACATCTTGAAGCATAATGACCAATCTTGCCACAGTTAAAGAATTTGAAAGGTAACTTGCCTTTGTATTTTCTAGTGCCCTTTCTCAATCTTCTCACAAAATTTGCTTCTACATTATCAACATCATCTTGTTTTGATTCCTCATTCTTCTTTGCTTTTCCAACTTTAAAATTATTCTCCCTTTTTACATCACTTGGACCAAACTCTCTCAATTCAAAAGTAGTTAATACACCAAGCAATTGATCTCTAGAATTATTATTCAAATTTTTAACTTCCTCAATAGTAGAAACTTTATGGCTATAATATTTAATAAGAGTTCTTAGTACCTTATTTACCACCTCATCTTCATCTAGATTTCCACCAAGATCTCTGATGGAATTGACAACTTCATCCACTCTATGCATGTAGCCTATAATATCTTCATCTTCTATCATCCTTAGGTTTTCAAAATTGATCTTCAAATTTTTCATCTTTACTTTCTTGACCTTATCATCTCCTTCATAGAAACTTTCAAGCTTTTTCAGATTTCACCAGCAGTTTTAAGACTCATAATTTTCACAACTTCTGAATTAGAAAGACCACTCAAAAGAGAATACCTTTCTTTTCCATTGATCTCATATGCCTTGATTTCATCATCAATACTTAGACCATTTGTATGCATTGTATATCCATTTTCAATGGATTTCCAAACTCCAAACACTAGAGAAATAAGGAAACCTTCCATCCTCATCTTCTAGAATGCATAATCAGATCCATCAAACAAAGGAGCCTCCTTCTTGTGCCCCATCCTATATCCACCTCAAGTGATTAAGCTTTCATCTAAGGAACCTTGCTCTGATAATAATTGTTGAATGCATAAGACAACTGAGAGGGTGGTGAATTAGTTGTACATTAAAATATCAAAACCTTGATTAACATTCAAATTTTCATTAGTCCTTAAACCCTTAATAACCATTTAAATGCTTAACATGCATTAGTAGAATGTAAACATGAGAAACAGTAATGCAAACACATCCAAACACATGAAAACACCAGATTTATGTAGAAAACCCAAGAATGGAAAACCATGATGAGGATTAGCTCACAATATAATGTAATTACAACACCAAATACAATAGGTTCATTGTCTGAGGGCTCACTACCCAAAATAAAAGAAGGGAACACTACCAATGGATCACTACCATATTATAAAGAAGAAGAAATAATATTGTTACAATGAGAAATCCATCTTAGAGCAACAAAAAAGTTTCACCACTGCTTCACCAAAACATTCACACTCCCACTATAGAATGTAGACACCTTCTGGTCAAAACTTCCAGTAGTCTTAGGCATTAAAGCTCATACTAAATTTCACACTTTTTCGCTTCACATCACACACATCTCTTATATTTCCTCCATCAAATTATCACTCATATATACCATCCTCAACCTTGAAAATAATTCACAAGGTCGGCTATGTACCTCAAATGCGCAATTTCAAATTAGCTCAGCACTAAAACATTCCCATGGTGGAAAGGAATGAAGTCAAAAAACAACACACCTTAACTTAGACCCAAATCCATATATACACGCCACACCACGCTTCTAAAAACACTAAATCATATCCACAATTAGTGTAAACACCCAAGGTCGATCGAACTTGTGTTGACACTATTAAAAAATTAAGTACACACATCCTTTGATCCAAAGACGAATCGTGGACCACACACATCACTTAACACACTCTGGAATATTCCATCAACACCCTGAAATCCAACAAATCCTTTGCAACAACATACATCTGAAGAACATATTCACACAATCGACTAACCTTCCACACACTATAACACCTGAATCCAACCTTGCGGAGCACCAAAACACAAAAAACTTAGACTTAAGATAGATACTAGAAATATAAGAACACTTCCAAATCTATAATCTCTAGAAACCAAACTGTGGAAAAATGCAAAGCAAAACCATTTCTCCTAGACAATACTATTTTCACAGTTCACACACTAGGGAACATAACTTTCTTTGAATAATGATTCAGAACAAAAAAACTTTGGATATAACACCTCTAAACACCTCTGATCAACATATCTAAATCATACAAAAAATATTCATCCATGAAGAAATGCAGAGCAAAAAACTGAACACCACTCAGCAACATTCAGCACACTTCACCACACTGTTTACTCTTTTATTCATTTATTCTCAAAATCACTTGGAAACCAAGCACAATAAACTCAAACTCGTCATCTAGAACACCTTCTTAGCAACTCAACCACACAAGAGGTTGAAAATTACCAACACATTCTCATCAAAGCAACACTAGAGGTTGACATCAGTGATACTACTAATGACAACATAATGCAACCAATCAAAGCATCTCCATAGGTTGACATAAATGCAACAAAAAAGGTATGTTGACATCAATGAAAACACAAACTTCCAATAATATTGAGATTTGTTTGACTACTAATTTTGATCTTCCAAAATCTTTAAATTTTTTATTTCTAAAATTCCCCAGTCAGTTGATCTAGAACTAGAGGCCTCTAAAAAACATAGACCTTACTGTCCAAATTAGTCATCAACACATATCATCACTCACATCTTTTCATCTTGGATTTTTAGGCTACATAGTCATTAACTTTAGATGAACAACATCAATCTCATTAGAAAATATCAACACATCCTCATATCAATAGCCCATATCAGTCAATCACTTTGATAGGTCTCTTATCATCATCTATCCCTATCTTGTGAACTTGCTATCTTAGTGTAATTGTCTCCCCCCTAGGTTTTGCAAATTTACCATCATCACTTTTTCTTGTGCTCAACAATCTAGTCCAAGTAAAAATCATCATCTAATCCTTATCAACATTTGAGATCTACCATAACTTTGACTCTTATAGGGTTTTAACATCCAATTACATATCAACGTCACCTTTAGGTCCAAAGCTAATCAACATATCCATTGAATTCATATTGAAACCAAAATCTCCCATCACATTACCAACATCTCATACTCCATAAGGTCATTTACAATTTTATGCCTATTATAAGATCCCAACATAGAAAAATTATGGAAGAAAATCCTAGTAGCTCTAATGTCACTTCATCTACAAGCGCCACCAAATAAAAATGGGGAATGCCTTCTAATTTTAATCCTATGGGATATCAAACCCCACAACCACAAAAAAAACAACCACCTCTACATCAAGAAGTCATCATAGAGGACATAACCAATGAATACATGTCATTCAAAGAATTCACCAAAGAAAGACTCTTAGAAATACAACAAGATACCTCAATGGCTAGATCCCTTGAAGGACTTATTATCTCAGATCGAAACACCTACTTTCTTAGACTTACGCAAAGTGGTGCCAAGTTACCTATAAATCTTAACATTGAAACACTTAAGGAACAAGTCCTTACACACGTAGTGACACCTAACACAATGCAAGAGATCATGTCAATATTTCAACATGCTATCAAACCTATATGACAACCATCAATGCCCACGATCTCCATTCAACCAACCATACCAACATATGACACGAATTTGATACTATTTTCTAAATAGTTTGTAAATTTTTTATACCAAAATCTAAATCAAGTGGGTCAAACAACCACACTTATCCAAAACCAACCAAACACTAATACCATACCTTCATTATCACAAAACCCTACACACTATATGAATAATCCTTTCACTATTCAAACCTCAACACCACATGTGCCTCCTCGTAACACATATCAACCTTCCATAGCAAAAATCCTTTCAATCATCATTTTGAAACAAGACCGAACATCCAACATACCAAAAATATCAAACATCCCTCATCCATCACAAGGCCTTGCATCTAATCCATCTATATATGCAAATATCCCCTCACAACATAAATATATACCAAAACCATCTCATACCATTCTAATTCAAACAAACACCTACCAAAACCCTTCACATAACATCCCCCATAATTTCAGCCCCAAAATTAAAATGTTTTGTATAACTAATTCAACCCCATCCACACACAAAATATGCAACAACAACACCCCATACCTCAAAATCAGGAAATACCATATAACACATACAATATCCCAAAAAATAGTCCCACAAGACCAATATCTATCATATAGCTTCTCATCTTTTAGACATCAAAATTGGAATCCATCAAAACCACTTCAAGATACCCAACATAATGATTTGGCATCATAAAAACAAAAATTGAACCAAAAAAACACTAATATTCAACTTGGAAAAACAAAGAAAAGTTATTCTCTTGAAAACCTTTGCCCATACCCTTTTGATCAAAACATAGTTATGGTGCCTTTCCCCAAGAATTTTGAGATGCCCAAGCTCGACAAGTATAAAGGAAGAGGTGACCCAACAAAACATATACGTGAGTTTTATGTAGCTTGTATGGAAATATCCTATAATTACACATATTTGATGCACCTATTTCCAAGAAGTTTAGGAGGACAAGCCATTGAGTGGTTCTCCCACCTACCTCATGGAATTAAAAAATTTAATGAACCTGTAAAAAATTCATCAGTCACTTTTCATATAACATAGAGCGTGAGATTTTTGTGACTGATTTATGTAAAATAAAACAAAACCAAGGAGAATCATTTGTCATTTTCTTGCAATGTTTCCAACACAAAGCAAGAAAATGTAAATGGCTTGTCCCGAAAACAACTTGTTAAAATCTTTATCTAAAAATTAAGCACTATAATTGGATTCTATTTAACTATGTTATGTCCTGATATATTTGATGAAATTATAGAAAAAGCATCAAAATCGGTAGTCACCCCTGGGTCCTCTACCTTGTCTACCCAAATCCACTATAAAGGGGATAACTGAATAAACTTGGTCACTACTGTCTGAGGTGAGGGCATCAGTCCCCAATCTATAATCTCTCGTCATACAAGAAAAAAATGGCATGATAGTCTGCTATAGGAACATCTTAAGCCTCATCGAACTATAGATGCACCCGATCAGGAAAATATGATCTCTCCAGAATGTATGGTGTACACTCAATGAGCCATCGTGTCTATCTACAAAATGGTAGATGTACCCCATCATCATCCTAGGTCTCAATGTGTAACTACAACCTCCACTTGAACTGGTCCATGTCATCAATCACCCTCCAAAAATCCAAGTCACCTAGTTGGTGTTGTGCCAAAAGAGTATCATACTTGTAGATAAGGGGATACCCTAGCTCTCTAACCACCTCTCTAAATGGCCTGGTCACTGCATATGTTCTCAAACCCACACATGAAGTAAGGTTTCACCTGATAACAAACTAGTGGCCAAGTGATAAACAACCTAGTGCATGTCATGATACAAGTGTGCTAGTATGTATGGTCTCCATGCATAATCTCAATCATCCTCCATGTTCCTCTCTAGAACATAGCCCCATTCAATCAAGAAACCTTTAGACTTCCTATCAAGCATAATATGCCCATAGATGAGCCCTGCTACCACAATGATAATACCATCAACTATGTCAAAGTACTACCTCAATTCAATTTGATTGTCATCAATCTCTAGCTCATCATCACCAAATACCCTCTCCAATGGCTCAACACCATGGTCAAGCTCGTATGTCACCCATGATCCATGAATGAGAACTCTCAAAATGCACCATACATCCTCTAAGGTGATGGTCACCTCACTATTAGGAAGTTTGAATGATGATGTCTTTGAATGCCATTGCTCTACCAACATAGTCATAAAAGTCGGATGTGCCCTAATCTTAGGCATATAGGCAATATAGTAAAGACCAACCACTCTGAGAAACTCAACATCCATCTCTGTCAGATGTGACATTTGATCCAACACCTAAGCTTGTCACTCCCACGATAATATGGGATTGAGTTCCACCTACAAGCATAACACCCTGCATAATGTCAATTTTTTGAAAATTTGCTAAAAATCTAAATCTGCAAAACCTTAAGTCAAAAGTGAGCAATTTTTCAAAACCATCACTTTATAACAATTAAAATATGACACCTTTTTCATAATCACCGCTTTACAATTTCATAAGTGAGCACTTTCACACACACGTCACTTTATCATAGATAAAAGTGAACCAGCTTTCCCAGGTCGATCACTTATGTAAAAGTGTCATACTTCTTGAAAAACCATTGGGTCATTGTTCAAACATGTCACATTAGTTTGTAAAAGCATTGAGTCTAACTTGATGCATTTTTTCCCTATCTTTAGTTATCAATTAATGTACCTAAAACTACATGCAAAAGTACAAAGGTTAAATATTTACTAGGGTCTACTCTAGCGGGCCACTGGAACTATCAGTGTGGGGCACATACAATGAGTCGTCACTAAAAGGTGTTTGAAGCAGAAAATCATAGTGAACTCTAAAAATCCTAAACTCTCAATGTGAAAATGAAGTGAAAATGACCCCAAATGACTATATATGGTCCCCAAAACCCTAGGTTTTCATCCCTCCCACCCCCTTAAACATATTGATCGCCTTCTCCATCCTTCCTAATCAATTTCTTGGCCTCCTAGGACTTGATTTTTTCTCGTCTTCTCCGCTAAATCTATCTCATCATCACGTCGCTAGCCCAACCTAAAAAATATTTTTTCTAGCTAACCTCTTGAGGTGAAAGCCTACCATCCTTCCTTTGTTCATTGAGGCACAATCGAGCATCAAAATTAAAAAATAGTATGTCTTTGAAACAACATAATAGGTACATAGTCTCAAAGAGGGGCAAAATGTGTCACCTAAAATTGTCTAAGCATGTCACACATTTGTAATTCACTATTTTTCATCATTTTCCCCATTATCTCCTAATTCCTCAATTTAATTAAATAATTTCTAATTATTTGATTAAATTCATTATTTTCTTCTATTAATTGAATAAATATTATTTGATTAATTCATCAAATTTCCTCTTTTCACATTGATTAGATAATTTTGAATTATTTAATTGAATTCTACACATGATTAAATAATCTTGAATTATTTAATTAAATCTTAATTTCCTCTCACCTTACAATTAAATAATTTCTTAATTATTTAATTACTGATTTTTCTCCAACTTGCGAGTTGGGGGACCTAGCTTGATTGGCTAAAGCATCTTGTTGTAGGCAAGAGGTCATGAGGTCCAGTCTCCCCTCCATCCCCATGGTACTGGAGGGCATGTCACAGCAGCATCACCGATCACGTGAATTTTTTTTACCAGGTGCACTGTAGTTTATAGGAGGGCTAATTGATTCCTACAATCTAAAACAAAAAAAAACCTCCAACTTGCACATGGCATATTCCATTTTCAAAATATCTTCCCTACAAAATATCTCAAACTAATTTCCTTGAAAAAAGGGGGTATTTTGAGCTAACTAAAACTCTCATTAATTCTCTATCGTTGATCTTATTGATCTAATTTGAACCGTTGGTCTTCATCTTCAATCTCCACCATTGATCAAAAATATATAATTCTATAAAATAAGGCATCTTCTTCATAAACATTCATTCATAGTTCTCATAATAAATTTATGACCTTTTTTCGAGCACTTTTGAGTAGTTGAGCATCATAATTGTGAGTCAAGATTATCATCAAAGTTTTTGCAACATAGGTTATGCACAATATGAGCGATCCACATCCTAAATTAGCATAATTCCACACAACGAAATACTAGATTTGCTTGTTCTTTGAGTTAATTGATCTTAATTTGAATTGATTTATTGGTTTTAGGTTAATTCATTGATTCAATTGCATTCTATTTCATTGAGTATGGGTTTAATTGATCTTTATTTTATGGATCTTGGATATTTCTAACCCTAATTGTGTTAATTGGCTTTCTAATCGATTTCCCATTATTCCCCTGCAATACCATCTAAAGGGTTTTAATTGAATAGGGTTAGATAAGACCCTCTTAGATCAAACACCTTTGGATAGAACCCCTCTAGTCTTAAATCATACCCACAATGGAGTCTCCTTTGCACCTATCAAAATGTTGATAAAAAACCACATTTTCTTTACCTTTTGATGGATTAGATAATTCATTTAGAAATTATGTTTTGTAAGTATGTAGCCCTTATTATAAGCTTTCCAAAAAGTATAATTTTTAATATTTTTAATTTTATTATTATATTTATATTTTATTTCTTGTGAATGTAGGTTTTTCACCAAACATCAAGGTATGTGTTTCAAACGTGCAGAACAATAGAGAAAAAAATCTTTAAATATGTATTCCCTAGGTATTGATGTCCTTGCTTAAGGAAAAAAAAAATGGTAATTTCAATACATACAAAACAAGTTGTGTTATGACATGCACCTATGTCCAAATTATAATTACTCCAACTTTGAAAATTAATTAAAAAAATATATGCAATAAAAAATTATGAAAAAATATCCATGCACTAGATTTTGATGTTACAAATATATAATTTAAAAATTATAATTGTATCATTTCAATAAAAAAATTATGCATTATGACATAAATGTCACTTTTTAAAAATGTTTTTCACTATAAAAAATGAGTTATTAAAAGTTCTATAAAAAAATCACAATTTATTTCTATTTTTTTTAAATATATATTTAGAATCTACGCATAAATCCTCACAAATCACTAGTTCACATTGTCTCTGAATTATTAATGGATTAATTGTATAGGTTTCATAAAGTTAAAATTTGGTGAAAAATATGAATTTCAATGTCTTACTTTGGCCAAAAAGTGGGACACAGTATTGAGGGTTGACCCAGTCCTATATATAAACAAATCTACAACAAACAAAACTAACACCTACTAGTATACATAGAGATAGACCTAAGATTTGATCACTCACCACATTTATTTTCCATCATTCACATACCTAGTTTTTCACTTAGGTTAAATCTATCACTCATCCATAACCACCAATTTTTTGTCCTAATTTGGTTCATTAAGCTTATCTATATCTTACATTCAGCTCATCTCTAGAGTCTAATAGTTTTCTTAGAGGTTTATCTTCTCTGTGTAAAAGATCAAATTAGCTTATTTAAGGTTAGATTAACTTAGGAGGATTAACTACTTCTAAGTTGACCTATTCCCTAATCTATTGGTTTTGAACTCACAAGTCTAGTTTAAAATTCAATATATCTATCAAATTCCCAATCATAAATCTCAAGATCTAGATACACTTTTTGGTCCTTTCTTTTTATCTCATCATTCAAAAAACCCAACAACTCATTAAAGTCAAAAATTCATAAAATCTCTTATATGCCAGTAGAAATAAGGTCTCAAACTAAGAAGAGAATGCAACACCAACAAGAGTTTGACATGATACCCACAAACATAGACCCTTTCCTTGAAACATAAGGAGAGTTCCCAAACATGTTTGGACAAAGAGGTTTTGAAACACCGACCCCACTAAGTCGTAGGAATACTCCCAACATTGGTGGGCTAGTAAGAGATGTAACACCAAAGGAGTTGGTTGAAGCTGAACAGGATCCTAATGCTATGAAATTGGTACTCACTTCTAGAGGCTAATCTTGACCAATACTTCCTATTACCCACACAATGGGGAGCTAAATTTCCTTCCACATTTGACACCACACTTATCTAGGATGTCACTAATAATCATACCACCTTCCTTGTCACAACATAACAAACTTTCCATCCAACCTACTAACAACACTCACGTTCATTCTTCGCATTCTGCTAATGTCACACCTCGACAAAGTGCTACCGCTATCCCACAAACAATCATACCCACTAATTCCACACAAGTATCACTACCTCCCATGCACACTCAAACTCTTGCATACACCTTGCAAATAACCAACCCACTATACAACACAATATCTAGTAATACTATCATTCCCACTTCAATAATTAATCCACAAAAATCATCGCAACCATCTCGCTTTTCCCAAGCACCCTCACCTAGCTTGAATACCAATTCAAATAACATATATAAGTAAAATGATATTACCAATCCACCATATCAACATACCATTCCACTTAATAACTCCAAAATCTCCACTTCAATGAAAAATATGCAAGAACTTCCATGTATGCACCACATAATTCTCGACCACTTACATCTAGTGTTCGTACTTACCCACAAATCATAACATCACCCATAAAAATTACAATCCCACATCACAACATCCACAAACTCTCACCCCAAATCATAATCAAAACATGAATTTGTCTAACCAAACATTTATCAACACAATGCCTCTCAACAACATATCAACCCACCAAATTACCGTCATCAAAACTACAATGTGAACCCATCCAACCAAAACTTCCATCAACAATACCCAACTCAAAAGATCACAAACCCCCAACAACAATTGGTCACATCAAACCACTTTCCTAACTCCAACACATCTTCACACACCTACATTCCACCAAACTATTCACACATTCACCAACCCAACTCATCACCAAATTTCCCCCAAGGTCAATCACCATCACATCCAATATCTAACTACAACACCATCAACATACCTAGTTTCACACACCCAAACAATTTGGCTATACAAATCCAAGATCTACAATAGTAAATCTCAGTACAAAGGAAAAGGAGACCCTCGAGAACATATTAGAGAATTATATGTAGCTTTCTTAGAGGTAGTTCATAATGATACCAATCTTATGTGCTTCTTCCCAAGAAGCTTAGGAAGGAAGACCATGGAATGGTTTTCTCAACTACCAACTGGCATTAGGACTTTCAATGAAATCTCAATGACCACTCTATGTACTACAAAGAAAAATAGTGGAGAAACCTCCTTACAGAGATGGAGAAGCTTGGCCAATAAATGTTTGTGCTACATACCTAAGAAACAGTTGGTCCAAATATTCATTCAAAATATGAACACAAAGCTAGGATTCCATCTCAAAGTGAAATACTCTAATACTTTTGACAAGGTCATTGAGAAAGAACTTATTATAGAGAAATTTGTTATTTCCAAAGGACTTGTAAAAATATCCAAAGATAACAAAGACTATCTAAGTTTCTCAAATGAAAAATCTTGTTTATGGAATAAGAATAAAAATAAGGTCAATGATGGTGTGGTTAACACCAAGATGGCTCAACATGCTCAACCAACTTTATTCTTACAAGCACCACCCAATGTTAAAACCTTGGAAAATGTTCAAGATAACTTATAGAGAGTGTCTCCTATGAAAAACAACCCATGGAAAAAATACACTTCTTTGGGAGAACCCATCAAATCAATACTTCAAAAAATAATCCAAGAAAATTTGGTCACACTCCTATAGATCAGATAGTACAAACCTCAAGTCAAGCCCACATGGTAGGACACTGATTTCTGTGAATATCATAGAGTGAAAGGTCACACCATTCCTAATTTTTTAAGCTAAATAACTTCATTCAAGACCTAATCGACAAGGGAGACATTGGTTTCGATAACCAAACCAACTCCTCAAATATAATCTTCAATGATCCTTTACATAACCACGAGAAAGTAAATTCCACCAACCAGGGTAATAGCTTGAATGATAACATGTTATATGTCCATCAATTATGACTATACTGTGAACCATATTTAGGAAGCCAATAATCATGTGTCTACCATTACTATAAAGAACATGAATCCTAAATGTGTCATTACAACCTGTAGGGGTAAAGTTAATCTTTAGGGAGCCTCATCTAGAACCCATACTACACCACAATATAACCTTATGGACCAATTGGGAAAACACCAGTATAGATATATATCCTAGAGCTTCTACTTATATCATTAATCCATAAATACATCTAAGATTAAAGCTCTTGAATAATCTTCAGTACCTACAGATTTGAATAATGACCAATTTCAAGTCATGGTAGGACATATTACCTCTAACCATCATCTCATGTTTACCAACAAAGATATGACATCTCATACATCCACTCATAACGATGTACTCCATTTATAAATATTTGTCTATAAGCACAAAATTAAATGAGTCCTAGTAGGTGGTGGTGTTGGTTTAAATATTTGCACCTAAATATTTGTTACATTTATTAGGATACTCTAAGGACACCCTAATCCTTTTCCATATTGTAGTAACCTAAGAGGGCACACCATGCTTCAAGTTCCTAACAATGGTGAAGCCTCCTCCTCCACATCATACATTGATCCAATACATTGACAATTTGTCTCGATCCAACTGCTATTGTTCTAGGAGTTAAGATTCAAGTGTACACAGGATAAGGGGTGCGTTGAATATGACATGATATAGTATTTCTATATCAGTCACCTTCCACCATCACCTGGGTCATATGGAAAACCAATAAAATGACAAGAAGTCTCTAACTTAATAATCAAATGTAGTCCAACCACATTTTCAAAATGGGGTTAACTTGACAAGGAATCTGTCGAGGAAGACATAACAAAATGGATCTACAAATACAAAGAAGATTCCATCATACTTCTAGTTGAAAAGTACACCAAAGGTTTTTAGATTATGGAACACATGGGGTATGATGGTCATAGTGGACTTGGTTTACAAAAACAAGGGATGGTGGAAGCTATCTTGTTAACTATCAAACCACTTTTTCAAAGGCTTAGGTTTAGGAAATTAGATATTATGCCTTCAAATATTGAAATTACCCTTGTAGAAGTAGATAAAACTCCTTTTATTGTTGAATTTTAGATGAGGATACTTTCAATGAATCCTTTGAGTGTATCTCCAACCTATTCCAAGATCATAACATTTAAACAATATCATATATATCCTTCAATCCTGCACCCTCTGACAACAACCTTTCACTTGTTTATCCCCAACTCATCAATTGGGATGAATGAGGCCCACCTCATATAAACATATTCCGAAGTGATGAAGCTATCGTTGAGTTCATGGGATTTCTGCATGGAA
The DNA here is from genome assembly GCA_007258455.2 of Sequoia sempervirens. Taxonomy (NCBI): domain Eukaryota; kingdom Viridiplantae; phylum Streptophyta; class Pinopsida; order Cupressales; family Cupressaceae; genus Sequoia; species Sequoia sempervirens. Next base: position 217,217,714 of record VDFB02075321.1, on the reverse strand, counting down.
TACCCTAAGGAGATCATAGATCTGGTTTTACCATAGATATTGACACAACGACATACTTCATGGAGGATGCCATACCTTCCCATCGTAGAAATATAAAAATCATCAATAGGTCCCCTAGTGAAAATCACAATGTGGTGCTTTTGGATAATAAAATAGTAAAAGAAAAGAACACATCCAAGTTGAAAAAATTTCTAAGTCACCCAAGGATGGAAGGTTTGACAATCTCTTGATGAATCAAGAGAGATATCTGATGCTTATTGAAAAATATAAGGAAGCAAACATCAACACCACAGACAGTGTTTGGATCACATACTTTGCAACTTTTCTATTTGAGTGGGAAAGGGTTAACTTCATGGAATTATTCCAAAATAGACAAGTTAAATTCACATGTTCCTAGGAATATATGTCAGGTTTGGACCCCAATCTAGTATTACATGATCTAACAGTAACCCCAAGGACAAAACTAGTAAAGCAAAAGCTATGCAAAAGGCACCCCCAAATAGCATTGTTAGTCAAAGTAGAACTTCAAAACCTATTAGTTGTGTGTTTCATTAGGTCACTTGAGTTTCCCAAGTGGATATCAAATCTAGTACCTCTTACTAAACCCATTGGGGGAATCAAAATATGCATAGATTTCAGGAATCTCAACAAGGCATGTCCCAAAGATGACTTTCCTCTACCAAATATAGACATGATTGTAGACTTGATAGAAAGGAATGCAACGTTAACTCTAATGGATGGATTCTTGGGATATAACTAGATTCACATAGCCCCCAAAGATCAACATAAAATAGCCTTCATTTTTCCATGGGGAACCTTTTGTTTGAACATCATTGCCCTTCAACCTCAAAAATGTCTGAGCTACCTACCAACGAGTGATGACCACTATATTCCATGACATGATGCATACTTTTATGGAGGATTATTTTGATGAACTCTTAGAAAATTCACTCACAAGAGAAGACCGTTTAGATCATATACTTATCAAGATTTTTGATAGAGTGGAAAATACAATGTTCAATTGAATACTAAGAAGTGTGTCTTCAAGGTTACATCAAGAAAACTACTGGGGTATATTGTGTCTCAAATAGGCATAGAGGTGTACCCAACAAAGTTCAAAGCCATAATTGACATGCCTCATCCTACAAATATTAAACTACATAGCTTACTAGGAAAGTTATAGTTCATTTTTTGATTCATTACACACCTAGCAAATAAGTGTTATCCCTTCACATACCTTTTACATAAGGGTGTTACCTTCAAGTGGGATTAAAATTTCAATAGGATTTCCAACAGCTAAAAGAATATCTTTCATCTCCTCCAATGTTAGTGCCACCAATTTAGGACAACCCTTTTTTATTATATATATCTACCACATCAATAGCATTTGGTGCTCTTCTCACAAAACAAGATGACTTAGGTAAAGAAAGGGTTGTCTACTACATCAATAATACTCCAATTGGATATGAACTTAACTATACACCTATTTAACATGATTGTTTTAAAAAAAAATCTTCATAAAAAATAAGACATTACATGCTAAACCATCGAAACAAACTCATACCAAAAATTGATCTACAAAATTACTTGTTAAGAAAAGTAAACACTCACAAAGAGATTGGCTAAATGGGTTATGATCTAGACTGAATTTGACATTGAGTATGTAGATATAAATTCCATCAAAGGGAAAGTGATCATAGATCAATTAGAAAATGATTCTATTACTACAAATCACCCTCTAGTGTCAGATTTCTAAGATGAAGGTATATTAATAATAACCCCTACTCATACATAGAATCTTTACTTTGATAGGTAATACACTCAACATAGATCAGGAGTAGGTTTATTTTTCATCACACCCCAAGGTGACTGTATACCAAAATCATATTGATTGGCATTCCCATGTACAAACAATATCACTGAGTATGAGGTATTAATCACAGGACTCAACATAGTAATATAGTGGAAACTTATGTAACTACAAGTCTATGGTGATTCTCAATTGGCTGTAAAATACGTGAATAATGAATATTAGACCAAATATAAAAAAATTCTACCCTACAAAAAGATGGTAGATATTTTCAAACAATACTTTAGTAACATTATATTTGAGAAGATTCCTAGATTAAACAACAAAGTAGCATATTCCATGGCTACCATGGGTCTCTCTTAGATATGCCACACAATACTCAAGCTTGTGAATTCTTAGTGGAACAACTCTTGGTCCCTGCATTTGATGTCTCGAAGTCTAAACTTGTGTGCAAAATCATTAGTCCCAATTCTTCCTAGTACTAAGATATATACAATTACCTCCATCAACAAATCCTTCCACCCAATTTATCCAATAACTAGAGAAAAACCTTCATTAGACATTCATCTCGCTTCCTCATTTTAGGCAATACACTTTATCAAAGGATATTTGGCAGTACTCTCCTTAGGTGTCTTAACTCGAAAGAAGCCCAAACTTCCCTATAGGAGATACACGATGGTATTTGTGGGGAACACTCTAGTGGTCAAAATCTAGAGAATAAATTAATGAGAATTAGTTATTATTGGCTAAAAATAGAACAAGACACCCACCAGATTGCTCGAAAATATCAAAAGTATCTGCAACACAAAGATATTATACATGCACTAGCTCCAAAACTTTAAGAAATTACCACATTATTGTTGTGAAAATGTGTCTCAACCTTGCAATTACATAAGGTATTGTTGATATGTGAGATACTATTGATATGTAGGCAACGGGGGGCACAAGGGAGTTTCCCCTACGAGGGTTTTGAGGGCAACCCTCTGAAAGAAAATTTTATTTATATTTTATTATTAAAATCTGGACTATTCATCATTAGGTCTTAGATCCGACGACCGATATTTTATTAGCTCAACTTTCCCTAGAAGGAAACTCTATTTTATGAGGGAATTGTATTATGACTATCTATTGTGATTTATTATAAGATTCTGTTAGCAATTGTGTTGCCTCTGGATCTCTGGTTGGTGATACTCCTGTGAGAAGCTTGCTCTACAAGTATATTGTAATCTTTGTGATTTCTAAATAATATATTGGGTGGATTTTGGAGTGTGGTGATTTTCTCCTAAAAGGGTTTTCCCCACGTAAATCACTATGTTGTGGTATGCATGATATTTATGTTTAAGTTTTTGTAACTGGAAATATTTGTAATTTTTTTCAATATTCTCCTCTCAAGATTAGTGTAGGAAGTTGTTTTGCTACCTTAGCTTCCTTGCAATTATGGCCTTTCTCATAGTGGGGACTCAATATCATAGGTAAAATACACCCCCCATCATCTAATAGCCATAAATTCATTATCACAACCACAAAATACTTCAAAAAGTGGATTGAAGCCATTCCTCTCACCGACATTACTAGAAATCAAATAACTAAGTTTATCTTAAACTATATCATCTTTTGGTGTGTTATTCCCTCAACCATTGTCACTTACAATGGTTGACCATTTAATAACCAAGATGTATATGAGCTATGCCGCAAATTTCACATTCAAAACCATTTCTCCACTCCATAGTATCTTCAAAGTAATTGTCAAGCTAAGGCATCAAATAAAACCATATTGAAAATCCTCAAAAATACTATCAATTACATTGGTTGTGACTAGTATATCCACCTTAACCCTACCTTGTGGGCCTATCAAATTAAAATTCGCATACCCATAAGAGCCACCCCATATTCCCTAGTCTTTGGAGCCAGAGCAATTTTAACTATCTAGGTCGAGCTCTCATCACTCAGATTTTCTCTATAGCATGTCCTTAATAATGAAGAATATAGAGTTTCCAACTACATAACTTGGAATTTATAGATGAAAGGCATCTCAATACACATAATCACCTATAGGTTTATCAAAAATACCTTCATCATAGCTATAATAAGAAGGTTATCTCACATAAGTTCGAGATAGGAGACTTGGTACTTAAGGAAATTTAAAATAACAAACAAGATCATGAGAATAAAAGGAAATTTTAGACTAATTAGCTAGGAACCTTTATTATCACAACAATCTATGGATCAGTAGCATACTAGCTTTCCACACCTAAAGGAGAACTGTTAGATGAGCCTATCAACAAAATTCATTTGAAGAAATTATTTACATGATCATCAAAGTATCTTAATAGAAAATACAAAAAAAAATAGAAAAATAGAAAATATCAAAAGTAAAGAAAAACAATCCACCCTGTGGTGTAAACCACTTTGATGGTGCATTAGGTAATTACCATGGTAAAAACCTATTTATAGGCGCCATGTGTAGAAACTAATCTCCACCATCTATTAAGTGATACCAATAAAAAAACAATAATAAATAATAAATAACACCTTATATGTTTCCAACCTCTGCTATGACTACAAGGGCATATCCTACACCATAATTATTTTAATATTTAAGAGCCAAATTCAAATTAAATTTTATTAACATATTAAAAGAATTTAAAATGAAATTTACAAGAGTTATGTGATAGATATGTATATTTTTTAATCAACCTTGAAATGTGGTTATAATTAATTTAAAATAATTTCTTTAAAGATTTCTTCTTTATTTTCATCATACGTGTTAGTAACAACTAGTGGCACCAAATTCCATTCATTGATATATCGACATTGTTGGATCTTATAATTCTCATAATCTTTTGAAATGCAATCATAACAAAAACAAGAGTAATCCCTAGTGCAAAATATCCATGTTTGACTATCTGTACTCATGACACAATGCAAAAATCTTGTTTTCTCTACCCTCTTATATTCATGCATTGTTCTTCTATCCACACCTACAAATTTTATATATACATGTCAAGCTCACAAGTTAACATTTTAATTTTATTGAAATTACAAAACTATAGTAAAAATATCTTAAACAAGTCAAACTATCTTTAAACAATGCATACCTGATATCTCCCAAAATACTCTAGTTGGATGTGGGTTCCTCCCTGAAGATGTGTCAGCCTCGCATGTGAAGTGTTTCTTATACGATTCAACAACATCATGAGCATCATCTATATAATCTCCCTGATAATCCATTTGATGTTTTGTAGAGCATATTTGATGTAAGCTCTTGCACCATCATGTTCACCCTTTCCATGTCCACTCTTAAATAGATTCCAAATGTGTGGTATATTGTCATGTCGGTGATATCTAAAAAGTTCATAAAATAACCTTGATGATTTGAATTATGACACACACCCATTTGACTATATAATTTTTTTCTCAATTTTCACACCCCTTATTACCAAATCTTCAAAGAACATCTTAAATCAATGTTCTACAAAATATGTGTCATGCACTCCTTATCATCACTAATATAAAAGTGATATTCTTTCTTAACAACTCATTGTAGATATGTACTCTCAACACCATCCAAATCAAATTTTGCATGTCAATAACACACATACACCATGATAGAGACTTTCTTTGAATAATAATAATGTGTTTGAATCTCCTTTTGATGGGTAAAAGAGTAAATTTTCTATGAAGTCCACTACTGGTAAAATTGTTCCACATGGAAAAGTATCTCAACAAATGAAATTCTTTAGCTTTCCAATTAACAAAAAATGCATGTTACATATATGGTTATATCAATTTATAAATATTTTCCATAAATTTTCCAATACTTAGTTCCTTTTCTACATAATATAACCTTATGGATTATTTCCCAAATTTAGTTTGATACTTTATGGACTTGCAACTCTTGAAATTTACCATCTTTGTCACATCCATATCTTCATTTATCAAAGGAAATTTAGCCAAATTTCCATATTTTCACAAAGTCCTTTTATGCATTTGATTGGACCATTTGCATCATCGTCATTTTTATCACATAAAATGGATGCTACAAACTAAATTACCATTTTTGGAGGTGCATTTGCAAACCCATTACTTTCTTCCATAATCTTCTAGTACACTTGTTAGTTGAGATCAAATTCAATATAATGAAAACAATTTACAAGTTTCAAAAAAAATGTTTGGTTTAACATTCCATGGCCTTAACATTTCAAAAATTGTTTTTCTTTATGTGAGGATTCACATCACAAAATATAAAATACATCTCATGTTGTGTTATGTCTAACCATTGTTTTGTATGTAATTCACAATTAGTTGGCTCAATCCTATATTTGAGTGCATCTCTACTGTTTGATGAAGGATGAGTATGATCATGCAAAAAATTTGAGATCATCTTTCTAACACCATCTTCAATTTTGTTAGAATGAGGAGCCCTATTCATCAATACTCAATTACCTCCATTACTACTATCATCTAAGATCATTCTCATTTTCACATACCTTGTTATTATTTTTCTACTTAAGCCAATTTCACTTGAAAGTAAAGATATTTGATGATTCCTTGGAATTTGTGAACTTACAATAGATTTCAACATCATTCTTCTTAAAATTATCTTATCAATTGATCAATATTATTTCCCAATGGAACTCAAAAAATTTGTAGCATTTTGAACAATATCTTTTTTTAAGCATCCTTTCCTATTTTTTGTGAAATCTACACCTAGAAATTGTAATGGATTTTTTTAGCTGATCACAAAGAAGTATACTTGATAATAGTTGGGATTGACCAAGTTAAAATGATTCTCAACTATTTCCTTTGAAATTCTACTCAATGACCTCTTACTAACTGTACTAGGTTGTTCAACATATAATTTTAATTTTTGTATATCAATATCAAGCAAATGATCTATATTTATGTAATATTTTTTTTCTCTTAAGCTCTTTAGTTAGGTTCAGACAATACATGTTTGTAGAAGGAAGCAATCCAAAACCCTCTCTAACATTAAAGCTTGGTTGGGCTTCCTCCCTAACATCAATTGTGTGTGGTTGGACCTCCTCCTTGATATCAACTATGTGTGGTTGAGCCCCCTCTTCTCCAATATCTAGATTTGGCTTGACATGTACTCTAATTTATATATGTTGAGCCCATATAAATAAGAAGAGATAAGGCTTTAGGATATATCTGAGAGATGCATATATACACTTATTTAAAAAAAAACATGCATAGCATTAAAGAATGTTCATAAGATGATTAGTCTTATTGAAGTGCACATACCCTTAAGGTGGATGGGAACTTTGAGGCCACTAGACCATATCTAATTAATAAATTTAGTATTATAAATTAATAAGCCACGTATGGAAAGTAAAGATGCTAATTATATTTGACATTATAATCAAGATGATGTGTTATTAAGCCAAGCAATTGGAAAATAGTCCTGGAACTATATTAACCACTTCAAATGCAAACACTACCATGTGAAAATATAGTTCGATATATTTTCTAGGTGATTTAAGTAGATGTAACAATAAAAATGCAAGAATATCTCTTTGTGTTGGTTCACATATTTATATTATACATCTATGAAGAGGGTTTTAGAGAGTCATATTAGTAGAGTAAAATTTTTTGGGGCCACTAAACCATATCTAATTTGTAAAGTTAGTATTACATTAATTAGCTACATATGAAAAGTTATGATGCTAATTATGTTTGAAATTTTAATCTAGGTGACATGTTATTAAGCCAAGTAATTGAAAACTAGTCTTGGAACTATATCAACCACTTCAAATCCAAACACTATGATGTGAAAACATAGTTTGATACATTTTGTAAGCGATTTAAGTAGATATGATAGGAAAAGTGCATGAATATCTCTTTGTCTTGGTTCACATGTTTATATTATGTCTATAAAGAGGATTTTGGAGAGTCATATCAGTATATTAAAGAAGGTTAAGAAAGATGAATGTGTTCATAATACTAATCTTCATGTAAAGTATGTTCATAAGATAAATATTTAGACGAATGTAGAAAATATATGAATCTAATTTGTATTAAAATAAAATTTAAAATTATAAACTACACTAAAACCATAAAGTGGATAAAGTATGGGAAAGAGATACAAATCCTAGAGTCAAACTAGGGAATCTAGTGAATTTAACTTATAAAAAAATTATTTGAAATTTATATAAAATTTGTAAAAATTAGATGAATGTAGAATATGTGGGAATTTGATCCTACTATAATTAAAGCTAACACTAAAAACTATATTGAAACCCTAGAGTTAAAGAAGCAAGGCAAAGAGATATAAACCCTAAAGAGGAACTAGTGAATTTAAACTGGGGAATTTATTTAGAATATGATATATAATATTTTTGAAATTTAGATTAATGTAGAATATATAGGAATATAATTTAAATATTAAAATTAAATCTAAATTTAGAAAATATGTTCAAACCCTAGAGTTGAGGAAGTAGGAGAAATAGATCTACAAATCCTAAAGAGGAACTAGTGAATTTAACCTAGAAATTTTATTTAGAATCTATCTAATATTTTGAAATTTAAATGAATGTAGAACATGTAGGAATATAATTTAAATATTAAAATTAAATCTAAAATTATAAACTGTGTTCAAACCCCAGGGTTGAGGAAGTAGGGGAAATAGATCTTCAAAACCTAGAGAAGAACTAGTGAATTTGATGTAGAGAATTTATTTGGAATCTTGAAATTTATATAAATGTAAAACATGTGGTAAGCATTTTTTTATTGAAATTAAATATAAAACTAAAAACTATATTCAAATCCTAGAGTTGAAGAAATAGGGATAAATACAAATCTAATATTTTTGACACATTTTTATACAATTTAAAAAAATATGAATACCTTGTCTTTGTGAGATATATCTTTATACCCTTTTTTGAGATCATTTTTATCCTTCTCCATTGAATATTTTTGCATATTATTGTTTTGTCTTGTCCTCTTATTTCCCATTTCCTCCTTTGCAAAATATTTCTCGAGGATTCTTTTCTCAAATATTTTCTCCTTCAAAAATCCAAAAATTACAAACATAATTTTTTTAAAATTTCCTCAAAAAATTCACTTGTAAAAATAAAATTTAGGAATATTTCATTTTTTATTCATAGAGATTTTATTAAGTTCATATTAATATATAATTCCTATTAATTTTTTTAAAAATATTTGGCCTTAAGGCCTTCGTTCAAAGGTCATTTTTACTAAAAAAAAATGTTACCACCTTTGTTTAAATGTCTTTCAAATAAATTATTTTAATATTTCCCATATCCATTAAAGGGCCTTTGATTGAAGGCCCTTAGATGGCCTTTCACCTTGCATGTCTGATATTTTTCTTAGAATTTTTAGCTTCAAACCTTTGGTTGGACCTTCAAATGGAATCAACTAGACAATATAATTTGTAGGATTATAGTACTCAAAATAAGCTTTCCAAAAAGTTCAATTTTGAATATATGAGTATTATATTTATTTTCTATTTTCTAGTGAAAATATGGTTTTAAGCAATCATCAAGGTATTTGTTGCACAGACATGGAAAAATATTAAAATAGATTAAAAACATTTGAAAAATATTTACGCACTAGGCATTAATGTTATTATTTCAATAAAAAAAGAGGTTTATTTGGATGCATACAAAAAAATATTCATTACAAAAGTAACCTATGTCTAAATTATAGTTAATCTCACTTCAAAAAGTCATTTAAAAAATTATGCAACAAAAAATTATAAAAGAATATATGTGCAATAGATATTGTTGTTACGAATTTATGTTTAAAAATTTATAATTCAATTGTTTCTACAAATATAGCTATGCTTTACAGAAGTAACATTACTTTTTAAAAATAATGTTAACTACAAAAACAAGTTACTAAAAGTTACATAAAAAACTCACAAATTATTTCTTAATTATTTTAAAATACATTGTAATCTATAAATGAAATCTCAAAAATCACTAGTTCACATCATCTTCAATTCTTATCAGTTTAGTTGCTATAAGGTGTCAAAAAGGTGGAAATTTGGTTTAAAATGTTGATTTCAATGTCTTTCTTTGGCTAAAAAATGAAACATGCTATTGTGGGATCACCCAATATCTTTACATGTCAAGAATTGGTATTAAGCCAATGATCTATGGGAGGAGGAATAAATAGAAATAATATATAAGATAACTTGAGAGAACCTCTTGGAAACCTTGAAGGATGAATACTATCTTGAAGATATTTATGATTCAAATGACTATATTCATTGGCAACAACTATGGAAATGACACGACCAAATAGTTTATGCCTACATTGGTACCTCCCATGAACTATATGTGAAGTTTGAGACCTTTGAGTTAGAGCAACATAGAGCTCTCAAGTATCACAATAGCTCATGTCCATTCATTTAATCTAAGCTAAATTTGTCTAAGTTCAAGATGATGGGGAAAAATCTTATCACTATGTGACTATAATTTTAAAGGAGTTTATATTAAAGGGAAAACAAGACAAATCAATACACCAAATAAAATACCTTTCTTTGGACAATAAATTTTTTCCAATGTTAGGTAATGACCATGTAACATGCACAATTCTAATAGTTGCTCCAATGCATAATTCCATGCATCAAAGAACCTATTCATGTGCATAAAGCAGAGGGTTCCATTAAGCCAAAAGTACAAAACATGGACCTTGAAGCTTCTTGTCGAGTAGTATAACAACCATTACAACTAGACATGAAATATTGATCAAAGTGGGCCTGTTCTATTTATACTTTTAAGTGTGAGGGAAATAAATATTATTTTGTTTGTTGGTTATAACATGAAAAACTTTATCACTAGAGTCACTATCATACACAAGAAATATCCAATAATACACCATTTACAATATTAAGCTTAGGGAGGGATTAGTTTGTGTAGCACAAGAGGTATATATGTCACATGTTAATTTTATTTCTTAAATGTTGGCAAGGTGTCATCAATTCTTGCACTTTAATCAATTAATTATTGTATTGATCAAGGTGTTGTCCAAGGCTATCTACAAAAGGATTTCTGATGCCTTATTCCAATACAATATTTTGAACTAAATAGATAATGCTTATGCTCAAATGAAACTCTAACTAGAAAACATCTGTAAACTCTAATCTACAAAAACACATATAATGTGATCTATGAATTTTGTTTTGAAAGTCTATTGTAATGAAATTAAAATTCATCTAGTACTAAATTGCTAAAAAATAAATCTTGTGATATACTCTACTCTATTTTTTATCTTTCCACATAATGTAAAACTTCAAAGAAATATAATAGCAACACTAACTTCTTTATCTACATAAATGTAAAAAATTGAAATCTCAAACATATGCAAAATAATTTTAATGGACAATGCATATTTTGTATTTATGGATAAATATATTATTCTCACATGAATATGCAGAAGGAAAAAATAGATAGCACGTAACATAAATAATAATACACAAACACAACCTATATGTTATAAATGATACAAACACAATTACTTACACATGAATATAATACATAATTGAATTACTTATCTCTACCATATGTTCCAATCCTTCAATTGAGTGGCCAACTTGACAAAGGTTTGAATTCAACTCCCATAAAAAAAGTGCTACAATGCTTCTTGAAATAGGATAAATGATATATACAACTAAAAAAAGAGATTGTATTTTAATTCATGCTTCAAGAGTTATCATAATCTTTTTCATCGTCATCAATCTTTTAGTAAACATAAGGAAAGGTACTTATATTACAACCTAATTCCTAAATTATAGCATCGTACTTACATGCAGGTCAATGTTATTAAAAGCTTGTTACAAAAATTCATAAATATAGTATGAGTTGTATCAAACAAAACAACTTCTTTTGAGGAAATTGTTTTTGATTATGGGGAAAAACAAGTTTTGTTAGGACCCGAAACCCATTACATAACGGTTTTGAAGGGACCCACAACCCTATCCAAGAAAAACAAGCTACTTCAAAGATGATCCATATACCATCAACAACCAAATAACAACACTAAAAATATAGCAAGACAATACATGATGCACAAAGGAAAAGCAAGGGCCTACAACCCACACCCAAATACAAGAAGATTTTACTTGGGACCTTAAACCCAAAGGTTTTGAAGGGGCCTTAAACCCTTACCATGATTAGCCAGGAACCATGAACCCGAGATAGGTTGTGAAGGGACCATGAACCCTTTACAATTAGGTTTTGGTAGGGACCTTAAACCCAACAACACAGCTAACTGAAAAGCAACATCCATCTTGTAGCTCCATCCGAACTGAGCATCCATCACACACTCCACCTCCATAGGATAGCCCCCCCCTCTATTGGAGAGGAAGATGCAAGAACTTGAACCACCAAAGTAACCCTGAACCTGGCCAAAAGAAGCCACTCCAATTGAACGAGCACTCACAACAACCTTAGGCATCAGAAGAGATGTAGACAAGAGAGACACAACCTGGAACCACATAAAAACTTAAACACAACATCCACCAAAATAAAAGGGGCAGCAGAGAAAGCCCCACAAAAGGCTAACATAATCCCCTCAAACCCCTACACAAACAAGAACAACATAACCCAACAGGGGCACAACAAATGAGAGAAGCCCCTATAACAAGCCAAGAGGGGATCTTCCCACACCAGGAGAACAACATGAACATCTGGGTTAACTTGATAGTCATAAGAAGCAACCCAAACAGGTGAAACCCACACCCATCCACAAAGGACAACCTACACCAAAAGAAAAAAAGCACCAAAGGGAAAATGCCCAACCCCAAACAAATACAACACTCCCCACAAGAAATGATCACAACAGAAAACCCAAAATTGGGAGCCACCATAGGAAGAAGAAAGCAAACCAGCCAAAACTAGAGCACAAAGTAGGTTCCAAAAGCAATTGAACCCCACAAACCATAGCGAGAGCTCAAGCATCCAACACAAGACAAGGCCAGAAACACCTCCCCATCATAGGAGTAGGCGGAAAGAACAGGCCCAAAAGTCAAAAACCACACACTAGATAGCTTCCAATGCTCAGAAGAAGTCGTGACCGGGTGAACCGAAGACCATTCCTCAAAGAAAACACCAGTGTCCACACCCACAAAGAGGCAAGGACCACACCAAGAGCCATTGATGTCAGAAAAAGCCAAAATCCCACACATAACAGGTAGCAGCATGTCCCATGAAGAAGAGGAGAGCCCCCGACCAGTAGTAGTCCTCCAAAAATTCCCTCTCCAACCCTATTACCCTTTCCATCCTTCGCTTCAAAGTCCTTTATTGTCTTTCATAAGATTAGTAGCCATATAGCAATTTATCTCTAGCTTCTATAGGAAAGGAGACGTCTTCCTTCATAATTCCTCATGTAGTAACTTTGGTTTGCACAAATTTTGGAGTTGTTGTGAAAGTTCTAAAGCTTTCAAAGTAGTAGCCTTATGGAGATTCCAAAGGTGTGGTATTATAGAGCCTTTGGAGATTCCTTCTTTCTTGATCATTACTTATTGTCCTATTTCCACAAAAGTATTGCTTCCTACATAATCATCGACATTGAAATTTTTTTATTAACATAAAAATATCAACAAGTATTCATATATTAATATTTGTAACGTGCCAACCCTTCAATGTCATAAAAATTTCTAAATTTACACCATATGAGTAAGTAAATTAGGTAACAATTCATTGCAATAAATTTTTTCTTTCTTTTATTGAGAATATACGATCAAGATGCCATATCATATTACAATAAAGATTCCACTTCATTATAATAACTTCATAAGTACAAGAAACAAGAATACATAGATTTTCATACATAGCTCCAATGAGCTTTAGAACTAATAGTTGTAAGATGGTCCAAGATCCATCCTTTCAAATCTTGGTTCTTCTATCACTTGTTGTGGAGGAGAAGCATCACTCAGGTGCTTTTTCGCCAACCATGGACTCATAATGCAGTCCCCCACACATCTATCATTCAATAAATGACCCTTCCCTTCGACAAAGAGATTGGTAGAGTAACCTATAACAACAACCAACTAAGCATAGTGTTGTGTCCTACATAACTAGAAATTTGCAATCCCATAATCCCAAACTGCCATGCAATACTAGATCATGGTGAACTAACAGTGTTAGTCTCGGTAGTCACACAACCTAGAGTGGAGTTACACAATCTAGAGTGGAGTCTCAGACAATCACACTACTTTGATCAAAGAGTTTTATTCAGTAAATGACTGAGAATCATCTATCACACACACTACTCAAGGCTGATTTGACTTAAGGCTATCTTAAGTTACACATATGTATTTCCTTCAATGGATAGTCCATCATCCCAGATAACCTACAACCATATTAATCTACTTGGATTTAACTACTTACCTAGTAAGTACACAAGATAGGTAATTCCTCAATGGATAGTCCATCATTCTAAATATAACCTATATACTTGGATAATCCTACTTACATGTAAGTAGATAAAACCCTCTCCCATACTGGATGACCTCTCCTAGGAGTAAACACAAGCTTTCCTAGTTAAATCAATAACTTAGCTAAGTGTACCATATGTGCCTTTCATGTTCAATCATACCAAGTATATAATACTTATGATAAACACCCATCTCCTACTATGGAGTAAATACAAACACATTGCAACCCATGTTCAAACATATCTAGTATAATTAAATACCTATGTTGTCGACATATCTAGCATAATTTAATACCTATTTCAAGTAATCTCTGACATATCTAGTATAATTAAATACTTCTGTCAAGCAATCTCTCCTATCATAGAGTACTTAAAAACACATTAAGAAAACAACATAATAGCTTCAAATTACTTTCCAAAATAATCTAAATTCTCTAATGCATATACTAGAGAATACCTCTCAACCATGCATACAATAATTATCTTTCAAAAGTAAAATAATCAAAGAATAAGAGACCCCATGCATGTTATCACTTTTCCAAATTAATGGCAAAAGTGTAGCCTTTTCCAACAACAATCAACTTCTCTCAAACAACTCTTTCTCACTTTTTGATAGATTAATTCTCTCAAACAATAATAATACCTCTTACTCACAAAATACCACTCTATTTCTCACTCACAAAACATAACAATGTGGCTGGTTATAACTCAGAAGCAATGAACTATAAAAGACGTATATCTCTTGGGTAAAATGTGTCTCTCACAAGTGAAATGGAAGAATGCATCTCAAGTGAAATGGTTTGAATATTTATAGAGCAACCAAGCAATTAGAAAACCTATAGTTTAGGCATGTAAAATGACAAGCTTCATGCAAAGCAAATCAACAATAAGGTGGTGATGAATTAAGCTCAAACTCAACAAAACCTCCAACATATCAACTTACCTTTTTGATAGCAATTCAAAGACCAATTCAAAAATCACATGGAGAATTTGAATTCTTCTCCAACAAGACATCTACAAGAAAATGCTTCAAGAGGTGGTGCCAAATCCTCTTTTCTACTATCAAGTTGGCACAGTTTCAGGAGGTGTGAAATAGTCAATAAGAAGTCTACAACACTTAGCATGTATCAATTGGAATAAAGGAATGATTCGATTTAGCCAATTAAAGTAGTTGGACAAAGTCCATGTTTCTCATATTCACTACATCGACCAAGTCAAAGTTTCACAAATAAAATGTAATCATACGTTTTCACATACATGACCTGGCGAGTGAAACGTGACTTTACTTATATAGCCGAAAGCATTTCCAATTTGACTTCCAATTTCATAGTCGTTGATGACTATAATCAACCTTTATTGCCATGGTCATAAACGTCTAAGTATCCTTTAGTAATTTGACTATGTCTCTTCTATATGGCATAAAACTTCTTGCATTTGACTAAGTCTAGAATGCCATTACATTGGAATCCTATGTTGTCATATGAATAATTCAACTTTGACTATATATATGCTTTCATCAATATATATATGGCGCCTTATACCAAAGGTAAATATGCATTCCATGTATTCCAATGTTATTACATGAATATCATGCGCTATGTATATAAAGGACAACACTTTACTATATATTCATGTTGCCTCTTTTTAATTTCATTTGTTTGTTTCGTATTACCTTGTGCCTATTTCCAAAATCATTCTCACAACAAATGTATATATAATAATATACATATAATGTCTCCATCGTATTATATATACATTATTATATATACTCATGAAATTATTCTTTATATTATGTACTCTATATATAATTATATCAACGTAATATATACCTATTCCATATGCGGATGAATAAATCTTATTATCATATTCCATAATAATATGTGTATATATTCCTGCACTTATACTTATATAATATATACATATGTACACTTCTTCGATAAGCATTAACACTAGTAAGTGTATTTGTGTATATATACAAGCATATTCATTGTATGGTAATATGATAGTCAAGGAATTCATTCGATATCGAATGATTATGACCTAGTGACTATACCCACACACACACACACATATGTATAGTGGTTTCCTCATGTATGTACCTCTGTGAGTATTTCTACTCACATACATGTGCATTTGCTAATGCTCTCATACATGGGTCTATATATATATATATGCCCATAGTCATGCTACATTTTACGTTCATATGAAACGATGTAAAGGTATCCATTAATAAAGCCCAAAGATTCAACCCAACCACAATCAACACAATGTCATAAGGTAGGACTCAAAGCTCAAACAGATAAACATCACCTAAAAATGCATGCAGTAGTAACAAGACTCTCAAATGTAGACATATCGACTAAGGATGACTTACCTATTACCCACAAACTGACTCAACTCAATCATTCTAATGTCGTGTGTGTGTATGCTCGGATAGTTTACTTTTACCTATTACTCGACCAAGATCTTCTTGCAATTGATACTTTCCCTCTACCTGGAGGAATGAGCATTTACCTACAACTACTAACACATGTCTACAATAGTTAATTGTTCATAACATATGCAGTATACATAAACATTTCCAAAGAATAATAATAATTCAATAACCTTCCATTCACATATGTGTAGTATTTCACCACGAATAACATCAACTGAGAAAATATCAAATGAGATAACATTAAATGAGATAACATTCATATTGATAACAAGGTACAAGCATAATATATTTTTCTCCAGGATTCACATTACATTTATATTTACCCTATGTAGTAATAGCAAATAGTAACTACACGATTGGGGTGTAACAATATCAATTAAGATTGTAAATAATTTATTTTATAATCTTGTTAATTTAAGCATGCCAAAGGTTATGGAAGGTTATAAATGGTCAAGAAAGGGGTAGTTTTTTCCTAATAATGAGGTGAATGTTTGTACCCTATCATATGTTATTCACCATTTTTATAAGGAGCTAGTATGTTACATCAAACCAATTGATTCTAATGATATAATTCTTTACTATCCCTATTTGTACCAAAGTGTTTACACAAACAATATAAACTATTTTAAATAATATGGACATAAAAATTCCAATTTTTTGAATTCCATTTATATCAATTTAGATTTCATTCTAAATAAACCATACTATATTCTAAATAATCTATCCCTATTTAAAATAAAATTTGGATTAAGCATATATTTCAATTATAGATTTCCAAATCCTATTAACATGAGTTGGATCGTATTCTAAATTATGTAGACTTCATTCTAAATAAATAAGGCATATTTGAATCAAATTGAATAGTTTCAATTATTTTAAAAAAACTGAACCTAAATTATTCATAAAAATATAGAAACTATTTGAAACTAAATTAACTTATTCCATATATAAAAACCATTTCCAAATCTTGTTTTTAATTAATTGATTTTATTCCAAATTATTTAGATTTCATTTCAAATAGTCTAGGCATATTCAAATTAAATTGAATGGATTCAATTATTTAAAATAAACTAGACTCAAATTACCTATATAAAAATAAAAACTATGTGAAAGTAAATTAAATCATTTTGAATAAGTTGAACATATCTGAAATCAATTGGTACATCTGAGTATTTCACATAAACTTGGCTTAGATTACTTGTATAAAATTACTAAGCCATTTTTAATTAATTGGAGATATTTGAAATAAATTGGGAGAAGTATAGGCTTCGATTACTTATACAAAAATAAAAAGCTAGGTATAAATTAAAAACTTTTTAAAATTGAATTAACTCATTCTAAATAAAGTGAATTTATTTGTTGCACACAAATCTTTTATTTGAAAGTATATTTAAACTAACGATTTGAAATAAAATAATTTTGGTTGTATTATTTAACATTTAGTTTTGAAAAATTAAACTATTGTTATTGGGCCCCTTCATATAAATTGGACATATTTGAAATATTTTATAATTTTTAATATAAATAATTAAAACATAATATTGTTATACTACATGGAATGTTGAGGGATCTATTAGGGCCCTCACCCATTATGTAATTTGGAAACATTTTATAATAGAGAGTAAGTAGAAGGTCAAAATCCACCAAGGCCAAATCTTTATCCTTTTGAATGCTTGCAATATATAGCTATAGATCAACATTCACATTAAACTTTCTTTTGTGAGTATAACTGCTTCGTGCTTTAAGGTGGTTGAAGTTGATTCTAGCTAAGAGGTTGACATGTTCACATTACCTTGGAGATGCTAGTTGGAGATTATATTTTCATGTTTCATGCCACATTGACTCATTTATTATATTTTTACATCATTATAAGACTTGACATGTAGGTCAATTTAAATTTAGACATATACAAAAACAAACACTAAACAATTACATTCAATCTTAAAGAGTACACTTAATACCAAGAGAGTCTTTTTAATTTTAATAATCTTTCAATTATGTTCTTAAGGACTTCAACTTTATGATGATGTTTTGAAAGTTATCAAAGTTGCATGGATTAATATTAATTAGGCCATTCTCCAATTGATATCTCTTAAGTTCATCTTTTTGTTCAAATAAGTTTTGAAGACCATGTCACAAATCCTTAGGATAGTTTCTAATGTGATGGTCAATATCAAAGCACAAATAGACACTCCAAAATATGGGAAACAAAAAAACTTCACCATGTTTGTTAAGCCATTTTATTTTATATGTGCCTTCCTCATGTTCAATTTGAGTGCCTTCAGTTATTTTGTATAATCCTAGAGCCCTTAGCTCAAGATTATTATATTCACTTTTTATACAAAGTAGTTGTAAGGTGTTAGGATCAGTATAATTTATTGATCTATGATGGTAACATGAAAGAAAAAACACAACCACTTAAATACACCCCACATTATTATTTGATGCAAATGCAATATTAACACTTTATGCTTAATGTATTTATAATGCTTATTTGTGGTTCCACATGATTTTAAATAGTTTTCAAAATGGAAAAAACAATAAAAGTATAACATTGGCACACAATGAGAATATAATAGCCACACTACTACAAAATACACAAAAAATGCAACTTCAAAAGGGACTAAAAAGGAGTTTGTATGAGCAAGATATGACCTCTTAAAGTTCCTAATACAAAATTTGTATAATAAGATGTTCAATTTTCTAGAAATTAGGTGCATTAAATGCAAAAAGGATCATACCATGATTTATCTGTTAAAAATAGGTAAGGTAAAAAAAAATTCATTTAGAGTTCATAGATTGAGAATGGGGCTCTTGAATTTTGGCTTTGAAATAAAACTTACGATGTTGAAGGGCGACCTTCCCCCAAAGGAAGGATGGCATCAATAGGCTAACATGTTTGATATGGCTGCTTTTATGCGTGTTGTGTGGTAGAAGGTGTAACAAGATATTAGTGTGGTGCCATAGTGTCCATGTGGTGTGCAAAAATGGGGTGTATACATGAGTTGACATGGAAGTTGTCCTTCCAATGACACGTGGCAAGGGGGGGGGTGTGGGGGTGTAATCACTATGATGATTGGGTTTGTTTATATTGATAGGTACTTAGGCTTCTTAAAGGTATTTATTGGGGAATACAATATGTGTTATCAATCATGGATATTTAAGGTTGTTGGTTAGAGTATAGGTGTTGTAAGTGGAGTTATGGTTGTAGTTGATTGACTAGACATGTGATAAATATGGTTGTTTGTAGTGATGATTTTATTGGAATTTCTAGGTTGAGCGAGGTGATGTCACTGATGAATGGTTGATAGGGGTTTTAGGTCATTGTTAGAATTTAGGTGGTGGATGCCCATGCGTGGCTAGATTCAAATGTCAATACCATCAAATGTACCCTAAATAAGGTATTTGTTGAATATACCTATGTTGAGGAAGGGTAGATCAAAAGGGACTTTGAATGCTCAAAATAGACCATATGCTTGGTATATTCATACTCCTTGAAAAAATTGTGCCTTGGGTGATCCCACAATAGTGGGTTACACTTTTTGGCCAAACTTGACATTGGAATGAACATTTTGAACTAAATCTTCACTTTCAAACATTTATAGTTGCTAAACCGTGAGGAATTTGAAGATGATGCAACTAGTGATCCGTGACATTTTGTTTGTAGATTCTAAATTTGATTTAAAAAAAAAAATTGGAATCAAATTGCATTTCTTTTTTCATCTCCTTCGATAACTAGTTTTTAACAGTAAACACCATGTTCAAAGAGTGACGTGTACTTGCTTACACAACTTTTTTTTTATGAAGGATAAAATTCCATTTTTTTAAAATTTAAATTTGTAACTATAATATCTAGGGCATACATTTGGTTTCATAGTGTTTTATTGATATTTTTTTCTTAATTAAGTTTTGAAGTCAAACCAGTTACAATTTAGACATAGGTTTACTTGCTAACACATAACTTTTTTTGTATGTATTGAAGTTCAATTTTTTTTCATTAGATCAAGGACATCAATATCAAGGGAATAGATATTTTTTAGATAATATACCATTTTTCCACATGTGTACAACAAAGAGTTTGATTTTTGGTGAAAAACCCATGTTTAATTAAACTAAACAAAAAACCATAATAAAACCAAAATATGTTAAAATTATACTTGATGGAGAGCTTGTTTTGACGACTATAATCATCTAGATGGGTTTGTCAAGTTGATTCCATTTTCATCCTCAACCCGAGCCTCAAAACCCAAATTTTTATAGAAAATTGCACATGGAGGGGGAGAAGGGCAAAAAAAGGGGGTTCTAGTGAACCCCCTAAAGTTTTTTCCCACCCAAAATGCATTTTTCCTTCCTCAAACTAATTGTATATTCATACTCCTTGAAAAAATTATGGCCTATATAAATGTAATTATAAACCTCATATGACATGTTCAAACAATGAGCCTTAAGCCTTGTACAAAATTACAATATAACCTTTAACCATGTGTAGAGAAAATGATCACATATTCTAGATAGAGTGCTTAGATTTTGGAATTTAGATAATCGTACCTAGGGTTTTGACCCCTCTCAAATATAATGATAGGTTCACAATTACAATAAATTTTACCCAAAAGCATGCTACCTGTAAGAAAATACCATAAAACATGCACATACTACCCATGTTATGCAACCTATAGGTGTTTGAACTAGATGAGCATAATACTAACTTTACCGTCTCAAGCCTTCTAGATATAATGGTGATGTAAAAACTATTCCACCATTTATTGAAAATTATTCCCACTCAAAACCACTACAACCCTATTACCCTCAAAAAGTAGAAAATGAATTGATCCTATGACACATTGATTATGATATCATGCTAGATTCTTTAATAAACAAAATTAACCAAGACCTAATGCTTATGAATGAGCCAAAAAATAATTTGAAAAAATAATTACATTCCATTAAGTAAATTAAATAATTCAAAAGGTAAAGTATATACAAGCCTCTTCGATAGAGGAGTCAAGATGACACATTCTAAGAGGCCATGAGTTAACAACTTAACTTCCAACCAAGAGATGATTTAACATTGTCAAGGATAAGAGGGTGGCCCTTGATTTGATAGAGGCACCTAATTACCATCAATAAAGAATTGACGAGATAATAGTGACACTCAAGTACCTCAAATCAAGGATGCCATGTGTCATTATTAGCTACCTAGGTGAAAAATACAATCCAAAGTAAACCCAATAAAATAGGTGTAATACATACACCAAGACATATACTAGGTGTACTATAATATTACATCAATAATTTAGAACTTACTCAATAATGTCAAATGGTTGAATAGATGCTAAAAAAGTATACAAGTGCCTACAATATTGATACATCGTATTTTGTTGATGCAACATTAATATAAATGCTCAATGATGCTTTATAATGCTCTAATATATTTAAAAAAAATGAGATTCTAGTGAGTGGTAATGACCTTGGACTATCTCGAAATACAATATTCTAGATAATTAATTTAATACATGTAAATTGCAATGTACTTTGACAAGTAAAGATCAAATTTCAAAAGGGTTAGCCTTGACATTGGAAAATTTGGATAATGAAATAAGAGAACAAGGTTGCGGTATAGATCTATCTAGGGGATTGATGCACCCATCCGTTTAGCCCAAGGTGAAGAAAATATTATAGAAAGTACTAGTTTGAACCATTAGGATTTGGTAATAGATGGTTGGTCGATGGATTCAATATTAAGGTCACTATATGCACCAAACATGATAAACTAAGCATTATAATACCACCAAAAGTAGATGTAAAATGAAAGAATATAAGGATAGGTATGCACATTGATCCCTTATAGTATTGTTAAAATTTTGTAAATGAACAATTTTTTTGTAAGTGTAAAGAAATGCTTTACATAAATAATACGTATTAATTAAACAAATCCAACTACTAAACATGCGATTAACTTAAATTTAATTAGGTAGTTGGGTCGATAATTAAAAATAAATACAATATTAAATATGAGGATATATGCACTTAGCTTGGGAGCAACAATGAAGATATATTGTTGATATCACATCGAAATCATTTGTTATAGGTGCAAAAATTAATTCTCTCAATCTAGAAGAATTATTGAGCTTCATACAAATTCATAATTTTTAGAGGTTCAAATTTGAGTCCCCTAATTTCCAACGTAAGCACCACGACCTTGAATGAATGAAATATATTGCCTAAGAATGAATTGACAAAATGTGTGCAAAAAGAGCTATGCACCTTCATCTTCCTTGTGTTTGAAACTATCAAAGTGGTGTTTACAAACACCTTAGAGGAGATTGCTAGATCATTAGAGTCAAGTTCTCCTAGATCAACTATTCATGTGGAAAACTTTATGATTTTGAATGAATGATTGAAAGCAACATGCACAAACTTTTAGATGCCGTATACGATTTTGAAGCATATTAAGATTTCCTATCCCTTAAAACATTAAACATGCTCTAATGCTTTCTCCTTGTAGTCTTGTGTGATTTTTTTGATATCTTTAACAAAGAGTTAGTTGCACAAATAAGAGTTTTTAAATAACAAGACATAACAACAATTCACAAAAAATGTATGTCAAGTTAGCTCACAATAACTAGTAAAAAAGGACGAAAATTTTAAAACTTAATTTTGAATATTGAATTAGGTCGATCTTATGCCACAAATAAATCAAATAGAAAAAATAATTGATTTGATACAAAGATTGAATGTGTGAAAATAAATACAAATTTAAATGAACAAAATGAAATAAATATATATAAGTATCACTACAGATAAATTAAATAAAAATAATGAATCATGACTAAACTTGATACAAAAATATACTAATTTATCCATAAAACGATATGAATAAAATTCACCATTAAGAAGAACTCAACACATACACTTGCCTATAAAACCTTAAATGACAAAAAATGGACAGAATTTACAATTAGACGAATAACGACACTATCTATAAAAGAAAGGTAGCAGACGATTGATTTTTCCCGCCATTTGTGCTCTTACCCGGAACCATATTACACAGCAATTCTATTTTCCCCCACATACACAGAAGTCTAAGAAGAGGGGGAACGCAGAGCATTACTATATCAATGGAGATGGAAATCCCCGATGCAGACGAGTTAGAATGGCTGTCTCACCAGCATGATGAAGAGTTGTTCATTCCAGACGAAGAAGACGAGTCTCACCCACTTACATGTAATTACCCACACAAATCCATACAGATATAGACATACATGTAGATGCATTTTATTGAACCAAACGTTTTTGTGTTGCAGCCAATTCCACTTTCAGGTCTTCAGCTCAAGATAACGGGGGTCGTAAAAGGCCTTATCCTGGAGAAGAAGGAGAAGAAGATGACGATGATCTTTTTGTCCTCAAGGATAATGAGAAGCGCAGCAGAATGGAGGGGCCACCCTTTGTTGATGAGGAATGGCTGCAACCTCTATCAAAGGAAAATGAGATAGAGAAAGAGGAATTTGAGGTTCCTCACAGAATGGAGGAGCCACCCTTTGTTGACGAGGATTGGCTGCAACCTCCACCAAAGGAAAATGAGATCGAGAAAGAGGAATTTGATGTTCCTCGCAGAATGGCAGGAGACGTGCAAGGCGATTGCATTTCCGTAACTGGCCCCTCTGGCGAGCGTGTTTATGCAAAACTCAGTCCATTGCCTTCTATTCCCACCAGTAGAAATGCAAATGCTGGAGGTGAGTACTCCGCTGAATAGACAAGGAATTACTAAATCCATTTTTTTTTGTCGTTTTCATGCTCAACATACCCTAAATTGAGGGGACACAGATCCGAAAAACGAATAAGTAAAAACCACAAAATCTGCTTCAAGCCATTTACATGAAGAGTGCCGCCCCTTCCCTCCCCTCCCCTCCTCCTCCCACCCCTCTCTCTCTCTCTCTATATATATATATATATATATATTGGCAGAAAAGCAAAATGGTGCTGTGATATTTGAAGATTGAAAACGATAAAAAACAGTGGGATTACGTCAAATCAGATTATGTGAAAAGCAAAGTGATAGTCAAAACAAACTCTCCCTTAACGGTTATTTATGGGTTTATGCTCAATAGCAAATCAAGCTTTCTGTTTCCAATCCATTTTGTGCACACTTTTTTTCTCTGTAACATCACTCCAGATATGCTTCTGTCCTTGTCCATTTGGATGTGCCATGTATGTTTCACGCAGCAAGTTGGAAATGGTATTTTTATTTAATTTCAACATTTTATAATGCCTCCATGTCTCCTACAGGTCCCATTTAACTTAACACATTCATTATGCTGCTTTAAAAAAAGACATTTCTGTTCTCAGCACCTTAGGAGAAATAGTTCTAATTGGTGATTTCAATGCTAGGACAGCAAACAATCAGTCTATCCTATTGGGCAGTGAAGCAGGAAGTGGTAGCAATCCTCTATGGTTAGAGGAAAATGGGGACCAGCTTTGGGAAAGAGCTTTACAGGATGGGAATGGGAATGTGTTGCACTTTGGAGTGGAGGTGCTAGGTTTATGTAGCTTGTATGGCATAAAAACGTGGCCAAGATCTGATGGCATCACTCACAAAACCTACAATGGGCAAAGTATGGTGGACTATGTAATTTGCTATAAAAGTTCTGTTTTTAGTTTATTGGAGTTCAATATTGGGGGATGCCCTATTGAATTGAAATTTGATCACATGCTTCTCCTTGTTAAGTTTGGCATCCACACAAACAACCTTCATGAAGGGCAGACCCAACATATGCATAGGAAAGTTCGCACACAAGGTAAAATTCTTGTGAATCAAGAAAATCGAGAGCTCTTTGTTGCTGCACTTGAACAACACCTTCATTTGGCAAAAAAAAACATAGAGTGCAAGGAAAACAATGAAGGAAGTGATTATATCTGTAGCAATATGTTGATCCCTTTAATGCACAAGGCTTTAAAGGTGTGGAAGAGATCTCCTCCTATGAAAAAGGTTTCAAATACTTCCCTGACTAATCCTTGGTATGATGAAGAATGCAAGGTTGCTAGAAGAACCTTTAAAGAGAATGAGCCAAACAAAGAAAGCAAGAAAAAATATGAACAATTGATAAGATCGAAAAAAGAAAGATATGTGATTTCAAGAAGAAAAGAATTAATGTCTTTGGGGAAACACAACCCCAAAGGCTTTTGGAGGGAGCTACAACAAAAAGAAAACAAATAGAAAACAATATCAGGGATGCTCATCGGTTAGATTATGTGAAGCTCCTTTATGGATGGACACAAGAAAAGTAGCCCTCCAATAATTGGCACATCAACTGAGCTCTTTTTAGTGGAAGATATTAAACAGGGCATACAAAATTTGGCAAGTGGTAAAGCTAAATACTTTGATGGGCTGCAGGAAGAATTTTTAAAATTTTTAAAATGAGGAGTTGAGCTGCTTGCCCCTCACATCAAGATGATTTTTAACAGCGTTATGCAAGGTAGCTTTGTGATTGAGTTGACCACTAGTGTTGTTATCCCACTTTACAAAAGTGGTGATATCAATAACCCTTCCAATTATCACACTATTATGATCAATCCTCTTTGTGGAAAACTTTTCGGGAGCATGATAGAATGTAGAATCAGCAGGTGGGCAGAAACAGATGGAAAAAGAGCAAAAGGGCAGGTTGGTTTTAGGCCAAGGCACTCTACCATTGATTAGTGCATCACTCTTAGACACTTCATCGAAAAGGTTTGGGACATCCAAGGTGGAGAGGTCTTTTGTTGCTTCGTTGATTTCAAAAAATCCTTTGACACTATTTCGAGGGACAAGCTTTGGAGTAGAATGGAGGAACTTGGGATCCCTAATAAGTATAGAGCGGCTGTTCATAAGTTGTATGAGCAAGTTAGAGCTAACATCAGAACTAAAGAAGGTATGTTTAAATGCTTTGGTAGTGACATTGGAGTCAAACAGGGGTGTACTCAATCCCCCATGTTGTTTGGTTTATATATTGATAAACCTAAAGAATGGTTAAACAAAACTATTGGAGAGTGGATCCAACTAGCGGGTTACATGGTGAAGTTACTTTTGTATGCAAATGATCATATTCTGATAGCAAAAACTGCCCATGGTTTGATAGAGCATTTGAAGGCTCTTGAACTCTTTTGTCAAGAGGTTGGGACACAAGTGAACACCAGCAAGACCAAAGTCATGATTTTTTCTTTGAAAAGGAAGTAGTAGTTTAATTTCATCTTTGAGGGAAGCTTGTTGGAGGTAGTGGAAGAATACAAGTACTTAGGAATTGATTTTCATAATAGTCTCAACTAAGAGATTTGTAGAACAAAAAGGGTACAAGGAGGATGGAGAGCTTCTTTCTAACTTCTGAATAGGTGTAGGGAAGTGGAGTTATGGGATTGGAAAACCAAAGCAAAATCTTTTTGGTATGTTGGTCGTGCTTGTTGTCCTCTATGGTCGTGAGGTTTGGTGGAGTAACATGTCAACCCACAAGTTGAGACAATTAGAAATAATCCAAAAACATTTAATTACTAGTAGTCTCAAAGTCAAATCAATTGTCATAACCCTCAAATTTGTGCATATGCATATGAGAAATAGATAACATATAAAATCGTCCTAATAATTGGCATGAGCCATATGCAAACTATATTTGGTGACTATAATACTATTTCTAATGGATATAATGAAATAATAAAATAATGAAATATTTATTTATTATCATTGTGAATGACTTTGAGAAAAGTAATATCAAACTTAATTAAATCCACGATTTGATCTCAAGTCCCTTCGCATTAATCTTGGATTGGTCTTTGCTAAAGAGACGTGATTGAGGAAAAGGTTGTGTCTCCTTCGAATGATTAGCCAATAGCAAGTGACGCGTCCCTATAGGCGTTTAAGAACAACACTCAAGACTCGAGCATGGATAAGAAATAATCATCATCGCATCCAAGGTAGAAGAGGAATCGGCTCAGGAAACACATCTGAAGAGTTTCAATTAGCATTTCTTTCAGAGGTAAGTACCCTTACCATTGGTTAAGCATTGAGAGAATGGAATCAATACAGATTGCTGTGACAGTGGCTTACTGTAAGATAAATACCCCATATCTTATTCAATATTTAGCGAATGCTTCTAACACTCAGATCTGTATCACACTGTGATTTCAACCTAGTGCAATATGATAAGTTTATGCATAGTATGAGACGTTTGCAATTAATAATTATATATGTCAATGTATTCACCTATTTAGCATAAATGAATAACGAATTCTCCATCTGAAGATTAATGGATAATATTTATCAATGTCACAATAATGTTGCTTATAGCAATTATTGTACTTTATTAAGATATTATGTGGTAATTCGGTCAATTGATGGATGGTCCCAAGATAGGTAGGAAACCTTGAGGGAGTCCACTTGGAGATTGTTCACGCGCCCTTGGCACAATAATTCCATTCGCCAATGAGGTTAGGAAAGAGGAAAAGGCGAAGATCTATTCCGATCCAAAGTAATGAGTCATATCAGATTATGATGTGTTTTATGCACTAGATGATTATGCATTTATCTTATTCTTAAAATGTTCAATCTGAAATTTCGTAATTTAATTTGGATTAAGAAACTACGTGTACTTGCTTGTAATGCATAATGTGTGCAGGTCCTCAAGGCACATTGCATGTGCAAAATTAAGTGTTGGTAATTACAAATTTTTGCCCCTAACTTGTGCACATTCTGTTTTTAGGACAGGAGTAGCCTGAGTTTAATAAGGGGACATTACATCAACAGTCGCCTATGAGATCCTTTTGGCTGAAGTGGGAATGTTTCTGATGGAAGCATTAGCGATAATTCGTTTGCTAAGATACTTTAAAAATGTTGAAAACATGGATAAGCATTGCTGGCCCAAAATGGTTGTTTAGGAGGAAATAAACCGTAAGAAAAAGACTTGGATGAAGTAGAACAAGTGGGACATTAAGTCGCAGAAATGTCCTAACACTAATGAAGAGATAAAAAAGTGTGTTAGAAAAAATAGGATTGTCATGTGGACAAAACAGATCGGTTGGAGCCATCACGTCCCCTCTCCCAAATCCTGATATGCTTGCATTATTGATAATCTATGGATGTGATGTAATTGTCTAACTCTAATAAGTAAGCATATATATATATATTTGCATATATTGTTCAAGTGCTGATTGCAGCATTCAAATCTAGGATTGCATCATTAAAGAGATATTGATTTGGTAAGATGAACCCCTAACCCTAATTTGTTGCAATTTGCAATCAATGGGCAAATTCTAGGGAAAATCAGGAGATGGACATTACAGTTGGTATTAGAGCATGTTCTTGCTAGCCTCTGTACAAACCAACTCTAATTAGAATTAACTATTCAAGCCTTCTTCTTAAGTAGGCCAATCATGTGGTTCTATAGGCGCGTGCCTTCCATGTGTATACTTTGTGACTTTGAGTATTCACGTGTATACCTTGTGAATACCTTGTGACTTCGTGAATTCATGTTTATACTTTGTGACCTACATGTATTTATGCGACTATGCGTATACCTTGCATACACTTTGTGACTTCAAGTGTATATTGTGACTTGCATGTAAGCATATGTATACATGTATTCATGCGACTTACGTTTATTTATATGTATACTTCATGTCTTATGTGTGCTTCATGCTTCCTATTTATATTTTATGTATTATGTGTACTCATGTGTATACTTGGTGACTTACAAATACCTTGGGATGGTGGACGACTTTGCGGTGTAGTATGGGATGCATCGAATCCCCTTCCCAGTTGTTAGATTGTATACTTGGCCTTGTGGGGTTGAGGGCAGACCCGCAATATAGTATGGGATGCATCGAATCCTCTTCCCATTTGTCCAATGGTGTAGAAGACCGGTGGAAAGGATAGGACCCATAGTGTAGTGCGCAATGCACTGATCTTTCTATCTGGGATGCATTACGAACATGTGTTAGTCAACCATTGTGATGTGTTAGTTAGCCATTGTGTATGTGATGAATGTTAGAGCTAGTCACTATGTATTTGTGATGTATGTTGAGCTTGTTATGGGGTATTTGTGATTTATGGTGGAGCTCGTCATTGTGTTTATGATTACTTTATGCTAAAAAATTATGAAAATGTTAAAAATGTTGTCTGTCAAAATGCTTTTGGGGTTGGGAGGCACTAACAAATTAACTTATCTAAAACTAAATTATTATTAGTATCCAAATGCAATAATGAAGAGTTGTAACTATTGAAGTGAAAAGGTGTGACCCCCTCAAATTTGTGATACAAAAGGGAGAGCATTTCATCCATACCATCATTTGAGGGGTTCAATTAAAAATAGAACCTTAAGTAGTTTTGCAAGAGACTTAAAATTAGGTTCTCAAAGATAGTGAAGATGTGTGAAAATGTGAAAAGTTGTGACCCTTCGAATATGAAAAACTACGACTCCCTCAACAATAAAATATAAAAAGGGGGAATCACCTCCCTGTAAAGAAACCATCAACAAGAAATGAATCTAACAATCAACTTGAAAGTAAAGTATGGCTGTCAAAGGTAGTCATGAAGAGTGGTGACTCCTTCAAGAAGTGAATATGAGGGATGAATCAATTCATTGACATTCAATAAGCAATCATCACCCATCAAGAAATCAAACAACACTTTTCCAAGATATGAAAATGGGGATATGTCAAACAGGAATGATAACCTTCAATTAATTTGGGATGCTGGAACACGAATTGGAAAATAGGGTAAAACTATAAATTTAAGTCCTATTGCTTGCTAGGAATGCTAAACTATTATACATCTTTTTGGTTGATTTGATCAATCCCATAAACTTGTACTTAAGTATTAATTACTTATGGGAATGATAGATGTTTGACTAAAACACTATAAGCTCCTCATTAGAATCAAACTTGCCTCAAACTTTGTTTCAATGTTTACACAAAATGAAACATACTCTATCTAAGGGAAAATTATCATTCAAACATCCAGGTCCTTTACACAAATGCAAAATCGATTGACACAAGAGTGAATCTTGAAATTCACAACATTCTTGCAATCCATCACGACTTTAGATTTCAACAAAGGGAAATAAAAAGTTTGTATCATTGCCTAGGATCCTTGAGGTAATGAAGTGAGAGAAAACTAGTCTTAAGTAGCAAATCTTGCCAATTTCCGAAAACCTTGGTTTTGTTTTTGGAAAATAACAGTACATAAGACAATAAATTGCTCTCATACCTTAGAGGATGGTATTAACTTTATTGGTAGTAAATTGAGGCGAAGAATACTAATAGTTACTTTCCAGGGACATAGGGTTAAACATAGCCAAAACACCATCACTTGGTTTAGAATTCCTACAACTAAAGCTAATATTGTGTGATTGCTTGAGGACAAGCAATCTTGGGTCAGGTGGACTGTCATTCCCCTACAAATTGCATCACTAAATTTGGGCCAACTCAAAATATTTGCCAATAGGAGGCCAACTCAGATTATTAAATTTAAATAATTAATATTAAGCTTTGTTCAGGGCTGACTCCCTTTAGGATGTGATCGCCCAAGTTAATAGGAAGATTAAATAAATGATGTATAAGCAGCGACTAGCATTGGAAGAAGGTAGTGATCATCTCCATAAAGCAGTGAATATGTTCCAAGGAGTATAATGATCTAAGTGCCTAGTTTTAATAGAAGCATCGATTAGGTCATAAAAGGCAGAATTATATCATCTGCGATTAGTTAAAGGCAGCGGTTCATATCAGTTAGGAAAGGCAGTGATGATTAAGGACTAGTAAATTCAAAAAGGCATCGCTTATGTCTAAAGAAGATAATAGCAAAGGGACATGCCTCTATATGAATTCATCTCCCTCCATATGGTTGCCTCTCTTGGACTCTACAAAGTATAAAGGGAACATAAAGAGGAAATCATTGGGGGGAAAAAGGAGGTAATATCATCTGAATATAAGAACATCCATCATCTACAGAATGACCAATAGTGTAAATCAGCAAATCATAAAATCAGTCCAGCAAGCCGAATCCCTCAAAGCAGATCAGAATCCATTAAACAGATCACACAACAAGAGTATTTCCCATAGGCTAGAAGAGCAGTGATCACAAGGGAAAACCAATCCATTTCATCACAACAGATTATTATTATCATATATATATTATATATTCAATGGTATACTAGATATTTTCTGCCAATCATTGTTTTACATATGTATACATATTGCTTATGGATAATAAAGAATATTTAAGTATATGTTCTTATGATAGAATATGAGATATGCTTGATTGACTTAAACTCACCTTGTAGGAAGGGCTTGGGGTGTAAGCAAAAGGGGTAAATAAGGCTAAGTAAGTAGGCCGTTCTAGAGTTGACTGTAATGGCTCCTAGGACTAGAGAGCACTTACGTAGAGAGCCAAGTAACCCACTTATGACCCCCATCCAATTCCACAAGCTGGCAAGTGTCTTTAGGGGGTTGAGACATTGATGGGGAAGCAGATACAAGCTGCCAAGTAAGAGGGTTGTGGTAGACATCCTCTTAGAATTTGTGTAGAAATGGCTTCGAGCAGACCCATCACGTCCCCCCTCCCAAACCCTGATATGCTTGCATTATTGATAATCTATGGATGTGATGTAATTGCTTAACTCTAATAAGTAAGCATATATATATATATATATATTTGCATATATTGTTCATATATATATATATATATTGTTCATGTGGTGATTGTAGGATTCAATTCCAGGATTGCATTAAAGAGATATTTATTTGGTATGATGAACCCCTAACCCTAATTTGTTGCAATTTGTGATCAGTGGGCAAATTCTAGGGCAAATCAGGAGAGGGACATTACAAATTTGAGGTTTGCTATATAGATAAATAACAACAATAACATCCAATACAAATATTTGCAATGAAAGAGCTGTAAATTCAACTTTTTTAGGAATGCCCACAAACTGAAATCTTTTCCAGATTTATTACAGCAGTAGTACAGTCATTACAATAGGGTTTTAAGAACATATAAATGACTTCAACTTACTTAATATTGCATTTTTGACATACCCATTAACTGCTGTTGCAAGAAGTCTGAAAACTGAACTTGGACTGGCAACCTTGGAACTCCATGAAAGCTTGATATCTCCTTCAACATGTTGCTGTTCACTTCTGAGTTTGTTGTTGAGCCTTCTTCAACCCTAGGCGCCTCCAACCTTGGCAATTTCTAACCCCAAACTTGGGCAACTCACTTTCCAACTCCCACGCCCCATCTTGGGTGGTACGACCAACCTAGGAAAGGGTACGTCCAGCAAATGAGGGTAAAAATATGATATTATTTCCTTCATATTTGCTGTTGAAACCTCCTCAATTTGCCCTTCAAAATCTGATTTGAAACCCTTGGCAAACTCATCAAAATCTGAAACAATAGAGCTCTTGTGTGATCCTTGAATGAAATCACCTATAATATCCACCAAGAAAGATCTTGCACTTTTGAAATGGATGTTTTCCGTAAGGGTTTTCATCCTCACAAAACCATGGAAGAATGCTGTTCAACCTGTAGTAATTCTCAATAAATTTCCAAGCATGAATGGCAAAAGACTACTAAAACATTTTAATACCTCCTCCAAAACCCCACGCCCACCTTGGGAAAATAACCTTTAATTTTATTTTTATAAAATCCCCTTTATGTCTCCCCATATAGGTGTTCCACTTAAAATCAACTTAAATTTATCTTTTAAATACTCCTTATGTCCCCAAAACATCATTTTATAAAGTCACTATTAAAATATTAAAAATAACGTTAAGTTAAATATCTAATTTAACTTATAATTTTAATATTATTTAAAAATAATTCTCTAGGCCATAAAATATCACCGAATAAACATTAAATGCCATAATTGATCATGCCAAGGACTAATGGACACAAAAGAGCCAAGTTGGTGTTGAGCATGTGACTTACTAAAAATAGTAATATTGGGCCAAATGCCCGAGAATGCTCCAGAAGGTGTCAAAAGGAAACTTCTATAATCCTGAACTCATAACCACTCTAGGAAATGCCAATTGGCTGAACAATATGGTCTCCAAAAGCTATGGAGTCCCCTAACCAAACCCCATAGGCTAATCCGTTGACAATGCACAATTGCTTAGGAAGGGGACATTACACCTTGATAAGTTGTCAATGATGGTGCTCATCTCGAGGGCGATTTAGAAGTGGTTCCTTGGGGTGAATATGAGGGGGAAGATCTCATTGAGGAATTGTTGTTTAAACTTTAAAAGCGAACAACATTGTTGAGGGCATTGATTGATGTGGTAAGCATTCCATGTATCCTTACATTGTGAGTTTTGATCAAGATCACCATCACCAAAGGACACAATCATAGTTGTGTAAGGGTTGGGATGACTCTCTTGAAGTGGAGTTATATCTTGATGAGTGTGATCAAGGTACTTGGGTTTTGCTAGAGAGATAAGACTCTCTTGAATGCCTCTTAGGGGAATTAGGAATTTGATGCAAGCCATGAGGGGGTGAGGCATCCTTGTGATCCTCAAAAAACTTAAACCATTCAGAGTGTCAATCATCACCATTTGATTATTGACAATCTCATTGACTCAAGTACATCAGCTTCATGCTTTCATGGAGCTCCAATCCATCATGCCATGCCATATCATGATGGGAAGTGTGGGTGGATGAATTGGGATTGGACTCATCATAGGAAATTCATGTGTTGTTTAGTCAATTGAGCTTTAAGGGGAGAATGATGGATGTTTTCTCCTAGATAGTTGGATCCCTTAAGAGCTAGGCCAAATGGGCCCAAAGTGGATAGGATGTTGATGCAACTCACAACATTTGCAATAGTTTACAAACAAGTAACTCTTTGTCAAACTACGACCATGTCTTCTGAGTTTTAGGTGTTGCCTAGTGAATCAAGCTCAAAGGTTAGAGGGATGGATATTGTCTCTTAGACAATTGGATCCCCCAAGTGCTAGGTGAAATGGTCTCAAAGTGGATAGGGTGTCGATGCAACTTGTCTTTCCCATTTGCAATAATTTGCACATGGGGAGCTCTCTATCGAGCTACGACCACATTTTCCAAGTTCAGCTCTAGCACCTCACCATGGAGGTGGCATGAGTAAAAAGGGAGATCAATCTGGTCCATCAAAGGCTTGTGAACAAATGCATAAATGCAAAAAGGAGAGAGTTTTGTACACCACCCAATAGGCAAGGATAGGGTAGGACAAGTTGTTGAAACAAAGTTAAGGGTCACACTCAACAAGATCGGGTGTAGTTTACTAGAAAAATAAATGATTTAATACATTGGTAGACCGCAAGTTCATTGAAAAAGTCGTGTCATAAGGCACAAGGAGGTAGTGGGTCCACAAAAAAATCCACACTTTGGTAGAATGAGAGACAATGGATTTTAAAATAAGTTGCAACCTACACCAAAGAGAGGTTGCATGTTCTCAAGGAAAGCCATGGTCTGTTCTAACAAGTTTAGATTGGTTTTGAAAAGCATTAAAAAACAGATCTAATAGTGACAATTAGGACAATACAGGGTGCCCCACTTGATGTGCCAAAATGTAGACAAGAAAATTTTGAAATTGTGTGCTAATAGTGGGTCAAGGGGGAGAGATAAAAACAAATATTTGTCACTAAAAGGTTTTACCATAACCATTATGGATTATTCCCCTATTGATGGAGATTAGGCTCCTAAGAGAATCTATTTTCACAATATGAACAATGAAATTTAGAACTAATTTAATTATATGTTCCGGAAGACATGTCCCCTACAAAAAATAACCTTGTCCCCCATAGGTGATGTTTCAAAGACTTAGGGATGGATAGGAAATGTCCCTGCACTATCCCCTTTTTTGGAAGTAAAAAGGAAATGTCTCAGGTACTTATTTTTGAACGGGTGCTTGGGTATGTTCTTGGGATGGTTAGCCGTCCCTAGGATGGCTAACATCCCCTATGACCTAGGCACTTTTTGTTGCCTTTAAAAAATAACATAATTTGAAAAAAAATGGGTGGGTGGGCTCAGAAGGACTCCCACACCCCTTAAAACTAAACCTAAACCTAAAACAGTCCCAAAAACAACTAAAAGCCAAAAAACTCATTTTGACATTTTCGAATTTGTGATGGAGAGAAAGAGAAAGAGCAGTAGTGAGAAGAGGAGACAGTAGTGGAAAGAAGGCAATAAAGCATCAAATCCATGTCATTTGAGGTAAGTTTACCATCCATCATTCATTTGTTCAAATTCCTTTGCATTTATTTTGGTTGTTTTGAAAGTTTCAAACACTTAAGGAGGTTCTTTGTTTTTTTTGTTTTTGTTCTATTTTTGCACTTGTGGGATGTTTCAAATTTTCAAAAGAAGACAATGAGCAGCTGCGAGAGTAGTGAGAATGAAGAGATTGAACTTGAAATTCAATAAAGAACTAGAGGTCATAGAAGTATTGTTGTCATTGGGGGTTCTTCTGGGAGTGGGAGTGCTATAGAGATTGTGTTCAAGTAACCCATGTAGATGCCCTTTTGAACTCCTCAAAGAATATGTAAAAGGCCCATTTAACCCCCAAAACCCTCTCTTACAATTCACAACATGCATAGACAAAGACAAGAAAATAAATTTTAGGGGGAGTAGAGTATGGCTATGTCATTTGTGCAATAAATACTATAGGGGCAACTATACAAGAGTTCATTCAATTGTTTTGTGAATAAGTGGGCAAGGGGTAAAGAGTTGTGAGAAAATAACCTTAGTTGAGAAGCTGAGGTAATTAGTTTGCACATGGAGGGGGAGGCTAGAAAGAAGAGAATTTCAATGGAGACTATGCAACCTAGTGTGTCGTTGTCTATCAAAACCATAGATGTTGAAAGTCAATAGGAAGAGGGCTTGGCTTCTAACAAAGGAAAGAAAAGAACTACGAGTGTTGCAGGGTTGTTTAATGCACAATCATGAGAGGTGGCTGAGTCTTCCTTTGCTAAATTTTCTTATGCCCATTCCATACCATTTCATGTTCTCTCTATTCAAACAAATGCTCAAAGCTGTAATAGTTGTTGGTCCCTCATTTGCCCCATCTGGAGAATATAAGCTATGCACCCCCCTCTTTGATAGAGAATATTCTATGGTGAGTGTTGAAAGAAATGAGGCAAACATGGATAAGGGATGGCTGCTCCATCATCATGGATGGGCTGATATCAAACATCAGCCACTCATTAAATATTATTGTCACATGTTCAACTAACTCTTATTTTGTTAGAGCTATTGACTCTTTAGGGAAGAGTAAGGATGCAAACTTCTAATTCCAGATTTTGAAGAATGCCATAGAAGAGGGTGAAGCCTCTAATGTTGTACAAGTGGTGACTTATTCAAACCGTGTATGCATGTTAGCTAGCTTGATGGTGGAGGGTGTTCAAAAGCACATTTTTTGGATGGCATATTGTATTCATGTGTTGAACAATGCATTGAAAGACATTGAAAAGACATATTAGTTGAAGGTAGTGGTGGTAGAAACTATAGACATACATATGTTCATTTGCAACTATCATACTTCATTTTCTTTGTTTAGGGATTTTTCGAGGAAGGAATTCCTCAAGCTCGTGGATCCTTACTTATGCTAGCTACTTCAGTTTTTTACGGAAGATGGTTGAGATGTAGGAGCCTCTACAATTAATGGTGGTTAATTTATAGTTGAATAGATGGCTAGAGGCAAGCACAATTGAAGGAAGAAATGTGAAACAAAATATCGTTAATGATGATTGGTGGTCCACAATGAGATACAAAATTAATGGTTTTATTAGTAAATTTTAAAAAAGTTAATTTATTAATGCTTTTAATTCGTAAATTATTTTCATTCTTTGTAACAACACTTATTTTCATTCTTTGTAACAACACTCACTCTTCATTATTTGCATATAAAATTTTAATCTTTTTTAAAATTTTAATTTTTGTAACTTGTTTGCACTTCTAGGTATGTTTGCTTCTTCTACACTTGTTGTGAAAGTCATAAGATATGCTAATATAGACTCTCCTAGCCTTGGATAGATTTATGAGATGCTTGATAGCAAGCCATTCATTGTAGGGATCCTACTTTGGGATTTTATGAGGAACATATTAGGCTCCTAGTGATGTGGCGATGAAGCACTATGAACACCCCACTTCATATAGCAGCCCATGCTCTAAATCCCAAATGGTATGTAGCTAGGTTTGGAAGAGTGGTTCCATCTCATGATGAAAAAGTGAAAGGAGGACTCATGAAGACCTTTTGAAAAATGTATAGTGATGAGGAGTTTTCTATACTTTGCACACAATGGCTAGCCTTTGTCAATTTTTGTGGTCCAACTTTCAACAGATGATAGGCGAAGGCGGATAGAGCTACATTAACTCAAGCTGACCCTATTGGATGGTGGATGTGGCATGGTGCAGATGCATTAGAGTTGAGGATATTGCCACTTGTCTTGTTTCATAGGTTGTTAGTTTCTTTGTTGCAGAGAGGAATTGGTCCACATACAACTTCATTCAATCAATCAAGAAGAACAACCTTACCTCTAGATGATTAGAGAAGTTGGTAGCCACACATAGTGCCTTGTGACAATAGGATCGATAGATTTTTAAGTGTTGTCAAACTCCAGCCTCACTTTGGAATGTTGATCCTGAAGATGCTATATAGGTTGATGACGAGTAGGCATAGGAGGGATTGGTTGGGGTTCCATTGGATGAGATAACCCCTCATAGTGACAGTGACTTGAACTTAGACTCCAAGTTTGATGCAATCCTATTAGTCACAGATGTTCATTAGGGAAAGCTATATATTTTCTGTGTTTTTGTCCTTTTGTTGTAATTCTTATATAATATAGTACTATATATGCACATTGACAATGAAAGCAATTAAATTTTTTAAATTTTGTTTGTCAAATTTCATGTGAAATCTTAATTTAAGTCTAATGGTATGTATTAAAGTTCTATAATTTCCATACCATATGAATATTTGAAATTTTCTTTTATTTTGAAAATTTCCCTATTTTATTATTGTCCCCTAAAAGATGGCCTAAAAAAAATCCATCCTAGAAATGCATCCCTTTGTCCCCTACCATTCCCATCCTGGAAACTTGGGGGAGCATAGGTTTAATTGCACTGCTTGGACAAATCTACCTTAGCATAAATGTAAGTTAAGGCACTAATGGAAAGTCAATAGAACCTAGATTTGGCAAAACAAGGCTGTCTTGTTTTGTACAGCATGGCAGTTAATGCAAATCCGCTTCAATCAGACATCATTATGAATCAGATGCTAATGCAAAGAATAAACTAGTTCAGGAGTTTAATTGCAATTGATGAGGCGAGTCTATTTCCTGGCAAGCAATATTGAATTGATATACCACATGCAGGACACTGTACATACTACAAACTAAGGTATCTGTTATAGGTTTTGGTAGTCAGAAGGTATTTTTTCATCACTAATATTCCCTCATGGAGTGCACATCTCGCATTACCTAAACTCAATGTGTTTATGCTAAACAAAACTCATACTATGGTCTAACATCAACTGCTTTTTAACAGTCTCTTTGTAATCTGCTATCATATCCTTCATGTGGAAATGGTGAATGTTTTTAGTGAGGACTCATTATTTATTGCTGTGCAGTTGTGAAAACTGTATGTTCTATTCTTTCATTAATCAATCTATGCTATCACTTTTGCAGGACTTCTGTCTGAGTCAATTCATGTTATCATTGAAAGGGTTGAAAAAGATATGTTTGAACAGGTATATTTTGGTCATGTTTGTTTTAAAGTTGTATCTTACACAAAATTCTTAATGATGAAAATATATATGAAAGAATATTCTTTAGACTTTTAAGTCTCTTTCTTTTTGAAATAACGTTACTCAACCAAAAAATTGTCAAATGTTACAGAACTTGCTCAAATTTTAGCTTCATTGGATTGACTTATTAGCTTCCTTTTACTTTTGAAGGCTTGCCAAGCTACCACAGAAGATATGAGGGATGAAATTACCTTATGCAGCCAAACAGCAAATGAGCAGCTGTGGGTGGATAAGTATGCTCCAAAGTCGTTTACTGAACTTTTGAGTGATGAGCAGACAAATAGAGAGGTATGCATGCATGCTGTACTGTTTTTTGTGCTGTATGTATAGTCACACATATGCAATATTATTGTCCAGCTGCAATTCCAAGGCACCTTTTTGTTTATTCTTGTAAAACTGTTGTCACATGGAAGTTGGTTGTGATAGGACCTGTGTTTTTTGTGTCATAGGTCTTACGCTGGCTGAAGCAATGGGATCGTTGTGTATTTGGCTATAAGAATACTCTGACCTCAAGTGAGGTCCTATCTGCTTTAAAAAGACATTCTTTTATTTCTCACAGTAATGGATCCTTTCGCAGCAAAAACTTTTCATACAAGGACAGTGGGGGAATTCAAACAAGCAAGGCACAAGATGGTGTTCAAAGGATGAACAATTTAAGTCATTCAAAAGAAAATAATGCAAATATTTCAGGTCAATCAAAGAAGCAGCAAGCTGATGATGACCGGCCAGATGAAAAGGTGTTAATTGGCCAAGATGTGCAAAAAGTTGTAATATGTTAGGTCAAGATGTGCAAAAAGTTGTAATATGTTAGGTCAAGATGTGCAGAACTTCTAATATGTTACACAGATTATTGTGCAGAATTTATAATATCTTACACAGATTTTTAATGCACTCGAATGCCAATTTTTGCAGATACTTTTACTATGTGGACCTCCAGGTTTGGGAAAGACTACTCTAGCTCATGTGGCTGCTAAGCATTGTGGATATCATGTAGTGGAGGTATGGTCTAAAGGACTATGAGACCTATATTTTCATTTTCAAAAATCAAAAGTAAGAGCAAATAATTTATTTGGCTTTGATGTCTCCATGTTACTTTGTTCAATGTTCGTGTTAGTTCTGCATATATTCATGGGTTTGTAAAATGCAGGAAGCAAATCCATCATTCTTTGCATGTATT
The DNA here is from genome assembly GCA_007258455.2 of Sequoia sempervirens. Classification (NCBI taxonomy): domain Eukaryota; kingdom Viridiplantae; phylum Streptophyta; class Pinopsida; order Cupressales; family Cupressaceae; genus Sequoia; species Sequoia sempervirens. Next base: position 217,177,077 of record VDFB02075321.1, on the reverse strand, counting down.
TATTTACATTTATTATGCTCCCAAATGTTGTTTCAAAGGCCAATTTGGTTATGAAGTACAGGCCTTTTTAGTTCATTCACTTGTTTCTTGGTATATTTTGTGTATTGACTATGATTCTTTATTGAGAGCTACATATGATGATCGTGAATATTAATTTTGAGTGCATGTGAATGCTTTGAGACCTTAGGTGGGAATATGTAAATTGTAACCTGAGAATTAAAAAGGTTACTGGCATTCAATAATTACCAAAACATAAAAGTTCAAACCTTTCTAAACAAGAAAAGTATTTAACAATGCCAAATGAGAAAAAAATCACATAATTGAACCAATGTGGATTATGTTCTAATGTAAGTTCACTTTTTCCATATTCTATCTCTGTCATACTTGCAAAAGATTCCAAACATCTTGAATGACCCTTAGAGCACCATCGTTCATGTAGTTTGTTTTCTCTATATCTTGTAATGACTAATGAAGACTTGTACAAGTACTTAGAACTTGTTTTCAAGGTCTTTAAAGCATCTGAGAAAAGGTAGCATGGCTTCAGAAATCTTCTTGCACATTTGTTTTGTAACAGAAAGCCTGAAAGAGGAGTTCATGCCGGTCCAAATCTGTCCTGAAGAATACACAAAAATGTTCATCCATGACTGAATCCACCCCCAGGAACAGTCAACATAGGAACAGTTGGGGCAGGAATGAACCCCTTACCAGAACTATAGTAATGATTTTGTTCAGGACTAAATCTGTCCTGAATAGGGAAAAAAAGATAGCAAATAGATCAGATGAGATGCCAGGGTAGTTGACATGCCCTCCTTTCAGTTGCTTTTTGAATTTGAGCTTTCTACATCAAGTTTTCAGTTGCCTTTTGTTAAAAGAGGGTCTTGTAGGGGAGTTGAAATTTAGTTTGTGCTCAGAGGAGTAGTAGATGTTGGATAACATAGATGATGGGCTATAGTGCCAGGAAGATGGTTTTCAGTTGTATGTCATAGCCTTGTAAACTTGTGGCTTTCCATTCTTCTGGTGATAGTGGATTGGAGGCATAACCCCACATGCTGGAGTCTTCCCACACTGGGTCTTTCCAGGTAAATTGTATGTGTTTATTTTGTGTATATGGTAGACCTGTTTACTTTGCATGATTCTATCCTCATTTCTAATTTCTTCATATAGTTTTTGCAATAAGGCCACTCTTTGAGCAAAAGTACATCAGCATAGTACTAAAACTGCACATATAAGTGAGAATTCAGTCATACTACTCAGATTCATGCCAACAAATTAGATACCATAAACAAAATAATTATGAGGTTTGTCTAGGGTTTGCTCTTGTTGTGACGAATCCGTCACCTTTTTTTATTTTTCTATTTTGCAATTTGACTTTGACTCATGCCTAAAAATACCCTAACCGTAAAATGTTGATTCCAAGGCATTCTAAAAAAAAGACAAAGTGATTTCCCTCATTGTGAATGTGAAACAAAAATATCATTCATCCTTGTTGAACTTTCATTGTTGCTTGACATTGCATGAATAGAGTTGAAGACTGATCTTGAGGGTTTCAAAGTGATTGGCTTGCTATTCCTATGCATGTGCAAGAACCCATTTGTTGCCAAGGAGATCGTAGAGGAAGATTTTTGCAAAATATGTTTTTTCCTTTCGAGTTTTTGGCTTTTTACAAATGAACTCGCTTATTATGTTTTCATTCTTCTATGAATTTATGGCATATGCTTAATTTTTAAAAATGAGTTGTATATATGTTTTGTCTTCATTTGTTTTGAATGCATTGTTTATTGAACTTGTTGCCAAAGGGATTGCAGTGGCAACCAATTTTAGCTCTTTGGGCCAACCCCACTTCAAAACATACCCAAATTCTCCCGTTTGGAAAAATGTTGATATGGTATAGTAGCTTCTAGGTAGTTGGGGTTACATTTGAATTTGCAATGGATGTGGTATCAGATATTTGAGTTCATATAGTTTGGTGAAAGCCCATTTGTGCCACATCCTTGAATTAGCCATCAAAGTTTTCCAAGGAAAAAATAATGTACCCATTCCACAAAAGCAAGTCATAACATATATTGATGAGCATGAAAAAATAGATCAAATAACAAGCCATAAATTAAACCATCTTTTGTCAATGAATGGATCTCAAGGAATGAAGCTGCCTCCACCTCCATCTAATCTTCAACTTGTAGAGAGCCACCCATTTTTGACCACACTTGAAGAACAACCTGCAAATTTTACACATAAGAGATCAAAGGGACTGTTGGAAATAACATTTCACAATGAGTCTCAAGAGATTGCTGGCCAACACATTGCAAGATGTGTCTTTGCAAATGGATTGCCTTTTAATGTTGTTTGCTCACCATATTGGCAACAAATGGTGAAAACAATTAATGAGGCTCCACGAGGGTATGAAGGCTCAGGTTTTGAGAAGGTGTGTAGCACATTATTGGAAAAGGAGGTGAAGTTTGTAGAGGATTCATTGAAGCCCATAAGAGATTTGTTGATTGAGACATGGGTGTTTATAGTTTCTAATGGATGGAAGGATCCAAGAAATTGACCGTTGATCACAAGACAATGTTTTTGAAGGCAATGGATTATGAGGGGAAGGTGAAGGATGGTGTATTTATCGCTAACATTCTTATAATGGCCATTGAGGTTGGGGGCCTCAAACCGTTGCTCAAGTCATAATGGACAACATAAAAAGTTGTAGAGCAGTTGGTTTATTGGTTGAGGAGTGTTACATATCTTTTGCACACCTTGTGTTGTTCACTCCCTTAACCTTCTACTACAAAAAATTAGTACCAAAATTGATTGGATCAAATAGGTGTATGTCGAGGCTAAATAGATACAAATGTTTATTACCAATTGTAATGTCCTTAACAGGACAATTAGTTAATATCTACCAAATTTTTACAATCAACTCAAATCCGAGTTCTTTTTGATCACCAAGATCTTGGTGTAAGCAAGGTGAGAGTATACAAAGACTAGAATGAAGACAATTAACACAATAAGCAATTTATTGGTGGCTAGCTAACCAAATTACAAATAAGTTCAAACTGTTAGAATCAATCAATGCCAAATTGGTAGATAATGACATGCAAATTCCAATCATGCCAAATTGGCAATTAACAAGTGGAAATGCGTCAATGCCAAAATGACCAACTATATCATCTGATTCTAGATCAATGCCAAAGTGGTGGATAATGACACGCAAATTAAAGGGATCTTGTGGTGAACTGTCTAGGATCTTATAATAATAGCAAACTATAGGCTGTAAATTGTCCAACTTATTATGATATAAATCATAAGCACGGCGATTCTAATTAAAGAAGTAGAAATATTAGAACCTTATATATACAATCACCTTTACGAAACAATATCAGCATTATTATATTTAAGTGATTGAAATGGAAAGATGCAAACCTTAGAATGTTATATCATTGCTTAAACTCCAAAAGATTCCTAATGATGTGTCCAAACGACTGAAAATGCCCAATTGTATGACTTGAAAACCAATTTTGAACCTCTAAATGATAATCAATGTTGAAACTTTAACATGCAACTGTGCTAAATGCTGATAGACACCCATATGCAACTGTTGCAGTGAAGACCACAACCCAAAACTGATATTCAATTGTTAATTCTAATGTGCAACATCAATATGCAACTGCTGTGATGAAGAACACCCTCTAAAACTAACTTGCAATTGTTAATACTGCCATGTAACTGAATATTTAAAAGCTGAAACCCTTTGCCATATATTATAACGAGCTACTGAATGTTATTTCGAATCTAAACCTAGTGTATGATTAGTTATAGCAGCAATAACAACAGTACTTAAATCTGATTTAAAATGAAGAATTGCATACCCAAATTGGAGCAGCCAATATAGAGAAGGATTTAGTGGTGACTAGCAGCCAATATTCGCTAAAAATTAGAAACAACTTCAGTATGTCATGTAGAACTGCCTCTATGAGATGGTACAAGAGCTTTGAGTTGATGTAAAGCATGGTGCAGGACTCCACAATGTCACAGCCAACTATGGAGTAAGTATGAAAACCCTTCATATTTTTTCTAGTAATGAATCCTTCGAATATGGTGATTTAATTTGCTGAAACAAATAGAAACTTAACAAATTCTAATTTGTAAACGACAATAAGAATTGGAACACATGAAACATCTGGAAATAATATTGCAATTGTTCAGTACAATGAACTTCACAATCAACAAACAGGAAACTACAATATTCGACACTTAGGTAATCGTTGGATGGAATTACTCAAATGGGTAAAAAGGTTTTCATCCTTGAAATCATCTTGCCAAAGGGTTTTTATCTTTAGGGAAAACAAAGAACTTTTGTTCATTTGCAAGAAATAAGAAATTAATAATAAGCTAGAATTCTTCTTCTATCCACAACGCCTTTTATAAGCACTTTTGAGGAAATAAAATAGAATTTTCTATTTTCCCCTTTTATTTCAAAAAATGTAAATTCCAATTGACTTAAGGACCTTTTCAAATATTATCACTTTGTACCCCATGTCTAGCGACACTTTATAATATCACTTTAGGCCCTCTTTTAGAGAATACTTTATAATATAATTTTGAGGTACTTCAATAATTTAATAAGAAAATATAAGTTGCTTTCTATATATTGAAGTTATTTTTTGGGCAACTTAAATTAAATTATTAAATTATTTTTTAATTTGAATAAGGGGACATGACACCAACCATTGTATTTCACAAGGCATATTCATAACCTTCTTGAAATTAGAGTTGTTGAAGGTAAATGAAGCAATACAATATATTTTAATACATATGTTTAACATTAGTAATATAAAAAAAAATTAAGTTTATGTTTTTTCTTTAATAATATTTATTTTGATTTTCAAATAGGTTGTTGAAATTTGTTTTGCCTCAAACAAGATTGTTTTGAGACGATTAGTGAAGGTTTGGAAGGCACTTTTTAACATGGTCATGAGTCAAAATTGGTCCATATGGAGGTAATCTGGCACTGTAGGGGTAACAAATATTAAGTAGATAATCTTTAATGATATTTTGGAGGATCATTTGAATATCTTTTCAGTTTCATTGAGCCCATATTGAGTATGATCTGTTATACTAACATGAATGAGCCTTGTTTGAGAGATATATGATAGCATCGACTTAATGACTGAAAAGATGAAGACCATCATAAATGAGAAAGAACAAGATCCTAAAGAAACTTTTGTCAAATAGCTACACAAAATTATTGAAGGGAGATGGAACAAAATGATCACATCGCTACATCTTTTTACCTTTGCATTGAGTCCCAAATATTATAGTGTTGAGATCCTTTTTGTGTTGACAAGGATTGCCCCATATAGAGATGTTGATGTCAGCCAAGGGTACAAGGCAACACTTTGTAGACACTTCATAGATCTCGACTTGTGGATGCTGTTAGGATTTAGTTCATGGATTTTGTACACTCTAGTGACTTTGGTATTGATGCTCTTCATGACAAGTTTAAGGTTAATGCTCACAATTGGTGGTACTTCTATGAGCAATCATTTACACATGTACAACCTCCTGCAATCAAAGTTTTATTTCAAGTAAGTTTTTTAAAACTTTTCTTTTATCTTTTTGTTTTAAGTTTCATTCATAATTTTTAAAACTTTTCTTTTATCTTTTTGTTTTAAGTTTCATTCATAATTAAATTTTAAAATTTTATAACTCTTAGCTCTCTAATTTTGTCTTAGTATATTGCTAGTTCCTTTACATCTAAGAGGAGTTGGAGCACGCATTCCTTCATCCATAAAATAAAATGCAATTGAATGTACTATAAAATGCAATTGCATGTACTTCAAAATAGGCAAAGGAATTAGTGTATGTGCATTCCAACTTGTGTTTCATTTCACACAAATAAAGTGGCTGCAAGAAAGGGCACACAAAGAAGTGGGATATTGAGTAAAAGCATATTGACTTGGATGCTTCCACTTCTTATCTTGGTGTACTTTATGTTGAGGATAAGCTAGCTAGCGAGCATTATAGTGCCAATGGCATTGCTTGTGGTTCTTGTAATAGACCAGTACTTACATCATCTAATATGGATGGTGATGATGACATTTTTGAAGACCCATATTAAATTGATGCTTGATCAATGATGGTTGATTGTTGGTAATTGACATTATTATTTTAATTTTAATATATATCATGACAATTGAGTTTGACTAATTGACATTGTAGTAGTTTTAGTTTTTATAGTGGCTTTGTTTATTATATGATGCTATGAAGTATTTTTAACTTAATTAATAGTGCAAATATGTATATATTTCTGATTTTTATATGTTTTTGTATGGATAAACCCAAAACAAACCCAATTCCCAATTTTTTTTAATTGAACCTATGAACCTAAACCTGAACCAAGACTAGGACCATTAACTTAGGGAAGAAGTTTTTGCAGCTATAAATTGCCTTTTTTGGATATGCAAGGGGTGTTGATATCATTCTTTGGACCCATTTCATCCGATTTTGATTTTTAATATGCTTTAGACAATTGCAATAATCAAACTTTGTCAGTTAATTCATTAATATACTTGCAATCATGGTCAGCCTATACTTTTGATATTTAAGGGTAGATGATGATAAGTTTGAACAATAGATAGAGTTCTTTTGATTCTCGAGTCTTGACAAATCCCAATTTTGAGCAATAGGAAAGCTAGAAAGATGATGTAGAGTTGGGGATTGTCTTGGGTGTGACAGTATGTGCATCACCATTTCAATAGGTGAGATGCAAATTATCCATGAATTCTAAACAAAGTGCACAACCCTAATTGGTTATCAACTATGTATACTGCTGCTGCTATGAATATACGATGTTTGATTTTGAGCAAGTTCAAATGTGTAGATGGTGAGCTTGATATGTTATGTTCTTATGCTTGACTCAAAGACTGCTTGGATAGGCATATTGTACCGTTCTATGTATTCCTGGATTCATATTCAAGCCTAATGTTGGGTTTACCTACAAGATGAGAGCACATTGAGCCCTAGGCTTCACAAAGTTGTTTTAGTTGAATATCCATTCATGAATTCAATAATTAGATTTCTTTAATTGCTGCAAAAAACATGCATATTCCTTTCAAACTTAATCATATTGATGTTTTTTGATTTTGCTTTGTAGTGGAGTTACTTGCTTTCTCCTTAGTTGGTGTCTTGTGTATCTTTATTTATCTTCTTCAACAAAATTGATTTTCTTTTCATTTTAATCCAGATAAATGCAAGTGATGACCGCAGTGCGTCAATAATGGAGAGAAAAATTCTTGACGTGGTGCAAATGAATTCTGTCATGGCTGATTCCAAGCCAAAGTGCTTGGTAAGTTTTTGGTTGAATTCTTCAGAAATCCTTTATATGCCTAAGATCTAGTCTGAAGAATGGTGCTTTCTTTGCAGGTGATTGATGAAATTGATGGGGCCCTTGGTGATGGGAAGGGGGCTATTGAAGTTCTGCTAAAGATGGTACACACTTGTAGATGTTCTTGACATTTTATGTTAACATTTGTTTAATCTGCATACTTGTCTGTGGCATCAGATCTTACATATTTCTCACATCTGTGATTGTTTGATTGAAATCAATGAATGTGGGTGGCTGAATCCTTAGGTCTGCTGTTTGTCAGATATGTTATTGAGTCTGTGCTTGGTATAGACTAATTGTCCAGTCATTTCAGTAAATGGGAAAAAAACTATTTCAAATATAGAAGGCTACGTTGCAGATATGTTATTATTAGTATAGATATTGATGAATAAATATCCTACTGGTATGAACCTCTTGTAATAGTCATCATCTGATATTTGTTGTCTTCCTGCTGGAAGTTAAACTCACTAATTTATGGCTCCAACCAATTCTGCAGCCTTGATATTACTCTAAGTTACCACAAAGACACAACAGCTGGGATGTGGCTTGGGAGAAGAGGGGTGTCATAAACGTCAGGCAAGAAATGGTTATATCAGTATACATGAAAAATTAAAAAGCCAATAACTACAAGCAACTCAATATCTGTCATAACTTTAAACCTTGTATGGTTATCTATCTATTATAGTTAGTTAACCATACAAGGTTTAACATCATAGGCATAGAAATGAATTCTCTAAAAGCAAACGATTAACACCATAGCAGTTTTCATTGAACAAGAGTTGAGTGCAATATTTTTCATTGGCAATAAAGAAACAGTACAAATATGAAAATGCCATGAAAGCATAATAATTATATACATTTATGCTAGTAACTGCATAGTCTATGTTGAATGAAAATACAGTGGAAGCATATCTTCTAATAGATATCCTTCTAAAAACCATTTGGTGTTGCCATTTTGCAGATCAAGAATTGTGTGCAGAATTTTCAATAGTTTGGCTGCTGTGGTCAACTTCTGTGTTGAATTGCAATGGCCTGTCAACAGGGTTCCTACATCATCCTCGAGGACCTCAATTCACAACTCATCTTTTTCATGTCTATGGGACTTACAAACTCCGACTTCTTGAGAGGACCTGACTTGTAATCAGGATCTGTTTGATTTTAAAGAAGAATCTTAAAAATTTGAAACACAAAGCACAAGAAATGTGAAATGGCTTGATATTGTATAACAAATTAGAGATTTGAGTACCTCTGTACCTTGGAGGAAGAGGGCAATAGCACTCATTCATTATCATATATCTACGAAATTAAGACTTATGTATACATTGATTGAGAAAATTGAGGATTATCATCAAATATTGCAAAAATTATCACATAAAATAGTCAAAAGATCAACATTGGTATACCTTTAATTGAGACGCTTATAAAATGTATGTGAAATGAACTTCAATTGTGATTGTATCTCCAATGTAAAGTTAATAGTAACAGCCAAAATAAAGCCCCGAAAAACATGCACCTAACTTGCTTAAGTCCAATATGTAATGCATACTACAAGGAATACTGAAAAAACAGGTGTACATGTCTTTAAACAATTGTTGGATATTTATATCTATTGCTTATGCTTAATCTATCACTTTTTATTTCTTCATTTCCTTTGTTTGGATTCCTTTCTCCCAATGGGATCTAGATGGTCCTCCATGAATTTTAAATGAAGTTGTTTCTTTGCTTGATATTGGCTTGTTATGTGGGGCTGTAAACAAAAAAAATAATCATGGAACCTCCTGTCTTTGATTGCATCAGTGCTAAATTTTCGTTTGGGTTTTAATAGTTTCCAAGTTAATTAGATATTTCTGCAGCCACTGTAATGTTGTCATAAATAAAAAGCTATTTTCTTTGATTCTTCCAGCAATTAAATACTCAGCAAAGTATGTTAACCACATATACAGGGGTCAAGCACTGTGATAAAAATCATATGAAAGCAATATTTTAATCAGTACTTTAGTTGCAATGCAATACAAAACATTTTTATAAAACTTGATATGGTGTTCCTCTAAAAGCGCTCCTGCATATGTGCTTTGGCCATTCACAAGGCTGGAGTGATTCCTCCTGTGATCCAGCGTCATCCTGATCAATGGGATTGCTTGTCATCATTGGCTAGTTTGTTTGCTGTGTTGGAGAATTTCCCTTTAGCACATTTTGAGCTTAGATGTCTTGGTTAGTTAATAAGCATGGGTTAATGTTTGTGCCTTGAGCCTCATCACCACAAGATCAAAAAATTCTGGCTAATATGTCTTGAAGTCAGATGTTTACTGATATGTTGCTGAAATCCCTGGTCGCCTTATAGTAAACAGCTAATATTATCATTTGAAGTCAGGTAGAGAACAAAACAGTTTTTTATCATGCTTTGAAACTTACTTTACACCTGCTCTGGTATTTGAGTTCCACAAGCAATAGTTTACTATGTATGGTTAACCTTGTATATTGGAATTTTTTTGCTTGTTGATGTTGGTGCTTCTAGCATTGAGACATTATTAGCATTATAGTCTACATCCATATGATTATGATTTAGATAGCAATAAATGCTTTGGTATTGGTACTATGCTTGTGTAGATATCTTATAATCATATTAGTCTTATGCTTAGGGAACATAATTGGAAATTTAAGTTTACATTTAACTTATTGCTTGTGTTCCTTTGTGATTGGCATGGATGCGAATATTTAAAGCTTTCTTCAGAAAAGAAGTACACTTTGGAGAAGGAGAATGATGGAAGTAATACACAATCATTAAATGCTTCCAAGAAGAAAGGTCCATCAAAGTCTGGCAGATTGTCAAGACCTGTAAGCATGAATTTTATTTAGATTATAAGTGAAATAAATTTATTCTCTTGGCTTTTTAGATGATAAGATCGTTATCTGCATCAATGTTGAAAATATAGTTGTGAAACTTAATTTGATAAATTATGTGTCAAGGTAATTTGCATCTGCAATGATCTATATGCACCTGCTTTGCGTTCTCTACGACAGGTAGCGAGGTATTTTTTTATTTCTTACAAGTTTTAGCTGTTAATTGACCTGGACATGGATGTACTGACTTTTTATTCAAAAATAAAGGCATTCTTCTTGGATTGAATGCATTTACAGTATTGTTACTAGATTTTCATGAAATAAGGTTCATGTTTTCTGAAGTCACTTTTCTTCTATTTGGGTTTACATATGTGATACACATGATCATCAACTTTTCGGTTTTGAACAGGGTTCATATCTTTGTACAACCAAGTACTAGCCGGGTGGTGAGTAGGTATGTCAAAATGAATTATGACCTGAAATTAAATGACACTTGAATGGTTCTCAAATTACTTCTATGGAAATTTGCTGAAAATAATTATTATGTTGCATCATATTGCTTCCCTTTTATCTGAAGTTTTAATTGGCAATTACAGTTGATTGTTTACTTTTCTGTAGCCACAAAGTATGTGCTTAAAGAAGCTATAATATCTTAGAGTCACCATGTTCTGTTGAAACTGTAATTTTTGGAGTGCTTACTGTGCTACAGGCTTAAGTATATTTGCACCAAGGAAGGATTTAAGGCAAGTGCACAAGGCCTCACCACATTGGCTGAATTTACTGGTATGAGTGATTTCACTCAGTGCTATGGTTTAAATGATAATGCCATTTGTAACACGAGTCATTATGTTATGAAATCCATTACAAGTTATGCTGTGGTTTAAGTCATTTATTTTTCTGAATACCATCATATATTTAATGAATCAAACAAATAGATGTAAGTTGAATGCTATATCTGTAACTATAGTTATGTGAAAAAAAATTCAAAATGTAAGTCTTCTTCTTGTTCAGTTTATTTTCCTATTGTGAATTGCTGTGAGTGTTGGCTGCTGAGTTTTATAATTTGATTTAAATGCCAATTTCAGGAAATTTTTGCAGAATGTAGTATAGTGTTCAAGGATAGGATAGATGCTTGGGTATTGACCTTACAATTTTCATTCATAACCTTCTGTTTGTCCATTCCACTTTCTGTCTTGCCATTCTGATCAAGAATGTTATGATCATGACTTGTAATTAATTGCACAAAATGAGAGATATAAATGTTGATTGAGAATCTATATGGGGAGAATCCATCATGCAAACTCAGCCGCTGTCATACATTTGAGCCAATGAAGTTGAATGATGCTAGCTAGGATTGTACTTATACATTATATTTGAGCTATTGAAGTCCTTTAATTTTCCATTGTGATATATCTATATGAGCTAAAACTTTGTGTGCATTTGAACCTGGTGTCTCCCTGAGTCAAAATAAAGCTAGAATAGTCTCGTTGACTTTTTGTTACACATTCCATCTGATGACTTTGGGATGAACACTCATATATTTCACTTCAGAAAGTTTTGTCCAAGAATCCTTGCTTTTGTGAATATTGATGAAACTTCTTTTCCCTCCCTGTGTACTCCTTTGAATTGTTGGAATGACACTGTTTTCTTAATTGCATGGGGCATATTGAATTTGTGGATGTGATAATCTTGAATCATTTGAAACATTGTAACCTTTCCAAGGAAACAAAATTAAAGAATTGTTTTCATTCCTCAAAAAGTAGAATATATGAAGTGGAGCATGATGTTGCTTTCTTAGGATATTGCTTTTTTCGATTTTGTACATGATGTGTCAATCCTTGTTGCCTAGTGCATATACTAGAAAGAGGAAACTCCTTGTAAGATGCTAAAGCTTAATAAGGTTGGGGGGAGGTTCTCTTATTTAACACTCTAATAGGCAACGTGTAGGAAATATGTAACAAGTCAATGGAAGAAATAAATTGATCAAAATGTATAACCAAAAGAATGAAATGAAAGAATGTACAGCAAAGGGATACTTACATGGGGAGACTTTTCAATGCATTGATCTCCCACTTTGATTAGAGCAAGGTTGGCATGAGGCAAGATGTAGGAGGCTAACCAAGAAGGATGGAGAAAATCTAATGGACCAGATAGGGATCTCTTTGACTCTAGTTTATGTCATTGGTGTTTGTCTATTCTTGGATTCAGATATGTTCTAGTAAACAATATTCCATTGGTGAAGTTCCTTTGCCCTTGAGTGCCGTTAAGAGTCCATAGTCAATACTTGCTGAAAATGTGAACAAAAAGTCAAATATGTCTTATGTGCGAAATGAGGATATAGTAATTTGTAGGTCAATACTTAAATAAATCTGTCATTTCAATTAGGGTTGAATACATTAGCCTACTTCAGGGAAAATCAACAATTTGACAATTTTGATTGGGGTTAAATACATAGACCAAGTTAAACCTTGTCCAAAAATGATATGGAGACATCTAAGGGTACAAAATTTGGACAAGTGAACTCACCAAGGGTGGAGATAAGTGAAGGAAAAGCATGATAAGGCTGATTGAAGGCAATGAGAGGGCATGAAGGAGGACAAAGCATAAGGACCTAGGGACCTACTAACTACAAGCTTACTTGAGCCAAGCCCGCCCCAATCATATTTGGAAGGTCAATGCAATACAACTCTGGATAATAAAAAGCACTAGTAAAACATTTTTTAATTTTATACACGTATCTTCAAAAAGCATTTGGGCAAAGTCAATGGGGTGTTAGGCATAGTGTTGATGCTTGGACTTGGAAAAAATTCAGCAATCCGTTTTTTTTATTTGAGCTTGGATTGGTGGAAAACATCGTGGCCAAAACTTGGCAATTAAAAATATAATATATACAAAAATGTTATAACTTATTTTTTTTGAAATTTTCAAGTTGATTTTCTTATTTTTTCACATACTCAGCTGAGGTTAGTCGAGAATTACAATTTTTTTGAAACTCACAAGTCTCATTAGTTAGACTAGCCAAATTTGTGAGTTGAGGCTGCAAACTTACCAAGCCTGATTTGGATTTGGATCTGTGAGTCATCATTGAGACAAGATTTTAGTTTAATTCAAGAAGCTCTTACACAAGATGAGATTTAACTTAATCAGCAATGGTAGGGATCTTCTTAAATAACAAAGGCTCTATAACTTAAATATATGCTTGTAGGTCAATAAGAAAAAACAATTATAAAAGATTGAACTTGGTTCTTGTATTCTTTTGGTGCTAGGGGAGAAGTTAATTGCCATACTCAAAGCCATAATGCAATCCAAATTCTAAAATTGACATGTGGAATTAATTGGTTTTAAAGGAATTGCCATGGTATAAGACCTGAATTAAATTTTTCCATTTGTGTAAGAATTATGTGATATAAAGTGTGTCAAGATATGACTCACTAAATCCTCACCTTGATGAATGTACTTTCAATAGAGTGTTATCACCAGAGTTGAAAAACTTGCCAAATTGAAAAACTCACCAAGCCCAAAAAACTCGACTTGCCAAAAACTCGGCAACTTAGAAAATTGCTTAAATTTCATTAAAAACACATTTTTTTTGCAAAATTCAATGATAATATGCATCCAATGAGTCAATAAATGAATACATAAAAGAAACAAGTTGAGTCTAGTTGTATTTGATTGATTTGAAAGCAAATTGGGTACAAAATGGCATCCTCATGTGGAATGCGCTGATGCTGATAGTCTGAAATAAAATGAAAATAGCAAATTGCTTTTGTAAAACTGAAAGTAAATACTACATTAATATATTTTACAAATTTACATCTTCCTCTTTCCCATGTCTAGTGAAAACTAGGGGAGAGGTAGAACTAGATGATATTATAGATGAAGACTTGTAGGCAAACTTGGAAACTTGGACTTGGAGAGTACCTAGAAAATCAAATGAATTCAATGGGAGTTTGAGGGCAATGCCCCCGTGGGGGTTTGGGGGCAACACCCCCAGTCGGGTTGAGGGGCAGCACCCCTTGTGGGGTGTAATATGTAAATTTTAATGAACAGATTATATGCACAGAAAATTAATTAAAAATCAGACAATAACACAGCAGATACCCTGGGAAAACCCTCCTCTTGAGGGAGAAAAAACCCAGCAACAATGATCTCTTTTATATATATATATATGATGACAACAAATTTCTTTACAATGAGGCCAATTATAAGAACAATCTTCAGCACCAACAGAAGATACAACTACAGATAATAATCTGTACTTCTCAATTTCCAAATCTGCCTTTAAGGAAATCGCAATCTGCTCTTGAAGAGATTCTGACTCTGCTCTTGATAATATTTGCACTTGAATAAGATGAATGAATCGAACTTGAATGAATACAAATGATAAGTGAACTCCCATATATACAATTTGAAGAGGCACCTCTTTCTATGAAGCAAGTCGGCCAAACAATAAGTATATATTTCTTTACAAATAAATATGACCAATAAGTGATAAGTCGTCCTCATAGATAATCGCGCCAATGATGAGGGAGGTCGGCCTTGGACGAGTCTCTTTATTTCTTTAACAAATTCGTTGCCATATATATATAAATTAAATAGCCACATAGCTATTATTTAATTTATCAAGCTGGAACATTTTATTGACGCTGTCTATTATCCTTAACATAATATAAGACCCCAAATATTTTTTTGTTTTTGATTTCTAACTGCTGTTTGATGTTTTTCTGAGTTTGTTTGTTTGGTGATTCTCATATGCCATTCATGAATAAAGCATGCCATATATATATATAACAGATTCGCAAAGGATAACAACTGAAAGCTTGCTTGAAAGATATTATTCAGCCCTTCAATATTCAGATTTCAATAACAAGTAATGGAGCAGATTTACAAAGCTTTATCAGAAATAATAATAGATTTTCAGACCTGGAATAGTGAAGCATAACAGCAAGTATAAAGCTCCTAGCAGAAAATATTAGAATCCCTTCTAAGCACGCCTTTCACCAATGAGGAGAGCACACAATACCAAGCCAACTCGCTATGGATTCTCCTTCAACAGCTACAGGAACGACTTGCAGCACTCAATGTATGGGCGTCTAGTATTCATGAAGACACCCAAAAGTGGCGCTAGCAGCTAGGGGACGACCTAGCTCATAAAATCCAAATCCCCTTCAAAAAATACAAGCTTATGCTTTTTGGAAACGCCTTGATGAGAGCAAGCCATAGAAACAATACCCACATGAATATCTTGAGCCTTTTGAAAGATATAAGCAAAATGCAAGTTCAGGTCCAGAACTGAAAAGGCCAGAGAATGATAGAAACACACCAAAATCTCCAAGAAATCCACACCCCAAAGAGAGAAAGCAATCTCAAACCCGAAACCAAACTGAAACCTCAAAATTGCTGGAATATCTTCTTTCTCGTAGTCTGTAATTCTGCAACTTGAAGCACAAATGTGATTTTTGGATGAAATCACCCTTCTACCAGCTAGGGCAGGTCTTGCACTGTTGAAACTAGTCCTAGATATCGAGGGTTTTCGTCCTCAACTCTAATTATCAGAGCTCTTGTCGAAAAACCAACATCTCCTTAAGTAGCCAAATCATCCATGAAGAATGAAGCTTCAAAATGAACTTTTAAAGGTTCAATAGCAAATTAGGGCGACCACCAAGCCTTAAACCCTAAGCCTCTTTCAAATCTATGCCTCAAGATAAAAGCTTATGAATTTATTTTAATTCTTTTGGCTTCATCCTTTGCCCAGGCGTCCAACCCTTAAATAGCATTCTAAATCACTTTTGAAGCTTAAAAACAACTTAAAGTTATTAACAAGGCGCCCAAGGTACTCTTTTAATGTCTCCCTCACCCTCAACGTTAAAATATAAAGTTAATAATAATCCATTTTTGAAGAGGAGAGCAAATATTTAAATACTTCAACCTTAGAAACTGATGCCTCAACTGAAAAAGCTGTTGAGTGGTAACCCTGATGTTGTACCCAAAATAATTTTTTTGGCATTCTGTATAAATTGAGCTAAATCTTATTAAAATGCCGTTAAAAGTCTGTTTTAGGTCAAACCAAACATAGGGTCTTTGTGGGTTTCTGTCAAGGAACACGTGCAAAATTCTGAAAATTTGAAAATCAGGGTTTTACGCCCCTATTTTTAGGGAAACCCCCGAAAATAGGACCTTCCCAGAAACGATTGAAAATGATTTTGATAGGATTAAAAGGCTTCATGATCATCATTGGTCAAGTCAGAATCATCAAAAGACATGTTTTACTCTGGTGGGTCTATTTCTATTTTTCAGGAACAAAGTTCCGCAACCATTAATGGCAGATTGGCTAGTACCAGGTGCTGAAAGCTAAGCTTCAAAAGCTTCAACAAAGAAACCATGGCGAAAATGCTTAAAAATGCGATGGAGGGATTTTCAAAAATGAAAAATACTGAAAATTGACTAAGTCTGGGATTTTCAAAAATGAAAAATGCTGAAAATTGACTAAGTCTGGAGAATGCACGCCTTGCTGCCAAGAGGAGGCTATGCAGTCAAATGCCTTAGTCATTTTCCCAAACACCATACACGATGAACGTGAGACATGAAGAAATGGTGATCTTCGACGAAGGAGTTTTCTGAAACTGAAAAAGGTCAAAATTTGACTAACTCTGGAAATGCACGCCTTGCTGCCAAGAGGAGGCTATGCAGTCAAATGCCTTAGTTTGGAGAATGCACGCCTTGCTGCCAAGAGGAGGCTATGCAGTCAAATGCCTTAGTCATTTTCCCAAACACCATACACGATGAACGTGAGACATGAAGAAATGGTGATCTTCGACGGAGGAGTTTTCTGAAACTGAAAAAGGTCAAAATTCGACTAACTCTGGAAATGCTACGAAGGAGAAATCATTTCATGAGACAAAAAGAGCCTTTTTCAAGCAGGAGCGCCCTTGATTCTTAAGGGTCAAATGCAGCCTGATGAATCATCCAAGGCAGTCATCCTCGGCGTTCACCTGTTGGCTTGACAACGAAACAAATAGCTAGGTCATCTGATGAATTGATCATAAGCAGTTGTCGACGAAGCAAAAAGAGGCAGTTGACGAAGTATCAAGAAACGGCTGTCGAAAGTGAAGATCGAAGCAAAAAAGAGCCTTTTCAAAAGAAAGGCTCCCTTCTTTTTGGACCTCCAGATGCTAATAAACGACAAAAAGTTTCCCAGGACAACCTTCTCAGCCTAGTTAGATCTCAATGATGCAACTGAAAGCACAGACATCTGACAGGACAGTCAATAGATAATCAGGATCAAACTGGGCAACTTTTCAGATAAAAATAAACTTGCTAAAGGACAAAAGCGCCCTTTCCAAGGAGGGGCGCCCTTGAATAAAGAAACCCTAGAATGAATTCCAAGTTTTCTGAATTCAGTCATCTTCGGCAAAACGGAGCTGGCTACCTGGCGAGATATCAAGCGAAATCATCTGATTCTCTGATCAACAAGAAATCCAGATCAAAGCACGAGAGGTCATTTCAAACGACTAAAGAACGAAGATTGAAAATTCACCAAGGCATAAGCAAAAGAGCCCTTTCTTGGAAAAGGCGCCCTTCCTTTTGAAGCTATAAACTCAGCTTTTTAAAATCATGCCTCCTAGGCACTTCTCTTCAGGTCAAATCCAACTCAGCGATGAATGTGTCGGCAACATCTCAGGATCAACAGATCAGGGTAAATTCAGGATCAAACTGAGGTCATTTAGGAGAGAAAATAATGAAAGAACTTGCAAAAATCAAAAGGGACGCCTTGAAGAAGTCAAAGGTCAAGTTGTTGACTAAAGTCAAGATATTTTGAGTTAAACTTGGCTAAAACACTCCACTATTAGTGGAAATCACCTTTTTGAACTTCAGATCAAGCCAAAACCACTTTTGATCATGAGTTAGATCCCCAAACTTGTGGATCTAAGGCTTGAGCTTATATAATCAAGGTATAGGCGTCCTACTTCATTATTTCATTGCAGGTTAAGGATCAAGAACAGCCACAAGCTCTCAAGGACGCCGTTGACAGATCTGGACAGGGTTTTCATCCGTTGTTCAATATTTCTTGCAGATCTGAAGCAGAAGAAGATTGCTAATTTGAGGATTGAATTCAGAGACAGATTTTCTCAGGGAGTCAGATAAAAACCTCCAATCCATCTTCTGTCTACTTCCTCTCTTCTTGTCTTAGGTCTTCTTGCACATTTCAAAAAGGTGATAGGCTACATCAGATCAGATCAATTGGGTAGATCCAACATAATTTTCCATAGAGACCCATCTCGTCAAATTTCCGAAAATCAACAAACTTGCTGCCCCTATTTTGGGGGGTTTTTCCGAAAAAGTTTCAGAATCAAAATTCTAAGGAACTGGGCTTGTTTAGCATTGAAGCACGAACAAAACCCATGTGCCAGACTTTTTCCGGAAAAATACTTCTCGGTAGGGCGCTATTTTTAGGGGTTTTTCAGAAGTTCTCTGAACACGTCCGTGTTTACAGTCAACAGGCGAGTTCTTCTTCACAAAATGACAATTTGGCGTCCTTGGGCTCCAAGTGAACAACCAGACCTTGCACCAGCAACTCTCCAACCAGATCTTACACACATTGCTGGAGAGCAAACGGACATCATCAGCAGTCTGCGGATCTTTATCTTTGAAAAGAATACATCTCCCGCTCAGTGGAGAGCTACAGCAATTACTCTGGACGAAGAAGAAAGAAAAGTTGATCTTGTAGCAGAAAGACCAGTTTTACCATCTCCCACGTGGCAATAAGCACCTTAGCTTGCCAGCTGCGAAGAGATCATTCCAAGCATGGAGCCGACAAAAGTTACCAAGAGCAACAACTTGCACAAGAAGAGGAGATGGCATGTCATCAAAGCATTGACTATCCGAAAATAGAAGAAGTCAACACATAGATCAAGGAGCTGTTGACCGGAAGTGATGATGAGGTGTCAGACACCTAGGAAGGACGTCCTACCCTCCAAGTGGCATTTATGATACTTGAGTTTGACTTGATGCCTCTTTCCAAGTCAACTCAAGAAGGCATTAAATGTAGTTGGAGTTAACTTGATGCCTCTTTCCAAGTTAATTCCATATCCCATAAATCATGCATTATCAGATCCCACTGATTAAGGATGTCTAATCGGCTTCCATAATTTGTGGATCTTAGATCTCCACTAAATGTGGATGTCTATTTTGGAGGGATACTTTACATTAAAGTTCACCTTTAGTTTACTTTCAATCAACTGAAGTAGTTTCCAGTTGACTCTTTGTTTGCTTTCAGTTAACTGAAGTACTTTTCCAGTTGACTGCTTGTTCCCCCTTTTTAGGAATAAATCTTGCTAATTGTTTGGCAAGAACTCATTGTTAACTCAAGGAGATTTTGGGGTTGCCCACTCCTTTGAGTTCTATAAATAAGAGCCTTGGGCTCATTGTTTGTTTAACTTTTACTTGCTATGCAAAATTGCTGCGCCATTGTTGCCAACAGCTTTGAAAGCGGATATTTGTTCACTCTTGGATGAGAGTTTCATTGGTAGATTGTAATTGTGCATGATTTCGTGCCTTTGCTATCCCAACCTTTGTAATTCGTTGATGAAGCTTTGAAGAAGAATATCAGAAGGCGCTTGCATTTTGATCATCCTATTTGAGTTATGTCTACGTCTTGTATCTAATAACTTGTTGTTTCATTTCCCTCCTCGGATAGGGGTTCCTCCTCCTTGGATATTTGTCATTAACAGTTGTCGTTTGTTGTTGTTTAATGTATTGTACTTCAATCTATACTTCGGATAGGGGTTCCTCCTCCTTAGCAAGATTGTTGGTCAAGACATCGTCAATTTGTCGTTTCTTGTAAACCATTTCCTAGCCCATACCTCGGATAGGGGTTCCTCCTCCTTGGCAGGTCTCAGATCTAGTTTACCGTAAAGAGTGTTTGCTTGTACCAACCTTATCCCGGTGTATTCTCGAGAGTTCAGAGCCTCGGTCATATTCTCAGGAGACGGCAAATTCAGGTGATCCAACCATCCATTCCCGCTCCTTTACCCTCATGCTCTGTTTACCTTGAAGGTATTGGATAGATTAAAAGCTAGAATAGTCGTAGTTAAAATCTGCCGAAACCAGAGGAAAAGCTTAGCTACGACGCATTGTGTTTGTGCACCCTTGTGTCCTACCGCTGAAGTACAAAAAAGATAGGAACCTTAGTTAACCATTCCCATACTTATGCATTGCTTTTAGCAGAGAGGGACTTCTCCTCTTTAAATAACGAAGAAGTGTTGCAAAACATTTGAAATAGCTGAACGTTTACAATTAGCACTCCAGAGGTGCTAAT
Source organism: Sequoia sempervirens (assembly GCA_007258455.2). Lineage (NCBI taxonomy): Eukaryota > Viridiplantae > Streptophyta > Pinopsida > Cupressales > Cupressaceae > Sequoia > Sequoia sempervirens. Next base: position 217,156,540 of record VDFB02075321.1, on the reverse strand, counting down.
TTAAACGCCAATACCTGACTAGGTCCAGCTTACCCAAAATGACTTACTAATTTTAGAAAGTACTAAAAATAGTAACTTGTGCCAAAGACTCAAGCCGGAGAGAAACTAAGATGCTCAAAGGGCTCACTGAAGATTGAAGCTCAGTACTAGACCCCCTGCTAAAAATAACACTTACTAAAAATAGCAAGTTTATCTAAATCGGACTAATCCAAAAGAGGACACTAGAAATGGGGACATTACATGGGGGTTTGGGGGTGGGGCTAGTACCCCCAGTGGGGTTGAGGGGTAGCTCCCCTCGTGGGGGTTTGGGGGCAATGCCCTAGGCGGGGTTGAGGGGCAGTGCTCCTCGTGGGGTTTGGGGGAAATGCCCCTAGTGGGGTTGAGGGGCAGCACCCCTCTCAAGGTTCAGGGGCAGAGTCCATGACGTGCTCCCTGTCGCAGTATAGGGTGGGCTCGAGGGGTGGAGCCCCCACCACCAAGCCCAAATTAAGACCTCTAAAACCACACAAACCTTCATTGTGTACATCATTTTGCATTAACAGAAAAATCAAATTAAGACCATCAAAGCCACACAAACCTTTATGGAACACATCATTTTGTTGAGCAAAAAATGAATTGAAATTGCCTTTATTTTGGCCGCAACTTTCTTTTTGCTAAGAGGTTGAGTTTTTTTTTTTTAGAACTCTCTGAGTTTTTTTTTAAAACTCGCCAAAAACTCGGTGAGTTTTTCTAGTGAGTAAATGGCCCAAAAACTTGGCCAGCCAAAAAACTTGCCGAGTTTTTCATCTACGATTATCACTATAAAATAAGGTTTTGAGATTTGAAGGTACCATATTAGATCTACATGCATGTTAATGTCATTTGTTGATGAAACTTAGAAAAATATAAGAAAATGTTGAAAAGGCAAGTAAACAAGTTAAGTGGGCCCCAATATGTTGTATAATAATGAATAAGAGAAATGATTTGTACTGATGTCCACCAATAACCAAAGTAGTTCAATGTGATTTGGAAGTACTTCTAGTTACAATAGAAAGGTTCTAGAGTAAAAATGAAGCCTAGGTATTGAGACAATGACTAAGACAAAAATTTTAAAAACAAGGGGATGTACACCAAGCGTGGATAAACGCTTGCCATAATATACAAGTGAAAATGTTAATGGCCAAGCAAAGAGAAGATTCCTTAAGGGAAAGACAAAGTAGAAGATAACCAAAGGTGAAGATTGGGTTTGAAAATCAACACGATCACATTTGTTTCAATGCTCATAGACAATGAAGAGTAACCAACTTTTATTACCACTAGTATGGTACTAATTTAGGAGTTGATGATATCAATAGGAGAATGTCCTAGGCTAAGTGAGGCTTGATTGGAAAATCCTAGGAAAAAGTTGGATATTTCCATGCTAGAGTAGATTTATGTGGATGATATATGTCTCTAGTTGAAGGATCTTTGAAAAGCATGTTACAAAGGTTGTATAGGTTAAGAAAGAAATTATGTGCACCTCTTGATGAGACTTTCTTTTCTCCTTTCAATAGATGCTACAAGATTGACTAGATTATACATGGTTTTTGGATAGCATTTTGGAATTGCAATAGTGCTTTTGTAGATTCTAGGAAGGCCTTTGACTTGGTCTTGAGACATATTTTCTAGAAGTTGTGTAACATTGGTGTCTTTAATTCTTTCATTGTTGTTGTGAGGCTCTATGCGGTGGCTATTGGCCAATTTTGGATTTCCATGAATAATTTGACTCTTTCCATCATAGTAGGTCACAACATATGAAGATTTCCCTTGGCTAGATGATGGTATGCTCTCACTAGTTACAAATTGAGAGTGGTAACCTTATCTTGTGGGGTTAAAAGATTTTACATATGTACTCCCTCCAAGATGTAGAAAGAATTTATTTTCAATCACCCTATCAGCTATGGGGTCCATGGGAGATGCCATTGTTCATACAAAGATTCATGTTGTTTTTATCCATTTCTTCTAGTGTCCCGATTAGAGGTGTTTGGTTCCTGTTTTGGGAGGCCATCATTCTCAGACATAGATACTTATAGGGGAACCCTAGAGTTGTCAAAATGATTATTGCCTTCATTCAGCCTACTACAATGGTTGGGAATGGTAAATACCTGTTGTATACAACCTATTCGCATTGAGATGGGAACAAATTAGCAAGTTGATGTTTGTTTTGTGACTTTTTTCTGTTGCTACTAGAGCATTCTATACCTCCTTGTCTCAGTCTAGAATCTAGATAGAGTGGATATACTTTGTTTTAGTGATAGAGGGCCTTCCCCTTGTTTGTAAGATGGGTAACAAATATAGATGTGCTTTAGTAGTTTTTTCTCTAAACCCAAAGGTTCATCAGTTGTAGATGTTAGGAAGGGATCTAAAGAAAGTATGTAACTTTCTAGTATTTTTTGAGCCTGCCCTCACTTAACCATGGACTTTCTTGAGTATTATTAGAGCCTACATTGGTTGTTTCATGGTGATAAATGATGATATTGTTGGTTATTCTAGTCTAAGACTTGCTACAAACATATAATATTATTGGTCCCGTGTTATGGTTTCTTGCTTCCATAAATTTTAAAACAAGCGCACTTGAAATAGTAGAATTCTTTCATATACTAATTGCAGCCTAGTGAAGTAAGTCATTTGCTCTATTCTACTAGAAGTTGCCTTAGTTTCCATTGTCTTCATTCACAGTTGATGGCAGTTTTAACAATCTTCTCATTTCATTGTTTTGCTCATTATATATCCCGCACCTACCAACTTTTAGTAAAAGTTTTAGAATTTGAATAAGACATTATTTTCTTTGTGCTCTTTAATCATAACCTTGCTTGGCCCATGGACTTAAAATAATATTCTTTTTTCCCGAGTTCATGCTTTGTGCACATGGTCTATTTTGAGTTTATGTTGGTTTTTGATGTATGGCATTTTTTTATTTTTTCTTTTATAAGCCATTTGAAAATGGGATTTCTTATGGCTTTTGCTCAATGATTTGGTATTTGTACTATTTCTCATCTTGAGGGGTAAGTGTTTTATCATTATGCAAATTTCTTGAATGGATTTTGGTTTCAGAAATATTTCATGCCATCTAATGCTTTATTACTGTTAGATATGTTCTTTTCTTTGTCACAATCATAAATGGCACTTCTCTAAATTTTTCTACAAGAAAATTAGTATCATATTACTTGAAAGAATATAGTTTATGTAGCGCTCGGAAAAATTAAGAGTGTTTTCAATCCGTTCAAATCAGTATAAAAGGGAAATTAAGACTATTTTCAATTTATTCAAATCATTATAAAAGATTTCCAAGTAATCAACATTGTTCATAACACTTCCGAATGAGCTTAATAAAAGAGAATTTAAATTGCATTTCATGTATAATAATAATATCAATGTAATGTATCAAGTTTATACAAAGCATAAGTATTTCAATGACTTTTCTCCTATACATATATTCAACCATACTTGGAAAAAAATCAACAATTCCAATAGAAACATCTTTTCTATGCTAAGTCATAAAACTTTAATTCCTTAAATCAATGTTACATTAGATACTTTCAAATCATACTTCTATTTCAAAGTTTCAACAAAGAATGTCAAATACATATACATTTACAATGGGCTTCACAAGCCAATCCTGAATAATACACAAGTATATTAATAGCAAATAAAACTCGGAACCACCAACCGCCGTGACACCATCGGTCTGCTTGCGAGCTGGGGCCAAGAATGTGATTCAGGCGCCTTTTCCGCCCAACCACGAAGTCCATGACTTCCCCGGGTTCCTTCCTAACTCGAAGGAATCCCCGGCCCTGCATAAAGGAGCCTAGCAACCCGAAACAGTAAAACAGGAGGGAACTCTCGATGCGTGCCTGATGCCTATATGCATTTCTAACATGAGAAATAAACACATTTCTTGCAACAGGAGGTGGCAGAGACTCAAATACATATATGTTTCTAGGCTTTTAAAACAAACCCATCTATTTCAATGGTACAAGTGCTTGGCCAAGCAAAAATAATACAAGTAATGGTAGTTTAGAAAAGGTAATACTACCGTCTCTGTTGGTCCACCTTCGGCACCCTGTCCCGGAAGTTACCACAAGTAAAGTATGAATAAATACCAAAGCAGAAAGTTGTGCATTTTCTGACATGTTTCATACATTCAATTAATTCTAAAAAGAATTTCAAATGTGAATTTCAGAACATCCTTTGAAAGCAAGATTGTAAATTCAGTAGTAAGATTTCGTTTACTCTTTTGAGAGTACTCCTTTTCTGGTTTGGATAAAAGCTCTGTTTTAAAGAAGAACATGCATGTCATAATACTTTTCAGTGCACAATTAGAAAGAAAGATTTAATTAATTTGTTTGAAGGAAACAGTGTTTTCTGTTTTCAGTATGTACTTCTATTCTTTCCAAGTTCAGGCTGACTGATAGTGTAATACCCAATTTTAATACAGGTTTCAGAGTATTAATAATATACTGAAACAGTGCAATTTATTCATAATATCAGAGGTTTGAAAGATAATCTTGCATTCAATTTTTATGTTGTATTCCTTTACTCAGGATTGTACTACTGTAGGTAAGTATATGACAAGGTAATCAAGATGATTTTCAGTTTACATGGTTCTCAGAGACAATTCTGTTCTTGTTCCAGGTTTAACATTTCTGAGATATTTGTGATATTTAACAGAATTCATACCACTTTCTGGAAATGATTTTTCCTGTTTCAACTTGCATTTTGGTATGTATATGCATGGATATATATATATATATATATATGTATGTAAAAATTCATATACAGCTGAGTGTAAATTTTGAAGAAAGAAAATACTGGTTTTTATGACTGTTCAAAAGTTCTCTGGCCGTGCACACAGAATATAAACATTTTACAGGGTTTCCTTACTGGCATTGAGCAACATAAGGGCTCAGGGAAGCCCTTGCCCCTCCCATGGGGAGGGGGCGGGCTGTGAGGGGCTCGCGCCTCCTCCACAGGCCGCGGCCTGTGGAGGGCGCGAGCCTCCCACAGTGCCGCGTCCTTCCCATGGGGAGGACAAGGGATTAAATCCCTTCCTCATTCCTATGGATAACAATTTCAAAACTCAAAATAAGAAGACATTTCGTCCAGTATATCTGCATTCGAATTTATCTCAAAGGCATTTTGAATTTATTTCAGATGACAAGGTTTTTATGTAGTCATTATATGCATATATATATATATATGTATATATGCACGGGAATTCAAATTCCTGTGCATATATATATGTATATATATATATATGTTTATATATATTTCCAATTATAATTGAGAGCAGTTTAATAAATTGCAGATTTTGTAATAGAATGAAACCCTAATTCTGGAAGAAAAGATTGGGTATTCTATATTGCAACAATGAAAAGTAAACTATTACCCAGATGCAGAAACGAAATTGGAAAAGATTTCTCAGTTGTTTGTACTCATATCATGGAATGATGCATTTCATTCCTTCAATTTCCTTACTGCAATTTTTAAATTAAATGAAGGCAAAGTATGAAAAGAACCTGGCAATTTTCTTCTTCAGAGCAGATGCCCAGTAATACCTTCTTGTCGCCTATTTTCCAGAGCTCTCGGATATGACTGAATGGAAGTTCTCTTTTCTCTCTTAAAGCTCTATTCCTCTTTTCGAGGATCATGCAAAGTATTTCCAGATGACAGATAAAATTCTCATGCAAATTCTAAGGATTGCCACATGCCAACAGCATTGTTGGTTTTAAGATAAAATTTCCAGAGCCCAATGTTCTCTCGGGCTGTTCATTCCTTTTTATTTTGGGAAAAAAAAATAACCATAAGCAAACAGAAATATTTCCCTTTTATATAAACCAATTATTTCATTATATGCAAACATAATACTTTTACTTTATTATTTGTTTTGTTTTATTTCTTTAATTTCCTATATATTATATCTCTTTTAAAATCAGGTTTCCTTTCCTTTTCATTGCACAAGGATAAATTAAAATAGAATAAACCATATTCTTTTCATAATTTTTAAGGTTAATTAAACTATATTTTAATTTTGCTATGCTAATCAATTTCAAACATTCACATTGAAAACAGAAATGGCCTAATGCAACTACATGATTTTAAGTGGTGTGTGCGTAATCGAGAGCTTCTCCTCTTTTACCCTGTCGGAAAGCTAACCTTCTTTTCCTCAATCACACTCTTGGCCTTCGATCACCTGCCACTCAAATGCACTCAGGCGTGCAAAAACGAAAGTGTATTAGTATCCAGTATAGAAATATAAATTTAGGCAATAATTAAATCAACATTCCTATTTAGTATCATTTTAATATAAAATGCACTCATAATTCTGAAAGAAAACAATTATTTTTCTACATTTCCATACTCCAAAACATTGTAGTATATTATATTGCTCTAACACGTATCATAATTTGTATATTAAATCCCACAAAGTCATGGTCAAACAGCGTCAAAGTAAGTCATGGTCCAAATAGCATCAAAGTAAGTCATGGTCAAAATAGCATCAAAGTATGAGACGTGATAGTTTATCATGAAAATTAGAACATATAACTTCCCCTTTATTTAACTATTTTGGATGACCGCAAAGCTTCCTATCTACAGTCTTGTAGGTAGCCCTAACATTTATTTCAAAATATCCTGTATCACTTTTATAGCTAGAAAGTGATTTCTATAGTAGGAATCCTTTCCTTGAGGTTGAGGAGTATAAATCTATGATGCTTGTGGCATTGGTATTGTCATTGTCTTGGATTATTAAATATATTATCTTGCAAAATATAACGATCTGAAATGTGAGACCAGCCTGCAAGAATTCCTAGTTAATTCCTCCCTGTTTTGCAATGAACTATCTTCCATAAACATATAATATATTGCATTTTCTCCCTTCATATTTGTTGGCTTGTGTCCAAATTTAGGACTAAGTTTGGTGTTTTACTATTTATGAGGAATCCTTTGAGTCACCTAGTTGCTTTAATAGGTCTTGTTTTAAGTGTTTTCCCATTGCATGTCTTGTACTTGTGTTATCCTTGAGTTGTGGTGTTTGATGAACTATCTTGCCTTATTTCCTTCTGTGGTAGTAAGGTACCATAAGGCTTATTTCTGTGGTAGTATGCCTCATTGGCTTGTCTTCAATGACTTTGCTGTGATGATCCCTTTGGCATGCAGTGATCAGAGGTGTATTGTACGCAGATTTTGATGTTGTAGTGGTATCCCTCATGTTTCCTTGATCTTTTGTAGTGGATATTGATGTTGGATTGGCTCAATTTACTTGTCAGCACCAACAAATTGGCTTTGCTACTAGGGAAGGTTTGATCCTAGTTCTTATATTTTGAAAACCTCAACAATCTTAGTGAAATGGTTGTTTGTAATTTGTGTTGTGTGGTTAGTAGTACGCCAACTTGGTGATGTATCTCTATTGTGGTAGATGTGTTTGGCCTGCAATAGTGTTCATTTGCCTTTGTGGTGCGTCCCTTGCCCACGTAGCCATTTCTCAGGTGGTGGTGCTCTTATGGATATATGGTGATTGGTCTTGTATGTTGTAGCCGCATGTGATTATTTGGTCATATATGCTCTTGCAGCGGGTTCTTGTTAGTGGTGTGTTGTGGTTTACATGGTGACTCCAGCTTTCATTTGTTTGTGGCCCTTGCATTTCTTTAGCCTCATGATGGTGCAAGTTGTTCCTTGCATCCAATCTATCTTGCTTCCATGTATGTTTACTTACTTTGCTAAACACTATTCATTCTCACCTACCTTGTCATGTCTTGTGTGTCTAAAGTTGCATATGAAAATAATAACTTTATGGACACTTTTGTGAGTGGTTGGTGTGCCTTCTTAGCATCAATGGCATTTCTTTAAGCCATTGCGAAGATCTGAAATGTTGGTTCTTGTTTCACTGCTACGTTTCAAGCCTTGTGTGTGTGGATGGTAGGATTCTCATATTTCAAATATTCTTCGTTGACATGACAAATAGTTTAGGTTGCATACTAGGTGGCCTTTCACATTGTTTTGCAGTTTTTACATGTTGTTGGTTGTCCTTGTTCCTTTGCAATTATGAAGGCATGATCTAAGTGTTTCACAATGTTGATCTTGCGTGATCCCAGATATATATCTTTCTTCTCCAAGGTGTTGATCCTCTTACATGATGTTGTACGTCCCTTGGTGACAATATGGCACAAGTTTGAATTTCCCTTCCTAATTTGAGTTAGCTGAATGCTGTATATTTGATACTTGCTGAGGGAAAATGGTTGGTTGTTGGCACGGTTGTAGAATAAAGAGAAGAGAAATGTTATAGAGTTTGTCTTGTGACTTGTATTTGGCTGAGCATTGTGATATTGAATGTAAGAGCTTGGTTTCATTATCAAAGGTTTCATTGCTATTGTAACCTATTTGAGGAATGAATTTAACATGTAGATTCTAACCATCTGATTGTCTCCACAAATATTTTGTATCCTTTTGATGGTCCTTCTGATGTTCTTAAACATAATTGATGATTTGTGTTGTCTTTAATTGGTTTGTCAATGAGAGGGCAGTAAAAGTCCTTGCAAACATTTTCGTGAGGTGTCCTATTAGTGGAAGGAAATTTGAAGCCATAATAAACTATTTTCACATAATACCATGAGAGAAAAATATGCAAGCAAGTATTTAGAATCCACAATGCAATAGAATAGACAAACATACCATCAAGATGACACAAGGTGTACCCTAGGAAAACCCTCAAAAGAAAAAACCCAGCCTCCAAAAGCACTTACACACTCAATTTATTATCTCATGAACAAAGATTACAATACTCTTGCATAGTCTCCATGCAAGGATTTTGGAACATCAAGATCCCTAATTGCACTCCATGTGAAAAAGAAAATGAGAATCATATAACTACACATCTCAATCCATGCTTTGTCTCCTCACATATGCAACTTACACAAGACACTCAATCCAACCTTAGCCAACAAGCCAAAGGTTATGATAGCCAACCTTAATAACTGCTAATGTGATTGCTTTTGTAGAAACAAGCTTGCAGAAAGCCACCAAATAGTATTATATAAACCATGTGCGTCTAAATGACGAGCTTACAAAACTATGGCTCCCTCATTTATTTTTTGGTACTAAGTTTTTCCTTTTGGAACCAAGTTTTTCCAATATTAAATATTTTTCCGATGTGCAACCCACATTAAATATTTATCCCAATGTTACATACGATATACAAAGTGACCCCAAAAATGTCTAACCCATGTGATGCACACATCCCTAGATTCCCTAGGTGCACCATAAATAAAAAATGATTTTACACTGCAAACATTATACAAGGTGCATAATGGACCCTTTTCCCAATAATTAGAGCTACATAGGAAGCATGTGAGATTTTGATGGTTTATTAAGATTATTTATGTGGTTGAACATCATTTACTCGTAATCTTTGGGTGTAGAGCCTAGCTCATGTGCAAGACAATTTTGAGCATTGTGTAATATTCACTTGTAGGAAGTTGGAGTTTCCTAGAATAAAGTTAACAAACAGTGGAACTTGGAATGCCATTCACAACAAATTAAAAATAAATCAATTGCTAAGATTTTAAAATTCCCATGAAAAACTATCCTCTAGCTCATTTGGGATGTTTTGGGTGCTAATTGAGTTAGTGTGGGCATAGGCAATGCTGCAATACCATCTATAGTGGTAGGTCCAAGCTACTGATCTGTGCGAGACAGATTTGAGATATATCTCTTAAAATACCAAAGACCATTAGGTGTTAATATAGTAGCCTTAAATGGCGTCGCCATGATTTTTTAGTTGAAACATGTTTTTTCCTAATTACATTGCAATGCAATTTTTTCCATTCTTATTTTGAGAATAGAAAGCTAATAAATCTTGTACATATTATTGCATTCTTTTACTTCATATCAACTTCATAATGTTGTTTTCATTTTGTTTACAGAATGTGATATACGGGCGTGTCTCAATACTCTTCAATTTCTGAAGAGAAAAAAAGAGATTTTAAATGTGGTAAGCATGTTATTATTTCATTGTAATGTGTTTTGTTCATGACATATGATAGTTCCTTGGAAATATCCTTTCTGCTTCTATGTAATCTAAGCTTTTATTGAGTGTGATAATTATTCAATATACAGGTAGATGTTGGTTCTCAGGTAGTTGGTCGAAAAGATATGACCAGCAGTATTTTTGACATTTGGAAGGAGGTAGTACAATATTCCATAAATTTAGTGCATGTTTTTATTTCCTGTTATATTTTCCTCAATTAAGTGTAAATTTTTTGTCACCTAAGGATTTGATTTCATATCTTCTGTTGGCTTGAATGGGCTTCATAACATACATCATGCAGGTGTTACAAAAGCGAAAGTCCAAATTTCAAGGACCTACAATGAATAGCAGCAAACAAGGAGTTGAGAATTTTATACGACTTCATGACATCTTTTCTAACCAGTAAGTATTTATGTTGTCATCTATATTCTTTTAGCTCTATGATCTCCCATAGTTCTTTACCATTTTCTCTTCCTATCAAGTCATACTCAACTTTTGAATGCTAAGACAGTAAAATGCATGTTGTAGTGGTGATTATGAGTTGGGGGTTGAAGGAATTCATGAGAATTTTCTACATGTGAGGTACCATGATTCAGCAATGGAGAAGACTGTATGTACTACATGCTTGGTCTAATTTTTTGCAATCTGTTTGTTCATATGTTATTTTTAATCTTCATGAGCTAGTCAGATGTGTTAAAAGTCTTTTCAAGTTTTAACATATCAACAATATTTTCATGTCATGTATAGGTCAAGTGTCTTGATTTTTTCTGTGACTCAGATCTGCTTAGTCAGCGTATCATGCGATCTCAGCATTTTTTTCTTAATGGTATGCTAAAAATCAGAGCTTTTTGTTCATTTATTTGATCCTCAAACTGAATGGTTCAAAAGTCCTATAACATGTAATACTGAGATGCCTATACTAGAATTTGCGTCACAAGGAAAGGTGTCTCACAGAGTTTCCTTGATTGTACTTGTTGTGTGAAGTATATCAGCCTTCAATCATTGTTGCTATTCATTGTCTAATAGCCCAGGTTGAAAAGCCAAATGTTGAATGGCCAAAGTCACATCAAAGGTTTGATTTGATTACTGTCATAATAGTTATTTGTGCTTTTTGAGATCATCTTATGTGGTTCTTCAATCTGTCAACTAATTCCTTGTTTGCGCAAATTCAGGTGCAGGACAGTTTTGTCTGAAAAGAAAGATTTATTGAAGTCATGGTTGAATAGCATTTCTCCAACTATTTCAAGATTTCTCTCATTTAATTCAATTGTGGAGGATGTTATTACTTCGTTGCTGTATATTTTGTCACCTCCATCTTTAAAGCCGGTGAGTAATCAAGATCATTGCACCTTACTTAATTGTTATAGAATCTTATAAATTAAAAGCAGTTTTAAGAGCTTCACAAATTTATATAAAGCAAGCCTATGAATTAAAATAGGAGAAAGTAATTGAAAGGAAAAATATTGAAAAGCCAGTATTTCATATGGATTAATGATATTTCTTAACATCTAGGTTTGTTTATTTTAATTGCATTGGCAATCAACTAAAGAATAATGTAAGTTAGGAAGAAATATTAAACAAAATAAGACTATGTGGCATGCTGATTGGACTTGAAACTTAGTTTTCTGGATGTGCATAAGTATATGGAAATTGTATGAGATTTGTGGTGAAAATATTCAATGTCATTAAGAATAGGCAAAATCAGTATTTCTCTAAGTTCTGGGAACAGCAATTTTTTTTTTCTGGTTTTAGGCATGGTGAGGGGATGGCTATAATTTAAAAAAAAATGTTTATCAAATTCAAGATACAAAGTACAAACTTACAAAATACAACAATCAGTCTAGCACATTGTCCAATGCAAATGGCATGCCCCACTCCTCATTGTTGAAACTTGCATAGCTTCTGCAACAGGACTCTTCCCAACCCTGCATGGACAGCTTTATCCCCATCAACCTGCATTAGCTCCCCAGGCTCACCATTTCTCTGTGCTGATAGACTGACCATGTACTCAATCCTCTTGCAATCCATGAGATGCAGCTTGCTGCGCATAACCACAAGCTTCTCTGAGAGGTAAGTTTCTTCCTCTTGATAGAGTGAATGAAGTTGTTTGTAGATTAGTTCCTCTCAGCAAGAAAGGAATCACACATCTGTTGTAAGAGCCAAATGGCTAGTGGGCATATGAATGATGGAGGTCCATACAACTATGAACAACTCACTGGATTCTCTTGTGCCAATGTTTCCCTGTCTATCTTTACCAAACTCGTGTAGATCTTGAGTTTGGCGGATGAGGTCCATTTGTATCATGTTAATGCAACATCCTTTGTATTGTACATTTTCTGAATGGCCTTAATGAAGCATTTCTTTGCCTCATTTATAGTTAAAAGTCTTCTAGGTTTCTCCAAATACCACTTCAGGTCAGTGCAAGGGTGGCCATGTGCAAATGAGTGTTCAACTTCTCCCACCTATGCTGATTGATTGGCTGAATATGCTCATCGAGAATTGCAAAATGGCTGTCTCTTTGTCAAACAACAATCTTCATTGGGCCAAGATTGCTGTCAATGCATTGATATGTCATTCCAAGGCTGCAATTGTTAGAGTCCATATATTTGATCAACATGAAAACTGCAGATAGACAGAAGTTATGTATTTGGCATCTAACCATTAATTGTTGCTTTTAGTCACTTTTTTCACCCTTAATCCTTTCTCTATCTTGGACTTGCCCCACCAATTCCACTCCCTTGTCATGATCATTAGTTCCAAAAGCTCTTGCAGTTCAATCATCCTCCCAAATAGAATGAAGTAGGATGCATATATGGTTTCAATCAATTTGATGAATTCCTTATTGGCGAAGGGTTGAAGTAGTGCATGTGAACTGTTGTGATTGTAGATAAATATGTGCATATATATATCATGATTCGGCATACATGTGCAAAACTTTGTGCTATTATGTTAGACATGTATTTGAGTGCTTGGATCTTAGAGCTCGGGGGTGGGCTGACCTCGTAAGAGATTATTAGACCATTGACCACATCTTCACACCTTATGCTGTTATTGAGGAGGTTCATCATCAATTTTCCAGAGTCTTATGTTGTTTTATAGACTTCAAGAAGGCCTTGGACTATTTCAAGACACCTATTTTTCTAGAGAATGCATGATGTCAGTTTTCTTGATTCTCCCATTACTGCAGCTTGGAGGCTCTATGAGATGGTTATTGGTCAGTTTTGTATTTCTCAGTCTTTCCAACTTTGTGAGGGGTTCCATTGGGGTCAAACAAGGATGTCCCATCTCTCCAACCTGCTTTAGCATTTTCATTGACAAGTTGGAGGAGTTTCATTGACAACATACACATGTGGACAATGGTTGTATTTTACATGAGGTGGTTATGGCCATTCTACTTTTTGTACATGATCTCCTCTCTCATTTTTTCAAAGGCTGGCAACGACAAATTGATGCACTTGAATCTTTTCTTGTGAGCTACACCATCTTGTGGTCAACTTTGGTAAAACTAATGTCTAATTTTTAACATCTCCAAATGTTATTTTTCTAGATTCCAATTCTTCAAGTAGGCAACCTTGGAGATCACATTGACTTACACAAACTTGGAAGTCCAATATTCTAGTCCCTTGTTTAGCATTAAGCATACCTCTCATTTGCATCTTTGCAAGGGTTATGCCTCTCTTTGTCTTGGAGTGTCAATGTTTCCAAATCTACTTCCAAGATATATTGTAAAAAATCTGTCTTTTTGACACAATCATCAAGCCTAGTTTTATATGGGTTTGAGGTTCGGGGACCTAGCTTGGGTTCCATTGATTGGGCCTGTATTGAGAGGGTCTCCCATGTTGCATTGCATGGCTTATTGTGTTGGCATTTAAATTAGCACCTCTAGAGTGCTGATTGTAAATGTTCAGCTATTTCAAATGTTTTGCAACACTTCTTCATTATTTAAAGAGGAGAAGTCCCTCTCTGCTGAAAGCAATGCGTAAGGAAGGGAAAGGTAAACTAAGATTCCTATCTTTTTGTACTTCAGTGGTAGGACACAAGGGTGCACAAACACAATGCGCCGTAGGTAAGCTTTTCTCTAGTTTCTGCAGATCTTAACTACGACTATTCTAGCTTTTAATCTATCCAATACCTTCAAGGTAAACAGAGCATGAAGGTAAAGGAGTGGGAATGGATTGGTTAGATCACTTGAATTCACCGTCTCCTGAAAATATGGTTGAGGCTTTGAACTCTCGGATATATGCTGGGATAAGGTTGGTACAAGCAAACACTCTTTACGGCAAACTAGATCTGAGACCTGCCAAGGAGGAGGAACCCCTATCCGAGGTATGGGCTAGGAAACGGTTTACAAGAAACAACAAATTGACGATGTCTTGGCCGACAAGCTTTCTAAGGAGGAGGAACCCCTATCCGAAGTATAGATTGAAGGACAATACATTAAACAACAACAAACGATAACTGTCAATGACAAATATCCAAGGAGGAGGAACCCCTATTTGAGGAGGGAAATGAAACAAGAAGCTATTTGATACAAGACGTGGAAATAACTCAAATAGGTAGATCAAAATGCAAGCGCTTTCTGATATTCTTCTTCAAGCTTCATCAACGAATTGCAAAGGTTGGGATAGCAAAGGCACGAAATCATGCACAATTACAATCGACCAACGAACTCTCATCCAAGAGTGAACAAATATTCACTTTCAAAGCTATTGGCAACAATGGCACAACAGTTTTGCATAGCAAGTAAAAGTTAAACAAACAATGAGCCCAAGGCTCTTATTTATAGAACTCAAAGGAGTGGGCAACCCCAAAATCTCCTTGAGTTAACAATGAGTTCTTGCCAATCAATTCGCAAAAAAGGGGGAACAAGCAGTTAACTGGAAAACTATTTCAGTTAACTAAAAGTAAACAAAGAGTCAACTGGTAACTACTTTAGTTGACTGAAAGTAAACTAAAGGTGAACTTTAATGTAAGTATCTCTCCAAAATAGACATCCACATTTAGTGGAGATCTAAGATCCACAAATCATGGAAGCTGATTAGACATCCTTAATCAGTGGGATCTGACAATGCATGATTTGAGGGATATGGAGTTAACTTGGAAAACTCCAATTACATTTAATGTCATCTTGAGTTGACTTGGAAAGAAGCATCAAGTCAAACTCAAGTATCATAAAATGCCACTTGGAGGGTGTAGGACATCCTTCTTTGGTGCCTTTACAGCTCACCATTAATCAGCAGTGTCTCTATCCATTCGTTGACTTCATCAGCCTCTGGGGAGTTAATGCTCTGTAGAATGATGACGTGGTGTCGCGGCATTACCTCACCCATTGTGAGTTGATTCCCGAAGTCTATACACTGAGATGCTGCCTCTTCGAACTTGGTTGATAAAGCTACTACCTTAGCCAGCTTGCAACCATTTGGATTATCAAGAAAGGTACTGTGGATGACGTCTCTGAACTGATTCTGCATAGTGACCATCTCGATGTATTCTCCTCCTTCACGCTGATATTCCATGCAAGCGAATGATATTACCAACATTCTTGCGAAGTTGATAATAGTGGAGACCACCCGTTTGCAATCAAACAACTCTACTGAATGGGCATCATAGGCCTTCACCTTTTATGCCAACTGTTCTTTCCAAGCAAAGAGATGTTGCTTGTTTTCCTCGGAGTAGATTGATTGATACGCCAATTGCAAATCTGCAATTGTGCTCTTGTCTTCTAGCCTCTTATTTGCATTCTTTGTTCTGATTGCTGGATCTCCGCACGAAGTCCATGTGCTCTATCCCGTAACTGGTATAGGTTTGCCAGTATACATCTACCCTTGAGAACAAACTCTTCCACTTGATCTCTCAAGTGTTTGCCATATGTTATCAATTGTTGATGATTTTGTTCTGCGGGAAGATTTGACAATCCTGCTGGTAAGGCTGAGACGTTTGGGGTGCCATGCATCGAGCTGGTTATGTATGACCTCAGTTGCTGATTTTCAGCCTTTAAGGCTGCTTTTTCTTTTCCATCCTTGGCCATTCTTTCTTGTGCGCTCATCGAAGCTATTCTGAGAAGGTCTGCCTCCACTTGTCATGTAGTCTTCCCGAGGTTAAGTTGAGACAATGTGTAGTCTTCTACTTGTACCTCATGTATGCTTTTCTCTACTGGTGGGGCAGCAGTCTGTTGTACCCAAACCAAATTTTTTGCTTCATCAAGGCATTTTGTATAAAAGAGTCTAAACCTTGCTAAAATGATGTAAAATACAGTTTTGGGCAATATCAAGCATGGAGTTTTTGTCAATATTTTGTCAGTCAAAGTCAGTTTTATTGATCAGAACCTGAAGCAGAGACTCAGAATGGAGCTTTTCATGATGGAGGAGCGTCTCACGACAACATTTCGTATTGCACATGGTCATTTTAGTGATCGAGATGATGATTTTAATGGTTAATTTTTGAAGATTTCTCAAGGAAAAGCAAAAAAGCGCACCTGTAGCCCAAGGGCGCCCTTCTTTTTGAAGGTCAAGATTTTGTGGAAAGTGCTCAAGCATATAGTCAAACTCTTCAGAATTGGTCTGGCTATCCAATGAGCTATCCAGCGAAGCTTTCCGAGACCTGTAGTTATAGCAACCAACGACAGAAGTTGAAATTCCCAAAGTTCCAGATATGAGAAAATTGTCCTTTTTCAGGCAAAAGTGCCCCTGTAGCTTGAGGGCGCCCTTCTTAAAGGGAGGGTAGATTCTGGTATTTCTGGTGGCTAATATAGTCAATCTGTTCTCGACTAGTTTGCTCGTCCAACGAGATATCAAACGCAGTCATCCGAGTCCCAGAGTTCCGGCAGCAGTCGTCTGAAGATGGGCCTATAATGGATATTTCACGTTCCAGAGCTTCTTCATTGCATTTCCAGTGCAACTATAGCTCAGGGGCGTTGGTTAAATTGACCCTTAAGATGGCAAAATTTGCAAACGAAGTCTTCCTGACATCAGTACTAATCTAGTCCAGCTTCGCGATGCACCATCCTGCTTGTCGATCCAACATTCCAGGTGATCGTGGCAGAGGTTCTACCAAGCACGTAATTTCATGGGCCGACCAACATAAAATTTGCATTGTATTTCTACAGTCCAGAGGCGCCTAGCCTTTAGGCCTGTCAGATGAGGTCGTTCGCATTCGAAGTCTTCACGAGACTTGAGCGTAATTACTTTATCTATTCAACGAGCCTAGCCGTCAGCCTTCGGGATTTGGCAAACGCTCGTACGTGCGAGGTCTTTGGTGAAATGCTGAAAAGTGAAGACATCCGGAAAATGGCCAAGTCTGGAGCGGATATTTTAAATAAAATACGCACTGGCGTTTTTGAGGTCTTAGAAGCAGTTTTCTTGCTTCGTCACCTCTAGAGACTTCTCTTGTAAGTTCTTCTGGCTGTCCGTTAAAACAAACTTGGCTCGAATCGGGTCATCCCAGCTCCAGATATCAGAGGTCAAAGTAGGGCATCTGGATGAAAGTTCAACTTTTGTCAAAATGATGTCAGTGCAACTGAGAGCTAGGGGCGCTTTAACTTTTGAGGCCCTTAACACAGCTTTCGGAGGTCGTGCGTATATCCGTTGGATGCAAAATATTTCAGTCATGCAGTGAGCTTGGTTTCCTGTCAGCAGGGTTCACCGTTTGCCATCGACAGCTGTTTGAAGTGTCGATGGCAGTTTAGGAAAATGGTTCAAGTCTGGAACCCGTAAATGAATTTAATCAAGGGCGCCTAATTTTTCAGGGTGTTAAATGATGGATTTTGCAGTAGTGTCTCCCAGTAGACATTTCTTCCTTGTTCAGTAGGCTTTCCGATGAATTCTCCAGCTCAGTCTCAGCATCTTCCGGTCACTCCTAAATCAGTGTTGAAGTTGGTCAGTCGTGATTTTGTCGTCAGCCATAAAATAGGAAGTTAATAAAAAGTGGAATAACTTGAGCAAATGGACGCCTATGAGCTCAAGAGATGACTTTTCGGAATTAGTGAAGTCTAACAGTAAATCCTAAAGCTTCATTCGAATTGTCAACTGAAGTTCAAAATATTTAATATTTATTTTGCAATTTTAGCATTAAGTGGCGATTTTCTATTTTTGGCGCCTTTGCTATTTGCATGATGAATATTTTATTATTTATTTAAATTCAAACTTCCAGTCAATGGCAGTGCAACTGAAAGGGGTCCAATCAGAGGTCTTCTATTTCAATCAGGGTTTTGAATCTTCCAGTTCATAAGTTGATGCGAATTTCTTCTCATTTAAGCATGGCGCCTTCATTTGTTATTCACAAAGCTTCAAAAGAAATTCATATTTCTCAAGAGAAAATTCATATCTTAAGAGAAATTCGTATTTTTCAAAGTAAATTCAATTTTTCAAGAAACAAAGGCGAAATTCTCAAAGAGTAAAGGCTTAAAGTAAAATCGCAATCCTTCAGTGAGCAAAGGCGAATTCTCAAACTTCATAGAAATTCGTATTTTCTCAAGGCAAAAGGCAAATTCAAATTTCCTCAAGAACAAAGGCGCAATTTCAAGATAAATTCGTGGTTTTCAAGCAAGGGCGAATTCTTCCAGAACAAAGGCGAATTCCTCATCAATTTTCAAAGGCGATTTTATCTAACTTATCTTTTTGCAGATCAAAGTTCACAATTGTCATCAATTTGAAGAAATCAAGGGCGATTTTCATTGAAGAACAACATCACAAAAATGTCTTTTTCCTCCTTGAATCTCAAATTTCTCTCAGATTGTCATTCGCATGTTCCTGAAATTGGCAAATTCAACAAGTGCAAACATCTGGATCATTTTCATATAATTTCCTCGAGTTAAAATCGTGCGCTTGATTTTTCAGGAATTTTTAACTTCAGAACATTCGTTCTCGAGTTACTAATTTTCTCAACTGAAAAGTCTTTGTACGATCGAGTAGAAGTCATATTTTCGCATATCTGACATTCTGGGTTGTCTTAGAATCTTTTTCTGGACAAAATCCATATCTCAGATTTTTTGCTGAAAATAATTCTTCGAAAGGCTATTTTTAACTCTCGCAGGCTATTTTTAGCTTCCAGAAATCTTGTCAGAACATAGTCAAGTTCACAGATCAACAGGCGAATTTTTGAATCACGACACTCAAATCGGATCTCAGAATGTCCCTTCTCAAACGATTGTTCTTGTGACTGGCCTTTTTTCTGAAACCCGGCTAGTCGGAAGATAAATTAGGGTTTCCTATTTTTGAGGAGGTCATTGTTCGGAGATGGTGGATTCAATGGCGGATTCTTCTGGGTTTTCAGAGGGCTTCGCAGGGGTATGTTCATCTCGGCATTCAGAGCATTTTCTGGAATTTACTATTTTTAGTAAATTCTATTTTTGGCAGTAAACAGGATGGTAGCAGGCAGTTGACTTTCCCCTTCAGTTGACTCAAGTGGCGTATTCAGTTTCGGGCTTCAGAATGCAGTTCTGGGAAGTCGAGCTCATTTCACTTAAAAATAACATTATAATTAAAATGTTATTTTATCACCTTGGCCTAGTCGAATGACTTAATGTCGTTTTAAAAGGTGGACTCAAAGGGTGGCGCCTTCATTAAGGTTATATTTAATATTTGGTGAATTTTCCAAAGTCAAAGGAAATTAATGTGGGCGCATTTATCAAGGTGATGTTTTAATTAAAATATAATTATTGAGCTAAAGGTGAAAAGGACGCCTTATTGAAGGAAAAGTTAGGGTTTGAGCTTGAGTTGGATTTTAGGGTTTCGTGAAGTCAAACGGAACTTATAAAAAGGAGTCTTGTGCATCATTTCATCATCTTTGGACTATGCTAATGTTATGCTGCCGAAATGGTTGCGGGAATTCTTCGAGGAATGAATGCCTCCTAGTCTGGGCTCGACTTCATGCTTGAGAGATAGCATCTAGTGGAGATTTTAGTATGCTTATGAGTGATTCAATCATTTGTAAGTTTGCATTTGTATTTGTGCTTGTATTTCAGTTTGATCTTGTTAAGTAAGTTTGCATATTAGAGAGTTTTCTGTATTTGCAGATTTAGCTACAGCAGATTGGGTTTTTTGTTCGTAATTCAAAAAATACAAAAATATGGGTTGTGGGTATTGTCTTATTCTATTTGTGGGGGAAGAGGGAACATATTCCTAGAATTATAGAATTTATTGTCAAGCCTTTTATTTTTAAAGAGAGGTCGAAATTCTGCTGAAGGCCGTACCATTCAGCATGTGCATTGGCATCCGTGCAAAATAATTAAAGGCTTCTTGATCTGTGTTTTGTGTTCTATCTTAGGCGTCATCTCCATTAGAGCATGTTGCATTTTGTTTCAAGTAATTCGGGCAAGTTAAGAGAGAGATATGAGTAAATGAGTAAATTCTATAGACTGCTGTTTTTAATTCAAGAGTGCAGATTTGTCTAAAAACAGCGTTTGTATTTGAACATTGAAAGATCTATTGTGTTTGGCTCTTCTATCCATACTAAAAGAGATCATTTGATGTAATGTTAAGTTGACAAATTTCTATGATATCAGCAGGCGATTGAACATCATTTGTAAAACTGACAGTAGTACTGGCAGTCATTCTCATTCTTGTTCAAATCTGATTGTAATGTATGATTTCATTTAAAGTTATTGTAATAGTTACAGCTCCGCCCTATGGTAGCTACTTTCCCATCCTGGGTTAGCAAGCACATTCTGGGTGTCGAGTATTTCCAGTTTCAGCATTTATTTCAAGTATTGAATTCTGTAATCACTCCGTCATATGGTCGCCCCTCACTCCGCATTGGATTGGGTAGCACATACTTGACGTTGAGTTCCTTTCTGTTTTTAGAGTAGAAGATCCTCTGACCAATGCTCGCCATCATCGGCGCCATTTTGGTTAGAGTTGCTTACTTGCACGTTTGGTTTTCTTCTCTAACCTTAACGAGTGCACTGCTTTGTAATTTGAATTTGAAAAACGAAAAAATTTGGCTCGGAATATTTCAGGACCAAAACAGTTCTTACTCATGACTTCCTTAGGTTGGTTGAGACAGATTTTCACAAAGTGTTGCCAGAAGCAGTTCTAGATCCTGTTAAGATCAGACTTCAATTATTCAAAACATTGAGCAATCTGGCTTACTAGAGGCCGCTTCCATACCTATCTCCGTTCATTGTGTTGAATTCGTGATGGCTTGTATTAAGCATTACAATTCTACTACTCGTGAGATAGTGTCAGTTGACGGACGAGTCATTTGCAGTCTCAAGCCTCTAGACATTGAAAGGAGTTTTGGCATTCCTCAACATCCGAACAGTCTAGTCATTTCCATGGAACAGTGTGAGCAGGCATTTGATGCTGATGTGGACAAGTGTCAGAAGAAGATGGCAGAAAGATGGTTAAAACAAGCAAAGAACAGATTGCCAAACAATGTGGGTTGTGGTGAATACAAGGATGAGTACGCGATTCTAATCACACTCCTGAATCGTGTCTCAGGTCAAGCACATGCAAATGTTTTCCAGCCTTGGATGTATTACATTATTGGTTGCATCATTTCGGGGGAACATTATGGTGGGCATCCTTCATCAAGCGATATTCTCCACGGACAAATCACCGGTTTCTTAGTTGCTCATGAGTTTCACATGTGTTCATATCTCGTGTACTTGATTATCAGGGTCAGTTCGAGGATTAAACACCGTGGGCATTCTCGTTTCGAAAGTCTATCAGATATGATCAGCTTGAGTTCACTAAGGTGAACGTCATTTCAAGCGTGTTCATGAGGCTTTTCTGACTTATACAGTGAGAAATTTGGACCGGAGTTGCACGTTCGTATTCTCAGCTTGCTAGGGCAGCGATGGATGGATGGGCAGATTGGTTTATTCAATTCCCACATACACCTACATCCGAGTATACGGATTTACAGGAAATCCAGCTATGCTTCCACGTTATCCTTCGGATAAGACAATCTTTCAGGAGTTCCTGAGACAGATGCATGATGTTCATCGTCTTTTACGCCGCAGGCACAGACCATCTCTCAACTTTCCTTTTCAGTTTGGAATGTATTGGTGCAAGTCGGCAATTGATGCTAAAATTGCAGGACAAGAGCTTGAGAAATATCATCTTAAGTATCTTATTGAAGCACGTGCCTATGATCTTTCAGGTCATTATACAACTCGCCTTGTTGGAGGTACATATCATGAGCCTTCTATGGAGGATTACTGGGCAAATTGCGCAAATGACTTCGAGGTTCGCAGACGTAGTTACGGCCGCTTCTCTCTCTCATAGATTTCTGTTTTCTTGTCAGAAGATGTGGGAGGTTTATCAGATGATGAGGGAGAAGTTCTTCCTCAGTTTTTCAGAGAGCAGGTTGATACACAACCGTTGCCAGCAGTTGATTGGTACGCCAAAGAATACGCAACGGTCAAAGAGAGGTCAAGTAGAGTTATTCAGAACAGTATACTTTACCTCGACAGCAAGAAGACAAGGAGGGTAAGTATTCCTAGAGCAGAGCCGCCAGTAGTGGTGAATCCTTTGCTACCTTCCTCGTCAAAACCTAAACAGAAGAAGAGGAGTAATCCTCCCAAGAAAGTACAAGCGCTAAACAATTCAAAAGGCAAGGCGCTTGCCACTGTTACTCACACGGAGCCTGACAGACAGCCGGTCACAGAGACAGTTCAGAGGCCAGTTCAGAGTCTACCAGTGCCTGAGGTTCAGCCTCAAGTTCCTACACCAGTTTTAGAGCAGTCACCAACCCCAATTCTCATTGAATTGGATTTAGACTCTCTACCTCGCAGTGGGTCCTCTACTCATTCACTCTCATTGCAACCTCTTGTTGCTAGTATAGACCCTTCTAGTAGCATTAGCCGAGACCAATCTTGGATCGAAGCTCAGCTAGGAAGGAAGAGGAGGCAACCATCCTATGTTCTTAATCATTTTGATTTTGATGAGATTTACCAGGATGCGCCAGACAAGAGGGTCAAGAACATGGTCCACGTAGAGAGGAACACTGACATGGAGATCGTTGTCAAGACTGCTGTACCTCCACAGGGGAAGAACTTGGCTGAGTTGGAATCTCAGGATTTTGAGGTTATCACAGTCAACCTTGGTCATAGCACATGCCAGACTCAGGTTGATCTCCTACAGGTTGCTACAGACAGTGCCAGGGATAGAATACTGAAGGACGGAGCAGATAAGGCAGCTCTCAAGGCTGAAATCAGACAACTTCGTCAGTATATTTCTAGCCTTGTACATAGACCAGATGCCATTAACACACTCCCGCCGATGCTTGAGCCTCTAGTAGAGCAAAGTCAACTTAATCACTTAGTTGCATATGGCAAGCGTTTGGATGAATGGGAGGAGGAGTTCGTTGCTAGAAGCCGTGTTATGCTCACAGAGTTATACCAGTTGCGGTACAATGCACAAGAGCTCCGTCTTCGTCTTCAGGATGAGGAGCGAGATATGGCGATTAATAAACCCCGAGATGAGATTATGATTGCTCACCTGAGCGTGGCATATGATGCAGTCACAGATGCAGAGGATAGAGAAGCTATCTACTCTTGGAAAACACAATTGGTTTTCAGAGCAAAGATAGAAGACACTTTGGCGTCAGAGTTGGCTGAGAGTAGAGAGCACATCACTAGTGCACTCCGGTTTGTGAGGACTCTAGTATCTCGCTTACCGTGCCGGTATCAGATTGAGGGTGGTGCCTACGTAGAGCTTACCGATGTTCAGTCAGAGCTTTAGGCACTCATTCATACCATTTTCAGTGGGGAGATCGTTGGTTGTAAGGTTACTCAGCTTACAGTCATGTCAGCATTGTTCGACGAGGCAACAAGGAGTAGGGGTGAACTTCAGTCTCAGATCACAGCTGGTGAGGATATGCTACATCGACATAGCATTCTTCGACAGAGTCTCATAGCTCCAGATAGTGATGCAGTTAACAATCTCGTTGAGGGATTGATTGCTCGAGATCACAGACAGTAAACTTCAGTTCCCACCTCTCAGGATAAACATTACACACAGGAGTTAAACTTGGCGTTACCTTCTCAAGTTAACTCGCTACTTCATCTCATGCATATCTATTCTAAGATTAGCTTTACACACTTGGAGTTTCATTTAGGGTTTTTCGTTAACTGATGGTAGTCTTCCAGTTAACTCACTTTCAATAAGGACGTGCATGCTTGCACAATTGTCCATTTTTAGATTAGATGTTTCGGTTAAGTGATGGTAGTTTTCCAGTTAACTGTATAGTTTGCTTTATTAGGGCTTAGCAATAAATCTTGCATGCATTGCAAGACTGTAGTTGACTCAAGGTGATTTTAGGGTTCCCTACACCTTGATGTATATAAATAAGAGCTTTTGCTCATTTGTAAATAACTTTTGCTTGAGAGAGAAATATATGCTGTGCCTACCTTGCCCTCAATATTGCTCTTTTGGTATTTGTTCATGCGTCTTTACTATTATGATTAATTGTTATGCCACATAGGGTTTCATGCAATTATAATGGTGAATTCTTTCCATAGTTTAGATAAATCTGTTTTGTGCTCAATAAACTCGTCAGATTGAGATGATAGTTGTGCCACCTTGCCCTCAAGTAGAGAATCTGCACTAGTTTATCGTATGTTGTTGTGAATAATAAACTCATTCGGATTGAGCTGATAGTCGTGCCACCTTGCCTTCAAGTAGAGAATCCGTGTTCAGTTTATCGTGTGGTGTTGTGAATAATAAACTTGTTTAGATTGAGCAGATAGATGTGCCACCTTGCCTTCAAGTTGAGAATCTATACTCGTTTATCGTCTAATAGTCAAACCTTGCTCCGTTTCCTCATGCTCTGTTTTCTTGAGGAAACTAGATAGAATTTAAGCAATTAAGTTTAGTTGTAGTTAGTAGATCTGGAAAACCAGAAAATACTCAACTGCAACGTATAGTTTTTCGAGAAAGCCTTGTACCTCTACAGCTGAAACAAAAAGACAGGATATAGTTTAGTTTATTTCCCTTTGCAAGTATTTTTGTCAAAGCACAACGAGGGAGCTTCCCCTTCTAATTTGAAGAGCACTCATTGCGTAGTGTGCATAGGCTGTTCGTACCAACTCTTACTCCAGAGGTGCTAGTTGTTATGCCAACACAGTCTCTATGATAATTTCACACTCTGCATTCCTCTCTATGTGAACTTGCCTCTTCAACTTCTTCGCCGACACATCTTGTGGGACATGGTCGAATTCGGTGAAGTCAAGTTCATAAGAGGGTTTTTCCCTCTCTCCCTGAGAAACCTTCAAGCCAAATGGAATCTCGACGATCTTCACTAGGAGGAATATGAGGTCCTTGAATGCTCGAAGTGTGAGATTGTGCTGGAGGAACGTCTCTCGGTGGCGAATCCAAGTCAATGAGGACTTGTGACTGCTGTGATGGTGGTGATATTGGCAGCTCTGTTTCCATAACAAGCACCGTTTTTGCTGCTGCTTCCTCTGCTGCTGGTTCTGCTACTGGCTCTTCAATAACTATTGCTGCTGGCTCCTCAGCAACAACTTCTGCTAGTTCAAGAGTAGCAGTCTTTATTCCTTGCTCTGGGGCAGCAATACTGTGATGTCTCCGCTCTAGTCAGTTCTCGGGAACAGTGTGTTAGCCCTTTCTTGGACCCTTGTGGGCTAGCTGGATTGGTTAGAGGGTCAATGGTGTTTTCCTAGAGGAGTTGATCGTTCTCGTTTTCAGAGCTCAGTGATTGGTTCACAGCAGGCCTTGGTAGTTCAGGGGTTGACCGCTTTTGACGACACATAATTCTATGGAGATTTGAGGAAGTTATGCTTATTTAAGTGATTTAAGTTATTAATTAAGTTATTATTTTATTATAAATTCAAATTGACTTTATCCCTTTTATATCACTTAAATTTTTATTAAAAGGGTGATTTAAAATGAAATCACTTAATCATTTAAGTGGGCGCCAAATATTCAGTTCATGACTATTGAAAAGGACTTAATAATATTTTAAAAGATTTAAATGATGGAAAAGGGTGTATCTTCTTGGAAATGCGTGCCTTTTTGATATAAGGCATTTTGGGCAATGAGAACATCATTATTGATTATTTTGACTTTGCCTTGGGTTTCCTTCTGTGCTTTTACCTGTGATCAAGGTTTTGAGCAATCTTCCATTGGAGAACAATATCTCTTCAATGTTGAGCACTTTTGAGACTGTGAGAGACCAGTTGAATATGTGCAATTGATAGAGCTTCATACAGAGGTTCTACATGCTTCAATCAGGGTTCTATTATTCAGTATTCAGTTGTTGGCAATAAGGAAGAGGGTTACTTTATCCAGGGATGCCATCTTCAACAGATCTGTAGCTCCAGCTTTGATTCTTCAGTATATTTATTTGGCCGTACCATTTGCATTGAAATTTGTGCCTTCTTGGAGGATGGCGTGTGAAGCTAGAAGCTAGGGTGCTTCCTTTTTGGCTTCTGTTTGAGTTTCATTATGGGCGGCTACCACTATTATCTCATTGTATCCTGTTTTTGAGTGAGGAAAGTCAATTCTGGAGGCTAGGCGTCCACATATGCCAGTTTTCACCATTCTTGGCTGGCGAGTTGGCTTACTTCTTTAAATAAAAAATCTGGAGACATTCTGGTATGTTTAGTACTTGTGATCTATCTGTTGTTGTTAAATAATACCTTCTGCATTTTCATTATGTAGAAAATAGCTCTGTTTCTCAATTTATGAGCTTTTATATGATGCGCCCCTTCTCTTCTGTCTACAAACTTTCTCTTAAAAAACTTAAAAAAACACATTAAGACTTAAGAAAATACTGGGGTTTGAGTTGAGAGCCAGCAGGGCTCATCATAGTGGTATTAGAGCACTGATCCTGCCAGCCTGAAGGGTTAGCAGCTTCTATGCGGTCTCATTAGAACAGGTTTGACAAGTACTACTCACGCAGGGGTCCTGTTGTTCAAAGAAGTACTTTTGAACCATTTTCAGCATTTCCGTTTGACGAACAGGAGGAGGAAATAGACTTGGGTAATATGGTTGACAGGGAAGGAGAAGGTTCTCACAGGAATCATCTCACTGACGAGGATAGAGAGGCCAAAGATGTGCTCAGAGGCATGGTTGCAGGCCAAGAACAGGGGGCGAACATTCTCCAGCAGCTCAGCACAAATGTTCAAAATTGTACAATTCATAGAGGTCAGAATCAGGATCGAGATCAGGAAGGCAGTATACATAGAGAACCTCAGAGAATCATTGCTCTAGCACACACCTTTGAGCGAGCTACATGTCCTACTTTTGTCAGAAATGATGCTGATGAAGAGGAAGAGGTTGAACAGGATGGTGAAATTAACTTTGCAGATAACATCATGGCTATGCATGATGAATGGAATGCATTGCCTCCAAGAGTTAAGGATCACCTTAACTTCGATCATTTCATGAGCCAGACAAGAGAACACACCAGAAACTGGAATGACAGGAGGCCTAGATACAAGCATAATGATCTTAGACAGGCTACCAATAAACTTACCTTAGCAAACTATGATGGCAGTGGCAGAGTTTCAGCATGTGCCTGGGTGAGTAAGTTGGATACATTGCTGACACTACGTCCTATTCTAGAGAAAGATGCCATTAGATTTGCAGCACTTCACCTTGATGGCGTGGCTCATGATTGGTGGATACATGGCATGGCTACTCTTCACCATGACCGGATTACCTCATACCAGAAGTTCACTGATAGATTGGTAGAGAGGTTTGACAAGCGTGATCCCAAACTATTCTTTAGAGATCTGGCACAACTGAAACAGTTGGGTAGCTTGGAATTGTACATTGGAGAATTCCAAAGACTATTCGTGATGGTGACAGGCATCTCAGAGAGAAGGCTGATTATATTGTTCATTGAGGGTCTTTTCGAGCCCATGAAAGGTTGGATAAAAGCTTTTGATCCACCCACTTTACAGGAGGCCATGAGGAAAGCTCGTAGTATGGAGCTTACTACACCTCGTAAGCCATTTGGCTTGAAACCATCTACTTCATACACAGACAATAAATCTGATCCAAAGAAGGCTGATAATGCTGATCAAAAGAAAAAATTTGCAGCACCATTGGATCGTGAAACAATGAATGATCTGCGTAGGAGGAAGCTCTGCTTTTACTGCAAGGGCCCATATGACTTCAACCATGACTGTCCCCTCAAGCCTAAAGGGCAAAACAGGCACATGGAATGGTTTTATGAGGGAGAAACGTTAACTGATTTTTCTGATCAGCAAGCTGCTATCTATGACACAGATGAAGAAAAATTAGAAAATGAGGTAGAGATTGAGGTAGAAAGTGAGCTACAGGAGGCTCATATGTCCAGCATGCAGAGAGAGGGATCTTTCAGGCTCCGTGGGATTTTAGCGGGTCAAAGAGTCATATCTCTTTTGGACACAGGTGCAACCCACAACTTTATTGATTCACGGTTAGTGGAGAAAAGGGGAATTCAAACTCAGCAGTTTGAAGGCATTTGAGTGAAGGTTGCAGATGGATACACTCTCAACTGTGAGAGGATGATTTCTGATTTGCCATTGAAACTCAACAATTTTGAGCTTAAGGCAGATTTTTATGTTGTGAACATGGGAGGAACATTTATAGTTCTTGGCATGAAGTGGCTTCATGCGATAGGAGAGTTCACACTTAATTTGCGTGACATGGAGATGAAATTCAGAGTTGATGGCACAAATCATGTTCTTAAAGCCTCAAGGACAGCAATCTAAAAGAAATTTCACTCCGAAGAATGGAACGTTTGATTTGACACGACATGGTAGATTGGGCAGTTGAGTGCAAGTTAATGCCTTCACAGTTGGAGCAACAAGTTTGTTCTTACCATCCGTATGTACAGGAACTCCGAATCAAACACGCAAAGGTTTTCAGTGCTATTCCACTAGGTAGACCTCCTGATAGAGGTATTGAACATATCATAGAGTTGGATGAGGGCACGAAACCTATCATGATCACTCCTTACCGGCACCCCAAACATTTAAAAGATGAAATTGAAAAAACTATTAAGGAACTTTTAGCTATGGGGCACATTAGGCGGAGTAAGTCACCCTTTGCTTCATCAGTTGTTTTGGTGAAGAAAAAGGATGGTACACTTAGGATGTGTATTGACTACAAAATGCTCAACAGGAAGACTATAAAGAACAAGTATCCTGTTCCACGGATAGATGAGTTGATAGACGAGCTTCATGGAGCTTGCTATTTCTCGAAGATTGATTTGAGGACAGGTTACCATCAGATTAGAGTCTGAGAGGAGGATATTGAGAAAACCGCATTCAAATGTCACTATGGACACTATGATTTCTTGGTTATGCCATTCGGTTTAACTAATGCTCCAACCACATTTCAGTCTGCTATGAATAGGGTTTTCCATCCTCACTTGAGGAAAAATTTGTATTGGTGTTCTTCGACGACATCCTGGTTTACAGCAAATCATGGGAGGAACACATGGTTCACCTGGATGAGGTATTGAGTATACTTGACAGGGAATCCTTGTACGCCAAGGAGTCCAAGTGTGCTTTAGGCATGGCAGAGCTTTTGTATCTGGGTCACATTATCAGTGGAGAGGGAGTCAACATGGATCCAGAGAAAGTTCGAGCTATCATCGATTGGCCTACACCTGAGACATTGACACAACTCAGGGGGTTTGTAGGATTATGTGCCTTCTATCGTCGATTTGTTAGTGGATTCTTGCGACATGTTGTGCCACTAACTGATTTGACTAAGAAGGGAGCCTTTGTGTGGACACCTCTTGCACAGGCGTGCTTTGAGAAGTTCAAACTTCTCATGACTACATGTCCAATCTTGGCTTTGCCGGATTTCACCAGACCATTTGAGCTACATTGTGATGCCAGTGGTGAGGGTATTGGTGCAGTCATCATGTAGGATCGACACCCTATAGCTTTCGAGAGCAGGAAGTTAAGAGGTCCTGAACGAAGCTACAACATCTACAACAAGGAAATGTTGGCCATCATGCATGCCATGGCCAAATTCAGGCAATACTTGGTTGGTAGTAAATTCAATGTTAAAACTGATCACAATAGTCTGAAACATTTTCTTGGGCAGCGGGATTTGAACGAAAGGCAACAAAAATGGGTCAGCAAACTTCAATCCTATGATTTTGACATCTCCTATGTCAAGGGAACTTAGAATGTGGTTGTTGACGCATTATCTCGCCGTCCACACACTTGAGCTCCATTACACAGATTGCTGAGGATTGGAGACTCATGATAGTAGCGGAGTATGCTAAAAACCCGTGGGCTTCTAGCATAGTGGATGGGACAGTACAGGATGACAGATACTCACTTGTAGATGATCTTATCATTTACAAAGGGAGGATATTTCTAGTCCCGGGTTCTGAGATGAGGGACAGAGTATTGAGATCATTCCATGATTCACCTATGGCAGGACATCCCGGTTACTTTAAGACCTACAGGCAGGTACGAGAGAGATTCTCTTGGAAGGGTCTCAAGTCATTTGTTCTTTAGTATGTCAGGGAATGCCTTGTTTGTCAGCAAAACAAGCAAGAACATACATATCCTTCAGGATTACTCCAGCTGCTTCCTATTCCTGAGAGGAAGTGGGAATGCTTGTTTATGGACTTCATCACGGGCTTGCTGAGAGCTCAAGGGAAAGACAACATTTTTGTGGTAGTAGATCGGTTGACGAAGTATGCACATTTCTTCTCAATCACTACTACACACACAACTACTCAGGTGGTAGATTTATTTTTCCGAGAGGTATTCAGGTTGCACGAGTTGCCTCAGAGCATAGTCAGTGACAGGGACAACAGATTTATGAGTAACTTCTGGTAGGAGTTATTCAAACTTTGCAGGACAGAGCTCACTCCGAGTACCAGCTACCACCCACAGACAGATGGGCAGACTGAGATAGTCAACAAATGGGTGGAAGGATACTTGAGGAATTACAGTTCAGGGCAGCCGAAGGCATGGGTGAAGTGGTTATACCTTTGTGAGTATTGCTACAATACCACTCATCACATGAGCATTCAGATGACACCTTACCGAGCGTTATATGGATATAATGCTCCGAGTTTTCTTGATTTATTGCTGAGTGACAATAGAGTACCCAATGCTGGTGATTTATTGCAAGAGAACCAGGACATTATGAGAGCACTCAGAGAGAATATTCAGAAAGCTCAAAATCAACAAAAGCAATATGTTGATCAGAGGCGAGTGGAGCGATCTTTCAAGATCGATGATTTGGTGTATTTGATGCTTCAGCCTTATAGGCAGTCCACCCTTTGTAAGAAGGGCGCCGAGAAACTTAAGCCGCGATACTATGGACCCTTCAGAGTTGTCAGACGTGTCGGTGAAGTGGCTTATGAGTTAGATCTACCGGTGGATAGTAAGGTTCACAATGTGTTCCATGTGTCGCACCTCAAAAAGGCGTTGGGACAACAGGTGACTCCTATTGATTTACCACCCCTGGATGATGAGGGGAAATTGATTTTGATACCTGAGGCCATTCTGGATTCCAGAGAGCATCATCTTCGGAGGTGGGTTATCAGGGAATACTTGGTAAAGTGGAAAGATCTACCAGCAGAGGATGCTACTTGGGAGAGTGACAGTATTCTTCAACATCTGGCTTTGAGTTTGCTTGTGGACAAGCAAATTCGGGGAGGGCGGACTGTGATTTCCCCGCTCTAGTTAGTTCTCGGGAACAGTGTGTTAGCCCTTTCTTGGACCCTTGTGGGCTAGTTGGATTGGTTAGAGGGTTAGTGGTGTTTTCCTAGAGGAGTTGATCGTTCTCGTTTTCAGAGCTCAGTGATTGGTTCACAGTAGGCCTTGGCAGTTTAGGAGTTGACCGCTTCTGACGACACATAATTCTATGGAGATTTGAGGAAGTTATGCTTATTTAAGTGATTTAAGTTATTAATTAACTTATTATTTTATTATAAAGTCAAATTGACTTTATCCCTTTTATATCACTTAAATATTTATTAAAAGGGTGATTTAAAATGAAATCACTTAATCATTTAAGTGGGCGCCAAATATTATGTTCATGACTATTGAAAAGGACTTAATAATATTTTAAAAGATTTAAATGATGGAAAAGGGCGTATCTTCTTGGAAATGCGTGCCTTTTTGATATAAGGCATTTTGGGCAATGAGAACATCATTATTGATTATTTCGACTTTGCCTTGGGTTTCCTTATGTGCTTTTACCTGTGATCAGGGTTTTGAGCAATCTTCCATTGGAGAACGATATCTCTTCAATGTGGAGCACTTTTGAGACTGTGAGAGACCAGTCGAATTTGTGCAATTGATAGAGCTTCATACAGAGGTTCTACATGCTTCAATCAGGGTTCTATTATTCAGTATTTAGTTGTTGGCAATAAGGAAGAGGGTTACTTCATCCAGGGACGCCATCTTTAGCAGATTTGTAGCTCCAGCTTTGATTCTTCAATATCTTCATTTGGCCGTACCATTTGCATTGAAATTTGTGCCTTCTTGGAGGATTGCGTGTGAAGCTAGAAGCTAGGGCGCTTCCTTTTTGGCTTCTGTTTGAGTTTCATTATGGGCGACTACCACTATTATCTCATTGTATCTTGTTTCTGAGTGAGGAAAGTCAATTCTGGAGGCTAGGTGTCCACATATGCCAGTTTTCACCATTCTTGGCTAGCAAGTTGGCTTACTTCTTTAAATAAAAAATCGGGAGACATTCTGGTATGTTTAGCACTTGTGATCTATCTGTTGTTGTTAAATAATACCTTCTGCATTTTCATTATGTAGAAAATAGCTCTGTTTCTCAATTTATGAGCTTTTATATGATGCGCCCCTTCTCTTCTGTCTACAAACTTTCTCTTAAAAAACTTAAAAAAACACATTAAGACTTAAGAAAATACTGGGGTTTGAGTTGAGAGCCAGCAGGGCTCATCACAAATACCCATGATTATTTCAGGACTATGTGTGGCTTTCTCCACGGGTGTTCTCTGTGTTCTGGGCTTTGTAGGCTTCAACATCCTCATCCCTTGGGGAGGATTGCACCATTGCTTCTATCTAGGCTTCCTTCTTGAAGTGGAAGGTGGTGTAAACTGAACTTGTGGCGGCTCTGTTATGGTAGGTATCACCTTCCTTGATTTCTTGCTATCGAGATAGAGTTGGCTATTTCTAACCACTCTACTCGTTCTTTCCTCTATAGACGTGTTTTCCTTGGCATACCAATCCACTCTTGGGAGCGGTTGGGAGTCAACTGAATCTGCAAAGAATGAGGGGAGAGTGACTTCCCCTTCATTGTCGGATAGGCCCTCGATGTCTGCTAACATAAAATCAGCAATTTGCGGGAGTCTGAACCTGCTGTAGTTCCTTCTTCGCAGTTCATACTCATCTTGACAATTTACCCAATAATCTTCCATAGAAGACTTATGTGATGAGTGTTGCTCGAGATGTGTTGCATAGAGCCCTCTGGGATCATAGCACCTTCTCTCAATGAGGTACTTGAGATTAAGCCTCACCGTTTCCTAACTCATCATCTTAGCATCTGCCGCAAATCTGCATCTATAGAGTCCCATTCCAACGGGAAAGTTCATGTCTTCTTCTTCAAGCGCAAGTAGACGTGGACTTCGGACAACTGTCTCAAGAATTCCATGAAGACTACCCTATCTGAAGGGTATCTTGGTAGCATGGCGGGATGACTAATGTAGCCATACACGTGTATGTAGGAGAACGTAGGGAATTGGATGAACCAATCTGCCCAATCCGCCATTGCCTCTCTGGCTGTCTATGAAATTTGCACGTGCATCTCATGGTCTAGCTCACGTACGGTGTGCATAATGAAGTGATCACTTGTTCTTTTGAAGTGTCGCTCCACTTGAGTAAACTCAAGATGTGTGAAATGCTCATGAACCTTCTGCGCACCTAAGGTTCCCACATTGTTCAATATCCTGAAATCACCTTGGAAGGCAATCAGGTATACCAGGTAAGAGCACATGTGGAACCTATGAGCTTCCAAATATCTAGTGAACTGTTGATGGAGTGTGTCACTAATCAGAGTGGCCCAGTCATAATGTTCCCTTCTGCCAATGATTTTCGCAATGACATAATACATCCATGACTGGAAATGATTGCCATCCTCTTTTCCAGTGATTCTATTGAGTAGAGTGATTAACATTGCATACTCGTCTTTACATTCTCCTTGTCCCACCAACTTAGGCAAGCTTGCCTTTGTCACTTTTAGCCATTTTTCAGCTATTACCCTTTGACATTTGTCCTTGGCTGTCTCGAATGCCTTCTCGCATTCCGTCACTGATATAACTTTGCTGTTAGGACATGATGGAATATCAAAGCACCTTTCGATATCCTGAGGCTTTAGACTACAAACAATTCTCCCATCCATTGCTCTGATTTCTCTAGTGGTAGGATTGTAATGCTTAACACAAGCAATTACAAGCTCTACGCTTTGTAATGTGATGGGAATGGATGCGGCTTGTAGCAACCCAGATTCTTCAATATTCTGCAATGTGATCTAATTCATGCCCTCCAGCTGCTCCAGATCAACCACTGGATTTACTTGATGTAAGTTTGTGTCAACTGTTTTCAAGTAATCATGGAATAGGGCCGTCTTGGTTCTGTATTGTACCTGAGAGTACTGCATCTGAAAAACTTAAAGATTGACCGTAAACTTGACCTTGTTTTGATAATTTTTGGAAACCCCTCAAAGTAGTGCCCTACCGAGAAGTATTTTTCCGGAAAAAATCTGGCACATGGGTTTTGTTCGTGCTTCAATGCTGAACAAGCCCAGTTCCTTGGAATTTTGATTCTGAAACTTTTTCGGAAAAACCCCCAAAAATAGGGGCAGCGAGTTGTTGATTTTGGAAAATTTGATGAGATGGGTTTCTCTGGAAAATTATGCTGAATCTACCCAGTTGATCTGATTTGATGTAGCCTGTTTCCTTTTTGTAATATGCAAGAAAACCTAAGACAAGAAGAGAGGAAGTAGACAAAAGATGGATTGGAAGTTTTTTATCTGACTCCCTGAGAAAATCTGTCTTTGAATCCAACCTCAGATTAGCAATCTTCTTCTTAGATCTGCAAGAAATATTGAAAAATGGATGAAAACCTTGTCCAGATCTATCAATGGCGTCCTTGAGAGCTTATGGCTGTTCTTGATCTTTAATCTACAATGAAATAATGAAGTAGGACGCCTATACCTTGATTATATAAACTCAAGCCTTAGATCCACAAGTTTGGGGACTTAACTCATGATCAAAAGTGGTTTTGGCTTGCTTTGAAGTTCAAAAAGGTGATTTCCATTGATCGTGGAGTGTTTTAGCCAAGTTTATCTCAAAATATCTTGACTTTAGTCAACAACTTGACCTTTGACTTCTTCTAGGCGTCCCTTTTGAGTTTTACAAGTTTTTTCATTGTTTTCTCTCTTGAATGACCTTAGTTTAATCCTGAATCTAGCTTGATCTGTTGATCATGAGTTGTTGTTGGCACATTCATTGTTGAGTTGGATCCAACCTAGAGAGAAGTGCCTGAGAGATAGATGACAAAAAACTGAGTTCAAGGCTTCAAAAGAGAGGGCGCCTTTTCCAAGAAAGGGCGCTTTTGATTTTGCCTTGGTGAATTTTCAATCTTCGTTCTTTAGTCTTTTGAAATGATCTCTCGTGCTTTGATTTGGATTTCTCGTTGATCGGAGAATCAGATGATCTCGCTTGATATCTTGCCAGGTAGCTAGCTCCGTTTCGCTGAAGATGACTGGAGTCGGGAAATTCAAAAGTCATTTTAGGGTTCCTTTATTCAAGGGCGCCCCTCATTGAAAAGGGCACTTTTGTCCTTTAGCATGGTTATCTTCATCTGGAAAGTTGCCTAGTTTGACCGTGATTATTTGTTGACTGCTTCGTTAGATGCCTGTGCTTGCAGTTGCGTTGCTGAGATCTACCTAGGCTGAGAAGATTGTCCTGGGAAGCCTTTGGTCATTTGTTAACATCTAGAGGTCCAAAAACAAGGGCGCCTTTCTTTGGAAAAGGCTCTTTTTTCTTTGAACTTCACCTTCAACAGCCGTTTCTTGATATTTCGTCAACTGCCTCTTTTCGCTTCATCAACAACTGCTTATGATCAACTCATCAAATGATCTAGTTGTTTGTTTCGTTGTCGAGGCAACAAGCAAATGCCGAGGATGATTGCCTTGGATGATCCAACAAACTGCATTTGACCTTTAAAGATCATGGGCTCCCCTGCTTGAAAAAGGCTCTTTTCAGCATTGCGAACTTGTCTCTCCTTCGTAATGTTTCCAGAGTTAGTCAAATTTTGACCTTTTTTGGTTTCAGGAATCTCCTCCATCAAACAACATCATTTTAGATCTTTTTTGCCATGGTTGTGTCGTTGAAGCTTTTGAAGCTTAGCTTTCAGCACCTGGTACTGGCCAATCTGCCATTAATGGCTGCGGAGCTCCTAACTTTGTTCCTGAAAAATAAAAATAGACCCACCAGAGTAAAACGTGTCTTTTGATGATTTTGACTTGACCAATGTGATTGTGAAGCCTTTTAATCCTATCAAAATCATTTTCAATCATTTCTGAGAAGGTCCTATTTTCGGGGGTTTCCCTAAAAATAGGGGCGTAAAATCCTGATTTTCAAATTTTTGGAATTTTGCATGTGTTCCTTGACAGAAACCCACAAAGACCTTATGTTTGATTTGACCTAAAACAAACTTTTAACGACATTTCAACAAGATTTAGCTCAATTTATATAGAATGCCAAAATTTTTATTTTGGGTACAACATATTGCAAGTGGATAATTTTGAGAATTCCTTAGAGCATTGTCGAGGTTGAGTTTGCCACCCAACCACTATATATTGAGACTGTTTTTTGGTGCACTTTCTACATCCATGGACGCAAATCCATGGGGATCACATCTTCTAGTTGTGAGAGGTATTCATATGTAATGTCCCCTTTTTCAAACTAAATCAAGTTAGAGGACTTGAAGCCTATTTTTATTCCCCAATGTAATGTCCCTTACCCGGCCTTGTCCTAGAATTCGCTTGTTTATTAGGTTTAGGGTTTCTTTTTTCCAAATGAATGCCCTTCTAATGCAATAGCCCTGGATTGGAATCTATATTCACCATATTAACAACATATATGTTAGCATTAATATCTAGATATCCAAAATATATTCATAATCATAAAGCAATAATGAAGACACAAGAGGAGTGCCATAGGTGGATCTGCCCTGAAGCCCTCATGCCAAGCTCAAGAGGTTGTTCATCACAATCCTCCTTTCCTAGTGGCTTAGTCCTTGTATGCTCCACTTATGGCAACACCTCGGAAGACACTCGTCCTATTAGGAGAGGAACCATAGAGTCAAAGTGGCCTATGGCCTACCACCCTTCCATGGCCACAGCGGAATCTTAGGTGGGACCCCCACCCCTCCATGGCCCAACCCTTGCCTTGGGATTAGCGAAACCTTAAGTGGACTTGCCACCCCTCCATGACACATCCCTGCCTTGGGCCTGTGGGGCGGAATCTGAAGTGGGGGTTTTAGGCAAACCACTTTACTCATTTTTTCGTCCTTCCTAATAGGGTTACAAGCACATAGCAGACAATCTTTGTACAGCCACATATATATGCATTGATTATTGATTCATCGATATTTATCTGTTATGACTTTGAGAGTATTAGCATGAGCATGTAACCAAATGAGTTGTATCATGGAAATGTATCAAAATGCAGAAGTAAATGTAGCAATACTAATATATCCATGTCAATCTTTATCATATTCCTTTCTAGCCATGATATTTGATAATGCATTGTATCAAATAAAAGATCCAATACCAATCAACTTTAAATGCATTAATAATCCAAAGATCAATAAATATTATCATATATTCAAATGGTGAAACATATATGAAGTTAGTCCTATCATTGTGAACATGCATTAGCAAAAGGGGACAGTAAACTGCTAAATACCGAACTCAGAAATGATCATATCAGAATTCGTAGCAATCTAAATTTATCCTATTCTTCCTTATGTTGCCTGTAAGTAAAGTGTGTATGTTAGAGTTTCAGATTCATCGACTTGAGTCATTCAAGGGTCAGCCTTAGTGTAGATAGCAATCAGGTTGGGCTTTAACTCCAAGCCATTTGAATATCAATTAGGTGGGAAAATAGTCTGTGTATTTTCCACTAAGTTCAGATCCTTGACTTGAGATATAGCAGTTAGATCAGGTAAAGAGAGTATGCTGTAACACAATGTAAATTATGCTGGAAAATACGTCGCTGTGTGGCCCTTAAGTTCAATAATTTGGCAAATGCTAAATATTAGATGCTAAGTGAGTAATCTCACCTGAATTGCGGTGCCTCTCCTGATATAGGATCTGCTGTGTCTGGTTGA
The DNA here is from genome assembly GCA_007258455.2 of Sequoia sempervirens. Taxonomy (NCBI): domain Eukaryota; kingdom Viridiplantae; phylum Streptophyta; class Pinopsida; order Cupressales; family Cupressaceae; genus Sequoia; species Sequoia sempervirens. Next base: position 217,118,192 of record VDFB02075321.1, on the reverse strand, counting down.
TTGATTGCCCTCCCTAAATGATAGCATCCTTTGTCAACATGACTACCATATACGTTTATACATATATCTTGCTTTCTTCCTTCCTATTCCCCCCTTTCCGTAATTCTCACTCCCTTCTTATATCTTCAGTCTTCCTGATTTGAGGCACCTTTTATGAAAGGTGGTGACCCTTTCAATACATATGACTTTCTTCTAAGGGTTGTTTCCCTTTCACTTAATCGCCTCCCCACTTGTTAATTGTGAATATTTGTAGCGCTCTGAAAATTAAGAGTGTTTTCAATCCGTTCAAATCAGTATAAAAAGATTTCCAAGTAATCAACATTGTACATAATACTTCCAAATGAGCTTAAAAAGAGAATTTAAATTTCATTTTATGTAAAATATTAATATCAATGTAATGTATCAAGATTATACAAAGCATAAGTATTTCAAGACTTTTCTCATATACATATATTCAATCATACTTGGAAGAAATCAACAATTCCAATAGAAACATCTTTTCTATGCTAAGTCATAAAACTTTAATTCCTCAAATCAATGTTACATTAGATACTTTCAAATCATACTTCTATTTCAAAGTTTCAACAAAGAAAGTCAAATACATATATACATTTACAATGGGCTTCACAAGCCAATCCTGAATAATACACAAGTACATCAATAGCAAATAAAACTCGGAACCACCAACCGCCGTGACACCATCGGTCTGCTTGCGAGCTGGGGCCAAGAGTGTGATTCAGGCGCCTTTTCCGCCCAACCACGAAGTACATGACTTCCCCGGGTTCCTTCCTAACTCGAAGGAATCCCCGGCCCTGCATAAAGGAGCCTAGCAACCCGAAACAGTAAAACAGGAGGGAACTCTCGATGCGTGCCTGATGCCTATATGCATTTCTAACATGAGAAATAAACACATTTCTTGCAACAGGAGGTGGCAGAGACTCAAATACATATATGTTTCTAGGCTTTTAAAACAAACCCATCTATTTCAATGGTACAAGTGCTTGGCCAAGCATAAATAATACAAGTAAATGGTAGTTTAGAAAAGGTAATACTACCGTCTCTGTTGGTCCACCTTCGGCACCCTGTCCCGGAAGTTACCACAAGTAAAGTATGAATAAACACCAAAGCAAAAAGTTGTGCATTTTCTTACATGTTTCATACATTCAATTAATCCTAAAAGAATTTCAACTGTGAATTTCAGAACATCCTTTGAAAGAAAAATTGTAAATTCAGTAGTAAGATTTCGTTTACTCTTTTGTAAGTAATCCTCTTCTGATTTTGGATAAAGGCTCTGTTTTTAAAGAACATGTATGTCATAATACTTTTCAGTGTACTTTTAGAAAGAAAGATTTAATTAATTTGTTTGAATGAAACAGAGTTTTCTGATTTCAGTATGTACTTCTATTCTTTCCAAGTTCAGGCTGACTGATAGTGTAATTCCCAATTTTAATACAGGTTTCAGAGTATTAATAATATACTGAAACAGTGCAATTTATTCAGAATATCAGAGGTTTGAAAGATAATCTTGCATTCAAATTTTATGTTGTATTCCTTTACTCAGGATTGTACTTCTGTATGTAAGTATATGACAAAGTACTCAAGAAGGTTTTCAGTTTACATGGTTTTTCAGAGACATTTCTGTTCTTGTTCCAGATTTATCATTTCTGAGATATTTGTGTATATTTAACAGAGTTCATGTCACTTTCTGGAAATGGTTTTTTTTTTCCTGTTTTCAACTTGCATTTTGGTATATTTATGCATGGATATCTATACATATATATATATAAATATGTATATATATATGTATACATATACAGCTAAGTGTATATGTATATATATATATATATATGTGTGTGTGTGTGTGTGTAAAAATTCATATACAGCTGCGTGTAGTTTTGAAGAAAGAAATACTGAATTTTATTTCTGTTCATAAGTTCTCTGGCTGTGCACACAGAATGTAAACATTTTACAGGGTTTCCTTACTGGCATTGAGCAACATAAGGCTCAGGAAGCCCTTGCCCCTCCCATGGGGAGGGGGCGGGCTGTGAGGGGCTCGCGCCTCCTCCACAGGCCACGGCCTTTGGAGGGCGCGAGCCTCCCACAGTGCCGCGTCCTTCCCATGGGGAGGACAAGGGATTAAATCCCCTCCTAATTTCCTATGTATAACAGTTTCAAAACTCAAAATAAAGAAGACATTTCGTCCAGTATATACTGCATTCAAACTTGTCTCAAAGGCATTTCGAATTTATTTCAGGTGACTGTATTTTATGCAAAATTATATGCATATATATATATATATGTATATATGCACGGGAATACAGATTCCTGTGCATATATATATGCATATATATATATGTTTATGTATATTTCTAATTATAATCGAGAGCAGTTCAATAACTTGCAGCTTTTGCAACAAAATGTAACCCTAATCTGGAAGAAAAGATTGGGTATTCTATATTGCAACAATGAGAAGTAAGCTGTTTCCCAGATTCGAAAATAAAATATCGAAAAGATTTCTCAGTTATCTATAATCATTTCATAGAATACTGCATTTCATTTCTGCAATTTTAAACTGATTGGAAGCAAGTATGGAAAAGAACCTGGCAATTTTCTTTAGTGCAGATTTCCAGTATTACCTTCCTGTCGCCTCCTTCCAGAGCTTTCTGATATTTTTGAATGAATGTCCTCTTTTCTCTCTTAAAGCTTTATTTTTCTTTTCGAGGATCATGCAGAGTATTTCCAGATGACAGATACATTTCTCATGCAAATTCCAAAGATTGCCACATGCCAACAGCATTGTTGGTTTTAAGAAAATTTCCAGAGCCCTAAGTTCTCTCGGGCTGTTCATTCCTCTTCATATTGGAAAAAAAATAATCATATGCAAACAGAGATATTTCCCACTTTATACAAACCAATTATTCCATTATATGCAACATAATATTTTCACTTTATTATTTGTTTTTAATTTCCTATATATTGTTTTTAACTCAGATTTTCCTTTTTGAATATAAATGGGTAAACTAAAACAAAATAAACCATATTCTTTTCACAATTTATATGGTTAATTAAACTATATTTTAATTTTGCTATGCTAATCAATTTCAAACATTCACATTGAAAACAGACATGGCCTAATGCAACTACATGATTTTAAGTGGTGTGTGCGTGATCGAGAGCTTCTCCTCTTTTACCCTGTCGGAAAGCTAACCTTCTTTTCCTCAATCACACTCTTGGCCTTCGATCACCTGCCACTCAAATGCACTCAGGCGTGCAAAAACGAAAGTGTATTAGTATCCAGTATAGAAATATAAATTTAGGCAATAATTAAATCAACATTCCTATTTAGTATCATTTTAATATAAAATGCACTCATAATTCTGAAAGAAAACAATTATTTTTCTACATTTCCATACTCCAAAGCATTGTAGTATATTATATTGCTCTAACACGTATCATAATTTGTATATTAAATCCCACAAAGTCATGGTCAAACAGCGTCAAAGTAAGTCATGGTCAAAATAGCATCAAAGTAAGTCATGGTCAAAATAGCATCAAAGTATGAGACGTGAAATATAAAATGCACTCATAATTCTGAAAGAAAACAATTATTTTTCTACATTTCCATACTCCAAAGCATTGTAGTATATTATATTGCTCTAACACGTATCATAATTTGTATATTAAATCCCACAAAGTCATGGTCAAACAGCGTCAAAGTAAGTCATGGTCAAAATAGCATCAAAGTAAGTCATGGTCAAAATAGCATCAAAGTATGAGACGTGACAATATTCATTTTAACTAATATAGGTGGGATTGCTTTGCTTCTGGTCTGAGCCTTTAATGTTGAATATTATTCTAGTGGTTCGATTGATGACGTGCATATCTCTCGTAGCTCCTACTGTCGCTTAATATTCTCATCACTTCTTAATTATATATCATCGCTGCTTGCTCCTTTCAGAGGATTGATGTTCTTTAATTTATCATCCTTTTATCCCCAAACATGTCGTATATACTTCTGTGAATGGCCACCAGAGAAACGACTCCCAACGTTGATAGTGCCAACCCATGAAGTATCGGCCAAGATTGAGACCCAATAAATGCTTAGTATCAATTCCATTGGTCTTGGCTTCCTTAGTCTCTATGTTTATGGGAGAGGTGGATGTCCTCTAATTCATTCATATCAAATTTCTGTTACTCTTACTCTATATATATAAAGTGCATATGTATTCAAATTGATTTCCATCTCTAAGTGTATTATATTCTTAACTGTTGTTTTTTGGGTGCAAAGTTATTTCTTTTTCCTAAGTGGTTCGGTGATCTCCTTGGATTTGTCCCTCCTCTAATATCCACGACTTGCTAGGAGACGTGGTCTTCCCTTGTTAGAGGATGTGTCCCTTGGCTAACATTTGTAATTTAGACATAATTGCTATTAGTAAATTGCCATGTTTATTTGCTACGTAGTTGAGAGAAGTTTCAATACGGAGTCTTCTATTATTAATCCTGTTGGTTATCTGAAAACGGTAGCTTATGTCTTTAATCATCCTGCTGTATCGGACACCTCCTATATTGCTTGAGAATGAGAATAGTATCTGTGAAGACATGATATGATTAAGCGCCGGCTAAAACCGAACCTCCCGATTTATGATAGGATATTGGTGGTGGAAGTTAGTAATCAAAGGCCCAATACTGTTTATTTTAATTCCTTCGAATTCAAGATATGATCCTTGGTAATGAATGCCGGTGAGAATATCTTCTGTTTTGTAATTCCCACCAAAATATCGATGCTGGAGAGAGGTTTTTCCCATTGTATATTTGGAGGATAAGATAATGGTTGAGACTCCATGCCATGCGATAGTGTAATGTTGCCTATTTCATATTAAAATTTTATGCCTAAGTTTTATATACTTTAATAATCATTATATTATAATGATTATAATTTTATTTCAATATTTATGATGTTATTTATAATCTTATAATTATAATATTGTTTTCAACAATTATAATTGTAACACTATTGAGATGGTTAATAACTTTTAAGTATGTTTTTTTTTTTCTAATTTAAATGTCATGATTTTGGGGACATGACACCCAAGGCTAAGGGGTTAATAACTTTTAAGTATGTGTTTTTTTTTGTTATTTAAATGTCATGATTTTGGGGACATGACACCCAAGGCTAAGGGGGGATCTAACAGGGGAATAACTGTCCAAAAAGGCACTTTAAGTTATAACTTTGGAAAAGGAACACTTAATTTATTATTAAATGCAGCCTAAAGTAAATATTGGATATATGGCAAAAAAGACAAATTAAAGTTATAAGCTGGAAAAAGGGTGAATATTCAATTAAAAGAAATATTAATTACCTAAAAGGTGATTAATAATAATAAGTTGGAAAAGATGAATATTCAATGGATGGAAAAAGGATTAAAAAGGAATTGTTGGAAAGAAAGATTCATTTTATTCATTATCAACTTTTGAAAACTCTATTTGCAGAGCTTGAACAATTTGTTCATTCTTTTACCTTGAGGAAGAAAAACCTCTTGGTTTATCCAAAAGTCAGAAGACGAAAACCTTTTTGTTCTCATTGTTGGTTGCATATAGAGGTCAAATTTGTGCTGAATGTAAGAGAATTTATGGAGATCTGAAAGTAGTATCAGAAAAAATGATTTCCAGATTGTTATTTGGTTTATGGTGGAGCTACAAATTTTGATAAATTCGAGTGATGAGGTTTCTTGAATATTTATTGATAAATATTTACCAGAAAATTTCATCTAGTGAGGAGGTATTTAATATTTCTTGGTAACCCCATTCACTACCAAGGGCCAGCTGTACCGTCTCCAAAGCTGTCTGTACCCCTCATTGACACCTCAAGCTAGCCATACCAATGTTAGGGAGTGGTGTATCTGTAGGAAGGTAGTCATCATAATATTTAGTCTTAAAGGATATTCTTTAGTATTTCTATCAGCTATCAATCTCAATAAAATTGTCAGAATTTTATGTATCTTTTTGGTTATGAGTGTGTGTAGAATAATCACTTCCAGTTGTTGAATGTAGTAAAATTGTATCAGAATTTCAGAATACCATAATGTCTAATTTTTTTGTATAGAATAAATATTGTTAATTCCATAATGATCTTGTAAATGCAATATTAACTGGGTGAATTGTTATCTCTATTGTCATTTTGTCAAATGTTGGCAAAAATACACAAAATAGTTGAAAAAACTGCAGTGCTTTGGCAGTTGGTATTTTATCAGACATTTGTCAAAAAGAAAGTCAGAAGTGTCAGAAATTAAATCTTTTTTAGTGGAATTGCAAAATATATTTAAAAAGAGATATTTCATCATATTTACGTTTTCATTTATATGAGCATATTGCTTCATTGGACTTTGTTAGATGCTAACATTGTTGGTACTTTGAGACTAGCTCTCTCCTTTCTGTCAACATCTCTATTGATATATGACCTACTTTTATGTATTCCTTGGATGATTCTACTTGGCTCCTTCCTTCAAAGGAAACCATCGTTAGAGTTCCAAGAGGGGCATTTATAAACAACACATCCAGGTCACTTGGACCTCCCCTCTTGTGCCACTTAGTCCAATGCTTGCTTTTTATGTTGAGTTTCTTATAGGTGGAAGCTAGTATTCTATGTTATCCTTAGTATCTCTAGCATCATTGGTCACACAGCTTGAGGTTTTCACTTGGCCAATTGAGGTTGTGTGTCTTGGGTCCCTTTAAGAGGTAGAGATTGAGGAACACTTCATTTGCAGATGCCCCATTTACTATGAGATATTAGGGGGATACTATTGCCTCACTAGGGACTCAGACAACACTCTTTCTACTTTCTTTATATATCCGAAACAACAATGCTTGGCCCTTTATCTTTAAAATCTGTTCATTTTACAAGCTCCACCTTTGAGTAACTCTTTTTTTATATGAACAACAGTGCCCTCTTGATGAATTGGCGGTGCAGCCACCATTGGCTCTAAAAGTTTTTAGTGCTTCCAATTACTTGTTTTCTCCTATGGTCTAAAGTTCTAAACAGAGTATCACTTCAAAGAATTTGGGGTTGAAATTTGGAAATCTTAAGTTTGTGAAAATTTGTTATTTGTAGAACTCTAGGTGGTATTACTTCACTCTTTAGGACCAAATCCAGACATATGAATGTACCTGGGCATTAGGTCTGATGCTATCAATGGGTTTCTAGCATCTTTCTTTTGCAGTTTCTTGGACTGTTGTATTTGAAGTCCATATCCTAACTTTTTGTGCCTTGTGAGTAAATGAAGAGTCTTTGTTATCATCTAGTATTTCATGGTTAATTAAGTGAGTCACCACAAAAATGGTGGGGCTTTAGAATAGAGACTATCAAGGGATGATGTTTTTGGGATAGGAATTGGTTTAACTTTAAATGGAGCCCGAAGGGCATTTTTCTGCAAACAAGGTCTTGAAGAAAGGTGTGTGATAGATGATCATTCAAGAATATTTTAGCATGAAAATATTATTTCATTTGCAAGGAAGAAGAAAAATCAGACTAAAACATTGAGTTCAAGAGACCCCATGATATTTTCAGGATTTGAATTAATTAATGGGTTAATTAAAATTTTTATCATTAGATAAAATCAATTCATTCATAGATCAATCAATCAATTAATTATTAATAAAAGAAGGGTTGGTTAATTGACATTAATCACTTCATCTTGGAATTTGCTGTGGATACTCCCTGGATATTTTAATCAAGTTCAGAATGCATAGGATGGTGAAGCAACCCCTCAGCAAAGACCTTCACTTCAAGTATCATTGTCTTTATTGCATGCTCTAAAACTTAATTTTGTCAGCTCTTGTGTGCCAGCCTTCCGCCAAATGAATTATCTCCATTTTGAGCCTTATGCAAAATGAATCCTAGCAACCTTCCAAGTGTTTTGTAGTGGGAATACAATCAATCTACAATTTTTTCATCCCATTGAAATGGTTAAAACTCTTTTATAGTCAGCAGTCTATTATGCAATCTAGAAATAACTGAAATGATAATTGACATTCAATGTTAGTTATTTACAAAGGAAAAGGAAAAAATCCTTATATAAAGAATTACAAGATGATGTTTCTAAAAAGAAACAATTGCTAACTAAAAAAAACTAAAGCAAATAACAGAAAGATACTAAAAGCTAACTGAAGCAAACTAAGTTAACTAAAAGTAAACTACCGACTAACTAAAAGCTAAGATGACCATTAAATATTACAATAATACTTTAATAACCTCCTTTAATGGTCATCCTACTAACTACACCAAGCTTATCCCCAAATTTTACAAATTTATCCGGATTGAGAGACTTGGTGAGAATGTCTATAGTTTGATCCTCAGTTGGAACATACTGCAACATCACAGATCCATCCTCAACAAGTTGGTGGATGAAATGACAATGAAGCTCAACATGCTTGGTTCGCTCATGGAAAACTGGATTCTTGGCAAGCTTTAGCACCCCTTGATTGTCACAAAACAAGGGTGAAGGCCCTACTTGAGACATTTGCATGTCAACAAGCATTCTGCGAAACCATACTGCCTCATATGCGGCCTTAACTATTCCCCGATACTTCGCTTTTGTCAAGGAAAGAGCGTTTGACTGCTGCTTCTTGCTTGTCCACGTGACTGCACCTGTACCAAGATTGAAAACGTACCCAAAAGTGGACTTCCTATCGTCAATTGAACATGCCCAATGCCCAATCTAAATCTGTAAAACCAACCAGCCTAGGATCTTTGCATTTGCTATACAAAATGCTAAAGTTAGGTGTCCCTTTTCCTTAGGGGTAGTCATGAAATGAGAAATGTAGCTCACAACAAAACTGAGATCAAGCCTAGTGGTAGGGAGATAGATGAGGCTACTCACTAATTGCCTGAATGCAGACTCATTCACCACGGATGAGTCTGATTTGGTTGAAAGTTTCAGCCTCTTCTCCATAGGAATGGATGAGATTTTGCAATCTTCCATCCTGAATTTCTCCAACAAACTCCTGGCATACTTTGATTGAGAAATGAAGATTTTACCACCTGTTTGCCAAACTTCTACACCTAGACAATAGTGTAGGAGACCCAATTCCATCATCTCAAATGCTTGACACAAATTCGACTTGATCTGTTCAATCAAATGTAACCTACTACTAGTAATGATGATATCATCCACATAGATGACAAGAAGGATGATATCATTTCCAGTGTTCTTGATGTACAAATTTGCATCTAAGGGACTCCTCTGAAACCCTTGTGCAACCAAATACTTGTCAAACTTTAGGTTCCATGCCCTAGGTGCCTGCTTTAGCCCATAAAGAGCCTTCAACAATTTGCATACCTTATGCTCTTTTCCTACAACCTTAAACCAGGAGGTTGCATCATGTATACCTCTTCCTCCAAGTTTCCATTGAGGAAGGCATTCTTCACATCCATCTGGTGGACCTTCGAGCCAAACTATGCTGCCATGGCTAGGACAAGTCGGATGGTGCTCATCTTTGCTGTAAGAGCAAAGGTTTCCTCATAGTCAATACCTTCTCTCTGTGAGAACCCTTAACCAACAACGAAGCCTTGTATTTATCCAATGTTCCATTAGCCTTGTATTTTACCTTGTATACGCATTTGTAGCCAATGGGTTTCTTCCCTGGTGGAAGATCTGACAGAATCCACGTGTTGTTCTTCAAAAGACTATGATGCTCAGAATCCATAGCCTTTTCCCATTCAGGTTTACCCTTGGCCTCTAAATACTGCTTGGGCTCATAAACACTCTGATTGTTGGCCATAAGAGCAAAGTTTACTGTATTCTTTTTGCTCTTGCCTCTGGATGATCTTCCCTCAACAAGCTCATCATCATGAATGTCACCAATGAGCTTCGCCCACCACTTAGGGTGAGAAGGAGATGCATCTTCTTCCAAATCAGAATGAGCATCATCATGACTTGGGCTGCCTAGAATAATACCACCTGGATGCTGATCTAGGTTATCTTGAGGAAAATCTGCGTGTACAAAATCTTGCCTAGGAGATTCCACAATGTCAGAATCATTAGAGTCCCTACCTGTTGGTAGAGGATCTTGCCTAGGAGATTCCACAATGTCAGAATCATCAGAATCCCTCCCTACAGGTGGAGCTATTGAAAGCTTAGCTCCCAAATCCTTGGTCTTCAGAGGTTGATTGTTAGGACTCTTGATGGGAGAAGAGAGCAAAAAGGGCCCACCTTCTTGATCAAACACAACATCCCTACTGAATGTCAAACGATCAGTGGCCACATCAATCGACTGATAGGCCTTATGATTGTCACTGTATCCGGTTAGCATCAACTTCTAGCTCTTGGATTCTAGCTTGGTCCTCTTGGCATCTAAAATCCAAACATATGCAGTCGAACCAAACACTCTAAGATGAGTGATTCTTGGTTTCCTCCCAGACCATGCTTCCTCTGGGGTCATCTTCTTAACGACCTGTGTGGGAAATGGTTAAGAAGGTATACTGTAGTATACACTATCTTAGCCCAAAACTTCTTGGGAACATTCATGTTCTCCAACATATAGCGGGCCATTTCTGTGATGGTATGATTTCTCCGCTCAACAACACCATTGTGCTGAGGGGTATAGGGTGTGGTAAGCTGATGCTTAATACCGTGTTTAGTACAAAAGTCTGTGAATTGGTTGGAACAAAATTCACCCCCATTATTTGACCTAAGAGTTATGATTTGACATTTGGGCTCCTTTTCAACTAATGCCTTAAACTTCTAAAATTCATTAAACACTTGTGACTTTGCCTTAAGAAAATACACCCACATTTTTCTACTAAAATCATCAACAAACAAGAGGAAATACTTGGCACCAGTGACTGATGTAGTATTCATTGGTCCACAAACATCTACATGAACTAGTTGTAGAACCTTGGATGCTCTCCAAGACTGTAACGACCTATCCTTTACGTAAAATAAAAATTTCTAATTTTTATAACTATTAACCAAAGTAAACGAGTAAACAACATAACAACAAAATTTTTGTTTTCTTTTCAAATTGAAATACATCATATAAATACGATTTCAAGCTTTTCATAAATAACTAACTTTAACCATTTCAAAATGAGATACAAAGTATGAAAGTATAAGAATACATACATAGCTTAAACAACTTTTGCACAAATAGAAGTAAGACGGTCCAGGATCTTCCCTTTCAAATCTTGGTTCTTTAGATGTCAGAACGTGGAGGAGAAACATCACTCAGGTGCTTTTCCGCCAACCACGGACTAATAATGCGGTCCCCCGCACATTCATTTTTCAATGAATGGCCCTCCCTTCGTTGAAGAGATTGGTTGAGTAACCGGTTCTGTTAACCAACTGAGCATAGTGGTGTGTCCTACATAACTCGATTCTTGTATTCCCACAATCCCAACGTAGTATGTACTTATTGGATCACTGTGAACTGACAATGTAATCATCTCCCAATCTAAGAGGATGTAGGTACATTACATTACTATGGCCATAGTATTTTGGTTCAGTAAACGACTGAGTGAGTCATCTATCACTTACACTATTCAGAGCCGATTTGACTTTGGGCTACCTTACTCTATGCGTAGGTCATGTCCTTCAATGGGTTTAGTTTACCCCAGACTTCCTACTTCAGACAACCTACTAGAAATGAGTCAATAAACTAGTATCAAATATCCTATCTCCTGTTTCCGGAAATCTTTATCCTAGGAGTGAAGCTTACTAATGTTAACCTAATAACATAAGCTAGAATTATACTTAGTTTTGACGACATTTCGTTCCTAGAAGATAATATTTACTCTATGTATTCTCCATATACGGAGATCATACAATTTTGTAAATTCAAGCAAATACACAAACAATTCCTTCATAGCATAATGCATATAAAGCTAGGTTATTCTTAAACCCTTAAAACAAATTGATTCCCTTCTTTTAAAACCCCATTTTCTACAAAACATTCTTTAAATCCATCAATTAATTATATTGACTTGCTCAAGCATATTCCCTTAAATGCATTGATATCCCTTAATCTTTAATCCCTCCTTTATAATGAAATCCCTTAAACAATTATTCATTAACAGCTTATCAAAACAATATTTGAATGCTAAGAACAGTTTACATATTTCATACCAATTGCAACTAGCAACTTGAAAAGAAAGAAGACAGTTTAAACAATAATCCCAATTTAGATAACATGCCTGTAAAATTAAGCTCCTTTCTGTGATGTCCCCTCGCTAGACAGTTCTCAGGAACAGTGTGTTAGCCCTTTATTGGACCCTTGTGGGCTAGCCAGTTTGGATAGAGGGTCAGTGATGTATTATGGAGAGTTTGATTGTTCTTGTTTTCAGTGGACAGTGATTGGATCACAGCGAGCGTTGGCATTTCAGGAGTCCACAACTTCTGACGGCACGGGAGTACTCTGAGTTTTGAGCAAGTTATGGTATTTTAAGTGATTAAGTTAATTATTTAACTTAATGTTTTATTAAAGTTACATTGACTTTAATAATATTTTATATCACTTAAAAATGTTCAAAAAGGGATTTTAATATTTTAATGACTTAAAATATTAAAAAGTGCGCTCAAGTATTTTATGGGAACTATTGAAAAGGTCATATTAAAATATTAAAATATTTTAATGATTGCAAAAGGCCGTACTTTCTTGAAATGCGTGCCAATTTGGTATAAAGCATTTCCCTGGCAAATGAAACTCATCTTTTGACCATTTCTCTTTGCCTTGAGCATTTTGCCTGTGCATTCTCCTGTGATCAGGGTTTGAACAAACTGCCATTGAAGAACGATACCTCTTCAGTGTGAGCACTCTTGAGATTGTGGAATATCAGTCGAATCAGTGCATGTTGAGAGCTTCAGCCAGAGGTTCTACAGATTCATACAGAGATTGTTTTACTGAGATTGTTTGTTGTTTGAAATAACTGAGGGTTTCCTTCTGGTGGCGCATCCTTCCACAGCTTCAGAGACTTCCATCAGAGATTCTACCTCTTCTTTTCTTGGCCGTACGGCCTTCATTGGGAATTGTGCCTTGAAAGAGGCGTGTGAAGAAATAAGTTGAAACGCCTCCCTTTGGCTTGGTTTTGGTCTTCCATCATGGGCGCCCAGTATTTCTAGAGCATTGTGTCCAGTTTCTGAGCAGGAGAAATGAGATCTGGAGATTTGGCGTACCTATATGCTTGTTTTCACCATTTCCAGCTGTAGATCTGGCAACTTCTTTATATAAAATAACTGGAGACTTTCGGGTATGTCTGTTATTCATAATCTAATTGTTTCAGTATAATAACAACTTCTGCATTTCCATTTTGTGAGTTTTTGCTTTATATTTCAAATTACAAGCAAAAATATGCTGCGCCCCTTCTCTTCTGTCTATTAAGAATTCTCTAAAACTAAAAAAAACATCTAAAGACTTAAGAAAATAAGGGTTTTGAGCTGAGAGCCAGCAGGGCTCATCACACTTTCCTACACAGTTCTGATAGTAGCCTTCAAATGAAGATGACAGATTGTGGCTTTCCTCTTCCTCCAATGTAGAAAACTCTTTTCCAAAACACTCTCCTTAAATAATAACTTCTCCACTGGTAAATTGCTAAACAACTTCTTCCTCAGACAAATCACAGTCTAAAAATTACAGTTGAAGCAGAATTTGATTCTCTCACTAAATTATTATGATGCAAGCCGCATTACCAACTCACAACAGTAGCTCAGAATTTAATATAAGAACTCACTAATACACCAAAGATGAATAGCCAAAGTATATCCTTCGAATGGAGAGCAGGGGAGTATTTATAAGCCGTAAAAACAACAGAATCCTCAATTCTGGGCATGTAAAATGACAACTAGACATGCTTACTTAGTCAAAACGTCACATGGCATGTTTATAAACCCTTAGTCATGTTTTTCAAGAGTGATTCAACCATATTGAGCCAGCAATCGAAGAATTCTTCAACTGTTATCATAAAAAACGCCACCTACAGGTAGCACGTTTTTGCCAGTCGCATGAAACTAAACGATTCTCATTGCTGCATTTTAGGTCAAGGTTCTACTCGCTACAACACATAAATTCGTTGCCATTTTCCCTATTTTCAAGTTTGAAATCTTCTTCCTACGTTTTTTGCTGCGCAGAGAGCTTCCATATTTCCACGGGAATGTTCATGTTTTGTTTTCCATTTAATTTTTCAAAAGTTTAACATTCAAATATTTCCCCTTGAAAAGTTCGTTCCTTTTTGCAATATATTTTATGAGTTCAATGTTTCAAGTGGCTACTTTTTCAAATACTTCCTTTATATATTGCAATTATTTTCCTTTATAAAATAAAGTTCAATGTTTATTCTTTAAAACATTTGTAAATATTTTCCTTTATTTAAATTATATATTTACATATTTTATATGTATATGTATTTTACTAAATATTAATATATCTATATATATAAAGATATATATATATATATATTTATATATATTTTCCGACATTACTTTCGTAATGTATATATATATATTTATATATAAGCATATATTAATTTAGTATTAATACATACACTTTATAAAACTTATAACTATATAAGTATTTTACACATTCCTTATGTATTTATATATATATATATATATATATATATATTTTATTCAAGGGGTAAACGCTTTTGACCGGAGCTATGAACCGGATACAACCATTCAACAGTAACACCCCAACGGGGTTTGAACCTTGGTGGCAAGAACAACAATGCCACCAATAAACCATCACACCATGCCAATACCGGCAAGAGCTTATTTATATATATATATTAATAATCATATTATTAATATATATAATTATACATAAATATGTGTAAATCTCCTAGATAATAATATTTGAAATATTATCTATATCACAGATATTAGGTGGGATGTGTACGTATAAACATGCGTATTTCCATATATACTTTTTGTGTATACGTATGTATGCATATATACATGTCGACACATGCGTACGAGCATATCCATCTGCTTAACGTACGTATGTATTGTTATGTCTATACATTTAGATACGTGTACACAATGTATACATGTGTATACGTACCCACTCGACCTTTATCACATATTTACTACTTCGTTCATACACAGGGAGTCACAGTATAGTCAGACTAACATTTAACAATCATATCTCATAAAGCATAAGGAAGTAAATCAAACTCCTAAGCCTATGGATGACTTATCAAGACTTACTTATCTGACCTGATTTCTATGTACCGTTCATAATGTGTGTGCATACTCGACTGATTAACTTTACCGGTTAAACGACCAATACCCCTCTCCCAAGTGATGTTTCCCCTCTGCCTAGAGGACTGGTTCTCATTCCTGCATCCACAGTTATAAACTCACGACAGTCATTTGCTCACAAAAAAAAGCAACACATATAAATTTCATAAGATATAAAAACATCACATATTAACCTCATTATGCACGTTTTTCACCATGATTAACATCAAATAAACAACATAAGAACGAGACAATCATTAATGTATGAAACTTATATTGATAACAAGGTGCTTCACATCTTTATTTATTCATAAAATTGCCTTTACAAACATATAATCCTTTATTCAATTCTAATAGCCTAGTAGCTATACAATCGGGGTGTAACAAAGACTTTCCATCTGAAAATGGAGTATGATGTTGCTTCCCTACTTGGCCATGTGTCTGTTGCTGAATCTCGGGTTCCCAAGCCAACTGAGAGAGGTAGGCAATGTTGAGATGCCCATACTGCTGTTGCCAAAAAGTGCTAATAGATGAACTCCTCCCAACCAGCGCATGCTCCAAAGGATCTCTAGTATCAAGCATCCGATACAAACTATGATCCTTGAGCCCAATTGCCACAGTTTTCTTGGACTCTTTATCAACAATTCGACACTTGTGTGAACTGAAAATGATGACCAACTTCGGACTGTGTCGCATAATTTGACTCACCGAGAGTAGATTAAGCTCCATGCTTGACACATAGTATACATTAAGAAATATTAAATTTCTTCCACCAGATGTGATTTGGATGTTGCCCTTGCCGACAACTGTATACTCTTCACCACCACCAAAGATGACGGAATCGGAGCAAGCCATATACTTTGTGAACCAATCTCTCTTGTTTGCAAAATGCCAAGAGGCTCTAGAATCGATGTACCATGTAGATGATTTGACACGATCTACTAGTCGTTTGCCCATCAATGCATAAGAGGTAGACACCCGGTCAGATTGCATAGATGCCATCCCTCTTGTTTTCCAAAAGGACGAAAAATGAGGTAATTTTTGTAATCAGCTAGCACTAAACCCTAGACAATTAGTTGGCACAACTCCCACAATTTTTTAAAAATTTGTTTAAAATGAGGCTCAAAAAACAATGAAAAAACAAGATTTTTAAGAAAAAATCTTCAAAAAAACAATGAAAAAGCAAGATTTTTTAAAAAAAAATCTTCAAAAAAACTCAAGCAAGATTTTTTCAGAAAAAATCTTCAAAAAGCTCTTCAAGATCACCCAAATCAGATCACAAACTCAACCCAGAAAAAATCACATAAAACCACTTCAAAAATCAGTAATCTCTTGCAAAAGAAACCTCAAATTTGGTTGAAAACCTTCACAAAATCTTCTGCAATAAACCCTTAAAAAATCAGCTTCAAAAAAACCCTTCAATTTCCAAAAAATCAGTTCCCATAAACTCTTCACAAAAAATCATTGATTTTTATCTTTAAAAAAATCGAAAAAAAAAACTTCTGAAAATTTCCAAAAAATCTTCAGGTAATCAGCTATGAATTTTTATTGCTCAAAAAATTCACCAAAAATGAGCCTATGCTCTAATACCATGAAATGATAATTGATATTCGATATTTGTTATTTACAAAGGAAAGGAAAAACTCATATAAAGAATTACAAGAAGATGTTTCTAAAAAGAAACAATCGTTAACTAAAGCAAACTAAAACAAATAACGGAAAGATACTAAAAGCTAATTGAAGCAAACTAAGTTAACTAAAAGTAATCTACCGACTAACTAAAAGCTAAGATGACCATTAAATATTACAATAATACTTTAATAATAACTAATAACTTGCCACTGATGAAACAATCATTCCTATTGTAAAACTGTGCCTCTTGTGTTTTGCTGTTGAGGTAGTCTTGTGGCAAATGAACTCTTTGATGCTAATGCAAAGATGTCCTTGTCGGGCCTCATCAAGGGGTTACATCACTAGGCTACCGTTAGTAGTTCTCAATCTACTGGAAACTCTTTCAAATCACCATTTTTGGTTTTGGACTTGAAAGGTCCATTTGGAAACTGTTACTGCCAGTTTTCAGTTTCAAGTGGTACACAATATTTCACATTTGTGAAAGTCTTCTTGAGCAAGACTTGACAAAGAGAGACTTGATGAGGACGGACCATCATTGCCACTCAAAATACTAACCCCCTTCTTGAGGGGGTTACATCACTAGACTATTGGCAGTTCTCAACCTACTGGAAACTCTTCCAAATCACCGTTTTTGGATTTTGACTTGACGGATCCGTTTGGAAATCATTACTGCCAGTTTTCAGTTTGCTGTGGCACACAATATCTCACATTTGTGAAAGGCTTCTTGACCATGACTTAACAAAGAGAGACTTGATGAGGACAGGCCATCATTGCTACTCAAAATGCTAACCCCCTCCTTGAGGGGTTTACATCACTAGGCTACTGTTGGCAGTTCTCAACCTACCGGAAACTCTTCCAAATCACTGTTTTTGGTTTTTTGATGAAGGATCCATTTGGAAACTGTTTCTAACAGATTTTAGTTTGCAGTGGTACACAATATCTTGCATTTGTGAAAGGCTTCCTGACCAAGGCTTGATGAAGAGAGACTTGATGAGGATGGTCCATCATTGCCACTCAAAACACAACTAAAAAGTGATTGATCTTGTTCATCAATCTGGTTGTGTTGATGTGTGTCTTACATGCACAACAGATAAGGGAGTATAACTCTTGTTCAAGAATCCAATTCCTTTCATTTTAGGCTTCAAAGAAGTCAATGCATGATTTGCCTGCCACACGCAAAGGGCTCATTTGTAAATTCAATATTTAAAGACTTTTAAGATACTGAAAGAAAGAAAAGAAATAGGCTATTGTAAAACTACTATGTACACCTTAACCAATAATTAGAGTATAAGAAATAGCCAAAATAGAAATAAAAGGTTGGGGATAAAGGTATACTTTAATTCAGCAATCCTTTGCAGAAGAATTATTAAATATTTCTAATCTAATAAATTTTCACTGTAAACTCTATTCAATGAGAACAATATTCTCTCAAATCCACTAAAGACATTGCAATCCACGATAAGCATTTTAAGTTTTAGTTTCAAATAAAGCATATGAGAAAACCTTATTGAAATTAACTCTCAAGTAAATTTAATCAACCATTCACGTATTCAAAATTGCAAGAGCACAAATTAAGCATTGACTATTTTGTGAAAGTTTACCTTCTGTATTCAATTTCTACCCAGTAAATCAATTATACAAGGGAAGGTACTGAAACAGATATGATGTCAATTTCATGGATATTATCAGTTTTTTCAACCCCTTCAACATGGAAAACAAAGCACCTTAAAAAGTTTATAGTGGGCCAATCCACACCAACAGTTTTCAAACCATTCAAATAAAGGAAACTTCTAATTATTAACAGTTAAGAATAAAACAAACAAAGGAGAAACAACGGTTTTCCATTTGATCAACTGTTGACATGTTCTAAAATCTCGATCCAATTGTGTAGATCTAGTAGTGAATGTCTTCTTCAGTGGGCTTCAATGAGCTTGAACTCTTTTTCTGCTTCTTGTAACTCATCTATTGCTAACTTAGAATAAACATGAATCTTTTCACCTCTGCACTAGCAATCGAATGAAGTCTTGAATTATTTTAGTGGAGGCTGCATGTTTGAATCTAAAGGGGGAAGAGTTGTACACATAGTCAAGCAATATATAAGTTAATTGGAAAACAATCCCCTTGTGGGATTCTTGCATAGAAGAGTCTCATACACAAATTGGTGTCTCACTTGGTGCTGATCTGAAAAACAAACCATTACCTTTACCTTTTTAAGATGACTTTCTTGCAGAGAATTGAATCTGCTTAAGGTCTTATGAGGGTTGGGATATACTCTGATGTATCTGCGCTTGAATTTTGTAACCCTTTGCAGACTTCTTTGATTCACTCTCCCTTGCCCTATCAGTTTGCATAGTGTTTGCCAATTTTGAGGTGATACTTTCATATTCGTGAGTGTTGGATGGATGTGTTTGCATCCTTATATAGTTCTAGTGATCCATTTCATATCAGTTGTATTTCTCTATGTTATCACCTCTTTGTTTTTCTTTGATTTGATTTATGCAGATAGATTGCAATAGGGTGTGCTTTAAACATTATTCTTTTATCTACAACCAATGTCGGTTATTTACATTGTTGTTGGCTTTCTAGTATTTATTTCATTTATGCATGTCTTTCTAATTGAAGTATGCATTAATTTTTCTCTTTATTTTGGCACTTGTAAGGGTATAGGTGTTGGAAATTTTTAAGGTCACTGCCAAGAAAGATATTGTTTTGGTACATGAGACTCCTCTAGTGGAAGCCCACAAGGGGAATGTTTATAACATTTACCTTACATATTGTTCAATGAGGTGTATAATTCTCCCCCTCCATCCCCACCCCCACTCCCACCTCAGTTTTGAACACCTGATCTTCCTATATGTAGTGTAGATGACTTTACCATCAGGACCAGTCACGCACTATACCACTATTTTTTTTCTATATTGAAATCAAAAGTCTACCAACAGTTATGCAAAAGCTTAGGCTTAAACTAAAGTAGTAGATAAATAACTATGATATTAGAAAGCTCTATTTAGAAATGACATATCAGTTAGCAATCAGATATCAACATAGCTTTGTTTGAAGATATTCAGCAAGCCTGCCAGAAATGTTAATGGTTATGGCTGTTAGTTTATTCAATAGATCCAAATGTTAATCATGCTTTCTGTCCTAATATACTATAGCATTCACTTCTATGCAATAACTCTATTTTTTTAACCTTATTAAGCCCAATAACAATTAGCAAAATATATCACTCTCTAGATTATCTTTCTAAATGCCTGCTATTCTCTAATGTCAATTTTATGAGTGTGGAGACAATTACTTGTTATCAGCACCTCCTTCTTTCTTATGTTTTGTTTTGAAATACTTTTCAGAAATTGTTAATGTAGAGGTTCCTAAATAATTAACATTAATCTGTGATATAGCTTGATCAAACATGAGAAATTGCAGTTTTATATCTTTCTATGTCAAAGACTCCAAAGCACTTAAAACTTGCAATAATGTAATGTTTGCTTCAAGTTCAAGTTTATCACAGAGGTAAAAAATGTTGGGTTTTTCTTAACATCAAATGCAATTTTATTTGTCCATTCTAAAAAAGTGGAGACACAAGGATAAATTTACATTTTATCATTCATTGAGATTTAACCTTCTACTCTGGCTTACTACAGTGCTAATTGGCATCTATCTAGTTGGTGCTAATCAATTGGAAATCTGACAAAATTGTATGCTTCAGGTGGCATCACGATTGTTATCAGAAAAAGAACAAAGCCAAATATTTGAACTAGTAAATGCTATGGTTGACTATGCCGTAACTTACAAGAAGGGTAAAATTCTATCTCCACATGGAAGCCAGAGACAGGATGCAACTTCAGCCTCCCTCGAACTTTGCTTTTATCCACCAATTAATGAATTTGTTACTTTCAAGGTTTGACCCTTGTAAACTTAATAGTTTTGATTGGTAACAAAGCTGTTTTCTGTCAGAATATTTGTTTTATGTGTACATATGGAAGATGTCCTGAATAAGATTATATGCTTGTTTCTTCCTCAAGGACTATACTCCAAGTCATTGTCTCCTTTCATCTGCTATGCGGCAGATTTTGAGTCATGAGGTAATGTACCAAGTTTTTGACTTGTAAGCACTTTCTCAGATTTGATGTAGCCTATTGATTAAATCTTGTTCAGATTAGCTAGCCTTTATTTCCTCAAAAGGCTAATTGATTCGATTTAACATTGAACAATTTTTGTTGCAGTTTGAGAAGCAGACAATTCTGCGTGATTTCAATGCTAGAAATGATCGGGCAAATGCAGTAGCTACCTTGTTACAAGAGGTCTCTGTTACTGAGGCATCTGAGGCACATGTAGAGAAAGACAATGATGATCTTTCTACAGTTGAAAAGGCATCAAAGCATTTGACTCCTGACAATGAAAGAAATAAATGTGTACCTTCAGTAGTAAATCATTTTCATTCCAAGGGTTTGAACAAAGAAGCAGCACAAAACAAATCCATTTCGTCCAGTGTTGATTCCAAGTCCAAACTGCCAGGAACAGCAAAGAAGCCTGCACCCAATTTCGATTTCTTTGAAAGGTAAGAGTTATGTTTGACTCCTGGTTTGTTAAAGCATCTTTTGTATCTTATGTAAGGTAGAATTTCACTAGTGATGTAGGCGGTTCTTCCATTTTTGCTTAGCAACGCCCTGAGTTAGTTATAGTTGACTGCCTTCACTGAAATAATGTTAGAATTGGTTTTGACTTTCAAGGCATTTGCAAGAATTCCTATTCACCATCTTGACTTTGAGTTCAGTATGAATGTGTTTATTTGTAAAGAAAGTTTCTAGACATGGATAGGATTCAGTATTAGAATAATTTGTTTCCAGAAACTTAGTTGTATACCTCTTCTGGTAAATAGTTAATTTTTCTTTTTTCCTATTGACATAATGAGTGAAAATCACGGCAAGAATCAAATGCCTCGTTCACTATCAACGTAGTGGTTAACAGTCATGGCCAGAATCAAAGACCTTATTTTCCATCAACACAGTGGTTGAAAATCATGGCAAGAATAAATAATAAATTCTGATGGCATTGGGTGAGAAGGCCTAGGTAATTTATCTTTGTCTCTCTGTATCATGAGTTCAATATTAGTCCACCTATTTGTTGGTGGTGAAACTAGTGTTCGGCTGTGGATGTGCCTTTTGGCCTTTGGGCTGTATATCGTGCAGGATGCCTACCAGTGACTCATGCTCAGCATGATAAATGCTGATAAGTGATACAGGAAATACAAATTGGAGGTTTTATAAAAGTCCGAGTAGCCTTAGAAACATTTGAAAAACCCCATTAGAGATTTAAAAAAAAAAAAACTTGTTTTGATTGGCTTTAAGAGTGATGGCTTCAGTTAAAATTAAGCATGAGAAATTGAGAATGGTGATCAGTCACCCATGAATGCTGGAGTTTTCCTTGAATTTGCATTCCCTGAACAAGTTGAAGGAACTATTCATCTCTTTACAGCAATAAGTTTCACTGTCAAAGGCTTTCAGACACTATTCCTTTGATTCAGTGTTCTAATAGCATCAAAAAATCTATTCCAGAATACAAGAGGGTCACTGGTTGTAATGCAAGCTGAACAAAGTTTCAGTAACCTTGGCATGGCAAGAAAAGAGTGGTTGATGGATATTCATCAGCACATGTAATACCAAAGGAATTTCATAATATTCTAAATCAGTAAATCTGCTGTCTTTTCTCTTCAAATAATTGCAGGGTATTATTACAAATGATTCAAAGTGCCCTCAGGTAGGATTGATCAGATCAAGATGACCAATCATCTCAATGGTGAAGAGAAAGACCGGGGCAACTTATTCTCAAATCCTTATACAACGGTTTGTTGACAGTTGAAGCAGGAATAGTTAGACAGCTTGCAAAGGAATGACATCAGTATGAGGAGATCATCATGACCATGAATATGATGGGGAGTAATATGCTGAAGGAAAATTTTATCCTCTGTATTGAAGCAGGAGCTGCAATCAATAGGCCATACGTTATATTTCAGTCAAATATTATGATTGACTATGTGATTGAGTTATGATGCTTGGCTTATAGGCCCCTCTGTACTTATGCATAGAAAATGAATCTGCTGAGTGCAGAGCCTGTTGAAACTTGTTGAAGCCAATCTACACTGCTTTCCTCAGTTTAAAATTAGGGCAAGCCCCAAAGATCCATTAAGTCATTAACGTCTAAAAGGCCAAGACATCCAATACAACCAAATGTCCACTTCAGGACTTGAATGTAGGATGTCCATCAAAATAGCCAAGAGACAAACCATTGCATCATGCGCTCCTGTGTGTAATTCAAATAACTTATTAATTCTCACTCATAATAGATTTCACTGCCCCAAAAGAATTAATCTCTTCCTAAGGGTCTCTTTTAGTCCATCAAGACCCAGTACATTATCATACTAAATTGAAACCCTATGCACCATATGGGTTCTAAATGAACAATCAAGGTCACAGGCAAGAAATGAGCATAACTGTAATGTCCCTTACTTGGAGTATGCCTGAATCTGCCTTAAGAGACACTTACACAACACAAAATTGTTTTATAAATAATATTCCATTGTAAATTATATGATAAATTGAACTGAAGAATAAATGAACGATTAACATTTATGAAATAATGAATGACAACTTAAACTTGAATCCAATCTATAGACTCTTTTCAATAACCAATCATGGTAGAGATTGGAGAGAAACGCATGATAGGGCGCTAGAGAAACTGTTCATCACAAGTAAGCCCAAGGGCGGGCTCATACCCCCCTTGGCTCCATGTGGACGAACCGTCCCACCAAGACAATCACATCGAACTTAGGGTTGGCATACTTACAATGTGGGAACCTATACATTATTCATCCCAATTAAGCCCAAGGGTGGGCCGATACCCCCCTTGGTCCCAAGTGGACGAAACATCCCACCAAGACAATCCCATCCAACTTAGGGTTGGCGTAATTAATGAGAGAACCTATACTGCCTTTCCCTAACATGTTTCCTTGCCAACCTTATGCATGATTGCTTAAAGAAAAGGATGATGTTAATAAGAATATAAATAGATTCACTATTTACTTATCTACCAATTTAAGCATAACAAATCTTTACTCATTGCATATTAATCATTATAAAATTGTCTATATATATTTGTATGCCTATCAAGATTAGATGTTAATTGCATATACAGTTAATTGCATACCAGTTACTTATTATACTACTGGCTGCTGTTTTTCTGATTGCAGATATATTTCTGAAAATGATTCCATGATGCCTCTTCTTGGAATATATTTCCTTTTATATCCCCACGGTGGGGAAAAGACATAACTATTCATCATTTTCTTCCCTTGGTAAGGGACACGTCCTCCTTAGACCGATTGCTGCCCCTTCAGACCAACCGATGCTTCTTTTGATCAGTCACGTGTCTCTTTGGAGGAGATCGCTGTTAGGGAGTGCCATTAGAAAGTTTTAGAGGTGATTAATATTATTTATTCCACACAGATTGCCCACCCTATTATTTCCTTTTGAGGAGGCGATCTTGATATGTTTTATTTTATTGCTCTTTTAGTGCGGCATGACAATAACATTCCCATGCTTGAGTTAGGCTTAGGTTATTTACATGCTTGATGGCCCTAACTCATTGAAAGTCAACATTTGTTATAATAATAAATCATGACTACTTGTTGGTTAGAGATAATATTCCTTAATTGCCCCTTGGCTTATGTCAAGTACAGTTTGACTACAGAGGTGACCTTTCAGTTAGATCAACACTTCCACAATGTTAGAGCTTGCAACTTCATTGAAAAGACGAGCACATTCACTTTAAAAAGTTTCACTACCTTGTTCATAAACCATGCCATGCTCAAGGCATAAGATTCATTTAAAACTCTTCTATGTTTCATACTAATGCAATCACTGATGCCAAGGATTCCATGACCGATGAAAGTCACTAAAGATTGGGAAAACCCTGCCAAATGCAAACAGGTCACAACATATCCAAAAAGATAGTTCAAAATGTTATATAATAATTGGATGTGCAATAGCATTCCATATAGTATGAGACTCAGCAAGTACTCATGAAGCTTGCCAAAAAAATCTGATAAAATGACAGAAAATTTATTAAAAAAGTAATAAACAACGTAAAAACAATTTTTGATAAATATATCTTGCAAATCTTTTGTCAATATTCCAGGGTTTCAATATGTGAAAGGAAATGGCTATATATGTATGTATGTATAGAAACATAAAAACGATTCTTGATAAAGAATATTTTTGATGTTTCTATACATGCATACATATATAGCCATTTTTATATCAAGAATTGTTTTTATGTTTCTATACATACATACAAAAATAGCCATTTTCCTTCACATATTGAAGCCCTGGAATATTGACAAAAGATTTGCAAGGCAAGGCTTTACAAGGTGTCATTTCAGACAGCAAAAATATGATTGCATTTCATAAGACACTACACATAAGAATTCTTAGAAATAGGTTACAATGTCTTTGCATTAATGGGAAGTTTTTGCTTGCATTATGCTGTCTACAGATGATTTTCTCTTTTATAGGATGATCTGGAGTGTCATTGGTTGTTTGATGAATTCTGGCATACGAAGGGGCTGTACTGAGAACAATTATAGGATTTGTGATATTTTTGACGTTGATGGGCTCTGGACAGGCATGGAAGATTCTGTATATAGTTATAAGGATAAGAAAATTTTGCAAAATCTGGATTGTTGACATATTGATGATGATTATAATATAAATTTCCACCTTGAAAACTAGCCTAAATCTTTGTGTATGAAGTTTTATTTTATGATCAATGAATGATGCAAAACAAGTCTTTTTACCAAATCATGTGCTTTGTTTTATTAATTGCATTGATCTCAGTTGATTAAAAGTGCATGTGGAATTGTGCTGTAAGAGGAAAATATTTCATTTACTAGAACTGCATTAATTGGCCTATTTCTGTGTAAACAGATTCAAAAAGTCTTCTCAGAAAGGATTTGAAACCAGTGAAAAATCTTCTGGGAATTTATTAACGTCACAAAGAGATTCAAGGCCTTTGCTCTTCAAATTTAATGAGGTAATTTCTTACCTTTAGAATGTTGTTAGTATCAAATCTATATTTTAAAAGGATTAAATTTGTGACACGTTAACATTTCAACTAAATTATGCTTGTTGATAACTTTACAGGGCTTCACAAATGCAGTGAAAAGGCCTGTACGTATGCGTGAGCTTCTTTGAAAATTTATTTCACTGTTTGTATTACAACTCAAAATCATGAAGCTGAGATTAAAATAGTGGCCTGGGTATGGGAGGTGCTGCTGTTAGGAAGAATGGCAAGTTAAAGATTATGAAACGATCAGGCAGAGATTTTTTTAATGGTGCAACAAGCTAGTCTAATCTAGTGGGAATGATTAGTACATAGTGACGGTCAATGTTACATTGCCATTTAAATGCCTTAAAGGTTCACATATGTCAATGTATGTAAAGTGAGCTGGTTATATGAAATTCATAACTTTGGATATTCCATCTTTGTCCAGTTGCAAGCAAATAAAACTTATTTTCGGTGCATTGCCAGAGTTTGATAGCTTTTGATCCAAGTCTTTTTTTTAATCTTTTGAAGTTAAGGGAAGTTGTTTAGTTTGAATGACTCAATGAATAGAAGATTCTAATAATGTTCACGAGACCAAAGCAGCCTATGGGACCACAGGCAGCAACAAAAGAGCAGCATGCGAGCCTTTCCTTGAGACACAAGGGCATGCCAGCTTTATGATGTTTGTAAATATCTTTTGATGTCAGATCTTCTGCAGTAGATCTTGATCAAAAAGTTCACAGCTTTATTCAAACTTGCCTTCTCAAATAAGGTGTTTAGATTGTCTACTCTCAAGATGTCTTTGTAGTTGATACAAATGTCATTGTAGGTTGGGCAGTTCATAATGTGCCATACTATCTCCACCACACCTTTGTTGCAAAATAGGCATGTCCTAATTTCCCACTGCTCTTTAGGTATCAACCATCTGCCGGTTTCACACATAAGAAGATGAGAGCCAGTCTGTAATTAGGCTATGAACAGTTTGCTTTCTGCTTAATATCAACTTCTATGTAAGCTTTTTCAGCATCATCCCATGTGGGGTTAGATTATGTTACAGGAAGATTTCTTTTGACCAATTTGCTTTGTCCACATGGTATTCTTGAATTTTTCTCTGACATAATTTTTTTATTTCATCATTGGTATTTGGACATTCTTGCACATTAATTTCCCATTTATTTATCCACTTGTCATTTTGTTTCATCCATGTGTTCTTTCTTTTGTTTAGCTCTTCCTCAATAAATAGCCTAGGCCAATGGTGTTGATGTTTATGGCAGCGTCAGTAGTATTCTTCCAGTGATCTCCTTTACATCATTGGTTAAATTAAATATAGCCTTGGGGCTATTTAATTTATAGAAGATTGTGATTGCTCAAGAGACACGTCATTTGTTAATGATAATTAATATTTAATGTGAAGAGGCACTTCGCATAGCAAAATTGTAATTATTATCTTGGCCAACCTTCCTTGTAACTTGCTTTTTATTAATTGTAATTATATTTTTATGATGGCCGACCTTGCATAAAGAGGTGCGACCTCTCTCTCCCAAATTGTATAAATACAAGTTCGTTCCATTCATTTGAACAAACAAGTTTGAAGTCTCTTCTCTTCTCTCAAGTGCGAATTACCAAAGAGTAGATTGCAAATTCATCAAGTACAGATTGTAAAGTCATCGAGAGCAGATTGCTAACTCTTCAAGAGCAGATTTGAGTTGCAAGGAAGTGCAGATTATTTATCTATCATTGCATCTTGTGAAGGTGCTGATTATTGGCCTCATTGTAAAGAGACTTATCGCCATTACATATATATAAGAGATGTATATTTGTTGCTGGGTTTTTCTCCCTCAAGAGGAGGGTTTTCCCAGGGTATTTGCTGTGTTATTGTGTCTGATTTTGAATTAAATTTCTGTGTCATTAATCTGATCATAAAACTAACAAATGGTGGTTCTCCATATTTTGAGTTTTTTTGGGCAACTTAACACTTGGGCCATTGTTGATGCTTCCAAAGGTAAAATATCTGTTTTAGCTAATGTTACGTCGGTTTTCATCACTCACAAAACCATGTCCACTTATTCAATTTTGGCCTAAGTTAAAAAGTTGTTGGTCATCCCTTTGGTTTTCGAAACCTCGTTAGGCTCCAATGAGGTTGTTGTAACTTCTTTTGGCTTGATATTCTAAGAGAAGGTTTCAAGTTCATCGTTCCAGCCAAGTTTTGAAAGCAATGCCGGAGTTCAAAGAGGTTTTCACAACCTTATCAAGTGCCGATTAAATGGTGGGAAAAGTTAAAGATGAAGAGAAGGCAGTCTTGTTTCGTAACTTTTGCAAGGTTTTGAAACCTTTGTGGGTTCCCAACAGGGTTTCAAAAATCTATCCGTTTCTTGGTGGTAAAGTTTTCTTGCAAGCGACCTTTTTCAGATTAAGTGTTTGATATACATTTTAAAGGAAGCTCACAAGGTGGTAAACAAGAAGGTTTTCACTACTACGTCGGCGTCTGACGAGGTTCTCAAAACCTCGCCATGACACGCCATTATTCCTAGAGGGATATTTTCTAAAGTATTGTTCAAAGATGACTTATAGTACCAAAAAGAAATGCCATTCGTGAATGCTTAACAAAAACAAAAAAATACTAAATTTGCCAAAGCACATTGAAATTAACTATGGCCGTAGAATTTGAAAAAGTATGAATTGCAAAGAAATAAACACATTGTGTAGAAGGGAGGAATGCCAAATGTACGCAAAAAACTTCTATATATTTATATTAATATATGTATATCGAGCTACATCAAAAAAGACGTTTTTCAGTATATATCTTCAAACACAGTAAATATCAGGATTCGAATCCCTTCAACCACTTGCAATCTTTCAATCTAGGCTATCAAAAACAAGTTCTCATTTGACTCCACGAAATGGGCGAATAACCCCATATCATTCTGCTCAAGCCTAGCATGGAGGAGGTCGATAGCTTCTTTGGCGTGGTCATGCTACAAAGCCATAGTGATGTAGATGGCATCTCCCACCAAGCCAATGAAAAGTGCCTTGTCAATTCTGATGTAAGTTTTCAACTTTCAGCACTTGGACATATCGTCAAACACTTCGCTTGTAACCTCCTCAACTGTTGTTTTGGTTTCTTTTTGTGGTTTCAATGCATAAGATGAGATCACAAATGTAAAGGCTACTATATGCAATGTTCTAAGACTGAAGTAGAAGATGCAATGTAATATTTTTTTGATTTTTGAGATAATATGATGGCTAAAGTGCATCTACAGCCAAAGGGCATTTAGACAAACATTTAACATGCAAACTAAGCAAGCAAAGTACACCTACAACAAGTAGGCATTTTGGCAAACACGTCATAAGCAATCTTCTTGGTGAATAGTATTTCAAATATGTCTCTACACTGATTACAAAATTTGTCAATAACAATTGCAGCTAATTACCCTTGTCAACTGAATGTGAATAATCTCTTTTAATACAAGCCGAGCTAGCTGTAGTTGCACTCAGACTGAAGGAAGACATCCTCTATTTTGGATGGCCAACGACTTTCCTCTAAGCAAAATCAAATCTCCTAGAATTTGTCTTTTTCTACAGATATTAATTCGCTTTTAGCAAATGACGACTTCTCTTTATCCCTATTGCCTCCTTCAAGTTGCTTCCGATTTCTTTGTGATGTGATTAATAAAGTCCAATGTTTGTCTTTATGCAATTATTGATTTGTCTTATCCTTTTTTCCTAACATCCCACAGTAGACTTCCACTATCTCAGTTTTTGTCTCCACCTCCTTTAAATTATCGCCTGTCTTTCCTTTATGGTCTCTTTGTCTTATCCACCACTTCTACAAGCTTAATTCTGCTTTTTGAGTTCCAGCGAGCTCCCAGGCAAGACCCAATCAAAACTCAATTTCCTTGAAAGTGTTGCGCCCAAACTTAACTTTGGTATTGTTTATTATTTCTGTCTAATCACATCACTTGTTTGTCTTATTCGAGCTTTTCAAAAATTGTCTTTTCTGAGAATATTGTATTGTGCACCTCCAATACTAAATAAGAAACTCCAAAAATATATCCATATTGTCTTTAGCTTCTTTGAAGACTGCGATATGAATCGTCCTGTGATTGCCAATCAATATGCTACGAATTCTCCAATTATGATGTCAAGTTGATAAAGACACCTTCCAATATGAGTTGCACCAAAATTATTCCCAATTGCAAAATTGTCCTTCCAATGATTGCCAAGAAACCTGCAAATTATCCTCTACAAAATTCCTTCTTAAAATTCAGTAATTGTTTTTCCTTAAATCGATTTTCTCCTTCCATTCAAAATTTGGCCATAGGCCATTAAATTTTGCCAAGATGAATCAACAACAACAAATTCATGCTCCAATTATATTTGTAGCAATACAATAACTACTACAACTACTCAATAAAATAATGATTGCAACAATACCTTAACTGCTACAAGTGAAATGATGCAATAATAAACCATCACATCAACTCAACTAGGGCAATAATAGATCAACTATTGCACCTGTAGAAACCTTAGATGGATTTCTCAACAACTCCAACTAGGGTTGATCTTTCACAACTGAATTTGGTACTCTAGAGTCTTCAAACCCTCGAGCAAGGCAAAACATTCAAGCTTTCTTACCAAACTAGTAATGAGGAATGAAACCCAAATCAAGCTTGTTGAATGCAAGGCCAACAACTACTTATAAAGATTTCACCAAGACTTCCAAGAAGCTTCTAGAATATAATATTGTTTTATTACTTAAGTGACTTTATGATTTATTATTTTACTTTAGTCACTTTATTATTAAATTAATTAAATATAAAGTCATCCCTTTTGATATTATATTTTATTGGAATAACTTTAATAAATAATTAATTTAATATCTCATCCAATTCGGGGACATGATAGTCGTCCCTTTCCAAAGATTGCTTGCCCTCAAGCAATCCGCAACTGTCAATCCACCTCAACTGACATAGCATCTGATATCTGAATAACAACTCATCTATGCCTGTCCACCATCCACCTGGATCCCAAATGATCCTGGAAAGAACTCTAATCAACATTCTTAATATACAGCTGTAGCTCCTAACACTATCAAGCCCTGTCACTCTGTGAAGCCAATTGCCCAACAAGTAAACTCCTGGATCCCAAATCTGAAAATAATCTCTATATACATTGTGCATAGGGATGTCTACCAACTGTTGATCAATGAACTTTGTAATCTCAAAACTGCGGTGATGAATCTCATGCATCCACACTATTGGAAAGCCAACACCTATTGCTTTCCATTGTGCCACTCTGATACCCTCTAACACCCAAATGTAGCAAGTCTTTAAGTCCTGAATCAAAAAGAAACCAGCAAGAGAGAACAAAGTAGAAGACTTTCCAAGCTCAGAGTCATCGTCTAAGGTCAGAAACAAGTCGTACCAGAGTGGACTAGAACACCTCTTATTCAACCCATCTCGTTGTATCCTCAAGGATGTGATCAAATCTTGTATATGTGGGCTGAAAGAAAGCTAATGAGCACACCTCATAATGCAATCGAGGTGAAACTCCCCTGACTGTGCTAATGAAATACTAGAGTTGTCATGTGTATTTCATCCAATATGGCCATCATCAAAAGAAGACTCACAGCTCACAATAGGATGAGCTGGTTCTTTAGGAGTAAGAAGGGTATCATCATGAATGCCATCAACCTCCTGAGAAGAAGCTGGATCAAAACCAAAATCCAACTTGCAAGTCTTAGAAAAACCCATCTTCTTTTGATAAAATTGACTAATGTCAATCTCCAAGGTACCGAAGTGGAGCCTGGTGCTCAAATCTCCCATGTGTACATAGATCAACTCACTAGGCCACCAAATACCACTGTTGTAACCCAAGACATCAACACGAATGAAATCATAGGTGTCAACATACACATACATACTAAGTAAACTCCCAAGAAACTGAATAGTTGGTGTAGAACACGAAAAGTCAAAAAGTGCAATATGAATCCAACTAGGGCACTCACCAAACCATGATGAAACTATGAATATGAAGTCACCAATCAACAAATAAATTGTTGTCATGCCATGAAGAATAGGTGATAAACCCAAATGTGTAGTGTAGATGTCATCAAAACCCATCAAAGATAACTCTTGAGTGGCTGATCCACTATAAGTGTCATCAATTACTCCTTGAATAGGGGTTGCAAGTTCAAGTAAATGAAAAAGTATAACATTGTTGTCCCCAACTAGAGATTTAGGACTAATTGCACCTTTTCTTTCATTACCCTGGGAATCTTTAATGCAAGAGCACACTTGCATACACTTGGCAACCCAATCTTGTAACATATCAAGTCTTGAAGCTATGACATCTTTATACTCAATTAAAGTATCAACATCATGAGGGTGAGGCATCAACTTACACATTGATTCATGTTCTTTTCCTACTACTGTTATAAATTCATATTGTTGGCAACTAGAAGTTCCCACCATCACCTCATGCTTATCTATATTTTCATGAATGTCTACCATGCTATATTTCTTTTCACAACCATCTAGCTTGGATTCATGCTCATGTGATGTCAAAATATTGTTGTCTCAACTTCTAATCCATACCATCACCTCCATAACTGATATGTTTTCCCTTACTAGCAAACTCCAAGGTGTAGTATGCAAGACAAACCAACAATTATCAAAATGCAAGATCTTCTTAGTAAGAAACCTCCTAGTCCCCTAATCAACTCTCTAAAACAAAATGCTTCATATAATCTTAGCAATTGTCTTTCCATTGAAGATGATGCATGCCTAACCATTTTGAGATCAATAGTGTTCCATTCCACATAAATGGATATAACACTTGTGGTTGATCCATCAAGTGTGTGACCAATATCAATATCTTTTTGAGCCTTCAAGGGGCTTGCCAAAAGAGGAAAGTCATAAACTTCATGATGCAAACTAGACCAAATTGAATTTCCTAAATCATTCCTCCCTTTTTCGCACAACTCAACATGCTCTTCTTGTGGGCTTACCTTTAGAAGCTTTTCCCTTGTATACTCAATATCCACACATTCTTCTTTTGCAAGAAATAAGGATCTAATGTGTGATTTTGTTTGTCTTCTTGCATTATCTATCAGATTGCATCTTTTCTTGACCTTGTGTAAGTGTTGTCTTGCTTGGGTAGCAAGCATCTTGGCCTTATTAGCTCTTATAGATCACCCATCACACAATCGTTGTGTCCTTTTAACATCTTCTACAGTATGGTGAACAAAATCAAATTGTTTGTAGCTTGAATTCACAATACATTCTTCATGTTCAATGCACAAAACTTCAATGCTAACATTGGAAGACTCTATAGCACTATCATCTTCATATGATTTATCTATAACCTCATGATTATGTGACGATAATGGACTGTTGTTTGTAATAAAAAAATTAGAATTGTCATCATACCTATTTGTGGTGTCTTCATGTGCATTAACAATACCATCTTCAAGGTCACCCAACTCACAATTTGATTCCTTGCAATTATTATGTAGATTTGGTGAGATAATGCCTTGCTCAATTAATGGATCATCAAAGGAATCCATATCTTCAAGTGGTTGATCAATCTCTACTGATTTGGCAATCTCCATTTCACTGTTGTCACGAAGACTCATAGATACATGGAGTGCTTCTTCTTCCACCAAGTCCCACAAACACTCATTCTGATTAGGAATTAGGACAACACTACTTCCACCTGTAGAAATGTCCTCAATGCCCTAATAAGTGTCTCAACACAAGAGGGCTCAGGTTGCTCTATGTACTCATTATCCCTCTCAACTGAACCATTGGGTGATGACACACTATCCTCCTAAAGAGAAGATGGAACTTGTAAACCAAATGAAATCAACTCTCCTGTAGTTAGTTGCTCTTTGAATTTATCAATTTTCTGCTCAACCAACTGTCTTGAGAGATCATATGTTGCAGTTGAAACATGCTGCTCTTTTCTCCAAATGATTAACAATTCTGATTGTAGCTATTTGCAACCATCCTTTTCTTCATCAAGGATCACAGACAAGATAGTGAACATACTTGTCTTCACATTGTCTGAGTGACATTTCCCGATTCCCGATATGAAGCAATTGAATAACTCGAAGATAAGCTGATCAAACATGATAACACATGACCGTAGCTTTGCCACTATTTCTAGAATCTTAACCCTCTTATTGAAAGGAGGGCTTTTGATGTCACGTATCCCCTGAAAGCTTTCAATCATCAATTGCATAACCTGCCTCATTTTTTCATTGTCAAAAGGAACTTTAAGGGCTATGATCCTCATAATTTCACTTAGGCAATGGGCCACAACAAGTCTTGCATCCTTATCTTTGTGTCTCAATAACCTATCTTCCTCCAAAGAGATCAATATCAGAATCATACCTACTTGAATTATCTAAGAAGGTGGCTGGTCCACCAAATGCAAGCAATTTACTACTTCCTCCAATGAATTGAGAAGAGCATCTTTGATTAGAAACACGTGACAAAGCTTATCTCCTGCCATAAGAAGTTTCTTTCCAAACTCAACGTCACTCATTGAGTCCACGCAGATAAACAAATTCCCTCATAGGTTGGCAAGATCTTAGTTCTAATATCATTGTAAAGTGCCTTGTCAATTTTGATGTAAATTTTCAACTTTCAACACTTGGACATTTCGTCAAACACTTTGCTTGTAACATCCTCAACTATTGTTTTGGTTTCTTTTTGTGGTTTCAATGCATAAGATGAGATCATAAATATAAAGGTTACTATATGTAATGTTCTAAGACTGAAATAGAAGATGCAATGTAATATTTTTATGATTTTTGAGATAATATGATGGCTAAAGTGCATCTACAACCAAAGGGCGTTTAGACAAACATTTAACATGAAAACTAACTAAGCAAAGTACACCTACAACAAGTAAGCATTTTGGAAAACACGTCATAAGCAATCTTCTTGGTGAATAGTATTTTGAATATGTCTCCAAACTAATTACAAAATCTGTCAATAACAATTGCAACTAATCACCCTTTTAATATCTATGGTTTGTAATGCAATATCCCAACCATACAAGATATTTGTTTCAACACAAATGTTGATACAAATGTTGTTGGTACATGTATATGACTTAATGAAAATCTAAACACAAGTTTTGAAGACAAAACAAGAACGTGAAAGTGACGCCTTTGTGTTGACATCTTGCCTTAGTCAACTGAATGTAAATAATGTCTTTTTAATACAAGCCGAGCTAGCTGTAGTTGCACTCAGATTGAAGGAAGATGTCTTATGTTTCGGATGGCCAACGACTTTCCCCTAAACAAAATTGAATCTCCTAGAATTTGTCTTTTTCTACGGATATTAATTTGCTTTTAGCAAATTACAACTTCTTCTCTTTTTCCCTATCGTCTCCTTCAAGCTGCTCCTGATTTCTTTGTGATGTGATTAATAAAGTTCAATGTTTGTCTTTATGAAGTCATCAATTTGTCTTATTCTTTTTCCTTGACATGCCATAGTAGACTTCAACTATCTTAGTTTTTGTCTCCATCTTTAAATTATTTACCTATCTTTCCTTTATGGTCTCTTTGTCTTATCCGCCACTTCTACAAGCTTAATTTTGCTTTTCGAGTCCCAACGAACTCCCTGGTAAGACCCGATCAAAACTCAATTTCCTTGAAAGTGTTGCGCCTAGACTTAACTTTGGTATTTTTTATTATTTCTGCCTAATCGCATCATTTGTTTGTCTTATTCGAGCTTTTCAAAATTTGTCTTTTATGAGAATATTGTATTGTGCGCCTCCACTATTGAATAAGAAACTCTAAAAATATATTTGTATTGTCTTTAGTTGCTTTGAAGACTATGATATGAATCGTCCTATGACTGCCAATCAATATGCTATGAATTCTCCAATTATGGTGTCCAGTTGATAAAGGCACCTTCCAATATGAGCTGCGCCTAAATTATTCTCAATTGCAAAATTGTCCTCCTTCCAATGATTGCCAAGAAACCTGCAAATGATCCTCTACAAAATTCCTTCACAAAATTCAGTAATTATTTTCCCTTAAATTGTTTTTCTCATTCCATTCAAAATTTGGCCATAGGCCATTAAATTTTGCGAAGATGAATCAACAACAACGAATTCCTATTCCAAGTATATTTGCAACAATACAACAACTACTGCAACTACTCAATAAAATAATGATTGCAACAATACCTCAGTTGCTGCAAGTCAAATGATGCAATAATAAACCAACTATCACATCAACTTAGCTAGGGCAATTTTTACATCAACTATTGCACTTGTTAAATGTCTCCAATGAAGCACATGTAGAAACCCTGGATGGATTTCTCAACAACTCCAGCGACGGTTGATCTTTCACAACCAAACTTGGTACTCTAGTGTCTTGAAACCCTCGAGCAAGGAAAAACATTCAAGCTTTCTTACCAAATTGGTAATGAGGAATGAAATCCAAATCAAGCATGCTGAATGCAAGGCCAACAACTTCTTATAAAGATTTCACCAAGATTTCTAAGAAGCTTCTAGAATATAATATTATTTTATTACTTAAGTGACTATGATTTATTATTTTACTTTAGTCACTTTATTATTAAATTAATTAAATATAAAGTCATCCCTTTTGATATTATATTTTATTGGAATAACTTTAATAAATAATTAATTTAATATCTCCTCCAATTTAGGGACATGACAACCAACCCTTGGATATTCACTGAGGTTTCCCAGAGCTACTTCCACCCTAGCTAGGTACACATGCTTGATTAAATGCTCTGCGACTCTAGTGTCCTATTTTAGCCTACCAAAAGTGAGAACAATGTTATACAAGAATCGTTCTAGGATCTAAGAGTTATGGACATGCACTTTGGAAAGAAAATTCTCCCCAATAATCTTCTTGACTACTTATATGTTGCTCTTGATTATGAAAATATCTTTAAGTTGGTTCCCCACTAGCTGCCTAACTAAGCTACACTCAATGGTCTCAAAGGGCAGAAAGTCATTCTTCGAAGTGGCCTCACTTGAGGAGCTCAACATCTTGAAACATTGGAGTTGATATGCAAAGTGAAGGGAATTACTCTAGTTTATAGAAGGAAAGGGTGGTTGTCAAGTTTCCGAAGAGAATTATGAAGACACCTCTTCAACAACAACTAGCAATGCAAATGACATTGTAAATCACCTTGAATTAAATGAATGAGGCATGCGATGTGACAAATGTTACAAATTTTTAATCGAACGAACTTCAATATGAAGATAAAACCGCCTAATAAAGCCAATTCGCACGAGTGTGATTGCAATTGCAAGATAAGATGTAATTAAATGGAGAAATGGAAAGTTGGAACTCACTTGCACGTACCAAAGACCACGAGGCTTGCATATAGGCATCAGTGATACACTCACCTGTCAAAATCAAATCAAATGAAACAATGTAATTATGATATTCTTAAAAATAGTCATAAACACTCTTTAGGCTCGGTTATGCAAGAATTAGGTGGTGGTTAGCTATTTTCTCATTGAGAAATAAAGTAGTTACATTAATCAAAAAGATCCACAACGAGGATCTATAAATATATGTTTTGAGGACTTATGTGCGGTCTGAACTTTAATTTTCTAAATTGCACTGTGATGTATAAGGAAATAAAGGAGATCATTTTGGATTTGTTTTAGTTATGAAGTCATTCTTTGTCTATGAACATTGAAGTGTAGACATAATATTCATATATCAATCTATGAATTTGATTATATATTTGAAGTTCTTTCCTTTGAGAATAAAGTACTTCTCTGCTATGTTATCTGCCTTAGAATTGAAGTAAGTCTATTTGGGAAACTATTCTATCTACTATTAAAATCCTGATATGTGCATTAGGAGGTTGATAGTATTCATTCTATATTTTCACATTGGTCTCATGGTCATGGATCAGTGTTAGTATACATTTCTTGCTCTTTGGTCAAAAGCATACTTATTAATGGTGAATCAAACCATTGAGGGAGTTGTACCTCATCAAAATTCAGAGGGAGATCATGTAATGTCCCCTTTTTGAGCGTGCATCAGAGTTGGAGGCTTAGCCTATCATCTGGTCTTTAGGCTAATAATGGTGATTAGAGGGCCTTGTTTTGGAGATATCTGGTATCTTAGTTGGCAATTTGTAGCGTATGGCATCTCCAGATCCTTGGCTTGTTCAAAGGCGATATTATTCAGGGGTTTTTGGTTTCATTTGTATACACTTACTATTTATAGTAAGTCAGTTGGATGATAGAGGCCAACCTTACTATTTATAGTAAGGTCCCTTGGTGAGTAGTACCTCCTGGCACAAATGAAATTGATTTATGAGATTTATTATTGGAGCTATGAGGTTTTAATTATTATTAAAGTAATGCTTTAATAATAATTAATTATTATAAAGGGCACTCAAAAACATTTTCATGATAATTGATGATTATTCAACACTTGGCTTTTGTTGCTTGGCATTTGGAGAAGAAAACCAGGGTTTTCCTCAATTTTGATCATGGAGAACAACAAATCTCTCTGATTCGAGAATCCTATAGGTGTGAGATAACATCCAAGGGTTGCAGTTGTCCAGTGGCTTTGCTTCTAAAGTCACACTGAGCACAAATTGTAGTTTCAATGTCAGATTTCACAAGGGTTTAATTAGTAGATTGAAGACCATCATTATTGAATATCTTTATTGTTGATTTGTGCATTCTTTCATTGGCACACGAGATGTATGTTGTGCATTTTAGAGGAGAATATCATCAGATTAAGCAAGGGTTTGTGAAGAATATTATTTGAAGAACAAAGGCATATCTGCTATGAAGGATTTATTGTTGCTACCATTCATTTACATAGCCATGTGGGAATCTTTGAGAGGCTGTACATTTCTGGTACAAACCATACACCCTTCTACTTGTTGGGCATTGGAACTCTAGGCCAAAATGCCTAGTTCTTGTGCACTTTACCACCTTCACTTGGAGCGACTAGGTCCAAGCATTCATTCTGGGGCAATATTAAGGTGGAGAATTCATTGTTGAGGCTAGACATCCATTATATGTGGTTTTCTAGTTGCTGCAATATATTTCCAGAATCTTTATTCAACCTCTTGGGTATGATGTTAATGTTTTCTCAAGAATTAAATGAAGGGAATATATATTGTATTTGCAAACTTTTGTTTGAATTTATTTACAAGGGGTTTGCTTTGATAGTTGTTAATTTTGCATTAGTCATCAGTATTCTTCGACTGGAATTTGTATAAATTAGTTTTATGCATTTCTTGGCATTATATCTCATTGAGAATCAAAACAAACAAAAACTTTGAAACCCCAAGAAAAATATCCAAGAAAAAATTCAATTAGCAAGTGAACGCTAGGGGTGGGACATTTCACTAGTATTAAAGCGGTTTTCTGCCATCCTATTGGGTTTAATCAATATTTAGTGAGTACACATCTTGCATCATTTGAGTGATCAACACTCTTTGTTTTTAGTTCCATTGTTTTT
Organism: Sequoia sempervirens; assembly: GCA_007258455.2. Classification (NCBI taxonomy): domain Eukaryota; kingdom Viridiplantae; phylum Streptophyta; class Pinopsida; order Cupressales; family Cupressaceae; genus Sequoia; species Sequoia sempervirens. The sequence continues at coordinate 217,078,733 of VDFB02075321.1, read as the reverse complement.
CTAGTTAGTTTTAATTATGGAATTAGACAGTGGCATAGAATTAGTATCAGGAGATTAGAAAGTGGTTGGCTAGAATTCTTTACGAACAAGGTACCAAACTTGGCAGTCAACCTAAATTTTTGTATGATACTTTGGTCATGTTGAGACGACTAGAAGAATGCTTAAGTCTTGTTGGGCAGTCACCTTCATTGTTACAGATTGCTATGACTCCAACCGTGACTACGTTGGGTGAGCTTAAGTATTTGAGACACAAGGACAATGAGATTAGGCTCATTGTGTCTCTTTTGCATTAGTTAGATTATGAGGATCACAACTCCTCGGGCCCCCTATGATGTGGTCACAATGAGGGAAGTATTGCAATTGATTGTTGATAGTTTGGTTGGGACGAAATATATTAGTAGTCTTGCTTTTGGAAAGAAGATCAAGATCCTTGAGTTGATAGCATAGGTGAGATCGTGCATTGTCATGATCGATTATGATTGTTATGATATGGTTTTGTGGATGTTCCATTTGTTCTTGGATTCTATTAGTGAGACTCATGGAAAATCTATTCAAGACTACATGGAGCTATTATGTCTTCCATTATTAATGACAGTGATGAGATCTCTCAGCTTATCTTGTCTTTACTTCTAGCTATTCATAGGAAAGAACATGTGTTATCTCCAACTGCAAGTGACTTGATGCACAGTGTCTTCAAAAAGTGTGAGGGTAAGTTAAGGCCCTTCTTGTTCGTTGAGGAGCAGGTGCAAGAGAAGAGGGTAAGATTTGAAGTGGATGAAGATGAGGTCTTAATGATAGTATGGAAAAATCTCTTAATGTTACTTTCAATGCTCAAGAAGTCGTTACCAGCTCTGATAACAGTTTTTATTTTTATGACAACAGTCATTCTTTTGAGTGTAACCATGATTTAAATGTTATGGCACGTGAGGAGAATGTTGTAGAAGGGACTTCTAATGTTGGCATGCAAGCTATGAGTGTCAAACATGAGGAATTCATGGAGGATACAAGTCATAACAATTTTGATTTTTAGGACAACAGTTTGATATCTTTGCATCAACAAGAGATAATTTCCATTACACATGAGAATGATGGTTGTGATGGGTTGTCTAATGTCAACGCTCAAGTTGTGGGTATTAATGATGAATTATGTGTTGTGGATTCATGTCTCAACAAGATTGATTTTATAGATCAGACCATGGAAGATAAATCAGAAAATTTGTTTATTGGAGAATGGTCCTAGGATAGCTCTTTGGATGAACAAGCATCTACTTTGGAAGAAGAGGTGTGTGATGATAATGTCAAATCAACAACTTCTAACATGCCAGTTGAGCCATCCTATGAGGTATATAACAATAGTACCTTTGTTGATGAGGTGTACAAAATTGATGGCACACATGATGATGGTTACCAAACAGTGAGTGATGATGATTCAACCTCTTATCATAGTGCTGATTTCAAATCAGAAGACTTGTGTATAGATGTTTTGACATAGGGGTATCATCATTTTGCAGGGAAATTGAAGGTAAATGATAGTATGATTGCTACCACCTTAGAGCATTTTGATGTTGCTCAACAGATGTTGGAAAATTATTGTTGGAGTACTCCTGAGACAAATGAGCATTGTGATAGTGGACTTTCCCTCGCAGAGTTTCAGGCACTTAAAGATGTAGTTGGGGTAATGAAGAATAATTACCTACAACTATTATTTGATAGATATCATCTTCTCATGATTGATGGTATCTATTATGATACTCTAAAGGGAAAGGAAGAGGAGGTTGATGAGCTCACCTATGATTTTGAGGTCACCATAGACTCATTGAAGAGCGCTCAAACAACCCTTTAAGAGTCAAAGTTATGGATAAATGAGCTTACCATGGAATTGGGCTTAGTGCAATCGTCATCCCCAATAGATATTGTGTATATTTCTATGGTAGTAGTTGGTGATGAGCATACATCCACAAATTGTGGTAATGAGTATGGGGAGGATGTGGCAACATCCATTTCACTTACAAGCGTAGGTGACAAAGATGGGATGAGTGCATTGGTTGAGTTCAGCAGGGAACAGTGTGTTGCATTAGGTGTCTCTAAGGATAGTCCCATTTCAGGTGATGCAGAGTAGGTTATTGATAACTCTTGTGATGTAATAGTGGATTCTCCATAGAGTTGTGTGACAAATCACTATGTTGCTCTGTCTTCTTCACAAGAGGTATGCAGGGTATCATCTAGTTGGGAGATTGGTTCTCATGATGATTTTTTTCCCTCTCTGGAAGTAAATCAAAGATTACATCCCATGCAACTAATTTTGATCAGAAACTTATTGAACCATAGAGATGGAGAGACCAGTCGAAGGTTACAGGAGAGAAGGTTGATTCAACCTTATCTCAATTTGATTGCACTCATAAGTATGTTGAGTACCTTCTTTGGACAATAGAGTTTGAGGAGAGACATCATGGGATCTCGGCTAGTACTCACATTCATGACTTGTGGATTATCAGGAGTGCTTTGGAGGAGATAAAATCAAAACATCTCCAATTTTTTCATGACAGAGTATGCTATTGGGTACGTAGAGATGGTTGGAAAAGTATCTACCCAATTAGCTATTTATAATTAGAGACATGAGCCATCATTTGATTTGAGTGATGAGAGTGATGAGGAGTATGTTCCCTTGGACTATGAAAGTCAACCATTGACACAAGCAGGTGCTTTTTATCTCGATTGTATAGTGAGGAGTGCTCATCATTTCTCCTTTAGTCCACACATAGATGACTTGATGATGCATAAGTGTGGATTGTCTTGGGATTTATACCATCCATTGTGGGATGAAGAGTTTCCATCTAAAAAAGAAGGAACTAGAGATTGTAGGTGTTTGACTTAGATATTTTTAGAGGATTGCTTGCAGGGTTAGAGATTAGATTACTATCATGTTGATGTGTACTTGACAGATTTTTCCACTTCTTTGTCTCAGAGACTTCTATTGGGTACATGGTTTTAGAGAGGTTGCAGTGTCAGTAGGCATGATGGCATGTTTAGTCTTTAAAATAGTGATGGAGGAGAGTTTTATCATTCCCTCAATTTGGGAGGAGCAATTATATGTCTTTCAACACCTGTGAGGGATAAACATCACATCCTTAGGAGATTTGCAAAGGATGAAAGGGGTTGTTATGGTGTAGACATGTCTGGATATACTTACCTCCTTTTGACTGATGGATGTCAATTTTGATTGTATTGGGATCTAGGGGGCGACAAGGTTGGCATTGCAGTTTGGGTGGATCCCGATGGGTTGCTTCATCATTTTTAGCATGGTGAAGTCGATGTTAGAATAGCGTTGCAAAATTAATAGGATATTATGCATGGCATACTTCCATTTTGGGTTTGGGATCTAGGAATATGTTGCATTGTTGTTATGATTGGTAGATTGTCCACCATTGGGGTAGTTATCTATAGGGATGTTGAGCATAGTTTGATTTCTACCCAATGGATACAAAGGATATATTGTTGGGAATTCTACTGGTTCCATCTTCTTGGTGAACATATTTCCATGACACATGGTATAGGGGTTGACCTTGGTTTGTGTGTTATTCAGTTGTGCTTATTATGGTGTGGTGAGGGTTATTTGCAGTCATGTGGGTCATTCTACAGTTTCCCTTGAGCCTCTTGTGGTGGTGTTATCTATTCAGTTATGATTGCTTGAGGACAAGTAATTTCAAGGAGGGAAGACTGTAATGCCCCCTTTTTGAGCATGCATTAGACTTGGAGGTTTAGCCTATCATTTGGTCTTCGTAGGCTAATAATGGTGATTAGAGGGCCCTGTTTTGGAGATATTTGGTATCTCAGTTGGTAGTTTGCAATGTTTGGCATCTCTAGATCCTTGGCTTATTAAGAGGCGATTTCATTAAGGGGTTTCTAGCTTCATTTGTATACACTTACTATTTATAGTAAGTTAGTTGGATGATAGAGGCCAACCTTACTATTTATAGTAAGGCCCCCTAGTGAGCAGTGAGTTCAGTGGGCTATCTCTTGGCACAGACGAAATTGATTTATGAGGTTTATTATTAGAGTTATGAAGTTTTAATTACCATTAAAGTAATGCTTTAATAATAATTAATTATTATAAAGGGCACTCAAAAGCATTTTCATGATCATTGATGATTATTCAACACTTGGCTTTTGTTGCTCGGTGTTTGGAGAAGAAAACCAAGGTTTTCATCAATTTTGATCATGGATAACGACAAATCTCTTTGATTCAAGCAACCTATAGGTGTGAGATAACATCCAAGGGTTGCAATTGTCTAGTGGCTTTGCATCTGAAGTCACATTGAGCACAAATTGTAGTTTTAATATCAGATTTCACAAGGGTTTAATCAGCAGATTGAAGACCATCATTATTGAATATCTTTATTGTTGATTTGTGCCTTCTTTCATTGGCACACAAGAGTTATGTTGTGCATTTTAGAGGAGAATATCATCAAATTAATCAAGGGTTTGTGAATAATATTATTTGAAGAACAAAGGCATATTTGTTGTGAAGGATTTATTGTCGCTACTACTCATTTACACAACCACGTGGGAATCTTTGAGAGGTCGTACATTTTTGGTACTGTTCGTACACCCTTCTACTTGTTGGGCATTGGAACTTTGGGCCAAAACACCTAGTTCTTGTGCACTTTACCACCTTCACTTGGAGTGGCCAGGTCCAAGCATCATTTTGGGGAAATATTAAGGTGGAGAATTCATTGTTGAGGCTAGACATCCATTATATGTGGTTTGTCAGTTGCTGCAATACACTTCCAAAATCTTTATTCAACCTCCTGGGTATGATGTTAATGTTTTCTCAAGAATTATATGAAGGGAATATATATTGTATTGCAAAGCATTGTAAAATCTGTTTGAATATATTTACGAGGGGTTTGCTTCGATAGTTGTTAATTTTGCATTAGTCATTAATATTCTTTGATTGAAATTTGTGTAAGTTAACTTTATGTATTTCTTGGAATTATATCTCATTGAGAATCAAAAAAAGCAAAAACTTTGAAACCCAAAGCAAAATATACAGGTAGAAACTCAATTAGCAAGTGTTCACTAGGGGTGGGACATTTCAGATCACCAATGCAATGGTGATCTCTCCTTTCTGTTAGGGACTTTTTTCTTTATTTAGCGGGCTATGGAGTTGGTAATAGATATATTTATATAGAGGAAAATCTATTCACTAACAACTAATAATTTTGAATATGCTTATGATTAAATGTATTTGAATTCTTTCCACTTACCTCCATTTTTGATTTGACATGTTGCTGCCCCTAATTTCACACACATTAAGGGTCTTTGGAGTGACAAGCAAACCAAATAGGATTCTCTTGGTTTTCCAATCCAATAATTTTACACCCTTGCATCTATTTTGTGGTGAATATAATGCTTTTCAATGCCCTTGAATTATTTTTGCTCTATATGTTTTTCAATTGAGCTTGTTGTGAAAATAGAGGGAGAGGTATTTGTATTCTTCCACTTTTTCTCTAGTGGGCTACCTTTGACAAGAAAGTTAATTTATTTCTTTTTTCTATATGTATTTTGACAAAAAAGTTCTAGAGCCCTCATGTTCTCTCTCAAACTATAAGTTGTTTTTACAACTAGGATGGGATCATTTGCATATAAGAGTAACTTTATTAAATGTATAGCAAGTTGAACTCTTTCACCGGTTGAGAGTGGGCAACCCCAGTTGATGCAAATGTCACTACCAAAGCACTTGGACATTTCATCACTTGTTCTAATTTTGGCTTTGACCTATTCATAAAGCTTATGAATTGTTGCTCTGGGCTCATTTGGAACTGAGTTCTATCTTATTGCAAAGTTTTTCATGAGGTACAATGTCAAGGATTTTTTGAAGGCCACAAGGCAACAAAAAGCATTGGTAGCTTGGGTTCCCCATATTTTTTCAATCAAGTATCTAATTGTGACAATAATCAATAGTGGAGTGTTTTTCTCTAAAGCCTACTTGTGTCCTTTTTTTCACTATTTTTTTTCTTCCAATTATTAATTTTGTCCAACCATGATCCCAAATGTTTTTCCAAGAAAAAGATTAACCATAATAGTGTTGTAATTTGATGAATTACTAATATCACTCTATTTATAGAGGGATAAAAACACTACTTGTCTAATCCCCTAAGAAGCCCTCTTGAATAGCATTATTGAAGATGCACTTGATGTAAGGTGTAAGCATTGCTATAGCCTATTTTAAATATTTTTCTTGTATTCCATCTATATCATGTGCTTTCCCTCCTGCAAGTCTTTTTATGCCTTGATTGATATCCTCAGTGGAGAATAGCTCAGTGGTTGCATTGATTACTAATGGGTTGTGTTTATAGAGCACACTCATATAACAACTTTGCATATACAAGCCATTGAAAATTTATGATGTTATTTTTGTTTTTTTTAAAGTTCCTTCCAAAAGCTCTTAGGGTTGTGTTTTCCAAGAGCAATTAGTTCCTCTCTTCTTGTGTTCATATATATTTCTTCTTTAGATTGTAACAATTTTTCATACTCCTTATTTTCTTTGTCCATCCCACAATCTCTTAGGTTTTTTTTGTTTCTATGCACTCTTCATCAAACCATGGGTTTGTAGGAAAGGTATTTTTTGTTCCTCTTTTGGGTCTAGTTCTTTTACATTCAATTTAAACCTTGTATATAAATAGAATAACATGTTTTTGCTTATTGGATGGTTCTCCATCCAATTTGTATTGCTCCCAGATTCACAAAAGAATAATTTGAGAGAAACTTTGAAGGTATTTTGATTTTCTTGAGTCTTGAGGATTTTATCGTTCAAAGAAACCTTTTGATTGAAGTGGACTTGTTCATCTTGATGTTTGATTGTGTGGATTCCAAGCTTTACATATATTGGATTATGATACGATTTCATCTCTATAGGGAAACACCCAACCACAACTCATTAGTCTTGGGATATAGTTTTGTGAACAAATGACATAGTCCACTACACTTTGACCATTTCAAGTTTTGCAAGAAATGTTGCTCAATTTTGGCCAATTTCTCATACTGTTGCATATGACCATGTATAAATTACATAGCCCCACCAACTTTTCCTCATAATGTGTAACATTTCCCTTACTATCCTATGAAATCCTTACCTAAAGTTGATTACTCTCTTCCACCAACCATAATAAATTGCTTTTCTCTTTGCACTCATTTTTTATATTGAGAGCTTGAATTTTCATCATCTCTGTATTGAAGTCTCTTGTTATTAAGACTTCCTTGATAACACTAATTATCGAAAATGTCTTTTTTAAGTGATGCATAAGGGTCTTCACAGTCTAGGTTCTTTTTCCTATATGACTTCAAACCTTTTCATGTAATGTAGTAGACAACTATCCTCATTGTTATTTTTAGTCATCTGTATTACTTGTTTCAATCTTCTTTCTTTCTTCTTGTATTTGTTGTATTTTAATAATGCTTATTCTATTGTTATGTATTGTGTTCAATAAAACAACAGTGGATTTTTTATTCTTTGTTTGCTTCTATTTTTGAATTTGCTCACATGTTAGAATCTCCATGTACTATTTTGCATTCATGTATACAATCATTTCCTCTATGTTTGAAAAGTTAACTTGATGGTACCCTAGCTTGTATGACTCCAATGAACCATTTGTTGCCCTTGAAAGAGCATAGAGATTGGGATATGGAAAAAAAATTAATGTTCTTGACGAATATTGTGAGGTGTAGTTAAAAGGAAATATAAATCTCCCTTGAGGTAATATTCCTATCTTAATATTTGTGCTTGTTTCCTACTTGAAAAATTTATATTTTTTCATTCTCGCAGATTGTGCTTTTCGTTGACTCTATTATCTCTAGTTCATTTATGTTTATGTTGACATTTTCTTTAGTATCTTTGTTTATGTCTCCTAGGTTTTCCTTGCCCCTCATACTTTCATTGTGTGTTAGAGAAATCCACAACTTGTTGACGATTGTGGCTTGTATTGACAAAGATTCAATGCAATGTCTTTGCAATGTTATTAAAAAATAAAAAAGCAAGGATAAAGACAAGGTGGGGGTCATCTATTTTTTTGCTTGTTTGTTCTTTTAGTCTTTGGTCCCACTTTTCACTTTCATGAAACCCCATGAAAATGGGGCCAACAAAACCCTTGAATGCTTGAAACATTTGAAAATTGACTTGTTTGAGTGGCTTCAAATAATCGGCATCAATTTTCTAACACTATAACTATTGATTACTATTTCATTGTAGATGGGTTGTATGTTGAAAGTGAAACTTTATACTGATACGTTGATAGGCTACATTTTACCATATAAAGCCCCCAAAAAACCAAGAAACAATGAATTATTATTTTATGTAACTTCATTGTTTGGTATGTGTAGGGTTGATATATTGCACTTGCCAGACAAGAAAGATTGCAAACTAATAGTTGGAATTGTTATAGTTATTCATGAATGGGCCAACACAATTGCAATTGCTACTTGAAAATAATTGTATGTTGCATTGCCCATCCAAATGTCTCCAATATTGAATTTCTTTGCCAAATAACAATTGAATATTCTCTCAATAGATGATGCTATAGATAGGATAAAGAAACAAATAAAAGTGATGATTCCTAAGTGAAGTTCTTTAAGATTGGAAATTCCACCCTTGCCATACATATCCAAATCCTATTTTACACCTTAGCAAGATGCGAGTGTTTGAATAAGGGATAGAAAGCACCATCATGTTAATCTACAAAATGAGAGACAAAGACAATCCTTCTCTTAGTATACAAGTACTATGATTTGAATCTGACTAGTTGGTTTTTTTGAAACTATTAAAGGAAAAAATAAGTTAGTGAATGTCTAAATAGAAATAGATTAGCTAAGGGTTAAGTTGTTTTAGAAGTAGAAAATATATAATTCAATCATATTTCAACATTTAGAATAACTAGTATAGATTGTTATAACAATAAAAATATCTTTGCATTCATTGTTGATTTTATAAAATTTTGATATTTTCTCTTGGGGAAATTTTAAAATATATGGGAGAAGATTTTTTTACTTAAAATTGTGGTATATAGATCATATAAGTCGTTGTTAAATCTAAAACTCATTAATATTGGTATGAGGAGACTCATTATAATAGTGGAGTTAAATAAGGTTTACCCCTACCTCCAACTTGAATATGCACACACTTAGAAACACTTAGAAGAGGTTAAATGCTTAATTATCAACCTTTATAACCACAACATTATATTACTACTATTTGCTAACCATATTGTCCTAGACAAACACCTTACAAACCTTCAAAATGATTAAATGCTCTTCTAATATTTGTATTGCTTTGGTTTGACGATAAATGCCGTTAAACCAAAAATCATGATTTTCAAATTGAAGAATTATAGCTACCTTATCTTCTTTCAATAATTGACCTCTAGCACTAGTTTGAGAACACTCTTATAATATGTAGGCAATTCTTTTAAGAATAAACTAAACTTGAACCTCGTTGAAAAAAGTATTACATGTAATATCTATCATAGTTTGTAAAAAAAGAGAAAAAAATGGTATTTTGGAATAGCAATTGTGTTGGAGCCTTTGTTGATATTTTCATTCCATTCCTATCGCTAAAATTAAACTTGTCTTGTAAAAAATGGCATCCCAATTTGTGTCCTCTTTGGTGTCTATATGTGAGGTTATCTTTTGACAATAATCTTGAGCCCATTAAATATAAATATGTAAATAAAATTGAAAAAATCCACCCCTACCCCTAAAACAATAACCTTGTTATTTTTTTCTTCAAAACTAAAAACACTAGACCTTACCTAGCCTCATAGAATTTAGAGTTGTCTAATGGAAATTATACCTTCTATTTTTCCATGTTATACAAACATAAGCTAACTAGGGATAGAATGTGATAGGCTTCCTATCGTTCCTTAACAATTGTTCTTAAACCATCTAGGGTTAAAAGGAAGCTGGTTAAAACACACTGAATGCTATAAATTTGAGGCATATATAACTCTGGTACATTAGGGAAATCTAAAATAAGTTTTGAGACTAAATTATCTAATAACCATTTGGATGGTTACAAAGTCACATAAAAAAAGGAAACTCAATTATTATAAATATTTTAAACCTTAAAGTTCTATAGTTACCTTATCCACATAAGGTGGTTATATCCACCCTAAACATGTTCTGCTAACACTTTTTTTGTCAAAGACTTTCACATTTACCTTCCAAATTTAGGATTGGGGTAGGACAACTTGATTATTTTTTTTATAGGGGCATCATAGGTTATTATTTCCACATTTTCCTTATTAGTTATCAGGCTTATTACCTTAAGTTAATGTCTCATATTTATTCTCATATTGTCCTCATAATGTAAGGTTAATTTTCTTAACTCCTTTGAGCTCCCACACATTCCTTTAAAAAACTAATTTAGATAATTATATTGAGCCTAGTTTTTGTCACTATCCATTGTTGGTGATCAATTTTGTTGTTTTGCATAAGCCATAGTTAACTTTACTATTCATAGATTATATTATTGATCATTTGGATTCATAATATAGGAGATTGCACCTATATACATAGGCTGCTTGTTAGTTATTTCCATAACACCAATTCGTCACTTGCTCTATTGTATGTTTGTAAATAAGTAGATCCCCCCTAGAGAATTTCAAGGGTTATAAGGTATAGAAATTTCACCAATGGAAGACAAGTTGTGACAAAAAGATATTGGAGATTCAAGAATAAGAGTTTTGAAAAACTATACCAAGTCTTATTAGTCTCCTACTATGCCATTCTAGGATTCTTTATTTCTCTTGGCTTGCCTACATCATCCATTAATAGGTGGCCAAGCCAAAGGGGTGACTAATTATATAACAAGTTGACCTAAAGTCATTATTTCTTTCCATGTCCCCTTTATTTTGGAAGTCTAGTTATTCATGTGATATTGCTTGATTATTTGCATAATCATTATAAATTTGTTTGATGTTATTTCCTTTTCTTGTATACTATTTCGTTTAATTATCTTACATTATTTCCATGTGTATTGTCCTACCCATAGCTCTAAGTTATTTTCATATCTATGTATTCCCTCATGTATTTTCCTATGAGAATACTTTAAAAGAGGCTTTCTACTCTTTCTTGTACTTAGAGGTTGATTTAATAGAGTTCATTAGTGTTTGAATTTTTTGCCTCAATCCTTTTTAAAATGTGTCTTGACATGCATAGTGACAAATTTGTTACAAATGTGAAAATATCACCTTGACCAAAGTAAATTACTTTTGCATTTAAGAGGGACAACTTCCTTATATGATGAGATCTTATATTTTTGTGTTTTTACTAGAAAACAAAAAAGGATAGAAAATAACAAGAAAATGACAAAAAAGAGAAACCCTAGGTGGATTGAAAATATATAAGGACATCTATGTAACTAAGAATAAAGGAAAATACACATATTAGAAGTTCTTAATCCCTTGTGGAAATTAAAATAGATGAAATATTTGTATAATAGACTCGTTGAAATCTCATAAAAAGCCAAATTAACTCCATAGAAATAAATTCCTTCATTATGCCTATCATCTATGTGAAGACCCATGTCAAACTCTTGAGGTGGGGGGAAGGGGGGCACTTTAACTTCTTTTATGAAACACTCCATTATAGGAAGAGGGATATCGAGAAATTCATTTGGACTAAAATTAAAATTTGTGTTGGGGAACAACCTTGGTGAATTCTATAACTAAAAAGAAAGAGGAAGAGAAGTATCTTGACTATCCATTAACTCTTATATAGGGGATCTTCTTACACGAAAGTAGAAATATTACTAATTTATCTTTGCAAAGTTGTGTACCATCATCTTCATCACCATCAATAAAGAACATGCAAAACACCTAAGTAATTTATTTTGTATTAGTTTCAAAATATTCTCTTCATCCAAAGACTCTTGATTCATAAAATCTTGTGGTAAGTAAAACCTTTACCTCCTTTACAAGATTCTTCATGGGTAGCTCCAAAAATATTCTCCCCTTGAAATCACTTAGTAGATCTTTAACAATCTTCTTCATCTTTCCAAAATAGTATCATGTTGACATTTATCTCTATTTATCGTCTTTATGAAACCTCAATAAAAGATCTCTTGCTTATTTTTAGAATAAATGTGAATTTTAGATGTAGCGTAGAAGTAAAGAAGAAAACAATATTGTTAGGGCTTGGCTTACCAAAGCTTGGAATAATGTTCAATTATTTGTTGAGGCATGTTATTAAGTTCCTCACGTGCTTATTTTATTGCTTATGAATTTCAGAGATTTGAAGTAGAAATTAATATTTACCTTTATCAAAGCTTAAACGCCAAAAATATTTTACTTTATTTTACTTGTGTTTGCTAAATAACAAACATTGGCTTCAAATGAATTGGGAATTCTATAGGTTTTCATTGTGTGATTTGGTTTTTGATTCCTATTGTAAAATGTGGTGTTCCACATGGTAGGAACCTTGGAATTCCCCTCTTGCCACTTTTAATTTGATTCATGATAAGTTATGATGTCTCCTTCAGTGCGGTGTTACCTACAACATCATCTATGTCACACAAGAGAATTTATGACATGTAATTCACAAGGAGTAACATGTAAAAAAATATTTGACTTGTCTATATGATCCTTGAAAATGAAGGCTTCACTTGGCTATTTTTAGCCAATTGTAAGAGAGTTACATGAAAATATAAGGAAGAGAGGTGCTCCAATTGGTTATTTTTAGTTGGTAGTTGTAGATTCACTTTGGATGGTAATCTATTTTTCATCCACTTGAGATATATAAATTATGGCATTCCATTTATAGAGGAGTCAATATTCAAATAATTAAAAGGATATTGAAGAGAGGGGGCTTCTATTGGAGAAATGTAGGCAACTAACAAGGATGAAGCAAGTAGTTTTTTTTTTGTTTGTAGGTTGTTAGAGAGCTCAAGTTTGCAAATTGGTTGTGTTGTGCTTATATTTATTTTTTCACATCATTTTACTTTTTAAAGCCATAGCATTGTCATTTTGTACCAAGTGAGTTGTCAAATCCTTGTCTCACATGGTCGTGAAGGTTGTATTTCTCATCCCAAGTCAGAATCTTTGTAGGTCTAATGAAATAATCTTTTCAACATGTTAGATGAGGTGTCATGTCCCCCTTTTAGCACTAAAGAATTGATAATATGTTTCAAGTTGGGCTTAAAAATATATATTTAAGGGGAAATGTAATAATAATATTATAATTAATTTAAAAAAGTGTTTTTAAATGCTTAATTATAAAAAAAGTATTTTTAAATACCTTGGAGTGAAATAGTAATCCAAGGGTTTATTTGGAGAGGTTTAAAAAGGTGGTGCTTGGATTGATTTGGTATCTTAATTTTATTTGAAATTTTCACTTGGAGCATTCATGTTCAAATTCATAACTAAGGACAAATAACTTGGTTGTTTGAGGGAATTGGAGGATGAAAATCCTCTTGGACTTCATTTTCAAAATTGGGATGAAAACCCTCATTTCCATGTAGGGCATCTTGACACATGGTTTGCGTTCAAGCATATTTTGGAGAGTTTGTGCCAGGTTTCTAGGTTGGATGATTATATTTGTAATAAAATTTGGTGGTAATCGTTTAGAGGGTTATGGTGTTGATTTTCTAGAGTTTTAGTTATTGTTCATCACCATTTTATCCTAGATCTTGGGCACCATATTAAGGAGGAATTCATTGTCATTTTCAAACCCTAACTTGTGATTCATCCATTATTTATTGCTAGCACTATAATTTTATAATTTGAAGAGGATCCATACACATTTTGGAGGTGATTTGGCATCACTAATTGTAGTTTTTATGGAGCACTAGTTATACAAGGGAGTCCATATAGGTTATTGACATTGTTGCCATAAATTTTAACCATCGTTTTTCTATGTTGTTGGATGTGCCATTGTTGGATGAGGTATTATAGATATTTGGGTAGTTTGGGAGAGCCCAACTAACATTTATTATTGTCTCCAACACTTTTCAATCATAAATATGCACTTTTAGTACCCCGATCTAATCATTCTAGTTTGAACTGCATAATAGTTTGCATAGGATTATTCTAGACTGTTTTAGTGTCACACAAGGTCTACTAGTCATACTATGGTTGTACCATTACATTTGATCATTTTTTGAGTGAGTTTTCTATTTTAACATTTTAAGAATTGTATTCTAGTCCTACATATTATCAATTTATTTGTGCAATTGGGTGAAATATCATATATGGGATTCCTATGAGGTTATTTCCATGTTGTATGTTTTCATATTTTTTCATCATTTTAGAATTTGGCTCTCATAATTACCATTCATTCAAATTTTGTTTTATAAATAATTTCAATCAATTGTTTTTGTAGCCAACTCCCAGTTTAATTATCAATTTGCCATTTTTACTTTTTTTTGTTGGTTTCAAGAATCAAGAAAAAAATGTAATCTCCAAAAATATAAATAGGGGACATTATTTTAGTATCAAATAATTGATCTTGCCAACCTATTTGGGGAAGAACCAATATTTTGATGCAAATCTAGTTTGATGCACATAAGTGACAAATAATTCAAATATCATTAGAGGAAGAGAAGAAAAGAGGAATTTGTGGGTGATTGAGATAGGAGAGAAGAAACAAACTTCCAAGAAATGATCAACTGAAGTAATAGGGAGTTAACTAGGGATGTCAAAACTTGCATGAGGGATTCCATGTTCCCAAACCTTAAGGGATTTGAATCATTGTTTAAGTGCATCTAAGCCAATCTATAATATTGCAAAAGGATGTAATTCAACCAACGATAGGGTTTCAATCAACTCTCCAACTAATATTTTTTAGGAACATTTTCAACAAAGAGCTGAAGATCCACTAAATGAGGAATGCCAATTTTAGCTTCACATGAAATATGATATAGCACAATATCACGAAGAATATAATGCTCTAAGTCAAGAAATTAAAATGAGCTATATTTTGGAAAGTTCTATGATTTGTGGATAAAGAATGAATATAGAAGAGGAAGGAGACATCATCATGACCAACCTTGAAAATATATACAATATTGATTAGATAAGATCAACATACCTACATATGATGTATAAAATAAATGTTCAGTTAGGGCTCATTTGTAGAAGTTGGATACATTCTTTTAATTAATTCCTATGTATGTTAAGAAGAGGCAATTAAGTTTTTATCCCTTCATTTGGAGGGTACAAATCATGAGTGGTGGTACCATGGCATGGTTACACAAGGGCATAGTTCCATTACAACCTTAGAAGAATTAAATAAAAGGCTAACAATAGATTTGATAGGAAGCATTCATAAGTTTATTTTAGAGAGCTAGCACAATTGAAGCAAGTGGAATGATGAGAAATTATGTGGTTGAATTTTAGAGATTATTTTTGATAGTCCTAGATGTGACATAAATGATAATTTTGTTATTTATAGGACTAACAAAATTTGTCAAGGGTTTGGTTAAGGATTTTGATCCAATATTGTTGTAGGAAGCCATCAAAAGAGCATTGAACTTGAATAGTTCAATTGTTAAGACTAAATTTCAGTATAAGTGACCACTTTAGCACCACAGAAGAAACCATTTTTGAAGGAAGTTACTCATTTGGTAGAGATTCCAAAGAGTATAAAAAAAAAAGATACCAAAAATGATCTTAGGAGGAAGAAATTAGGTTTTTATTTCAAGGAGCCATGCCTATTAGTGTTGGAGATTGTTGCAATATTGTCATTGATGTCAATAGGGAGATTGAGATTATTGCACTATGTTGTCATTGATGTCAACCTATGTCAACCTCTAGTGTGGTGTTGAGTAGGTGTTGTAGATATGAGGTTGTTGGTGTTGCAGATGAGATATTATTGCAATCTCTAGTGTGGTGTTGATGAGAAGGTGTTTGTGATGTTGCTGATGCAGTTGGTTCACTTGGCTTCCAAGTGCTTTTGAGAAAAATATGAATAAGAAAGTGTACAAGGTGGTAGAGTTGTGTTTTGCATTATGCTTCACATTTATTCATGGTTTAAGATGTGCTTGTGTGGTTTGTATGAGATGCTCAAAGGTGTTTAAAGATGTTATATCCAATTTCAAGTTCTTGATTATGTGGTAGTGGAAGATGTGTTTGACAGTGTGTTTCCTATGAAGAAGGTTGTTTGGGAGAAATGGATTTGCTTTGCATTTCTCCGCAAATTGAGGTTTCTTGTCTTGTGGATTTGGGAACGTGATAATATTTTCTATACCTAGATTCCCTTGGAGTGTTTGGTGTTCAATTGTTCCACAAGGTTGGTTAGTGAGTTGTTTGTCTATGGCAATGATGTTAGTTGCATAGGATGATAGTATTCTTAGTTGCATGTGTTTGTGACAGTGTTGCTGAATATTTTGATGGGGTTGGAATATTCTAGGATGTGTGATGTTGCTTTATGGTTCATAGGACATTTTTGGGCTTGGTGAAGAGTGAATTGATTGTTTGGTAGCGTTAATGTAGTTTTGGATGACCTAGCTTGTTAGAATTACTTGCATATGTGCTTTTTGGTTTGTGGAAGCATGGTGTAGTATGTCGATGTAGATATGGGTCCTGGTTAACCCATGGTATGATCTGCCTTCACTTATTTCCACTATAGGAGTGTTTGGTGTTGACCTATTTGTTGGTTGCATGTTTGAGGTGCATACGTTTCATTGAGGCCGACCTAAACAAGGTTGTTTAAGGTTGTGGAGGATATATAAGAAAGTTAAATTGTTGGAGATGTTAGAAGATGTGAACTGTGATGTGAATGTGATCAAGTGTGGTGATCTAACTGTGATCTTAAATGCCTAAGGCTACCATATGCAGTGAGCAGAAGGTGTCTACATTTTTAGTGTACTTAAGTTGCTGGAGGTAGTGAGCCAAAGGTTGTAGATGGTGTAGAGTTGTTTTGGTGGATCTTCTTGTTGCTTTGAGGTAGTGAACCTCCTTGTAATATTCTTCTTCTCTTCTCTTCTATTCTGGATAGTGAGTCCTTTGGGAAATGATACACTCTTCTCTTTTGGGCATTGAGCCCTTTCTGTAGTGAGCTTACTATAATTGATGTTGTTATTCATATATATGTGAGTTAATCCTCACCTTGGTTTTTCCTTGATTAGGGTTTTCCACATAAATCTAGTTTTCTCTTGTGTATGATTTTTGTTGTGTTGATGTTTCATATGTTTACTTTTTGCTCATGCTTAATAAGGGTTTAAGAATTAATGAGGGTTTGATGATTTTAATGTACAACTGATTCACCACCTCTCAATTTTCATGTGTGTCTAACAATTGGTATCAAAGTTGTGGTTCCTTGGAAAAATCTTAACCACTTGAGGTAGACCCGATGGTGCACAAAAATGGTATCAAGGTGCCCATGTTTGATGGCATAAGCTATGCTTTCTGAAAAGCCAAGATGGAAGCCTTCCTTGCCTCATTAGGATTTGGTGTTTGGAAGTTAGTTGAAACTGGATATACTATACCTACCACTCATTTGATAAGTGATGATGAGATCAAGGATTATGTGAATAATGGAAAAGAAAGGAATTCTATCTTGAGTGGGATTTATGATTCATAACTTGTGAAGGTGATAAGCCTCAAAATTTCTAAAGAGATCTAGACAAAGTTGTAGATCATTTATGAAGGAGATGATAAGGTCAAGAAAGCAAAGATGTAGAATTTCAAAGACAAATTTGAAACCCTAAGGATGTCAAAAGATGAAGATATTGTTGGTTGCATGCTCAAAGTGGATGAAATTGTCAATGCCATCAATGGTCTTGGTGGAAAACTGGAGGAAAGAGAAGTTGTGAAAAAGGTATTGAGAACTCTTCCTAAATCTTATAGTGCTAAAGTATCCGCTATTGAGAAAGCTTAGAATTTGGATCAATATTCAAGAGATCAAATTTTTGGTGCTTTAACTAATTTAGAGTTAAGAGAGTTTGAACAAGATGCTACAAGGAAAGAAATTGCTTTTAAAGTCAACATGAAAGAGAATGATGAATATGATTCAGATGATCTTGATGAGGTGGAAGCAAATTTTGTAAGGAGATTGAAAAAGGGGACTAGAAAATAAAGAGTTAAGTTACCCTTTAAGTGTTTCAATTGTGGAAAGATGGGTCATTATGCTTCTAAATGTCCAATCAAAATTGCAAATGACAAATATAAAGATCATAAAGGTAAATCTGTCAAGAAGAGTTATTATGTTAAAGATGATAGTGGTGTATATGATGATGAGGAATCATACTATCCAGGTGATGGAAGTGGTGAATGATTGTTCATGGCTTTAAATGTTAGAACTAATTATACTGACCCTAAAATATGTATGAAGGAAATTGCTTCAGAAACATGTCACAGTATTGAATGAACTATGTTGACTGCTCTTCATGAGAGAGAGGAGAGAAACTATTGGATAAGTGAAAATGGATGCTCAAATCATATGGCAGGTGATAAGAGTAAGTTTTTTAAGTTTGAAAAGGATGATCATGGTCTTGTTAAGTTTGGTGATGATACGTCTACTAAGATTTGTGGAAAAGGTTTAATTAGTTTTGATGGAAAGTATAAGATAGATGATGTTCTCTATGTCAAGGGTCTCTGGCATAATCTTCTCATTGTAGGAAAAATGTGTAGTAGAGGATACAATTTGGTGTTTCAGGATTATGGTTGTGAAATTAGAAAAGGAAGCTCTGGAACATTGGTTGCTACAGGAACAAGGAGAGAAGGAAATATTTATCAGCTCAAAGGTGGTGGTGTTAAGTGATTTATATCTCAAATCAATGAAAGTTGGCTAGGACATAGAAGAATCGATCAGATCAATTTTGATAGTCTAGTGAAGATCAACTCTACTTAAGCTATGAAATATTTTCCAAGGATTACAAAGTCTATCAATACAATTTTCAAGGAGTGTCAATTTGGAAAGCATACAAAGAAGCTCTGTTTAGAACTAAGCAATATTCTACCTCAAGACCTTTGGAGTTGGTGCATATAGACCTATGTGGACCTACCAGAACAAGAAGCTCTCAAGGTGACATGCATTTTATGTTGTTGATAGATGATTACTCTAGAATGACTTGAGTAACCTTTTCAAAGAAAAATTAGAAGCTCTAGATAAGTTTAAAGAATTTAAGTCTATGGTTGAGAATGAAACGGATTTGAAAATAAAATATTTGAGGTTTGACAGAGGTGGTGTGTTCACCTCCAATGAGTTTAACAGTTTTTGTGAAGATCATGGGATAAAAAGGTATTTATCGGCTCCTAGGAATCCTAAGCATAATAGAGTTGTGGAAAGGAAGAACCGGACAATTCAAGAAGTAGCAAGAACCATGATGAAGGAATCAAATCTACCAGAAGTCTCTTGGAAAAAATCTATTCATACTACAATATAAATTCTCAACAAAGGATAGGAAAGCATACCGGTGCTACAACAAAGGCTAAATAAAATAGTTAAAATTGCAAGTGTCAAAGTGGATGAAGAATCACATCAAAGCTCAGTATTGATAGAAGGATATGAATATGATGAACCCCCTTGCAGAGAAGAAGAAGAAGAAGAAGAAAAAGATAAAGAGATAACAATGGAAGAGGAAGAAGCTTTTGAAAAGAATCCTAAGACTCCTAAGTATATGTAGAAGAACCATTCTGAAGATCAAATCATTGCAGATAAGAGAAAAGATGTGCTGACAAGAAAAAGAGTTGCTATGACAGAAGAACAAGTAATTTTTTTTTTACTTTATGAGGTAGAACCTAAAACAATAATTGAAGCTTGCAAGGATGAAATTTGGATCAAAGCTATGGAAGAAAAATTAAGGTAGATTGAGAAGAATCATACATGGGAGCTAGTACCAAGACCAACAATCAAGAATGTTATAGGAACTAAATGGGTGTTTAGGAAAAAGTTGAATGAGAATGGAGAAGTTCTAAAAAACAAGGCTAGGCTTGTGTGTAACGGCTACTCACAAGTGAGATGAATAGATTTTGAAGAGAATTTTGTTGTGGTGACAAGAATGGAAGCCATTAGGATGTTCTTGTATTTTTCAACACATAAATACTTCAAGGTGTATTAGATGGATGTAAAGTCTGCATTCTTGAATGGAGTTAGAAGAAGTGTACATTGAACAACCAAAAGGTTTTCACTTGTCAAAAGATTCTAATATGATCTGGAGGTTGAAGAAAGCTTTATATGGACTCAAACAAGCTCCTAGAGCTTGGTATGCAAGATTGGATAAGTACTTATTGTAGTAGGGATTCAAAAAGAGTACCGTACATAACAATATTTACTTCAAGGTTGAGAGAGATCAAATCCTTATTATGGTTGTGTATGTAGATGACATAATCTTTGGAGGAAATGAAGCAATGTGTAAGAAGTTTTCAGAGGAAATGCAAAATGAGTTTGAAATGTCAATGTTTGGGGAGATGAATTTCTTCCTTGGGCTACAAATCAGTCAATCTGATAAAGGTATTTTCATCTCACAATCAAAGTATGTCAAGGAAATGTTAAAGAGGTTTGGAATGGAGGACTCTAAACTGGTTTGTACTCCCATAGTTACTAGATGTAAGTTGAGAAAAAATGATGAATCTCCTAAGACAAATTAGAGCAAGTACAAATCTATGATTAGTGGATTGCTATGTCTAACTACTACCAAACCATATGTCATGCATGTAGTATGTCTTGTGGCAAGATTTTAAGAAAATCCGAAAGAATCACATGTGGCAGTAGTAAAAGGGATATTTAGATATCTAAAAGGCACTCCGAACTTTGGTTTATGGTATCCTAGGGATACTAAGTTTTCTTTGAGTGCTTATAAAAATGCAGATGTTGGAATCAAGGAACATTGAGAGGGGGGGTGAATTAGTGTTTTGCAAAATTTAACTTTATTAACTTGATCTTTAAACCACTTATAGCATTGAACCAAAAGAAAGATGCAAGAACACAAGGCAATCAACCACAAAAATATAACACAAGGATTTTTATGTGGAAACCCTATTAGGGGAAAAACCACGGTGAAGATTAATCCACAATATGAGAATAATTAAAATAAGTGTTTACAAATGGGGAATGCACATGCATTCAAGCACATTTCCTAGAGCTCACTTCTCAAATACAAAAAGGATTATTGCCCAAAAGAAGACTCACTATCTTACAATCATAGATAGATAACTGAAGTGGATGAACTATGAGATAGCATCTTCTCATGCCTAATTATAGTTCTGGTTAAGCACATTGACAACATTCTTCACATTCTGTATGATTCTGCTCTTGAATCTTTGTCTGCTTTAATTCAAATCACCAATCTTTGTTTTGCTCAAGTGAAGCTATGCACAATTGATCTATATTCCTTCTAACTTTCACATCATATCACATCACATCGTATCATATATCAAAATGATATGAATAATCGATTATATATATCCGCAACTAGAGATTACATCAACTACATGTCAACTTTAACAAAATATGAAACATGTACAAATTGTTGGCCCAATCCATAAAAAAATATCAATGTGAGTCAAAAAATGTCAGACAAAACATAGTGAGGACCCAAGACATGTCTTGAATACAAAACACCTTAAAAAATTATGCCTCAAAGATCCACAACATGCTACTCATCTAGTCGGCCTTTTGGCACTGTTAGACTGAGAATCAATAAACCGAATCTTCTAACTTGCACACCAATCAATACGAAGCCCTAAAATTCAAGGATAAGATAGTTCATACATCAAAATACCTTCCATGAGATCCACAACACAAAATGATAACATGAAATTACATATAAATCAATGTACACAACTCTATCAGATGCCCTGTTTTAGTTCTGACAGTTAACACATATCTTCAATCTGACTTCCGGTATAAGCAAATACTGAAGTGCAGATGGGATTACTGAATAGGGTTTCCATCAATGACAACACTAGATGATTTTTTTAGGGTCTCTTTCCAACAATCTCCCCATTTGGAATCGATGTAAACACTTAGTGAAAAATGACTAAGTGTCAGAATCAGTACGAACATGAATACATTGCAATCCTTAAAACTTAACAAAAAAAAATAATCACAACTCCCCCTGAGATGAATATGAAATTTTTCACTTCCCCACACCCCCCCTTTGACATCAAAGGAAAAGGCGGGAATTCGCATACCAAAAATCATACAAAATTTCTATGTACAAAATGATTTTCTAACTTACATGGATTGGAATATGTCTACAAAATTGTTTTTTCAACAGGTTTAAAATAGTGTCCCAACCCTTTTTGAGACTCTCCAAAATAGTCATGTGACCACATAACAGGTAGGATTGCATCTTTGTTGACTCAATATTTTCTGGATCACTGACAACCATAACATCCTGTGCTTCTTTCAATGCACTAAGCATTGTCTCCATTTTAGGACCAATTAGTCCTTTGAGCTCACATACCCTTTCAACAATTATGTCTTTTTCATGCTTCAACCTTTTAATTTTGTCAAGAAAGGATATGAATTGACCTTCTTGCTTACCCATAGAAATGGTTAGAGGATAAAAGGTTTGATAAATATCTGCCAACTGTTTCTCATATTCCTTAATTTTCTTCTCAGTCACCTCAGTGAATTTTGACAAGGATAAGCATGACTTGTAGATATTTCCACCCTCGGATAATGCATCTTGAATGTTCTAATAATAGGTAGCTAATAAGGATTTATCATAGCGATCATACACTTCAATCTACTGAACCTGTTTGCATCAAATTCTTTCTGGATGTTATCCTCAGCCGAATTTTCAAGAGACTCAAAGTGAGTACTTACAGAGTTGATAAGTTTCTTCAGCTGATCGAAGGGAGAATCAGATGAGTCCTTGACATGTGTGGGCATGATCTTCTCCAAAATACTAGATGCAAGACTTAGTAACTCATTGTCCTCAATGTGAGATTTCAATATCTCTTCCCTTGCCTTGGCCTGAGCAAATGATGCTACCTTCAACTTTTGAATAGGAGATAGAGTGACCAAGTTGATAGGACCTTCAACCAATTTAGGTTCAAACTCCTCCTGTTGTTCTTCTAAAAATTTCTTCACTGTCTTTGCAGCGTCTCATGCTTCCATAGCAACCTCCTTTGCCTCAACCTTCTTTTCTTCAATCATAGACTCTTGCTTGGCTTTGGGAATCTCTATTTCTTCAACTGACATATCTTTAGGAGTTTCAGTCTCCATGGGAGTTTCAATATCTTGCATATCTAGAGGATTCAGAGTGTCCTCAATTGTGTCTTCTTTCACTTCTTCAATTACCAGACTAGATGGAAGATCTTCATCATGAGTTTCTTCAGAGACAATGTTATATATGTTCTTCAACAAAACTGCCTTAAGAATTTTCTTAGTGTCCTTTTCTACTTCCTCAGTCTACTCGATCATAAGCTTATTCACCCTTGATTTTCTCTTAAAATCCTTTTTAGCATCATTGAGGATTTTCTTCATTTCTTCTATTGACATTACCAGACATAGATTGACAAGTATGTGTTCTCTCATTTGTTCATCTTCAGCTCTTGCATTTACTCTCCTCATTTCTAAGACTTCATATAACCCTTTAGGTAACTCTAGCATTATTTCTATGAGATTCATATTGAAAATATTCAAATATTTTATTGTGGCTTCTTCAAGAGTTCTCTAACTAACACTATCAAAAGTGTCATAACATTCAGAAAGTGGTTTGAGATTACCATCCTTAATTAAAGCTTTTTCCACTTCCTCTACAGTCATACTTGATCTATCAGTTTTCACCTTTTTCTTTGCTTTCTCTTCACCAAAGGGCTTGTCCTTAGAGACTTTTGTTGTCTTTGTGACCTTATGCTTGATTTCTCTTACTTCATCATCATCTTCAACAACAACATAGACTCTTGTGCTTTTATCCTTCTTCCTCTTTCCTTCTCTTCCAGATGTCTTGACTTGAGCTTTCATTGGGCTTGATTTCTTTGTAGAAACGGATCAGGGTGCAAAGCTCCTTGTAGATCTAGATTTGGTAGAGGATGTTGCTGGACTAACTAACTCAATTTTGGCGGGCTCTCCTTCTTCATCTTGTTCTCTTTTCTTCCTAGCTTCCCTCACTACTTCTATTGATATGCCGATGCTTTCTACGAAAACTTCAACTTCCTTTCCCACCTTTCAAACTATCATAGGCTTCTTCAATTGTTCTTGCACTTGCATATACTTCTCTTCAAAGGTACCAAACCTTTCTTCTATCGGATCCCAAGGTTTACTCAACAAATGTTAGGAATACACTCCAAAATGTGTTCTTCAACCTCATATCCCATAGACATTATCCAAATTGTTCTAGGTTCTGCTACTTCCATCAAACATTGATCAATGTCAACCATGAAGCAAATAGTGTCCTTATATTTTTCCAAAATAGATTTAGGAATCCTTTCCCTAGCTTGCATTTCACTTTGAAAGCTTTTAAAGTAACCCCAGATAGCAATTTTCCTTGCTTTTCTATCACCAACTCTATATAAGATGTCTCTAATTTGAACAACTACTGGTCTTCACCTTCCCATTACACTTTTCCAACTCCTGGAACTTCATTCATGAAGTAGAAGAATAGAAATAATAGTAGATTTCCATACTTGAAAGAGTTCTTCTTGTCCTTGATTTTACCAAGATTTTTAATTAGTTTGCTCTGGAGTAACTCACATAAGTCATATTCGACATTTTCCTTGATCATTTGATAAGCTGCATAGATTGTAGTATCATATATAGAGTTATCCCGGTTAGAGTGATAGATTTTATATCCAATAACCATAGAAGCAAATCTTACATCCAATTCAATGATGTCATTAATTGTCATGGCTCTTTTTTTGAAAATCAAACCGGTTGCCTCAGTGACTGTTTGGTTCTTCACAACTTTCAATGTGGGCAACCCACCAGATGAATTCAGACCAGTAACAATGCTTATAGCTTCTCTTGTGATTTTGAAGGGTTGATTTAACCACATGAACTTGACATGCACTCGACTTAGTATGTATCAGACCCATTCATTTTCGTCGAACACAAGAAACTTCACAATTTGTGCAAACTTCTTCTCCTCCAAAGTCTTAAATTTTGGCTACACAAAAATATTCTCCCACAGTGGGATTTGTGTACAAATTTAACAAATAGGAGCTTCCTAATTCATCAACATTCACATGAATATATGCCCTAATGTCTTCAATGTGAAAAGCGCCATACAAAATAGAAGAAAATGCATCTAATGGTTCTGTCTCAATGGATTTGAATGGGTGCCATTTGAATTTTGGGTGGGGTCTATCCTTAATATCAACTACGAACGGAGCAACCATTTCCAAAAATTTCAAGTTCACAAGTTTTGCAAATAAATACCTTTCGCTAGATTAGGGTTTATTCGCCGAATTTCCTTTAGACTTGTATCTTGCCAAAATTCATTGCAGATCTCTCCAAACTTCTTCTTGAAATGTAATGTGACAAATGAGGAATAAAAGTAACCTTTTATCATTCACACACCTAAATTTTTTTCGCAATAAATGCTTTTTCCCTAGGTCTTTTGGACACCCTTTTTTCATAGTCAGTGAAAGAAAATTCTTCTGCAGAGCTTCAATTTTGTACAAATTTCCTCCACAACTATTCCCAAAACATCTATAGATCATCAATGCAATTATTGCAATTTGCCACATTCCGGTACCAACTACCAGCAGAGGGGTAAAAGATTTTCTTGAGAGGCCCCCCTAGGCTAGAGGCCTTAAACTAATTCCTAGATGAATTTCTAGCACCAGATTCTAGTGTGGATTCATTTCCTGCATCAGAAACACTCTTCTTCACCCATGTCTTCTTCATTTGATTCCTGATCTCATCTTTAATAACTTTTCCTTTTCCCTTATCATCCTTTTGCATATTTTTCCCTTTGTTTACTAGACCCTTCCCGCTTCTATAGAATTTCACAACGTGACTGGATTTGCTACAATTATAGCACACCACATTTATTTGTCCATACCAATTATCCATTGATTTTCTCTTGATTTGCACTTGTTAGCAATATGGCCAAATCTATTACAGGAATAACATCTAACATTTCTATTGAAAAATTTGTTTGTAATATTTCTGCATTCAATTGACTTATGACCATACTTATTGCAATTGAAACACAAATTGGAGAATGATGGACCACTTGGATTCATTCTACTTCTACATTGAGCAGCCATATGACCAAATTTATTGCAAACAAAATAGTATCCATTGAATTTTTGAGCATTGGGTTGTCTTACCAGATACTTTCTAGCTTTGTTCATCTGATTTCCTAGCTTGAATTTTCTTTGTCCAGATCTGGAGCTTTCTCCTTTCTCATATCCAAGACCTTGCTTGTCACTTCCAATCTTTTGACTTTGAATCAGTTCATCAAGCTTAGCTGAGCTAATCTTGAACTTCTTGTATTTATTTGAGCAAGTTCATCCCTGAGAGTAACAATCTGTCTTTCAATCTCTTCTTCATTGTTTCTAGATTGTTGCAATTCAAGCCCCAACTGATTGAATCCATCATTAATTCTGCTGCATTCTTCAAATTTTTCTTTCAAGGACTAAGTAAGATTCTCTTCATTCTTCTTTCTCTCTTCAATCTCCTTGGTCATCCTCATCACAATAGATGCTATCTCATGCTTTAGGACAACATTATCTCTGGTGAGCTTTTCACATTCTTTTGTCTTTTCCTTCAAGGCTTGACTTAGGTGTTCATCTTCCATGCTTTTACTCTCTTTCTACTTGAGTTGATCATAGAGATCCTTTCTCTTTTCCCTGGACTTATTGATTTGATCTTTCAATGATTGAATGAATTTCTCAGCATTCATGAGGCTTGCTTGCAATTCTTGGTCTTCAGATTTGGACTGATCAAAATCATCTAGTGCCACCAAAAGTTGTTGATGAAGACTGCTAGAATCCATTGAATCACCTTCCCGGATCTTTCCCAAGCTATTAAACTTCTTTCAAGGAACTAGGCTTTGATACCAATTGTTGGAATCAAGGAATACTGAGAGGGGGGGAATCAATGTTCTGCAAAATTTAACTTTATTAACTTGATCTTTAAACAAATTATAGCATTGAACCAAAAGAAAGATGCAAGAACACAAGGCAATCAACCACAACACCATAACACAAGGATTTTTATGTGGAAACCCTATTAGGGGAAAAACCACGGTGGAGATTAATCCACAATATGAGTATACTCAAAATAAGTGTTTACAAATGGGGAATGCACATGCATTTAGGCACACTGCCTAGAGCTCACTACTCAAATACAAAAAGGCTTACTACCCAAAAGAGACTCACTGTCTTACATTCATAGATAGATAAATGGAGTGGATGAACTATGAGTTAGAATCTGCTAATGCCTGATTATAGTTCTGGTTAAGTACATTGACAACATTCTTTACATTCTGTCTGATTCTGCTCTTGAAACTCTGTCTTCTTTAATTCAAATCACCAATCTTTATTCTGCTCAAGTGAAGCTATGCACAATCGATCTATATTCCTTCTGAATTTTGCATCATATATCAAAATGATATGAATAATCGATTATATATATCTGCAACTAGAGATTACATGTACAAATTGTTGGCCCAATCAATAAACAATTATCAATGTGAATCAAACAATGTTGGCCAAAACATAGTGATTTCCCAAAACAACATTTCTCAAACACAAAACACCTTAAACAATTATGCCTCGAAGATCCACAACATGCTACACTCATCTAGTCAGCCTTTCTACATTGTTAGATTGAGAATCAATAAACCAGATCTTCTAACTTGCACACCAATCAATGCAAGGCCCTAAGTTTCAAGGATAAGATAGTTCATACATCAAAAGACCTTCCTTGAGATCCACAACACAAAATGATAACAGGAAATTACATATGAATAAATGTAGACAACTCTGTCGGATGCCCTATTTTAGTTTTGACAGTTAACACATATCTTCAGTCTGACTTCCGGTATAAGAAAATACTGAAGTGCAGATGTGATTGCTGACTAGGGTTGCCATCAATGACAACACCAAGTGACTTGTACAGTGTCTCTTTCCAACATCAGATTGGGCAGGTTGTATAGATGACAAAAGAAGTACAAGTGTAGGTGCTTTCTTTCTTGGAAGCAGCTTGGTTTCTTGGTTGAGTGAGAAGCGGGATTTAGTTTCAATATCTATTGCAGAGGTAGAGTATATTGCAAAATATTGTTGCACATAGGTATTATGGAGGAATAAGTCATTGAAGGATATTAGAGTATCATATGATGACATTATTTCTATCTTGTGTGATAATACAAGCGCCATCAACATTTCAAAAAATATGGTAATGCATTCAAGGACAAAGCCTATCTCTATCTGATATCAATTTCTTAGACAGAAATTTGCAGATAATGAAGTGAAGTTGAAGTATGTGCCTACAAAGGATCAAATAGTAGGCATTTTCACAAGGGCTCTTCCAAAAGATACATTTGAGTATCTCTAGAAAAATCTTGGGGTTATTGCCACTTCTTTCAACTAGATGCATGAGTTGGTGCATCTATCTAGTTGAGCAAGTCAAGATATACTCTTTTTCCTAAACTGATGAAGGCTACCTCTCAAGGGGAGTAGGTAGTGGTTTCTTTGGTTGGTGTAGTTAGGGGAGCATTTCTTGTGCCGCTAAGGGGGAGAGAGCAGGATTGGTGAAGAGAGTAGTAGATGAGAGAGAGTTGGTTGTAGGTGTTTCCTGAAGTGAAGTATGTAGGTGTTTCCCTTTTCCATTGATGTCAAAGGGGGAGAGATGTGTAAAAAATTGGGAGAGAGTGAAGTATGAAAATTACAAGGAAATAATTGATGTCAAAGGGGGAGAGAAGAATGAAGTCTGAAATGTAAGAAATGTTCAAGTAAGGGGGAGTGTTGCTTGATGCAGGGTTGCTTTTGTGAGTTGGTGTTTCCATTGCAAGATTTCTTTTTTTGTTGATGGTTTTTCAAAGTTGGTGTTGCCATCAATGAAAAAGGGGGAGATTATTGCAGTGTTGTCATTAGTGTCAATAGGGAAACTGAGATTGTTGCACTATGTTGTCATTAGTGTTGTCATTGATGGCAACCTATGCCAAACTCTAGTGTGGTGTTGAGAAGGTGTTGTAGATGGGAGATTGTTGGTGTTGAATATGGGATATTGTTGCAATCTCTAGTGTGGTGTTGATGATAAGGTGTTTGTGATGTTGATGTAGTTGGTTCACTTGGTTTCCAAGTGATTTTTGAGAAAATTTGAATAAGAGAGTGTACAAGGTGGCATAGTTGTGTTCTGCACTGTGCTTCACATATCTTCTTGGTTGAAGATGTGCTTGTGCAGTTTGGATGAGATGATCAGAGGTGTTCAAATATGTTATAGCTAGAGTTTTAGGTTTTGGATTGTGCGGCAATGGAAGATGTGTTTGACAGTGTGTTGCTTGTGAAGAATGTTGTATGGGAGAAATGGAATTGCTCCGCATTTCTTTGCATTGAGGTTTCTTGTCTTGCAAATTTGGGAACGTGCTAATATTTTTTGTACCTACCTTCCCTTGTGTTTGGTGTTTATTTGTTCTGCAAGGTTGGTTAGTGAGTTGTATGTCTATGGTAGTGTCGTTGGTTGCACAAGATGATAGTATTCTCAGTTGCAGGTGGTTGCAGAAATGTTGTTTAATATTCTGATGGTGTTGGAATATTATGGGATGTTGTGTGATGTTTCTTCATGGTCTGTAGGATGTTTCCAGACTTGGTAAAGAGTGAGTTGATTTTTTGGTATTGTTAATGCAAGTTTGGTTGACCTAGTGTGCTAGCGTTACTTGTGGATGTGCTTCGTAGTTTGTGGAAGCATGGTGTAGTGTGTCGGTGTAGATTTGGGTCCTGGTTAACCCATGGTGTGGTCCACATTCACTTATTTCAACTACAGGAGTGTTTTGTGTTGACCCATTTGTTGGTTGCACGTTTGAGGTGCATGCATTTCATTGAGGCCAACCTAAACAAGGTTGCTTGATGTCGTGGAGGATATATAAGCAAGTTAAATTGTTGGAGATGTTAGAATATGTAAAGTGAGATGAAAATGTGATCAAGTGTGGTGATATAAGTGTGAGCTTAAACACCTAAGGCTACCAGATGCAATGAGATGTCTACATTTTTAGTGTACTTGAAGTTGTTGGAGGTAGTGAGCCAAAGGTTGTGAATGGTGTAGAGTTGTTATGGTGGATCTTCCTATTGCTTTGAGGAAATGAACCTCCTTGCACTAGTCTTCTTCTATTATCTTCTATTTTGGATAGTAATCCATTCTTCTCTTTTGGGTAGTGAGCCCTTCCAATAGTGAGCCTATTGTAATTGATGTTGTTATTCATATATATGTGAGTTAATCCTCACTGTGGTTTTTCCCATGTAAATACGATGTTCTCTTGTGTATGAGTTTTGTTGTGTTGATGTTTCATATGTTTACTTTCTATTGATGCTTAATAAGGGTTTAAAGGCTAATAAAGGTTTAAGGATTAATAAGGGTTTGATGATTTTAATGTACAACTGATTCACCTCCCCTCTTAGTTGTCCTGTTTGTCTAACAACTAGGTCTTTGATACCTTATTCAAGGATATGTAAATTACATAGAGGTACTTCCAAATAGAAAAAGAAGATTCAAAACTATATGTTGAAGAGAAATTAAAAGAGGAAGAGACATAGGAGGGTTCTCTTTCTTCACTTTTAGATACTCCTTCATATCATTCAATTTGATTTTGTTGAGTTTTGTAAAGTAAAAAATATCATAGTGTTTCTTAATATTTGATCCACCCACAATTTTATAAATGATGGCTTGGTATCTAGGAGAGGATTAGATGCAAAGGACTTTAAAGGATTCAATTTCAAAGTTGTGGATGGCTTCACCATTCCTTGTACTAAGAATATATGAAAACTTGACATCACCTAGGAAGACATAAAATGTAAGATGATTTTTATGTTGTTGGATTAGGAGAGGCCAACATAGTTTTAGATGTGTAATGGTAATATTCCCTTGGGGAATTCACCCTAAAGTACTAGACTATGGAGCTAAAATTCAAATCTAAAGGGAAAGAGGTAGTGCTTTGAGGCATAGAAGATGTAATTCCAAGAGTTGTCATGGAAAAAATAATGGAACATCAATTGGTGATGACCACAACTTCATCCATAGGAAAAATAATTTGCTATGGTGGTATTTGGTTTATTTTAGATTAGCATAGTATGAATTTTTATGTTATACCTCTAGGATGACCACTAAGTAGATAATTTCATCAAGAGGCTGAGAAAAGATATTTTGAAGACATATTTCTTATTGAGGAAGTAATTAGCACCACAAGGTCTCAAGGAGAAGTTCACATGAATATCAGAGTAGTGTAACATAAGCATGGTGGAGTTACTTCAAAATTGGATATTTGTGCAAAGGGTCCCAAAAGAGACATAAGGGGAACAAGTAGTGCTAATGCACTAATGTCAAGTGGTAGAGGAAACATACTTGATATTGTTGGTGTGAGTAAATGTCTTGTACCTAGTTAATTCAATTATTAGGGACTTAGGGGACATATTCACATGTTAAGTTTACTTAGGATTATAAGATTCCTTCTAGAAGTCTTAGTTTTCATTTCTAGAACTTATCTTGTCTGAGGTTGTTATGAATTAGTTGTCTCATGTGATAGGATTAAGACACTTGTCACAATCTTGTCTAATCATTTTTTTCACCTTACCTTTATAAGAAAGGCATCTCATGTACATTTATATATTCAATAATCTTCAATCTTGCATTGTTGAAGTAATTATTCTTTCCATTTTCTCTCTTTTGGAAGATATTTTGGTTTAGAAACTGCTCTTGGGGGTTTAAGGAGTCACCATTAACTCCTACATGGTATCGGAGCTCCAGTATTGCAGATTCCTTCCCAAATTTGAGGGTTTTGTGTTGGCTTTAATATTTTTTTGGGTGCATTTTTGGGTTTTAGGGACCTCATGGTTGAATCTAGGGCATCAAAGAAAGTTGGGTTTTCCTTTCATTTCATCAATTTTGGTTATGTTTTTCCAAATCTATAAGGGTTTGAAAAAGTGTGAAGATTAGTTGATCCAGGAGGTCACCTTTTTCGGAGCACTTTGGGCCCAAATCGACATCACCATTACATTCAAGAGGCTAATTTGATGAATTTTGATTGTAAATTCATCCATTTTCAATAAATTTATTTTTGGGGCAATTTTTTTTGCCTCAGGTAGGTTGCATGACCCCCCAAGTAAGCGGTACAAATTTTATTTTCGCAAAAAAAATAATTTTAAAATTTTTTGCAAATATTTTAGGCTAAATTTTTTGTATAGTCATCCAAAACAAATATTTTTTTAATTATTTAGGGTTTTATAAAAATATCTACAAAATATTATTTGGGTTTGTCACATCGCACCTACGCCATTTCCCGCCAGAGTATGAAAGTAAAATTTTTTAATAATAAAAAATTGTTTTAAAAGTTTTATTTAAAAAACAGAGGGGTTTTGTTTTAAGTGCTTGAGCATGCAAAGAATGCTTGCGGGGCTTAGGCGTGGGGAGCGTGGCCATTTCTTATCGCTCCTCATGCTCCCGCCATCCAGGTGGTGCCACCGCCCCCGGTGGTGGGATATGTTTAAAACCCCTACAACAACTTATGGTCATATGAGAAACCAACTGTTGAGATTTTCAGCCCCAGGTGTTGATATTTTGTGCCTATTTAGCTTATTTTAGCCCTCCAAGCCCTAAAATAGGGTTTTTTTTTCAAATTGTAATAACTTTTGATCCAGGAGTCCATTTTTTTCAAATGAGATATTTCTAAAAATTCGGTTCTATGAATTTTTCAGTGGTGCAATTATTTTGTAAAAATTTTGCCATTTGATTACAGTTATTGCTCATTGAAGTCAGATCTTGTATTTTGGCTTTTGAGCTCATAACTTTTTTCCACGATCTTTGTTTTTCATGATTCTTGTAGTGTTGGAAAGGTATTGAGGAGCTCTATCCAACCATTCATGAACTTTTTCTTGTTTCTATACCAGGTATATTGTGATTTCAATCTTTTCTTATTGGTTATGCTAGAGATTACTTGGATATTTTGATAGTTGGGAGGGTGTTTTTTATCATTGTACTTCATTTCAACTCTATTATATATATATATATATATATATTAATCTCATATTTTATTAGTTGAGAAACTTGTATTATCATTGTAATCATGGGGTATGCAACTCATTCTTCTGTAATAATTTTGACTAAGGACAATTATGGAAAAAATGCATTATAACACATTTGAGGCAGCTTAATCTTTTGCCTCATATTTATGGACTCATTCTTGAACCAGAAAAAACATATAATAAATATGTTTTGGGTAATGAGAATGATCATATCAAAGGATTGATTGGTTCTACTTTCAGTTTAAGCATCCTTAGAGAGACCTGGCATAAGATTTCAGGGACCTCATGCCCATGCACAATTTGGACCAAAGTTTGGGAGATTTTTGGAGATCCTCATCATCTTCCATTCCTAGATGATCTTGCTTAATATTGCCTCATTCCAGTTGATGATGTTGACAACATACCATTTGATGATAAGACCTTAGAGGAGTTTGAATATGATGAAAAAATTGAGCGTCTTGACGATCCAAAGACTTCTCCTACAGCTCCTACTTCTCCAGTTGATATCACACATTCATCTTTTGTTGATGATTCATTGATTACTTCTAGTGATTCATTGCAACGGGTATCTATTTGTCTTCCTAATTGGGATTCTTATTTATCATATAGTGCATCTTTGTTTGTGGAGTCTCAGATTTCAAAATTGGAAGACCAATTTGAGTGTTTATCTCTCTTATTTGATGATAGTCATGGATCAACTATTGTCACTTCATCTTTGTCTTTGGAGTTAGTTCAAGATCAGTTTCTATTTCTTCTTGCTTTGTCATAGTTTTTATGTGATTGGATTTCAGAGACACAATCTTCATACATATGGATTCATCTTCCTACCAATTCCTATTCAGAATGGGATTCCTGCATTTGTACTTGGTGTATCTTCTTCCTAAGGGGAGAAACATTGTTTGTAGGCACTAGATTGTGTTTTTTCTTCAAACACTAACCATATTTGTAAGAGATTATACATTGTGGGGGGTACAAAATGTTTATTAGTGCCTTCTTTGTCGGTAAATGCTTTACTCTGTGTACCTTGGTAAGTTTACATATCATGAAATACTTTACTCTTGGGGTTAGATTTAAAATTTTCCATGACTAACACTTCCCCATCCTAAATCATATAAGACATGACAAAAAAATTAACTTACCTTTTTACCTGTTCTCATCCCTAGACACTTGTATCATTAATGGTGTATATCCCCCAACATTAGGGCCTCATTATGGCACTTTACAAGTATTGTATCTCTATGAAACCTACTCTTAACCCCTAGGCCAAGAGTAATGTAAAAATCAAACTCTTGGAGAACAAAAAATCTACCCCCTCTATTGTTTCTCATAATATGTCTAACCCTAGCTATGTGGGTAAACTGGGGCCTTATAAAAAGGGTAAAGATTATGCGGGGGTTAACACTCCCTCCCCCAAAAATGATCTTTTTTTTTTACCCCTCCTATAAAAAGGAAGATTTTTGACCCAATAATGCAAGTGGATAAGCTAGGTAAAGACAAGAAAAAAACCAAAGGCCCCATTAACCCTCTCCCCCCTATGGTTGGGGGGGTGATTGAAATCTATAACATGGACTGTGGGGAAGAGGACAATGTGGGGATTGTTTTGAGTGACTCTAGGGTGTCAAGAGGTTGTAAATCCTCTAGGATAGCTCAAGCCTTGGTTGCAAAGAATCCTAAAAGAACTAAAGGTAAAATAATTCTAGGGGACTTCAAGGAGGAAGATAACGATAATGAAGAATTCCTTCCTCAACAGGATGATGATTGGGACAAGGAAGCTTCTAAGAACGGATTTGAGAAGGATATAAAGGAGAACTATGAAGAGGAGGAACATGACAAAGAGGAAAAGGAGGAAGAGTTTGATGAGGGTAATGAATGGGAAGAGGTTGAGGAAACTGAAGTGCTTCGCCTTCTCCTGGGTATGAGGAAGTGATGGAAAAAATGTGGAAAGGATACCTACACCTGATGAGGACAATGACACTAGAGGTAAGGATAATATTGAATTTAAGAAAATTCAAGCCAAGGTGAAGGAGTTGGAAAATAAATCGGGTACCAATAGCAACTAGGACAAGATGAAACACATGGAAACTACCCTTTCAAAACTCATATAGCTTATTGATGGCATTATGAAGAAGGTTGTTGAGGGTATGGTTTTAGGTTACTCTAAAATTAACAAATAAAAGAAGAAAATGGATAAAGGCAATGAGAAACATAACAAAGAGGACAAGAAAGGAAAGGAGATGCTGGACAAAGAGGATTGAGAGGAGTCGTTGAACTCTTTCCTTGACAATTGGAGTCTCATAAGCTAGTTTGGTTTTGTGATTTCTTGTTTGTTGTTTTTTGTCTTTAGTTTTGTTGTTTTTTTGGGCCTGTGTGCCCTCTTGCTATTTCTTTGCTTAATCTTATGTTGTTCTAAACTTATGGGATCAAGACCCTTACCCTACTTTTTTAATCAAAAAAAAATATTGAATTAAATGCACAAGTTTAAACAAAATAGAAATCACATCCAAAACTTGGAAAACACCATTGACTGAAAAGAAAATTAAGAAATTTAGATCAAAATCATCAATCCTATTAATAAAAACATCAAGTCTTTCCAAACCCCAATGAGTTTTTCAATGAGTTACAAATGAGAAATAAAAGGTAGAAAAAGTTTCCCTCCCAAATGTCACAAAATGACAAATTAGCCTTCAAAAATAAATAATCTTAAGTTGGTTTTTTGTATTATATATTTCCCTCCAGACATTTTCTCTCTTTTTGGAAAAAGAAAATCCAACTTCAAATCAATTTCCTTGTTCAAAACATTTACTAGATTTCAAATTTAAAATAATCCACATTTTTCATTCTAAATTAAAGTATGCGCCTTTAAGCCGGTATTGGCATGGTGTGATGGTTTATAGGTGGCATTGTTGTTCTTGCCACCAAGGTTCAAACCCCATTAGGGTGGTATTTTTGAATGGTTGTATCTGGTTCATAGCTCTGGTCAAAAGCGTTTACCCCTTGAATAAAAAAAAGAAGTATGCGCCTTTAAAATATTGGTGTTTTTTACCACTCATTTTTTTTTTTGTGAATATGGATGCTTTTGATCCTTTATGAAAGGTACATTAATAATTTTGAACATAATTTCAGTCATCCTTCCTTTGTTTAACCTGCCTAATTCTCCTATTCAACCATATTTCTAATTTGAAATTTCTATTAACCTCCAAATAGTTTTTGCATATGATTTGGAAAGAATAATCCCATTTTGAAAGGTTATCTTTCAAAATAAAATTTTCAATCTTTAAATTTACCAACGTTATACAAACTATATAAATAATGAAGTGTCTTGATGTTATACACAATAAAAAATTCTTATTTTAAAATAAAACCCATAAACTACTTTATTTTTCCTTGATATTCAGCTTTGTTTTATTGGAGATCCTAAATTATTTGATTATTTTCAAACTCAACCTAGCTTATGAAAGGGACTCTTCAAGTGCTTTGATTGCAACATATAATAGTGTGCCATGAGATTCTATCAAACAATTCATATGCCTTTTATCTTGTTTCCTTTTGACATTTTTTTCTGACACTACACATGATTTTCTTGTAGCTTCACATATTGCATACATATCTAGGAAATAATGGGTTACCACTCAAAATATTGTGCTATCTTTTATCGACAAACTAATTTATTTTCCATTTTCTAAATCCTTTTCATGAATCAATTTTGTGTATATCATGTAATCCATTCCTCGTGTAAAAAGAAAGACCATTTCCATCAAACAATTATTTCCTTACAACAAACAATTTGTATGAGAAATACTTCCCAACATTTATGACACCTTTTCTTCATATTTTGGGGTTTGAGCAATTATGGCTTCCATATTGGCTATCAAAAATTTAATTCATAATTAAATTTTAATTTTTCATCAAGTTTTGATTTAAAATCAAAATTGAACAATGCATTAATTGTTTAAAAACTAAAATTAAACTTCAATTTTGATTTAAATTTTAAACAATGAAATGAATTTATTCACATATATTTAAAATCAAAATTAAAATATCTAAAACAATTTGAATTTCATGACCATTCAATTTTAAATACAAAATGATTAAAAATAATTTTCCAAATATAAAATATTAACTTTAAATCATCTACTTGAATATAATTTTATGTTTTAATTGTAAATGATAAAATAAGATAAAATATGATGTTAAACCCACATGTGCCATAGTTTTTGTAAACATGCAAATGTTAGTCACTATTCTAATAAGACAATAATATCAACAAAGTGCAACTAAATACAATATGACAAAAATGTGGCAAAGATGGCAGGAAACAAGATGCAATATGGTGATAGAATTATGTGACAACAAAGTACAATGCATTGAAGTGTAATAAAATATAACTTGTGACTAGTGAAACCTAAATTATAATTCTCTATGTGATGCATAAAGGATTATGACACATTATCAAAGACAAAATCTAACATAGTGATAGTGTGTAACAAAGTGTGACAATTACAATGAAAATATTATAAGAAAAAGAAATGATACAACACATGTGACAAGCTAGAATAATAAAAAACACACCAAAGATGAAAAGTCATTTTGCAAAGTTACATGTTCAAGCATAAGGCGATTAAATGCATATGGATATGAAGACATCAAAAAATGTAACTCTTAAAAAGAAGGATCCCCAATTCGGTGAGAATTAATGGCATGTTATAACCCTAAATAATAGGTTTGTTATCAACAAGTGAGATTTTGAATAATTTCTATTCATTTAATGAGAGTAATTGATAGTAACTTTTTTGAAAAAAAAAACTAATAAATTTGACTAAAACTTGCTTGTGAGGCTTGTTCAAAATTATAGATTTAGTACAATTGTGAAGAAACACATTATAACAATGCATGAAAAGGAAAGATTATGTACTAACATGATGAACCGTATAATTCCACTAGAATTTGTATTCAATTGTTGCATGGTACTAGGAGATTTATAAACAAGTTGCACAAAATTAAATGGTACAAATATTTACATGATAGAAAAAGGTATGCATAGAACTTACACAATGGTTAAAAATCATCCACCAACTTGTGTTATAATAGTAATTGTAGAGACCTAAAAATATCTTCACTTGCATCATTGATTTCATCCTATCATGTCACCTAATCCCCTATCATTATTAGCTAATTTGTTCATCCATCACCTAGTATGCATATATCATCATCTTGTCACCTAAGACATAAACTACCACCTAACACTTAAAATTTCATTAAATAATTCCTAATCTATTTAATTAAATTTGACTATCATTATTCATCTATTTAATAATTAATTATTTTTTAATTATTATTTATCAATTATCCAAATATTTATCCAATTAATTAATCACTCATCCACACATTATCTATTCATAAATTAATTAAATATTAGTTTCCACCTCATGTGCACAAATAATTCAATTAATTAATTCTACATCATCTACTTGACTACCTAATCTAATTAGTCCACTCAAACTTACTCTATGTCTCATTCATCAATCAAATCCATTTTTTGTATTAATAATAGTTTACCAAAATATTACATCATAAGTTACATTTTTTGTTCACTTGCAGTTTTGCAAATTACATAAATATGGAGTATATAATTTTAGATATATTTTTTGATCAATTTACAATTTTTTTTTATCACCACAGAGTTTTCAAAAAAAATAATACTTTCCCTATATATTGGTCCATATCATTCCACCCTATTGGTGGTTCAATTTTTGACATGTCTTCATTGACCTCGACTATGAAGTCTTCTCCCTGATTTACAAAAAACCTTGGTACTTTGTCAAATCCCAAATAATTTTTCAATGTTTGGTCTTTATATTTCTTGTTATGCTTCCTCTAAAATTATTGGCAATTCCTCATGAACGGGATGTCCTCCTTGTTAAATGGCCAATGCCTTGCATATTTAACTACTTTTTTTTGTTGACCTTCACCTTTTTATGCTCGCATAGCTTTACGAATTTTCTTTTGGATATCTCCATTTTAACCATGACCTGCATTATAATATTGAAAAACACGAGTCTTCTAGCAAACTCAGTAAGTACCCTCCTTTTTCCTTGGAACCATTCTTGATTTCTAACTTTCCAAATATACCACAATATTTCAATAGATAACAAGAACCAAAAAATATTTAAAGTTTTATCTAATCCTTCAATAGATCCCATTATAATTTCCTATCATTTTATCTTATTTAAGTCCCCCCATCCTCTCAATTTTGTGCAAAACATGTCTCAAATTTCTTTGGAAAAGAAACATTCATAGAAAATATACTTGATTGTTTCAGGTTTTCTACAAAATTCACATATTTTCATACTATGGGAAGACCAAGTACTTGGAAGTTTATGCAATAGAAGCAACCATTTGAAACAAACTTTTTTGGGTTCAATAATTTCATTCCACATCTATTTAAATATATTGATCCATTTTATATCCTCTAATTCTAAATTCCAACACTTATTTAAGTGTTTAAAAATTTATTGTGTGCTTACTAGTGATTTTTGTATTAGATTAGTTTATCAAAAAGAGCCCATTAGGCTTATACATCAAATATATACACTACAATATATTTTTTTTGTTAAGATTGTCTATAGTATGATTTCCATGCAAGGCCAAAAGATTCAATAGATATACTATTACTTTCTTGTAGTTCTACATTCCTATATTAGCATCAACAATTTATGAAAAAGCATTACAGTAATTCCCACTTTCACTACATTTTCCTATTTCATAAGAACCCAATGGTGGCTCAATATCAAATAGGTCTGTGTTGGACCTCACCACCTCCATTGTCAAAGCCTCATCCTGATTGTATGAAATCTTGGTTGACCTCATAGCCTAAGGTCCTTCTTCAGCGCTTCTAGGTTGTATTTTATTGTATTTTCTTTGGAATTCTAAATAGTTCTCTCTAAATGGGATGTTGTCATCTAAATTAAAAGACCATTGTCTCACATATTTTATCTCCTACTTACTAATCTCCACTTGTTAGTTGTCATTAGGTCTACAAATTTTGATTTGGAAACCTCCATAGCTACTATTACCTACATAGAAATATTGTAAAAAATGAGTATTCTATAAGATTTAGTAAGCACTCTCATCTTGCCTTGAAATTTTTCCCCATTTCTTACTTTCCACAAAAAACCATAAAATTTCAATAGATAGTAACAACCAAAATAAATTAACCTATTTTTCTGCCCCCTCTATTTGACCAAATAGAATTTCTTGAATCTTGATCTTTCCTAGCTCCCCTATCCATTCAAATTAGCACATAACATAAACCAAACTTTTTTTGTAAAGAAGCAATAAAAAAAATATGAGTTATATTTAATGAGCATAATTCTAAATTTGAAGCAAATGGATAATAAGGTAGCTTCTGTAGTAACATTTTTCATTTAAAACAAGCTTTATTTGGTTCTATAGCTTTATTCCAATTCCACTTAAATATTTTTTTTCCACTTTTTTCACCTTCCTTAAGATTCCAACATTTGTTAACATGATCAAATGTATCTTTTGATTCACTCAATGATTTATAAATGGTTTTGGGGTTCATCTTGACCAAGTTTGTGCCATCTTTCCAACTATAACCTACTAAAGTATCACATCTTGTATTTACCACTACAAACTTTAGTATTAACTAGATAAGATTTGCTTGATTCTCTCAACACAAATTATGTTCTCCATTGCGACTCAAGAAAAACATACTTTGTGATTAGAGAAAAATAGGATGTCCCTGAAACAATTGATACCTTTCTTTTCTCAAGCTTTAGCCAAGAAACCCTATAGAAGTGCAAGAGGTTTTCCCTTATGGCACAACATCCACCAAATTGATTTATTAACACATTTTTATTTTATTTTTGTCAACATTTATCATGTTTCTTATTTCTCCCAAGCCTTCCAAATAGTTTTGAATGCAACCAATCCATTAGGAGCTATAGGGAAATTTCCTACTAGAAGGTCGCTAATAAGGATACCTTTCCAACTTTTACCCTTTTTACAAAAAAAATTCTGAATATTATTTATTGTTCATTACCATCAATTAAATCAAGGATCCATTTTGTTGGTATGTGGCGATTGATCATGCTATACTATATAGCCCATGGTATACTATACACCCTAGCATGTATCCTTGTCGAGGTCTGGGGTTGGGCTGAGCCTCGGGCAGGGGTTCGGGGGCGGCAACCCCCGAGAAAAAATTTCCTCCTACTTTTTCGCGTCATCACCGAAAAAAGAAAAAATCAATGAAAAAAGAAAAATCCAATTTTGTAGAACCCAAAATCTGGAAGCTTCTAATCTTGTTAAAAAGGGGTTCGAATGGGTGTTACAGTATGATGAAAAATGCGATTATTCGCAAGACTGTAATAGGTTTTCTCACTGGATAATAAAATTATTGCATGGCTGCGGTTTGGTGGATGTAGCCCGGATTGGGTGAACCATGTTAAATTCTCTGTGTTATAATTTATTCTGTGTGTTTTTGGTTTCTCTGTTTATTACTTAAATCTACATTTAATTGTTGGATATCTGCCTTTGTAACCCTAACAAGTGGTATCATATCGGGTTGTGTTTTGATTATCATCTGTAGGAAGGTCTCACGGTTGAGTGGGAGTAATGGCAGACGAGGGTAAGAAGGTTGAGAAGTTTAATGGGCAGAACTATCAGTTATGGAAGATGCAGATGGAGGACTACCTGTATCAGAAGGATTTATGGTGGCCATTGGAAGAGAAACCAATAAACCCCAAGCAATGTCTGATGAGGATTGGGAGATTTTGGATAGAAAAGATCTTGGCAGTATTCGTTTATGCCTAGCAGAATCGGTGGCGTTCAATATTACAAAAGCAAAGACAACTCAAGAGTTGATGGAAACCCTAACGGTTATATGAAAATCCTTCCGCTTCAATAAGGTATTTCTTATGAAGCGTTTATTTAATATGAAAATGGTAGAAGGTGGGTCAGTTACTGATCATTTAAAATGAGTTTAATACGGTCACCAATCAATTAACTTCTAGTAAAAGTTTTGATGAAGAAGTTAGGGCTCTTTTGATTCTGTGTTCTTTTAGTGGAATAGCTTGGTAATGGTTGTTAGCAATGCATTTCTAGTTCAAATACATTGAAATTTGATGATGTTGTTGGTGTTATTTTGAGCGAGGAAATTCGTAGGAAAAGCTCAGGTGGAACATCCACATCGGCAGTGTTTTGAATGCAGAAAGCAAGGGGCAGAACAAAGGAGAGAGGAAAAATTTCAGAAATCATGGGAAGTCACGAGGAAAATCAAAGGACAGAAGGTCCCAATCTAGAGACAAGAGGGATTGCTGGTACTATGGTAAGCCGGGTCATTTAAAGAAAGATTGTTGGTCTCAGAAAAATAAAGGAGACAAAAAGAAGGAAGTAAAGAGGCAAATGTGGTAAGTAATAAATCTGATGAGGATGCTTTGATTCTTTCCCTTGATAATGTTGATGATTCTTGGGTGTTAGATTTAGGGGCTTCATTTCATGCTACCCACCATAGAAGTTATTTTCTTGATTATGTCCAAGGGGATTTTGGGCTGGTTTATTTAGGAGATAACGAACCTCAGATTGTTGGAAAGGAAGAATCAAGATTAAGTTGCAGAATGAGAATCATTGGCTACTACATGAGGTAAGGCATGTTCCAAAGTTAAGCAGAAATTTAATTTTAGCATGGCAACTAGATGATGAAGGTTGTGTTGTTACATTTAGTGATAAAAATTGGAAGGCAAAAAGGTGCCTTAGTGGTAGCAAAAGGTGTGAAAGTAGGCACCTTATATCTTTGTACAGGTCATATTGTTCTTTCTACTTTAATTGTTATGGAAAAAGGTCAATGTTCAGGAACAGTTGCTGCAGTTCAGCAGGTAGAAGATCATACAGTTGTTGTGGACTCTGAATCAGCATTGTGGCATAATAGACTTGGGCATATGAGTGCAAAAGGTATGAAAGTACTTCATTCAAATAATGTTTTACTAGGTCTAAAATGTGTTAATATGGATTTCTGTGAAAGTTGTGTGTATGGAAAACAAAAGAGAGTAAGTTTTCTCAAGGATGGGAAGCAAAAGAAAGATGAGAAATTGGAGCTTGTGCATACGGATGTATGGGGACCAGCTCAGGCATCTTCTCTCGGTGGCTCTCTGTATTATGT
This sequence comes from Sequoia sempervirens, assembly GCA_007258455.2. NCBI lineage: Eukaryota > Viridiplantae > Streptophyta > Pinopsida > Cupressales > Cupressaceae > Sequoia > Sequoia sempervirens. The sequence goes on along the minus strand of VDFB02075321.1, from coordinate 217,035,428 downwards.
TACATTCATTGATGATGCAACTAGGAAGGTATGGATTTATTTCCTTAGGCAGAAATCTGATGTATTTGAAACTTTTAAAAAATAGAGAAGCTTGGTTGAAAATGAGACGAGTAAAAAGCTAAAATGTCTCAGATCTGATAATGGTGGTGAGTATTGCAGCAAAGAGTTTGAAGATTATTGTTCCTCTAATGGTATTCGTAGGAAGAAAATGGTTCCAAGGACTCTACAGGAAAATGGAGTGGCTGAGTGCATGAATAGAACAATAATGGAGCATGCACAGACTATGAGATTGCATGTTGGGATGCCTTTAAAAATGTGGGCAGAGATGTAAACACTGTTGTTTATTTAATTAATAGAGGTCCCTCTAATCCTTTGGGTTATGGTATTTCAGAGGAAGCATGGAAAGGTAAGAAGGTGAGTTATTATTTTCTCAAAACCTTCAGTTGTGAAGCATTTGCACATGTAGATTTTGAAAATAGAACCAAGCTTAATACAAAATCAAAGAAATGTATATTTGTTGGATATGGCATTGATGAATTTGGTTATAAGCTTTGGGATTTTGAAAATAAAAAAATTGTGAGAAGCAGGGATGTCATATTCAATGAGAAAGTATTGTACAAAGATTTGTTGTTGCGACATGAGAAGAAAGAAAATGATTATGCAGTGTTGGATGATATTCCAAACAATGATGTTTCAGTGGTTTCTCATGCTTTGCAACAACAACAACAACAAATACCACAAGCTCCTATTAGACGATCTTCAAAGATAAGTAGACCTCCAGAAAGATTCTCTCCCCCTTTGTATACTATTTTGTTAACTAATGCTGGTGAACCAAAATATTATGATGAAGCTATGCAGGTGGATACCAAGGTTCAGTGGGAGCATGGAATGGAAGAAGAAATGGACTTCTTGCTAAAAAATCAAACTTGGGAATTATGCAAGTTGTCTGCAGGTAAAAAGGCTTTACCAAACAATTGGGTTTATAGGTTGAAAGAGGAGGATGGAGGTAAGAAGAGATTTAAAGCCAGATTAGTTGTAAAGGGATTTGCACAGAAAAAGGGTATTGATTTTGATGAGATTTTTTCTCCAGTTGTTAAAATGACTTCTATTCGTATTGTTTTAAGTATTGTGGTCAAGATTTGCATTTAGAACAACTTGATGTTAAAACAACCTTTCTCCATGGTGATTTGGAAGAGGAAATATATATGGAACAACCACAAGGATTTGAGGTCAAAGGTAAGGAGAAACTAGTGTGCAGATTGAATAAAAGTTTATATGGCTTGAAGCAAGCACCTCGGCAATGGTACTTGAAATTTGATAGTTTTATGGCTAAGCAAGGCTACAACAGGTGTAATTCTTACCATTGTGTTTATTTTAAGAGGTTGGATAATGACAACTACATTATTTTGTTTATATGTTGATGACATGCTTGTAGCAGGGTCTAACATGGATCACATAAGTGAGCTAAAACAACAGTTAGCAAAATCTTTTGCTATGAAGGATTTGGGGCAGCAAAGCAAATCCTTAGTATGAAAATTTGTAGAGATAGGAAAAACATAAAAATTGTTTTTTATCTCAGGCTAATTATGTTGAAAAGGTGTTGCAGAGATTTCATATGGAGAATGCAAAAGCTGTCAGCACACCTTTGCCTAGTCATGTTAAATTGACTAAGGATATGTGTCCAAAGACACAAGAGGAGGAAGAAAAAATGTCCAAGGTACCATATGCTTCAGCTTAATGTATGCCATGGTATGCACAAGACCGGATATTACACATGTTGTAGGAGTTGTTAGTAGGTATTTGAGTCATCCCGAGTTGAGCATTGGAATGCGGTAAAATGGATTCTCAGGTACTTGAGAGGTACATCCAATAAATGTTTATGTTTTGGGGGCTCTAATACTGATTTAAAAGGCTATGTTGACTTAGATTTGGTAGGGGATATAGATACCAGGCGGAGTACCACAGGTTATGTATTTACAGTTGGTGGGACAACAGTGGGTTGGATTTCTCGATTGCAAAAGGTGGTTGCTTTATCCACCACAGAGGCAGAGTATGTTGCTGCAACAGAGGCGGCAAAGGAGATGATATGGCTGCATCTTTTCATGGATGAGTTGGGAAAACAACATGCTAGAAATTACTTGTTTACAGATAGCTAGAGTGCTATACATCTTGCAAAGAATTCTACCTTGCATTCTAAAACAAAACACATACAGTTGAGATATCATTTCATTCGGTCGGTGTTGGAGGATGGACAGGTCAAGCTGGACAAGATACATACATATGTCAACCCCGCGGATATTTTTACGAAGGCGCTAAGAAGGGAGAAGCTGAGCTCCTTTTCAGCTTCAGTTGGCCTTCAAGGTTGAATTCAAGTATAACAGAGCAGCAGGGTCCAAGGTACTTATTTCTAGTGGGAGTTGTAATTGCAACAGTGTTGTCGAGGATCAGTCTCCAAGTGGGATATTGTATTGGTGTGGAGTCTGATCAGTCTCCAAGTGAGAGATTGTTGGTATGTGGCGACTGATCATGCTATACTGTATAGCCCATGGACACTGTACACCCCGACATGTATCCTTGCCGGGGTCCAGGGCTGGGCCGGGCCCCGAGCAGGGGTTCGGGGGCGGCAACCCCCTAGAAAAATTTATGTTGTGTGTTTTCGGTTTCTCTGTTTATTACTTAAATCTGTATTTAATTGTTAGATATCTGCCTTTCTAACCCTAACACATTTAATAGCAAGTGCAATGTCTTACTTTCTTCACTTACTTTTTTAGGTCCTTTAACCCTAGACTACCATTTTTTTCCTAAGAAACACCACCCCCAACTAACAACATTGTTGATGGTCAAAATAACAGAACAACATTAAACAAAATATTTCTATCCTATTTCTCATGAAAAAGATAATTGATCTAAAATCACCTATATTCCAAGGTCTATGTAGTTGGTTCTCAACTGTGCTGATGTTACTTAGTGGCCAATGCAACTGTAATATTTAAGGGGTCTGCTGGTAGTGTGATAGGGAGAATTTACTTGCTAGAATACAAGCAGCAAACAAAAGAAAGCAAATAACAACTAAAAACACCCTACACCTCAAGATTAGCCTAAAGATTAACTAAGCAAATCAAAATGGAAGATTTCATCTTATTGAGTTCCCCTTTGGTTGGCCCTTCGATCTTCGATGTTGTATGCTCCTTGGATGGCAAGAGATGCAAGCTAAAGATGAGATGAGGATGGAGAGATGAGTGAAAATGGATGCAAATATGGAAATTTGGCTAAGTATGGCTCAAGGAAATTTTTTGCAAGAGTTTGGCTAATATGAATGATCTCTCTCAAAATGAGAGAAAATAGGGGGTATTTATAGAGAATTTTGGATTCTCTAAGGAAATGGACGGTGAAGATTGAGCCACCAAGATCAAGATGTAGGGCTAAGGTGAGTTGAGAACTCACAAGCCCTCACATCTTGACATGTGGCATGTGAAGTGGCTTGAAAATGATGATGTGTACATGAGGTGGAACGATAGTACATGACATGGAGGTAGTACATAGTACCTTGGGATTGAGATAAAATATCCTCATAAAGGAGGTCCTTGTCCCCATGTGGGTGAGAGGACATGTGAGGAATTAAAAATTCCTCAAATATCCACATGGGGATGAGAAAAAAAAAATTTAAATTCCAAGGGATGCATTGGGGGATTAAATGTGAATTAAAAATTCACACGGGGAATAGAGTGCCTTCTCCAAAAGGAAAAATCCTTTAATAAGGTTGACTTATGACACATTCCATAAATGACATGGGGATTAGGTTGACCTAATTAGGTGATTAAGGTTGTGCAAGTACTTAATTAGACTAATTAATGACACATTAGAGGCAAGTGAGAAATTATGGAGGATGAGACCCTAATGACAATCAAGGGTGTGCACATCTTAATCATAAATTAATTATGATTAAGAAAGAGGGTTAGATTGTTAAGAGGGATTAGAGACCAACTTGCAAAAGCTGGGGGATGTGACAATGAGAGAGAAAGTGATAAATTTGAAATTAAATTTAAAATTCCAAATGATAATATGACTAAATTAAATAAAGTGATACATTTATTTAATTTAGAGAGGAAAGAGGGGAAAAATATTTATTAAATTAAATACTTTAGAAACCTTATGCAAGACACGAAATATTAATTAAATGAGTGATTGAATTAATACCGGCAAAGAGGACGAATTAAACGAGCAAAAGGATGGTTAAAGAGATGCCTTTGACCATATGGAAGTGGTCAAATTTAGGTGTCTAAATTTTTCCCCTCTTCAAAATACTATTAGGATAATAGGGTTTCCAAGAAAAATAAAATACAGATGACTCTATGGAAGAAGTGACCGAAAAGGAGATGCCCCAGCATGGGAGAGATTGTGAGCTACTCGAACGGAGGAGAATTAAAGGGGATGCCTCGGTCTTGCAAGAGAAGGCTTATGATAGAAGATTGGGAGAGATTGGTAGGGTATGCCCCCTCGAGAAGGCGGACGGGGAAGGAAAAAAGGGGCCTCAGACAACTTCTCAAAAATATGAAGTGGTATATGTCGTTGGAAAGAGCACAAAAATTTGAGAAGATTGGCGCTTGAATGGAGGAAAACGGGTATACATTGTGCAAATGGCGGCCCCAGGAAAATAGGGGTGAGTGAATTAGTTGAGGGGAAAAAATGCTAAATAAAAGGAAAAAATTCCTTTTATTTTAAAAGATTAAAAAAGGGAGGGAAAAAGCTATAAAAGGTAATTCTAGGAATTACCTCTCCTCATTTGGACAGCTGTCAAGTGAGGAGGAGAGGGAGAAAAGGGGGAGGGCAAGAGGGAAGGGACACGATGACAGAGTACGATACCGACATCATTCATCGGGCAGACGAGATACGACGATTCTTCGTCAAGTGTGTCGTGCCACGCCAGGTTAGTTCGAAACCCCACCTTGTGATTTTGGTCAATTTGGCTAAAAATTTTTAAAAAGAAAATATGGGTTTTGTTGGGTTGCTTGGGAGGAAAAATGGGTTAGAGGGAAAAAAAAAATTGGGGAGGGGGATGGGTTATGCCTAGGGTGGGGGGGTTTATATTTTGGGGGGGCCAGTCGGGCAAAGGCGAGTTCGCCCGAGATGGGCGGAGGCCCGCCCAATGGGGCTCGGGCAGAGGTCTGCCCAATCAGGCCCGGGCGGGTCCGCCCGGGCTCAGGCGGGTTTGCTTGAGCACCAGGGCGGGTCCACCCATGGAGCCAAGCGGGTCTGCCCAGGGCCCAGGGCAGGAAGTCGGGACGATCGAAAATACAAAGGTAGGGGAAGAGGGGGGGAGGGGTGAGATGGAGAAACGGTGGTATGGAGAAGGGAAATCCCAGGGCGAGAAGAAGTAGGATAGTAAAATGGGGGAAAAACGACACTAGGAGAAATTGACAAAGTGTTGTTGTTATGGATGCATAATGTTGAGAGTTTGCGAACGTGGGAGAGATGGTCTGAGGTGCTGACAAGATGCATGGTAGCAATGATGGGTGCAGATCACAAAAGACTAGTAGAAGCAGGAGTAGTTCATATTCTATCATACCCGATGATTAAGGCCCACAGGGCCATGTTGACAACCCTGATAGAGCACTTGGACTCGGTGACATCGACGATTCATCTATTGACTGGGGAGATGACTATGACTCTAGAGGATGTTTGGCAGATTCTGAGGCTCCCCATAGCAGGGCTTGTGGTTAGCGAATGTTGGGTAGCGGGCAAGGCACTAGATGAGTCTGTGTAGGTTGTATTTGGCAGTGATGATCTACCGATTCAGTGGCAGCAGCTAGATGCGGACAGATGCCTGTCTTGCAGGGTACCGACATTGTCACTGTACTTAGCGGGGCTGATTAGTGGGATACTGGTGCCAGACCAGAGTGGTTGATTCTTGCATCTCAGGTTCGTTGAGGTGATTCATTATATCATCGAGGGCCGAGAGGGTCAGTTTGCGTGGGGGACTTGTATGCTGGCGCAACTGTACCAGGATATGTACATGGTATGTTATCAGAGGGTGTTGAGTGTGACACATGTCACACTGCTATAGGTCTAGGCTTGGGAGCACATTAGGGTGACTAGACCGATCGTGTGTAGAGTAGGAGAGCAGGATGACAGAGAGGTCGTGGCCTAGGCATGGGGGGTGGAGGTGGGAGTGATACTACGGTATCGGGATGTCAGAGATGTGGATATATGGAGGAGACGACTGGATGATGTACAAACAAAAATGATAGTATGGCGTTTGTATATGTTGTGATGCTTCAGGGGCTGGAGGGATGATGAGGAGGTACATAGAGATTACTTCTTCACCCGCTGTTATATTATTGGGAGAGGTCCGCTTGTGGTGGAGCTACACAGACCCAATCGAGTGACACGACAGTTTGGAGTGAAGCAGGATATTCTCGCAGGGCGGGTGATGTTCCGATGATTGACACGGGAGCAGCCATGAAGGGCTGAGCTAGATCTAGATGCAATGTGGGAGGAGCTGGAGGCACTGCAGTTTGTGCCATACCCAGGCAGGCGGGAGGGGGAGAGAGATGCAGGGACGACAAATCGATATCGACAGTGGTTCAGGTGACATCCACCGCCACAGATTACCCCAATAGTGTCGATTGAGGGAGCACTAGGGTTCAGATCAGAGGATGAGAGACAACTGAGGGTAGAGGGACTAGTACCTTGAGAACAATAGAGAGGAGGCCAGGTGAGAGAAGGACAACAGGGGGAGGGACAAGAGGCAGGTAGAGCAGCTGAGGAGCCAGTGAGGGTGGGCCGGAGGAGGAGACAACGACGCAGAGCTCGAGGAGGAGATGGAGCAGAGGAGGGAGAGGATGAGGTCAGGGCTGTGACATAGCAGGATAGGGGGTGAGAGGTCCAGAGAGAGGAGCTCAGAGGCATGTGCATCCCCAGGAGGGCAGCAGCGAGAGAGAGAGGAAGAGGCTGAGGCTAGTGGAGCACGAGAGAGATAGGAGGCAGACGTGGCCACAAGAGGGCAGCAACAACAGAGACAGGCGAAGGACGAGGCCAGTGGAGGGCAGGAGAGGATGACAGGGAGAGGGGGAGCCCCCTCGGTGATTGATGTGGATGAGATGGAGGTGTTGACAGAGAGTGAGGGGTATGAGTAGCAGGAGATGGAAATTGATTCCGATATGCATGACATTGTACCACTATCGATAGCACCACCCATAGGAGAGGATCCCACAGTGGTGTTGAGAGAGACTCTAGAGAGATTGTGCCTCAGCGAGCAACTATTATGACAGACAGAGGCAGAGCGGATCAAATTAGCAACAGAGTTGAGTGAGCTATGGGCACAATTCACCCAGGGTGAGAGAGATTACACAATCTTGGCTACACCGGTGTCTGATGTGGAGAGGAGATTGATGAGGCACGAGATAAGGCAATTGACCTGCGGGTAGAGATAAAGAGATTGCGGGCAGAGGTGGCTAAGGAGTATGAGGAGGGAGATATAGTGAGATGGGAGCGAGACCGTTTGGTGGTAGAGGCAGCGATATGATAGGTTGTTGGAGGGGGGATAGGGCAGGAGCCGTCAGAGATTGGGACAGGGACTATCGGAGATATAGAGGGTCTACAGGGACAACTAGAGCAGTTACGAAGGGAGAGAACAAATCTGCACCGGGAGCGGGCTAAACTCAGAGACAGGGTGGACTGTTTAGAGCAGATAGTTGGGGATATGGGGTTGATACAACAGAGAGAGGAGGAGATGAGGAGGGAGATACACATGTTGTGGTCAGAGAGAGATGTGGTACATGCACAGGTGAAAGGTCATAGAGGTAGATAGGGATGTGTTACAGGCATGTTCTCAGGTGGCCGAGAGTGAGAGGTAGGTGGCAGAGACAGAGGTTCAGTCTCTCTAGAGAGAGAGGGATGCAGCATTGTCACAAGCGTCAGGTCTTTGACGAGAGTGAGATTCTGTTGAGTTGAGACTTCAGGCACTTCAGAGGGACAAGGATGCAATAGAGGCTCGGGCATAGGCCACACACAGGGAGAGAGATGTCGCAGAGGTACGAATGCAAACACTACAGAGTGAGCGAGACACAGCATAGGCTCAGCTGTGGGTAGTGCATGGTGCGGGGGGCGAGCCAGGGGCAGAGGTACAGGGGTTACAGGAACAACTACAGGCTACAGAGGCTGAGAGGGATAGGGCTATAGAGTAGGTACAATAGCTGACAGTGGCACAAGAGGCCTGGGTACAGGAGCAGAGAGCTATTAGCGGAGATCAGGATAGGTATAGACTTGAGCAGAATGTCGTTAGGCATCAGGCTGCTCAGTAGGATGACTATATGTAGGAGGCGAGTTATTGGAAGTGTGCATATGAGCATGTTGTTTCGGATCCGGTACAGTGTACGACACACTACATCAGATAGGTACCTTCGATGCCAGCACCGTCCTAGTCATTAGGGACACGTACCAAAGGGTATAGTGACTATCGTCAGACTCCTCCTCTCGGTGGTTACCAGGGGACTCCCACTCGTGAGTATTAGGGGACTCCCACACATAGAGGGCCAATGTTGGACTCTCCTCAGAGATCAGATGTGGGTAGCTCATAGTAGAGCAGCCAGAGAGCAGATGATAGGATACCAGTTTTTTGACAGACACAGGATGGAGTGTTTAGTACTTATCGGCAGAGATCAGAGGTGCTCTACATCTCTGGATTTTGTACCTTATTTGATGATGTATGATGGATATGTGGTAGATTATGCTTGATACTTTGTGACAAGATGTACATTGTATTATTTTGATTATGATATGGGACAATCCTTATTGAAACTATGCATTATGTTCTTTGTGATGGATGATTCAGTTTATGTATGCAGATGTATATAATATTTCATACTTATGTGGATGGATGATCTGATTTATTTATGCACATGTATATGATACTTCATGCCTATGTGGATGTATGAGTTGATTTATTTATGCACATGTATATGAGAATGGATGATTTGGTTTATGTATGCGCATGTTTATGATATTTCATTGCTATGTGGATGGATGATTTTGCATATATTAATGTTGATAATGCAAGATGATATGAATATTTGGTATGAAATGTAATTAGGACGTAGTCAATAATATGTTTTGGTGGGTGATAATGCATGTATTATGTAAATGTTAATATGGATGTGTATGGGTTAAATGAAACTATGATGCTTAATCTAATCAGCCTATGAACTATGAAATATATTGAATCTATAATGTAACATGAAATATGAATGAAAGATGAGTTCCTATAATGCAAACCTAAGTGTTAGTAAGGACTTGCATGGGATTGCGGATAGGTGATAGGTGTACCGTGGGTGTGATACTGTACCTATCAAAAAACCATTAGTATCCTGAGAGGAAGATCAAGAGGGAAAAGAGTCAAGACTTTTTGCACAACCTAAATCACAAGTCCTAGGTTATGAGGGAGGTTGAATGAAGATTGTATGTAGTGAAATGAAATGCAGTCAAGGACGCAATTTTCCATCTTCAGAGCATTGATTTTTGCTATAGCATAAGATACCGAATACCCTGATATGTAAGACCAAGGCGAGTTGGCATCCAATGCATAAAACAAACACAACAAACAAAAAGGCTATCCCGACACCCCAAGGTCATGATGACCTTGGTCGGACCAGGTATTGGGATAACCACAAACACACAAGGATGCCCTAGCGTAACACAAGACCTCAGGGATCTTGGCAGGTACTATGTGGGACAACCGAGAAGACAACAACAAAGAAAAGAGCAAGATAAGCCCCTATGTTGACCAATCAAAGCACACCATAATATGATGGATCAAGGTGACCATGACAAGTGTTGATAGGGAGCTCAAATGATAAAAAAAGTCCAAAAGCATCAAAAAAATTGCAATCAATTTCAAAACGTCCTTTGCCATAGGATCAAGGGGATGGATGGGATTGATGCGGTCTGCTAGGAAGGATGTATCCTGTTGAGACCGATGATGGATGCTAAACTAAAATGAACTAGTTGATGCAATATTTTTTTCATTAACCAGATGTCTTGACACTAGGGGATTTTTTTTGTGAAGAACGAGCCAGACGAGGACACAGACTAACACACCCTACAAACCTAGGGGCTCAGGAGCCGATTAGAGATTAGCCTTGCCTACGTGAAAGCGCAGAGCCCTCGTAGTTCAAGAAAAGACCATACATAATGCAGAATGAGGACAATGAAGGAAGATGATGAACGACCAACACAGGATGGTCAGAATACCTCGGGGGCAGATCAAATGATCAACCTTGCCTACGTGACAACGCAAGGGCAATGTAGTTCGACTAAGGACGTGATAGGATGAGGTCTAGATGGAGACCGACACAATGGGGGGGCCTACGTGATGACACAAATCGACCAACGAGAAAACAAACGACATAAGCTCAGAGTGGGATACTAAAAAATCTTAGGATGAGGGATAGCCTAAATGGATTGTCCAATGCTCAATCAAAATATACCAAGCGGCCAAGGATGGGATGGGTGAGGATGATAGTGCGGATGAAAGCATAAAATAACTAGGATGCTAGGTAGATAATGATTAAGCCCTCTACAAATGATGCCTGTTACTAGGTTTTCGCCACCCGTACTTATCTAAGGTTCCACTAAAAGGTGGTTTTCACCATAGGATGGATTTATTTCTCTTTACTATTTTTTGATTTTTTGGATTTTTCTGATTTTTTTTATTTTATTTTTTTTGGCTTTTTTGTATTTTTAGGTGGGGTTACCAAGCAGACTTAGGTGTAGAACCTCTTCAGATGCATGATATTGATGGGTTCTTCGAGGGGCTCTCCTTCAAGAGTAGTCAATCTATATGGCCTAGATCCATATTTAGCGGCTATGATATAAAGCCCCAACCAGTTTTCCTCAAATTTTATTTTATTTTCTCAGTCCTGCTGGGTATGTTGGTTCTCGTTAAGAACGAGATCACCAACCTGGAACTGTCGAGGATGAACCTTCTTATTGTAGTTATGCTTGAGGTGGTTATGATATGCTTACAGATGATCGTAGGCTTTGATTCTTCTTTCATCAAGTAACTCTAGTTGTGCAAGTCGTGCAACACGAGCATCCTCCTCACTGATAAGGTTTTTTAGGGAAATTCTCAGTGATGGGATCTCAACTTCAATTGGCAAGATGGCTTCGACACCATAGACTAAAGAATAGGGAGTGGCACCTGTAGGGGTAAGATATGCCCAGAGGGTGAGATGAATATGGAAGTTCCAATCTCAACCAGTGTTATTGACAACCTTTTTGAGGATGCGGATAAGGGTCTTGTTGGTTGCTTTTGCCCGACCATTACCCTAGGGGTAATAAGGTGTTGACCAACGATGCTAGATATGAAAGGTGTCGCAGAGGTGTTTCATGGCTTGGTTTTTGAAAGGTTTTCCATTATCAGAGAGGATGGTGGATGGGATACCATATCTACAAAGAATATGGTAAAGGATGAATTTTGAGATCTAAATACCGGTGATCTGTGAGAGTGGTATTGCTTCAACCCACTAGTGAAGTACTCAGTGGCAATAATTATGAATGTATGGCCATCGGAGGATGGTGGGTAAATCTTTCCAATCAAGTCAAAACCCCATTGAGAGAAGGGCCACGGTGCTAAGAGGGGCTGAAGATCCTATGCTGGAGCATGAATCAAATCTGCATGTTGTTGGCAGGGAAGGCACTTCACAAATTCACAAGCATCATGCTCTAATGTAGGCCAATAATTTCCAACTCAGAGAATCCTTTTGGCCAAGGCCATACCATTTGAATGAGCTCCACAAACACCACTATGTACCTCCGTTAGTGTCATGCAGGCTTCAGTCTCATTCAAACATCTAAGGAGGATCCCATCATACCCGCGATGATAAAGTGTATCACAATGATAATGTATCAGGCCGAACGTTGAATAAAGGATTTTTGTTGGTTTTGTGTGAGGTCTGGGGGTAGAATATTATCATGGAGATAGGTATATATGTCCTGGTACCAAGGGGAAGCGGGACCCATGATATCGCACACCATGTCAGTCTCAGGGATATCATACGCTGGGATTAAAATTTGTTCGACAAGGAACTCACATTTCATTCAATATTTAGGCATGTCAATTAGGGAGCTGATAGTGGCCATTGCATCAGCTGCTTTGTTTTTTACCCTAGGAATTTGGTCAAATTGTATGAAGGTGAAATATTTCTTGAAATCATCCACCATACATTTATAGGGCAATGACTTATCATCTTTTGTTAAGAATTCAACATTAACCTGCTTGATGACTAACAATCAATCACCAAAGACTTTCAAGTGAGTTATATGCCACTGCTTTGCAATTTGGAGGCCGGTGAGGAGGGATTCGTACTTTGCCATGTTGTTGGTACACGGGAATGCTATCCTAAATGATTTTGGAATGTAGTCACCTTGTGGGATAACCAATAGAATTCTTGCACCTGATCCATTATGAGTATATGAACCATCAAAATACAGTGTCCAAGCAGGTGCGTCTGTGACTGTGTAAACTTCTTCGTCTAGAAATTCAGTGTCTAGAGGGTAAGCATCTACTAGTGGTGCCTTAGCCAACTGATCAGCTATGAATTGTCCCTTTATGGATTTTCGCTCCACATACTCTATGTCAAATTCACTTAGGAGCATGACCCACTTGGCTATGCGGCCAATTAAAGTGGTTTTGGATAACATATACTTTAGCATATCAATCTTAGCAATTAATTTGACGGGATGGTTGAGCATGTAATGCCAGATTTTTTGTGTGCTGAAGACTACTGCGAGACATGCTTTTTCCATGGGAGAGTAGTTTAATTCATAGCTGACCAATGTTTGACTGATGTAATAGATCACCCTCTCTTTCGATGATTCATCATGTTGTGCCAACAATTCCCCCAGCGTGACTAAAGTGGCAGAGATATAAAGTGGGAGGGGTTTCCTTGGAATAGGTGGCATCAAGATCGGGGGATGAGCTAAGTATTCTTTGATCTTATTGAAACCTATCTAGCACTGTTGGTTCCATCGAAAAGTGGAGTCTTTCTTCAGAAGATGGGTGAATGGTTGACACTTATCTGCAAGTTGGGCTATGAACCGATGGATGGATTGCATCTTCCCTTGGAGGCTTCTTAATTATTTCAATTTGCGTGGGGGTGGCATGTCTAGAATAGCCTTCACCTTGGCAAGATCAACCTCAATACCCCTTCGAGAGACTATGAAACCCAACAATTTTCCTGACGTAACACCGAAGACACATTTTTTTCGATTTAGTCGTAACTTGTAATGTTCCAACCATTCAAAGATCTTTTTTAGGATGGTAGGATGTTCTACTCAGGTTTTGGATTTTCCTAACAAGTCATCGACATAATCCTCCATGATGATATGGATGAGGTCATGGAAGATGACCGTCATTTCCCTTTGATATGTCGCCCCCGCATTTTTGAGACCAAAGGGCATAACATTGTAACAAAAAGTACCCCAAGGTGTTGTGAAAGCAGTCTTGTGTTGGTCCTCAGGTGCAATTTGGATCTAATTATAACCAGAGAAACCATCCATAAGGGCTAACATCTCATGTCCTATTGTGAGGTCGACCAACATGTCAATATTAGGCAGAGGGAAATCATCCTTTGGGCAGGCCTTGTTAAGATCCCTAAAGTCTGTGCAGATTCGAATGTCTCCATTTGGTTTGGCAATTGGTACTATATTGGAGATCCAATCAAAGTAGTCAATTGGTCTGATAAAACTTGCATCTAGTAATTTCTCTAGTTCCTTCTTGACTAATAATTCTACCTGTGGGTGCATCTTGCAGAGCTTCTGTTTGACAGGCTTGGCATCAGGGCGAACGTCTAGATGATGAACCATTAAAGTAGGGTCCAAGCCTGGCATGTCTGAATATGACCAAGCAAAGTTGACAATACCCTCTTGGAGTAACTGAACAATGACTGCATATTCCAGATTTGAGAGTGATTTGGCCACATATGTGATCTTAGGAGTTTTGACAGTACCCAGATTAACTTCTCGAGTCTCTTCAATTAGGATGGACGACTGTGTAGATAACTAAGTTACCACAAGGGGAAGATGAACATCTCCATCCTCCAGCACCTCTTTGAGGTTTTTTCCATTGGATGCATCCTTTATTTTTAATTTTTCAAGGTTAGGAAGTGCCTCGAGGAGGTTTTCACTAGATGAACACTTTTTATTTTTCTTATTCTTATTTTTGCAACTGGAGTGTTCATCCTCCCCCAATCCCATAAGGTTGACATATGTATCCACAGACATATTGACGGGTGTGTTGTCACATAGGTCCCAATCAATAAGCTTAGGGTGATGAAGGGATAGGCTAATGGTACAGACGGATAGGAATTTGAACATAGATGACAGGTATGTGTGATCGACGTCATCGTATGCACATATGATGGATTCCTCCTCCGGTATGTCTTCTAATGAGCCATCATCCACGGCAACACTATTGGAAGTATTAGAAAATGTTGTAGGGCCTTTCTAATTTTTGTTGTATCCAATGCCTATGTTCTTTGGCAGCTTTGATGTATCAATAGGTTGCAACCGCCCCTGTTCTTCTTTACCTAGGCCCCTGCCTTGGTAGTTATACTTTTCTGCAAACTTAGCTGACCAAGGATATGCTTCCTGAAAGTATTCCTTTAGAGGAGGATTTGGTTGGGGTTCTTGTCGGTATACCCATTGACTTATATCCTCTTCTGGTGCGTCTATCTTGATACTAGGGGACCTGAAAGTGGTAGTAGGAATGTTTTTTGCACTGAAGGTGATAGTCTTGTCTTCCTTTGGAGTAGCATGTGAAGGTTGACCATACTCGTGTGGTGACGGTGGCATGGTTGCTACATTAAGAGCAGTATGCATTTCGTATTCACCACACCCCTTATCAATGATCTGGACTTTTGTGACAGTAGGATTGGTGGTGGAAGATGGAGTGGCTATCGTGGTGGAGGGTGAATTAGCGGATGATGACTGAGATTCCCCCATTTCAACCCCAGGACAATAATGTAAATGGGTAAATGACACTTCTAAAGCATGGCAGTACTCAAATGGTTGGGGGTCAGCATAAATGGTGACCTCTTGTCCATTAACCAGGAATTTTAGGCACTGATGGTACATGGAAGGAATGGCTTGCATAGCATGGAGCCATGGGTGGCCAAGGAGGAGATTATATGGTAAGTACAGATCAAGGACATGACAGGTAGTATACTGAACCACAGGTCCAACCTAGATAGGAAGACTGATAATTCCTTCTGAATTTTTTTCTGCATTATCATAGGCCTTGATGGTGATGATTTGATTACTTAAATCTGCTTGAGTATACCCCACCTATTTTATGAATTTTAGAGTACATAAATTGAGGGCAGAGCCATTATCTAACAAGACCCTTTTTATTTTATGATGGGCAACCAAGACTTCGATATGCAAGGGGCGATTATGATTGGCATCAATATTTGGCATGCCATTCTAGCTGAAGTGCAGCTGATAAGATAAAGCCAGGTATCCTACCAAAGCTTGGAATCATGTAGGATTGATGTTATTAGGTACATGGGTTTCCTGTAAGGCTCTGTTGAGGATTTCTTGATGTACAGGAGAAGACTTAAGCAGATCCAAGATTGAGATCTGAGCAGGGGTCTTCCCTAAGTGATCCAGAATATTGTACTTAGAGTTTACAGGACTTGGCTAGGTGGATTCGAAGGCCACAGGGACAGTGATGCGGGCTCATCATGTAGTAACAACACACTGAGGGTCTTTGGCTTTGAAATGTATCATAGATACACGGGGTTCTACCTACTCAATGTAATGGATAATACCATTGTAATTGAGGGGTACATTCTTATAGCTTATGTTATTTGTGCTGCTATCTTGGGGATTGTTGTTGGAGGTACTCGCGCCTTGTTTATGGTTTGGAAAGGTGTTTTGATATATCTGTAATTGAGCATTAGACGATGAAGCTTGACTAGTATCGACTTTGATATCTCCTTGATCAATAAGATCTTGGACATAGTTTTTGAGACCTTGACACTTATTCAGAGTGTGTCCTTTGATTTTATGGAACTCACAATATTCATTTTCCCTAAACCATGCAGGTTTAGGTTTGGATTCGTCAAGTGGTTTGGTGATAGGGTAGGTGATCGGATAGTTGATCTGTAACAACTTATTGAAGACGACACTCAAGGGTTCTCCTAATTGAGTATACTAGCGTTTAGCATTACCCTGACTGTTCTGGTTTGGATGTTGAGGAGGATGAGGTGTCCCCTGTGGTACGGATATGGCATTAGGTATGGATGGTTGTTGTCTTTGGGATGTATTAGCCACTTGGACGTGTTTAGTATCAGTGACGCCATCATTCATTGCATTCTTGTTCTTGTTCCAAAAATGTGGCTTATCTCCAAATGACCTTTCTTTATCATGGCTATGTATTTTGATGTGCCCTTTGGTAACAAGGGCACGTTCAAGGATGGGTCCCTTTTCCACTATCTCTGTGAAAGTGGTGACACAATGTAATCTAAAATTATGAGTCATGTCAGGATGAGAGTTCTCCACGAAGAGAGTGACCATGTCCTTCTCTTTTAGAGGGGTTTTCATTCGGCTTGCTAGCGCATGCCACCTTTGAAGGTAGCTAGCAAAGGTTTCCCCCTCATGTTGTTTCTCTTTTAGGAGATCTAAGGTTTTAGTGTCCTCCAAATTGAAGGAGAAGTAGGAGACAAATTTTTCTAACAGGTTCACAAAAGATTTTATGGACCCTCTTTTGAGGGTCATGAACCACTCTAGGGCATTTCCTGTCAGGCTTTGTGGGAACAAGCGCAAGAGGTAGTTGTCATTGTGCATAACCTCTTGACACTGGGAGTAAAACTCCTACAAGTGGGCCTTAGGATCTTTGTTCCCCCTATATTTGTTGAACTTTGGCATTTCAAAATGTTTAGGGAAGGGGATCAATGAGATGGAGGGATCGAATGGATATGGGCATATGTCTTTGAACTTGAACGATTGTTTTCTAGTCCCAGCGTGAAGATCTTTTTGAGTGGCTTTGATTTCCAACAGATCCGAGTTGACTGGTGGCAGGTTGGATGGATATGGATGGTATAAAGGATCGTGCTGAGAGAGCGTCACAATGTTGAGGTATGGATTTTGGTAGTGGGATGATGACATCCCTTGCTGGTAAGCTGAGGGATTTTGTTGGTATGGGGTTTGTTGTTGTGAGGTATAGTACGGATTTGTTTGATAAAAATGTGAGGTAGGCTATTGAGGAGCTAGGATGTGATGTTGCGGATTGACCTGCTGATACTGAGGGTATTGTTGTGACTGTTGGGAGGCCGCATAAGGTGGTTGTTGTTGGGACTGTTGTTGGTAATGGTAATAATGAAGCTGTGGTGGTTGCTGATGTGATGTAAGATGTTGCGTGGGCTGAGACGGGATGTTGTATTGTGTTTTAGTTCGCGGGTGTAGGATGGATGCAAGGAACAAGGATATGGTTTGAGTGGGAGGTCGGGATAGATTGCTTTGTGATTGGTATGGTGGTTGTTGCAAAGAAATGAGCGGGTTATATAGTGGTTGTTGTGGTTGGGGTGGCTGAGATAACGTAGGGGTGTTTTCCAAAGGTGGTTGTTGGGTACCAAATGGGGCGCTTGGTTGGGATGTGCCTTGTGGCAATAACGAAGGCAGTAGGTTAGATTGGGGAGGCTATGGAGATGCATATGAAGGCGATGCTAGGTTTATGGCCCCAAAAGGTGGAGGCAATGCAGTAAACGTGTTTCCCCTAGTGCTGACAAGAGGTGGATTTGAAAGGGGTGGTGCCATTAGCATTAGTGGAGGTGGTTGTGGAACATTTTGTGGCATGCCAAAGGAAAAAGGATCGTTGGGATCAGCTATTTGAGGAGCCCCTATGACTGAGATTGCAGGATGCGAAGGATTGCTAACGGGATACAGAATGACGTTGTCGAATTCAGGTTGATGCCAACCTTCTACAGGAGGAACATTGGGGACGTATGAACTACCTAGTGAATTTTGTGAACCTTGGGGTATGTTAGGTGTGGAACCGCTATACTTGGATAGGTCGATACCTGATGGAAGCTTGACAATTTTTTCAATTAAGTGAGCCAAGATTTCTTCCCCATGCTTTTTGAGAAGGCGATCCGTCATTTGCACATTGAAAAGGTTACTAAAGTGTTCCTCAAATGTAAGTTCGGGTTGAATGAACATGTTTTCATCCCCGGGGAGCGATGTGTTTTGACCGTCAATATTGGATTGTGATGATGTACCATTGTACAGATCTCGAGGGATGTTTGCACCATTATGGGGGTCTTGTGAGGCATTAGTTGTGTTGTTTGGATCTTGAGGGATGTTCGGTTGGGATTGTTGCTCGGCCATTTTCCTTGCTTGTGATCGGGTCTGAATGGGCATGCAAGATGATATGACGGACTAGGATGACCTTGGTGATGAAAGAATTGATTTGATTTGATGATTGATTAGCTGACAAGGATGTGGCTCGATAGGATTGACTTGATTCAACCAAAGTGGATTTGTTCGAATTGGTCAATTGAATTGGATAATATGATGATTTTATTTGGATTGATGATCGACTAGGATGAATGGTAATGACTGGAATCCAAAACTGAGTTTGAGAGTGATCCTTGGTAATGCTAGGTGTTGATTAACCGACTAAAGGGTGGATGTGTGATAACAACATCAAATCCAACTTGAGATTGAAGTGGATTGATTGGGCCGACGAGGATGATTGACTTAGGATGGATGACTACCCTAAGTTGGTTTTGATGGATGACGATTAGAGATGAACAACTAGGTCAATTTGGATAACTGCTTTAACAAGGTTTCAATGGAATACCAGTGATCTGAAATGAGGAAAGAATAACCAGAATGTGGGTTCGAAATGGGTAAAAGAGGACTCTAAATGGGCAAATGGATGCTCAAACTGAGGGGATGAACATTTAGGATGGCGAATGAACGTTCAGAACGGGGAGACGAGTGATCGAAATGATGAAACAAGGGTCCCAAAATGACGAAACGGATGGAAAAGCTAATCGGTCAAGGGTCAGGTCTACCCCAAGAAAGTCAAGTCCTCCCCTTTGTAGGTCGGGTCCGCCCCTCTGTAGGTCAGGTCCGCCTCTCTGCAACCTGCACCTGCAAAAAGTCAAAAAACAACAAACGTGAAAGAAAGAGACCCATTTGTGGGTCCCATCGAGAATGCCAGAAATGTGATAGGAAAAATTTACTTTCTAGAATACGAGCAACAAACAAAAGAGAGAAAATAACAACTAAAAACACCCTACACCTCAAGATTAGCCTAAAGATTAACTAAGCAAAGAAAAATGGAAGATTTCACCTTATTGAGTTCCCCTTTGGTTGGCCCTTCGATTTTCGATGTTGTATGCTCCTTGGATGGCAAGAGATGCAAGCTAAAGATGGGATGAGGATGGAGAGATGAGTGAAAATGGATGCAAATATGGAAATTTTGCTAAGTATGGCTCAAGGAAATTTTTTGCAAGAGTTTGGCTAGAATGAATGATCTCTCTCAAAATGAGAGAAAAGAGGGGGTATTTATAGAGAATTTTGGATTCTAGGGAAATGGACAGTGAAGATTGAGCCACCAAGATCAAGATGTAGGGCTAAGGTGAGTTGAGAACTCACAAGCCCTCACATCTTAACATGTGGCATGTGAAGTAGCTTGAAAAGGATGATGTGTACATGAGATGGAAGGATAGTACATGATATGGAGGTAGTACATAGTACCTTGGGATTGGGACAAGATATCCTCATAAAGGAGGTCCTTGTCCCCATGTGCATGAGAGGACATGTGAGGAATTAAAAATTCCTCAAATATCCACATGGGGATGAGAAAAAAGAATTTTAAATTCCAAGGGATGCATTGGGGGATTAAATGTGAATTAAAAATTCACATGGGGAATGGAGTGCCTTCTCCAAAAGGAGAAAGCCTTTAATAAGGTTGATTTAGGAGACATTCCATAAATGACATGGGGATTAGGTTGACCAAATTAGGTGATTAAGATTGTGCAAGTACTTGATTAGACTAATTAATGACACATTAGAGGCAAGTGGGAAATTATGGAGGATGGGACCCTAATGATGATCAGGGGTGTGCACATCTTAATCATAAATTAATTATGATTAAGAAAGAGGGTTAGATTGTTAAGAGGGATTAGAGACCAACTTGCAAAAGTTGAGGGATGTGACAATGAGAGAAAAAGTGAGGAATTTAAAAATAAATTTAAATTTCCAAATGATAATATGACTAAATTAAATAAAGTGATACATTTATTTAATTTAGAGAGGAAAGAGGGGAAAAGTATTTATTAAATTAAATACTTTAGAAACCTCATGCAAGACGCGAAATATTACTTAAATGAGTGATTCAATTAATATCAGAAAAGAGGACGAATTAAACAAGCAAAAGGATGGTTAAGGAGACGCTTTTGACCATATGGAAGTGGTAAAATTTAGGTGTCTACAGGTAGAAAGGAATACAAACTACATCATGTGAAATAATTACTTTGAGGGGGGTGTAAATAAACAGAGAAAGATAGAACAAGGCATTGGAACGACAAAACATGACTATAAATTTCTTCACATTCAGACATGTATCTTAACAATGAGTGTTTTCTCAAGTAACCAAAACTATAAAATGATACAATCCATAGCTTGACCTATACTATTGCATACATTTACAATAAAAAAATCCAATAACCATATCCATTCATCAAAACTTCATTCCAAAATCAAAACACATCACCAACTCAATGCTAGAATTAATAGATCAATAGATATAAATAAATTCCATTCATAGATAATTCAATGAAATAGTCTCAGATCCGGATTCTTTTATTGATTTGCATCAAATAAGAAACAATTATGCACAACATTCATTGGCATACGAATGACTATGATTCATTAACATCATACTTTAACTACTAAACTTCAAAGTAACATGAAACTTTATTGAAAACTTCTAAAAGTATCTAAGTATCCTTGCATAAAAGCTTGTAAAATAGAGTTTCTCAAAGTATCTTGCTTGAAAACTTATAAAAATCCTAAAACTATGACAACACTATCCACTATCTCATCAAGTGGCTAATCCTTCTTCAATCAGCCGATCTTTGCAAAATGGAGCCTAAAATTACACATAGGAAAGCTATGCACTAATCCCTCTGAATAAAAAGTTGAGATCCACCAATTAAGGAACTGGAACTGCATGAAGTAACTGCCCTACCGATCCTCAGTTTTCCTGTTGATGAACATGTTGTCAAATCTGACACCCAAAGGAATGAAGGTAGAACTGTTGAAATATTTCCAATTAGACTCATGTTAAGATCCTACAAAACAAGGGAGAAAAAGAGAGAGTTGTCCATTAGGAACAAAACATTCCAATGCCACCTCATTTCTGCATATTTTTCTCAAGAAGCTACTCATCATAGTTGGTGAACACTTGTTGAAGTATGTCTGCATTAGGTCTATCTACCCAATCATCTTCAAATTTGATTATTGTTAATTATGTGGAGGCAAACTCTTGCATATATTTTAATTTAATTAACTCCCTCTTAGCAACCTTCACTTCATCCTTGATATTCATGAGTCTATTAAGTAACAATTCATCACCATCATCCTCTTTCTGTATCACTTCCTCAAATATATAATTCCATTTCTCCTTCAATTTATCAAGAGGAATACCTTCCTTCACAGGGATATCCACATTAACCAAAATAGCAATCACTGCTTCTAATTCATCAATCTGCTCATTCAAATCTTTACTAGCTTCTTGAAATTCATTTCTATGTCCATAAATGAATTTAGATCTGAACTTGATTATGCTCATTGTCTTCTTAATGAAGTCAACATTATCCTCATCAAGGATAGATTTCTCCAATATATTTTTCTTTGGCACCTTGCTAATTTCCTTTAGTTTCTTGGCATGCTCTCTATATTCTTCTTCTTCTTTCTCCAAGACTTTAGCGTGTTGATTCATATCTTCCACCAACTCCAATGCACCTTGATCAACTTTAAAACCATCAACAAGCAACTCATCAATCTCTTGGTTAAGTTGATCAACCCATCTATCAAGCATTTCAACCTTCTCGTTTGTACCAAATCATCAGCTTCTTTCTTGCTTAATAAGATTGGGATTTCTAGAGCACCAGCTTGTTGAGAAACAAGAGTGGAGACATCCTTCAAGAACTTGTGCAACTGATCCAATTGGGCTTTAAGTTCATCCTTCCTTTGTTTATCCTTGATCATCCTAGATTTGGTGGAGGATGCCACAATGCCAATAAGGTTCATTTGTTGATTCCTTGTGGGTCTACCCAAATTAATAGTACCCAACTAGTAGTCAATCAATTGCATATCTTTTTTGTCCTTGTCCACCATAGGGATTGCACATTCATCTATGATTTCACCTACATTTGTTCTCTTTGTGGAATGGAGGACCCTAGCCTTTTTCTTGGGCCTCTCTTTCTCTATTTCCCTCATCATGTCTTCCCATTTCAAGGGCTAAGGTTGGACTACTTGTTTCCTTTAAAGGTCTAGTTTTAGCAATTTTGGAGCAACAAGAGTGGTAACCACTTGTGTGGAAGAAGAAGCAACAGTGGCAGAGGAAAGAGGTTGCATAACGGTGATCTTAGGTTGAGAATCAACCTCTTATACTTGTTGCTCCCTTCTTGCGGCTTCTTTTGCAAGCCTTTCAATTTCAGCCTTCTCGCTTTCTTCTTCTAATCTCCTCTACTCTAATAGGTCATCCCTTTCTTTCAACATATCTTCTCTCTGCTTCTCCAACTGTTTGGCCTTATCCCATGCTTTCATGGATTCTTGCTCATGTTTGGCTAGTGCTTCAACTTCCTTTTCTCTTTACAGGTGTTCTACTTCTTCCTTCCTTTTTTGTGCTTCTTCCACAACCTTGAACTTGGCCTCAAGAGCCTCTCTATCTCTTATTTTTTGAGCTTTCCCTTCCTCAAGCTTGTGAATTTTCTACACTGAGGCTATCTTATCATTCTCTTCCTTAATCCTCAACTCTTTTTCTTTTTCTTGTTGTAGCAAGTCTTCCTTTTCCTTTTGTTTCCTTGCTAGCTCATCTTCTTTAGCCTTAGCTATAGATTCTTCTTGCCTAGCAATTGCCTCAACCTGAGCTTTGGCATCTGCTTCCTTCTTAGAATCCTCAAAGAGTTTCCATTGATCCTCTAGAGTGAGGATATGATCGGTCCCCACATCCTCATTCTCTTCACCAAGTGCAGTCACACGAGTCTCCTTGTTTGATTGGGTAGCCTTCGAATCAACATCAATATCATGGATCTCAATCTCAGGCTCTTTCCCTTTTAAAGATTCAGCCTCCTTATGAAGGGTTCTAGTGGCTATCTCCTCAATAGGTTTCTTTGTAAGAGGAGGTTGAGTTGAGGTTTCACCTCCAACAGTTTTTGAAACACTAGGTTGAGATGAAGCCTCCCCTCCATATTTTGTTGTGGCCTCCTCTCCTTGTGATTTAGGAACATCCTAAGCAAGAATTGTCAAACCAAGCTCCTCTCCAAAATTTGGAGGGAAAAACTCCAATGGCTCCTTAGGAGTTGTCCTTATTTTTGTTCTTCTATACCCCTGGGTGGTACCTGTAGCTTTTCTCCTTTTAGAAATATGAGCCTCTAGCTCCTTAGTCCTTATAACCACCCACTAGATACTTCTATCTAGGACTATCCTTGCAATTTTCTTGATATCAATGGACTCCTCTTCATCCCAATTCACTAGATCCAATTCTTTGGTACCTATATTGTTAGCATCATACTGGGGATCCAAGGTTACACCATCATCTAATAATGTGTCAGGAATATCTTCCTTCACCCCATACTCAATCACTAATAGGACAAACAACCTTTCATAATTCCTCCTTAAATCATACTCATCCTGTAGGTCCATCCAAAAATCTTCCAGCAAATTGAAATGTTTGTCAAAAACTGTAGGGAGAAAACCTTGCATCTTGTGCTTAGGATCAAAATGCTTCCTAAATGTATATAGGCCCAATTTCAAATAGATCAATTCATCACAAATTACTATTGTTGCCACATTGTGTGCACAACAATACTCTCCTAACTTCATGGAAAATTTATGACAACTGGGCTTATGTTTATTAGAAAATTTGACATTGACTCCTATGTCCTGATAGATGAATTTCATCAGAACAATTTTGTTATTGCAGCATCTAGGCAGTAAATGAGGATGACCATTGAAACTAGCCAACCTAAAGTATGTGAACTTGGGGTATTGGATGTACCAATGTCCCCATTCCGCAATGATTCCATGGTGTCCTTGCTCAGCCTATACCCTACATCTTTTGTTAACTGATTAATGATGATATACAAGAATGCATCATTAACTCTTCTATAATGCAGTTCAAAATTTTGCAAAGCTAACTAATCATAGTGATCCCACACCTTCCTTTGTCTAGGGGCTTCTGCCAATACTCGAACTACATTCAAACTAGGGAAAATGCCCCTCCTGGTAGCTGTATATAACACATAGGAAGTAATAAAGAAGCTCTTTGTCGCCCTCACTCTGAGCATCTAGTTATGTAGGCACTCTGATAAAATCATTAGCCAATCAAATTACTGTCTACCATCCAAAATGGTTTGAATGAATGGAAACATCCATTCCTTGAATTGTGAAGAATCTCTCTTCCCGAACACTCTAGAAAGCATCATGATTATGTCATCAATCCCCTTGCTAAAATATGATCTCTTAGGTTGATCAGGAAGCTTGGTCAGGGATTTCTTTTCAGCTCTCATCCACTTTTTGTTCATGTGAGTCCTACTAGCTTCCTTTTTGTTGCTATATAATTGCAATGCCTCTGCCTCATTTAGTTGCCTAGGGTTCTGTGGTGTAGGTGCATTAAACATGAACCTTATCATCTGTGGAGTAAGATCAATGATGATATTCCCCTTCAAGTCTACACATTGTCTGGTTGTAGGACTGTAAGCCCCAACTACAGTAAGTATGAGCTTTGGACATTGGACTGATAGAGGAAAGAGGGAAACATGTGCCAACCCAGACTGAACAATTCTTTCTGTTCTCCCTATTGCATCCTCCATGGAGGTTTCTTCAAGAAAATCCTCATAATTGAATGGCCCTAAGTTTGTATCAGTGATATCATCCCAATCCAAATCCACCTTGCTGGGTTTAATAGTGGGGCTCTAGTGCTTGTATCTCAAGGTGCAAGGGAGTTGTTCCACTTTTATCTTTTTAGGCTTGGTTCCTTGTCCTGAACTTTTTGCAACTTGGCTTCTTTGAGAAGCTTTCTCTAATGCTCCTGACATCCTCTATTCCTACAATTCAACCCTGAAGTAGATCAACAAAGGCATGAAAATCATTGCATCATACATTAGCTCTCATACCATTCTCTATTCCTTCAAGATAACTCTCCATACGTAGTCAAATTTTATATTCACCAGAAGTGGAGTCAAGAAAGAATTAGGAATAGAAAGCCTTTAAATGCAAGCGGGATCAAAACGGAAATCGAACCCGAAACTAATCGATAGTTCCAAGTTTTTTTCCCACTTTGGTTCTGCTTCCACCAAAGAAAAAGGGTGAAGACTAGAGTCAACAATCATTGAAAGCAGGATCATTTTGGCAATTAACTCTTATGCAAACACTTATGGGATGAGTTTGTTCTCGGATCCACTTCTACCAGGTAACCATTCATACGAAGCAATTTTGAAGACGCGGTAACATGAGCTTAAGACTTGGGTCACTTGAAATGATAAGGAAACTTTGAGTAAAGGGATTAACCTTACCCATAATAGGACAAGACGATATTTGAACCTTTTAGGGCTCTACATTGTAAAGATCATTTCACAAACCCTAGTTTGCGTGACTCATCAAATTAGGTAATTAGGGCATCAAAAACCTGACATGAAAACCACTAAATTGACACAGGAATAGGATCAAAGGGGTCATCAAATAGATTTAAAAACATTTAAAGCATAGAAGACCCCACAAAACAAAACCCTAGTTAAAAGTAGGGCACGACAGAATAGACATGCCATGAAAACGACAATAGTACGATGACACAAACGAGAAAAGTAGGAAAAACAAAATGAAGAATGAGAGGAAAACAAAATGAAAACATATAAAAATAAGGGAATGAGAAAAAATCCATGGGAAAGGTCCCATGAACATGCAAGAACATGATGAACAAGAAAACGAAAACACTAATAGAACTAGAAAACGAAAAACACCAATAGAATGGGAAAATGACCCTATCTCGAAAAGCCACCAAGAAAGGTTGAAACTCGACAAGAATCCATTCACCAACACACCTCCACAATCAAATTGTGCTCCTCTCAAAGTTACTCAAGCTCTGGTTTGCTAAAACAACTTAGGAAATAAAGATAATGAGCCAATTAACCTTGATTAAGGTTTAAAAAACATTTTGTGTGTGTGAGGAGGCTATAATTAATGCAATAAATGTGGTTGGTTGGGCGTGGAACCAAAAATGTAAATGAGTAAACAACAAAAGTGGAAACTGAAGGTAGGGCAGATGTGGAAGCAGAGTTAGAACAAAACAAGAAAGTTTACCCAAATCTCTTAATCCAATTCCACATCCGGTTCCAGTCCTACAGTAGGGACAGACAACAAAGGGAAAGCAAGGACAAAATCAAAATGAAAACCAGACTTGGAACTTTTACAAAGTTCCAAGTTCGGTTCCAATTCGGTTCCACTCCCAAAAAAGGAACAAACACCAACACAGGGACAACGACAAAAGAAAATGAAAGCAATCAAGACCAGTACAAAAACAAGATCCAAAACTTTTACAAATTTATGAGTTCAGTTCCAATGACGGTTTCGGTTCCACTAGAGGAAAAAACAAAAACATAAGCAAACGAAGGACAACTCTAGGGAGAAACGAACCCAAGAGTGCAAGATAAACCAAAAAGACAAAGAAAAACAAGGCAAGGGCGGGTCTAGGACTAGAACAAAACCTAGACTTGGAACCTTCACAAAGTTCTAAGTCTTGTTTCCATCCCAGATCTGATTTTGCTAGACCCAAAAGAAACAAGGACATAGGAGGAAAAATAACAACTCCTAAGACCTAAACAAAACACCAAGGAGAAACAAAAAACAAGGGAGACCCATTTTGATCCAAAACAAAATGAGGTGGTTATGCAAGGCATAACAAACGGCGACTTGGTTGGGGAAAAGGTTTACCCATTTTCAAGACACTAAAGAATTCAGTCACCCAGAACCTCTAGTTTATGAACATGCTAACTCAAATAGGATTAGATATATTGAGAAAGGTTGAGTTGGAATCTCAGATGTAAATCAACATGAACAACTTTGAATCTAAGTGTGTGTATGTAGAGTGCATCTTTCTTCATAAAAACTTTCTTTACCCCTGAACAACTATACCTAAGATTCAAGCTACATAGTTTGAGTCCTTTATTTGTCATGCAATGACATCTTGGGCATTGCTCTGTTGCCAGGAAAGCGTTCATAGCCTTGACGGAGATACCTCTAGTTCTCTCAAAGTATTGCTCTATTGCAAAACAAGCATCCATAGCCCTGATAGAGATACTTGAATTACCCATTTGATATTGAGTTTTCCTTCTTTCAATAGTTATCTTTTCTTCTCATTTTATGAGGTCTTCATGAAGGAATACTTTATCAACTTTTTCAATACTCAGATGTAATTAATCTGAAATGTGGGTTGAGAACTACAGTGGACCTCATGATAGTTTTGGGAATCATATTTTTCACTTGAATCAAAGATATAGCCACCCTGAGACAAATAGGCATCTTACATGGATATATATTTTATCTATTTTGTGACAGATTTCTATCATGGTTCATGAGATTGTTTACAATATACCTTATTCTTAATAACTTTTCAAACCATTGTTTAAAATGATCATAAGACACAAGTTTAGAACAAAATATTTCAACAGACATACCTGAAAATACCTAAACCAATTTCTCTCCTAGTGCCTACAATATACTTTGAATAACAACCCCTTCATTCCAAAATAGAGGAAAATGAAGGTCCCAAAAAAAAAAAAAACAACAGAAAGAAAACAAAGGAAACAAACAAACAAACAACACACAAAACAAAAAGGACAACTAATTACATATATACAACCAAAAAAAAATCAGACCTTCATGGGCCAAAGTAGTGCTTGAGAAACTAACCATTGACAGGCAATGGAACAGGTTCTCTTGTCAGGGTGCTCAAACGAAAAGCATTCTCACCCAAGATTTTAGTTATCTGATATGGACCCAACCAAAGTTTGTCAAACTTCTGGTGGTCTCCTTTCTTCTCCTTAGCTTTATCCCATAATAGTACAAGATTTGATGTCCTAAAGGGCTTAATTTTGGCTCTTTTGTCAAACCAGTGTTTGCCGACAACTTGATGTTTAGAGAACTACAATAAAGCAGTGTCTCTTTGTTCTTCCATATTTAGTAAATTGGATAGCCTAACCTCTACCCTATCATCTTTTGAATAAACTTCTTGCATGAACCTGAGGATAGGTATCTGCAGATGTATAGGCTCTTGGTCGTAGACTAACTTAAATGGTGAATTCCCTAAGGCGGCTTTAATGCAAGTTCGATCTGCCCATAAGGCAAATCTCAATTGGGTATGTCAGTCTCTAGGGTTGTTTTCTAGCAACTTCTTAATCACTTCCAACAGGTTTTTCTTAGTAGACTCAACTACTCCATTCCCTTGTGGGAAGTAATTAGACGAATATTTCAAGACAATTTTTTGTTCATAAGCCCATTGAATAAACTCAGCAGAAGAAAAAGTAGGGTCGTTGTCACATACTAGGGAAAATGGTACTCCAAATCTGGTTATGATGCATTCATTAAGAAATTTGATAACCATGTCTGTGGTTTTTTTATAGGGTTGAGCCTCAGTCCAACATGTGCAATAATCCATCGCTGTCAAAATAAATTTGTGCCTTGCAGATGAATTTGGATTAATAACTCCTACAAAATCTAGTGCCCATTGGGAAAATGGTCTTACCTCATACATTGGTTGTAGGGGCATCGCTGGATTACATTCCCTAGATGCAGACATCTGACATGTATGACATGTCTTCACGTGTTGGTATGCATCTTGAAACACATGCGGCCAATAGTAGCCTGTTTTAAGAATCTGATGTGCTAAGGAATCAACAAATCCATGTCCAATGCCATGCCTACCATGAAACTCAGTGATGGCATGTTTTGCTTCTTGTTGATCCAAGCAACACAAGTAAACACCTTCAAAATTTATTTTGTATAGAGCTCCTCCTTTAAGCATGTAATGTGAACTTTTTAGCCTCAGTCCTCTCCTCTAAGTAGCACTCATTCCGTCTGGGCAATTTTTATTTAACAACATTAAAATCAAATTTGAGTACCAAAGATCACCTGTAAATGACTGTACTGTGTATTGTTAACACGTGATCTTAGTATCAACATCTACCATTGCTTTGGATAAACCTTAGCCTTAGACTAGCTTCATTGGATGAATCTAAAGATCATACTCCTACAGAATGGCCATCCATTTTCCTCGCCTCTCCCCCAATTCGATATGCATGAGGAGAGACTTCACAGCTAGATCAGGAACTATGGCAATGACCTGACTACGAAGGATGTAGTGTCTGAACTTTTTGACTGGTCGTACAAGTGCGAAGGCTTGCTTTTCAAGAGATGGATATCTGACTTCTATGTTCTTAAATGGGGAACTCATAAAAGCAATAGGTCTTTCATCTCCCTCACCTTTTCGATGTGTCAAAATAGCAGCACACGAATGATCAGATGCAAAATAATAGATATAAAAAGGCTTTAAGTAGTCAGGGCTAGTTAGAACTAGTACCTCTAAAATTGACTATTTAATATGTGAAAAAGTAGATTTAGCTTCACTAGTCCATTCTATCTTTGCATCCTTTTTCATCATTTCATTTAGGGGTTTGACGATCTTTGCAAACCCAGTTATAAGTTTCATTACAAAATTGATATTTCTAAAGAAAGATCTCATTTCCTTGTTGCTTCTTGGCATTGTTAGTGTTAAGATGGACTCAATTCTATTAGGATCTATGGATATAACCTTTTCTAATATTATGTGAGCCAAAATTTTCCCTTCAGAAACTTTGAACACACACTTTTTGGGGTTAAGAGACACACCATAACTTATACATCTTTTAAGAACTTTGCTAAATCCACAACATGGTCTTCTTTGTTCTTAGAAAACACAATTAAGTCATTCATATAAATAATGATACATTTACCTATTAGGTCTTTGAATGCCACATCCATTGCACATTGAAAAGTAGCTCCAGTGTTGATAAGACTGAACGACATCCTCCGATAGGCAAATGTCCCCCACTTGGCAGTGAAGGTAGTTTTCATTCTATCTTCATGATTGACAAGAACTTGATTATATCCTGAATAGCCATCCAAAAATGACATCATTTGGGATCCATTAACAATTTACAACACCTCATCAAGAGAAAGAAGTGGGTAATTATCCTTCTCTGAGGGCCTTATTTAGATTTATAAAATCAACACATAATCTAATCTCACCACTTTTCTTGTGAACATGAACCAAGTTAGCAATCCAGGTGGAATATCATACTGGAAAGATTATCCTTGCACATAGCAGCTTTTGTACTTCCTTGAAAATTAAGGGTTCGATTAAGGCATTGACCGGGTGTTGCTTTTGGTGAAATGGCTTTGATTCTAGCTTCAAGGGTATGGTATGTGTGATCACTGAAGTATCAAAGGTCTTCAAATCCTTGTATCCCCAAGCAATTGCTGTAATTTTTTCTTTCAACACCTTAATAATTTTTTCTCTAATTTCCTTGGGGCAGGTTTTTCCTATATACACATTCCTTTATGGACCTGAAACAGCCAAGTTGACAGATTCATACTTCCCTCCATCGCTTTATGTTGGCACCCTTTCACAAGCCCGAGGGTCAGAGTCAAAGATCCTTTCCAAGGCTACCATCCCCTTGGGAATATTGTTGCTTTTCAAATTGAGTATCCCTTCTATATCATAATTCTCGAGATCCCAATCTTCATGGTCTCTTTCTAATTCATCAATAATTTGTCCCTCAAAGACATATGAACTTGCCAAAAAGGAAAGTATATGTTGGTCATCATCAAAGACCTAAAAATTTTGGACATTATTCGAGACGACTGGGACTGAGACTAACTCCACCAAGAATCTCTTCAACTTGGAGTCTTGCATAGGTTCCAAAGTGCTAGTAGCAACAACAAGGGCATCCACAATTTGATTGTCCTCTTTGGGGATCAACTTGATGCCAAAAGCATCAAAATATTCTATTAGGTTCCAAACTTTATTCCTATATGCAGCCAATCTTTTGTTGTGGCAAGTGTATTGATTGCGGACTTGCTTGACAATAAGTTCTGAATCTCCCATAACTGTGAGAGTTGTAACCTTCTTTTGATGAGCAAACATTAGTCCTCGAGCCAACACTTCATATTCTTCCACATTGTTCGTGCAACCAAACTACAACCTGTAAGAAGAAAAATACGTTTTCCCTTTCAGGTTGGTTAGTTCAACTCCAGCTCCACTCCCTAATCTAGATTTAGATCCATCAAATTTAAGACTCTTTAGTTGATCTGAAGCTAGGACTTCTTTCTTTTTGGGGACTAGAGGTGATTGTTTGCTAGAAGTGGGTGGCAGCTCACTGGTGTAGGTTATCTAAATTTAAAGGCTTTTGCAAATGATGTTCATCAAAAGATTCACCTAGATTCAAAACTTGTTCAGAAACTGCTTCCTGAACCTCCTCCTAGACCACTTTACAACTTGGTATGTTTTTCATCAATACCTTAAGCATTGGAAGGTTATTTGGGGCAGGTTTGATAGACAAAGAATGAGATTCCTCAGTCTTGCTCTGAAAATTAGAACATAGAACCTAAGTCGGGTCAAGTTGGTAAGGATCTTCCTCTTGAGTGAGATTGGTTCTAGTCAGGATGGTGGCATCCCTAGCTTCAAATGAGAATTGATTGATGGGTGTTTCAGGTTGGCATTCACACATTTCCTTGGATTGACCGACATGGTTCAAAATATCTATGTAAGGTTGACATGTCAACTCAGAATGACTTTGGTAATGAATCTTGCACCAATTGGAGAGCAACAAATTCCATAGATCAACCTCTTCTCCCAGAACCAACCTATCTTGTTACAATTTTCTAATTAGAACTTGTTGGTTGACAATGATTATTGGGTAACTATGTTCTAAAGGTTGTGGATCATCGGAATTGAGCACTGAGAAGGTCAATATTTCTTCTCTCTTATATACTCCTATCTCAGTTGTTGGAAATAGGGTGCCATTTAATTGCA
Source organism: Sequoia sempervirens (assembly GCA_007258455.2). Lineage (NCBI taxonomy): Eukaryota > Viridiplantae > Streptophyta > Pinopsida > Cupressales > Cupressaceae > Sequoia > Sequoia sempervirens. The sequence continues at coordinate 217,003,066 of VDFB02075321.1, read as the reverse complement.
AATCCTAAACATTAATTATTTCATGTATCTCCTAAGTTCTCGGAATGTGTTCAACAACACTAAGATTAGAATGAGATTAATATTTGATGAAATAATCATGATTATTGACATTTGTAATTAATTCTAAATGTTAGGAGCATGTGAGGGTGTCCATTGTGAGTTCCTAAATAATAGGGGCACATGGGGCACCCACATGGTAAGGTGACACTCACCTTAAGTTCAGTTAACTATTTGGAGTAACAGATAACACTTTTGAACGCATGTAAAGATCCTAGGAGTTAGGGTTTGATGTTTGCATGTATGAAGTTCAATTCAATTTAGTTTAGTTCAATTCAGTTCAGTTCAGAATCAGTTTAGTTCAGTTTAGTTTAGTTTAGTTTAGTTCAGTTATGGTTCAGTTGTATTCAGTTAGTTTTAGTTGAATGCTAGTTGACTTCAGTTAACTTGGAATGCATGGCTAATAACTTGAATTGTACAACAGATAATAGGGACTACCTCCAGTTAACAAGGGATGACCATTCTTGCATGAATGGTGTTGAGTAAATGTTTCAATTAACAAGAAATCACTTGGAGCCAACTTGGGTGCCCAAGATGCTTTCTTGGATTTACCTCTTTTTCATGTTGAGATATTTCTAAAGGCTCAGTTAAGTAGGATTACTTATGGGATCCAACTTTGAGGAAGAGCTTTGGAATTATCAACAGAATGAAGGTTGAGTTGTGACTTCAGTTTGGGACGCCCAAATGGATGAAGCACATGTTTTAGCATTGTTCTTCACAGTATAACTCCACTTGCAAGAGATAGGCGTACCTTTTAGGGATAGGGCTTGAGCATTGTAATTGTAACTCATGCTGATTTTACAAAGTTGATTAAAGCCTATTTATCTCAAGCAAGTTGAAGAGAGTTGGTTATCAGTTTTATTGCAGGTTGTGAAGAAGTTTTGGTGAAGATAGAAGAAGCATTCTCAAGAAAGAATTGGAGCTATTGTAATTTAGAGATTGAATAATAGAATAATTCTTGGTGGAGTTTTTTCCTGAAAGGGTTTCTCCACATTACATCTTGTGTAATCTTTCTAATATCCTGTCTAGTTCTTCTATCAAATTTTGTCTACATTCTACAACAGTAAAATGGATTAATCAAGATAATCACCCACAAAGAATATACGTAACAAAGAAAAAGCTTATTTAGATCAGCAATATTAAAATTTTATAGAGTATTGAGCTAAGAAAACACCTCATTTTTCAACATTTGGTATAAAAGTTGAGGTTGGGTAGAGCATTGGGACGCCTTTCTCTTAAAGTTTGAAGGATTTATTGGCTTAGTGGGAGCTTTTATTATTTTATTAATTTGCTGATTTTGGAATTAAGTTTTTGTTACAATGAATTCAAGGTTAGATATTGAAAGGTTCAATGGTTCTAACTATGAAATGTGGAAATTAAAAATTGAAGATCTTCTTGAAGAAAAAGATCAGTGGTTAGCGGTTAATAATGAGACAAAGACACCTACAACTATTTCAGATGAAGATTGAGCTAATTTAGATAAAAAAAGGCAAGAGGAACAATTATATTATGTCTTGTTGATGTTGTTCTTTTAAATGTTTCAGTGGAAACTAGTGCATATAAATTGTGGAAAAGAATAGGAGATATTTATCAAACAAAGAGTCTAACAAATAATTTGTATCTGAAAATGAAAGATGGTGATTTAGTAGCACAACATTTAAATGCTTTCAATTTAATTCTCAGTCAATTATCATTTGTAGATGTAAAGCTTGAGGATGAGGATAAATGCATTTTATTACTTTGCTCTTTACCAAATTCTTGGGAAAATCTAATTGTTCCAATTAGTGGTAATAGTGCAGATCCAAAGATAGACAACATCATTCCTAGTCTCCTATCAGAGGAGATGAGGAGGAAGTCTAAAACTAGCTCCCAAGATGCCTTGTTTGTAAAATGTAAGCCTAAAGAGAAGGAATCTAAGGCAGACAAGAAAGGAAAGGGTAAGTCTAAAGGACGGTCAAAAACCCCTGGTAAGAGTAAGGTAAAGTGTTGGAATTGTGGAAAACCTGGACATATCAAAAAGGATTGTAAGAGAAAGAAGAAGAGTATTGATGCTTCTACAAAAAAATCCGATGACAATAATGATGCATTAGTCTTTTCTTCTAATACTGTTGTTGATAACTCTTGGATTATTGATTCGGGTTGCTCTTATCATATGACTCCTAGAAAGGAGTGGTTCTCTAAGTATACTGCATATGATGGAGGAGATGTCTTCTGTGGAGACAACATCACAACAAAAGTTGTTGGCAAAGGAGAGGTAAAATTGTGTTTCAGTGATGGTAGTATTAAGACCCTTAATGATGTTTTACATATTCTAGGACTTGCAAGAAATCTACTTTCTATCTCTAAGTTCAATGATTTTGGAATGCATGTGACATTTGACAAAGGTGGTTGCAGATTGGTGAAAGGGAATATGGTGGTTGCTAAAGGATCTCAGATTGGGACTTTGTTTAAGTTGAATACCTCCAATGTAAATATTTTATCCAATGTAACTGAAGCTGAAAATACATGTATGTTATGGCATCATAGATTGGGCCATTTAGGTGAAAAATTTCTTAGGACCATTCTTAATAAAAATTTGGTTGACGGCATTCCTAATTACAATATTGGAAAAAATGACCTTTGTGAGCACTATGTGTTTGGAAAGCAATCTAGATCTAAATTTCCTAGTGGTACAAATAGAGCTAAAAGATTATTAGAGATTATTCACTCAGATGTAATGGGTCTTGTGGATATTGACTCAATTGGAAAATCTAGATACTATGTCACATTTATTGATGATGTCTCGAGATACACTTGTATATATTTTATGCATAACAAATTTGATGTGTTTAATAAGTTTAAGGAATTTAAGGCTTTGGTTGAGAAACAATCAGATCATAAGATAAAAGTGTTGAGATCAGATAATGGTTGTGAGTATTGTTTTAGGGAATTTGATGATTATTGTAAGCATGCAGGAATAGTAAGACAAAAAACTACTCCATATACACCTCAACAAAATGGAGTAGCAAAAAGGATGAACTAAACCTTAATGGAAAGAGCAAGGAGTATGTTAAGTAGTGTTAAGCTTGAAAGGTCCCTATGGGCTGAAGTAGTATGTACTTCTTGTTATTTAATCAATAGATCCCCTAGTTCATCTATTGAAGATAAAAATCCTTATGAGATGTGGTTAGGTAAGAAACCTAGTGTTGCACATTTAAGGATCTTTGGTTGTGAGGCTTTTGTTCACGTGCCTCAAGAAAAGCGATCTAAATTGGATCCTAAAGCACATAAATGCATATTCATAGGTTATGGTGAAAATGTAAAAGGTTACAAGCTTTGGAGTCCACTAACAAGAAAAGTTTCTTTATCTAGAGATGTTATAATTTTTAGGGAATTTAGAGCTTATTCAGGAGAAGAACAACCAAAGGAGAAGGACACTTCTTGAATAGTACATTTTGAGACAAATACTAAGAAGCAACAAGATGCACATGTTGAAGAACAATTGGATGGATTAGAAGAGGAGAGTTCGGAGAGTTCTTTTGAAATAGATGCTCAAGATGAGCATGTTGAGGAACAAGTAGAAAAACCTTTGAGGAGATCTGCAAGACAACAAAATCCCATTGATAGGTATAGCCCACCTAATTTCTATTGTATTTTTTCTTTAATGAGTACTAGTGATGAACCCAGTTCTTACAGGGAAGCTTTGTCCTCAAACGAGAACAAGCTTTGGTCACAAGCTATACATGAGGAAATGGAATCCTTGGATACTTGTGACACATGGGATCTTGAGAGTTTTCCCAAAGATAGAAAGGCCATTGGTTGTAAATGGATCTTTAAAAAGGAGATTGGTGCAGATGGTAATCTTGAAAGGTACAAGGCTAGATTAGTAGCAAAGGGCTACTCCCAGAGAGAGGGAGTTGAATTTCATGAAATCTTCTCTCCTGTTGCTAAATTAACTTCTATTAGATTCTTTTTATCTATTGTTGCTGCTTATGATTTTGAAATTGAGCAAATGGATGTGAAAATTGCTTTTTTGCATGGGAATCTTGATGAGGAGATTTATATGACGCAACCTAAAGGTTTTGTTGTAAAAGGAAAAGAAGAATTGGTTTTCCGGTTAAAGAGATCTTTATATGGATTGAAACAAACACCCAGAATGTGGTACCAAAAGTTTGATGCTTTCACATTGAAAATTGGTTATGTTAGGAGTGAGGAATATCATTGTGTTTACATAAAATTTATTGATGATTAGCTTTTAATTATTATCTTGTATGTTGATGACATGTTGTTTATTGGTAACAACAAGGTAATGATTAGATAATTGAAAGCACAAATCTCAAGCACATTTGAGATGAAAGATCTAGGGGCTACAAAATATATCCTTAGTATGGAGATCAGTAGAGATAGAGGTAACATAAAGCTCTTCTTAAGTCAAAGCAATTATGTTGATACTATTTTGAAAAGATTTAACATACAGGACAGTAAGCCAGTTAATATTCCTTTACCAGTTGGCACAAAGTTAAGTTTAGATATGAGTCCTAAATCTGATTTTGATTTTGATGAAATGTCTGAAATTTCGTATACTAGTGCAATTGGTAGTTTAATGTATGCAATGGTTTGTACGAGACCAGATATAGCACAAGCAGTGGGAGTTCTTAGTAGGTTTATGTCTAACCCTGGTAAAGAACATTGGACATATGTTAAGAGGGTGTTTAGATATTTACGAGGGACTTCAGATTACTATTTAGTTTATCATGATTCTAATAATATTGATATTATGAATAGATCATTGGACATACAAGGGTTTGTTGATTTAGATTAGGCAGGAGATCTGGATAGTCGGAGGTCAACAAGTGGTTATGTGTACACTTTGTTTGGAGTTGTGGTTAGTTGGATCAGTAAAAGGAATCCCATGGTTGCTTTTCCACCATAGAAGCAAAGTACATGGCTGCCACACATGCCTCTAAAGAGGCAGTTTGGTTACAGAGACTTGGGTTAGGTATTGGTTTTAATTGCAAGAAAGTTAGGCTTGAATGTGATAGTCAGAGTGTTATTTGTTAAGCCAAAAATCCTATGTATCATGCTCGTACTAAACATGTAGATGTTCAGTATCACTTTGTGCGAGAAATGGTTGAGAGTGGGAAAGTATTAATTGAAAAGGTTGACACTTTGATTAATGTTGCAAATTATCTTAAGAAGCCAGTTCCTACAAATAAGTTCTTATGGTGCAAGAAGGCCATTGGCCTTGAGTCCTGTACTTGATTTAAATTTATTATTCCTTGTTTAGAATAATTGCAATGTATAATGTCAAGTGGGAGAATGTTGGAAATAGGATGCCATTTAATTGCAAATCCTAAACATTAATTATTTCATGTATCTCCTAAGTTCTTGGAATGTGTTCAACAACACTAAGATTAGGATGAGATTAATATTTGATGAAATAATCATGATTATTGACATTTGTAATTAATTATAAATGTTAGGAGCATGTGAGGGCGTCCATTGTGAGTTCCTAAATAATAGGGGCACATGGGGCACCCACATGGTAAGGTGACACTCACCTTAAGTTCAGTTAACTATTTGGAGTAACAGATAACACTTTTGAATGCATGTAAATATCCTAGGAGTTAGGGTTTGATGTTTGCATGTATGAAGTTCAATTCAATTTAGTTCATATCAGTTCAGTTCAGTTCATTTACTTCAGTTCAATTTAGTTCAGTTTAGAATCAATTTAGTTCAGTTTAGTTCAGTTATGGTTTAGTTGTCTTCAGTTAGTTTTAGTTGAATGCTAGTTGACTTCAGTTAACTTGGAATGCATGGCTAATAACTTGAATTGTATGAAAAATAATAGGGACTACCTCCAGTTAACAAGGGATGACCATTCTTGCATGAATGGTGTTGAGTAAATGTTTCAATTAACAAGAAATCACTTGGAGCCAACTTGGGTGCCCAAGATGCTTTCTTGGATTTACCTCTTTTTCATGTTGAGATATTTTTGAAGGCTCAGTGAAGTAGGATTACTTATGGGATCCAACTTTGAGGAAGAGCTTTGGAATTATAAACAGAATGAAGGTTGAGTTGTGACTTTAGTTTGGGATGCCCAAATGGATGAAGCACATGTTTTAGCATTGTTCTTCATAGCATAACTCCACTTGCAAGAGATAGGCGTACCTTTTAGGGATAGGGATTGAGCATTGTAATTGTAACTCATGTTGAGTTTACAAAGTTGATTAAAGCCTATTTATCTCAAGCAAGTTGAAGAGAGTTAGTTATCAATTTTATTTTAGGTTGTGAAGAAGTTCTGGTGAAGACAGAAGAAGCATTCTCAAGCAAGAATTGGAGCTATTGTAATTTAGAGATTGAATAATAGAATAATTCTTGGTGGAGTTTTTTCTTGAAATGGTTTCTCCATGTTACATCTTGTGTAATCTTTCTAATATCCTGTCTAGTTCTTCTATCAAATTTTGTCTACATTCTACAATAGTAAAATGGATTAATCAAGATAATCACCCACAAAAATACATGTAACAAAGAAAAATATTATTTAGATTAGCAATATTAAAATTTTATAGAGTGTTAAGCTAAGAAAACACCTCATTTTTCAACATCGGTCTCAAATTAGGCTACCTCATTGGGGTAGTCATACTCAGTGATCATGTGTTTGAAATGAGGCTCACTCTCAATCCTAATCTATGTTGGTACCCCTTTCCATGGCAACTGCATGTGTGAAAAGTCTAAGGACAGATAACCCCCAATGCTTTTCATTAAGTCTCGATTAAGAATCATGCCATATGTCGGGGATATCAGCCACTTGGATATCCATATAAGTTTGGATCTGTGGGTCATAGCCAACATGCACATGAATATTGTTTAATTCTTCGACCACATTGACCTTAGTTTTATCTAATTGAACACCTTCTTCTTAGTCTGAAGCGGATTCAAACCTAACTTTCTACAAATAGAGAAGGGCATGACATTACCTGATGCTCCAAATTCCAAGAGGCAATTGTGAAAATTCTTTCCAAAGATTCTCAAGCTTAAAAGGAATGGTGGGGTTCTTGTCTTACCTTTGTATAAGGCCGCATTCATTTCATTGGTGAGAGTCACCTTATTTTTTCCTTTTGATTGATCTGCTTCTTCCAAAGCTCTCAACACAATGTCCTATTGGGTAGGGCACCACTTCAAGATGTCAAAGAATGATAGTGAAGTGTTTTGCTTCTGCATCTTTGCAATAAAATCAAACTCCATGTCATTTTTCACCTGATATTTGGGAACAAAAGACAAGTTAACTTTATTTTGGGATTCAGGTGGGCCTTTTGGTGGTGGTGGGTTGTTGTTTGCATTCTAATTGGGTGGAACCATGGTGTTTGGAGGGGAAGATATGGTGAACGGGCCTTTATTTTGATTCCTTAGGAAATGACCTCCTTTGGATTGGAAGGCCTGAGCATCATATACATCTTCTACTGGTTCATTTTATGTTTGGCTAGGGAATGGAAGTTCTTCATCCAAGATTTCATAAGCCATGGCAGTATCTGTGGATCCACTAGACTTGTTTGGAGCACCTTGAAAAGGAGCATTGGCCTATGCAATCTTGACCATCTTCTCCATTTTTGGGCAGTTAACCTCAGAATGTGGTCATGCAGCCTACACCAATTTGTCATAAAATTGAGATCTGCAACATTTGCAGTGTAAGGTTTGTCATCACCAGCCTAATAATTATGGGAAACTCCCCCATTGTTTGGCTTAGTATTCCATTGTCTATTGTTGTTAGACCTCTAGTTGTATCCCCTATTTTGATTCTGGTAATTTTGGTTAGGGGAATTCTGGTTTTGGAAATTCCTATTAGTGTTCTAATTGGAATTTTGATTAGAGTAACCACCTTGATTGGAATACCCTCCCTAATTTTGGCAGTTCTAATTTTGGTTTTGATTCTGAGGAGGGTTGTATCTGAGTTGGGCCATATCATTGGACATCTGATACAAATTCTTCTTCAAAGTTTCCATTTCATTAGTCAATTGAACAATATGTTCACTTTCTGCAGTCTTTATAACAGATGGCTGACTGACATGATTTGACCCTCCAACTTGATTATGGTAATTTTGTGACTGTTGGGAGGAATCTGAAGCCCCATTAGTGAAGAATGGTAGAGGAGGTGGAGTTTGTAACTCAACCATGAGTCCATATTGGGAATAGGACATCCCTGGGACCATATTAAACAGAGGAGTTGGATTAGGCATTTGATATGCTATGGGAGGAAGAACTCATAAACTCCTTGATTGTAAGCTTATATGTTGTTGCAATTTAATGGCCAAGTGATACACTTTGGATAGGGAATCAATGTCAATTGGCTAATAAGTCCTTTGTAAGAACAAACCAATCAAGGGATCTATGGCCTTTAAATATGCCAAAATGGCAATATTTTTAGCAACTAATTAAGGATCTTGTAGCCTTCGATACATCCTTTGGAATCTTGTGTTAAAAAATGGTAATGGTTCATGGTGTTCCTTATGGTAGAAAATTGGTGATACAAAATGGCAAGGTCTACATAGACCCAAAACTAGTTAATAAAGGCATTTTCTAAGTCTGTCCAACTCAAAATAGACCCTTGAGGCAGATTCAAATACCAGTTGTATCCCATGTCACCCAAAGAGTAGGGGAATAAGCTACATACAACATCATGGTGGGCTATTTTAGAACAGGTACAAGCATCTTTAAATGCCTATATGTGCTCTTCAGCACTCCTTGATTCTCCGTGCATATATTTGGGACAAAATCTCTTCAGATTCTTGGGAATATCATGTATACCACCAGGGATAGTCCCCAGTGGAGAGGGATTATTCACGAAGAAAGCCATGGGTGGCGGTGGGACTGGTTGAACCAATTGTGGAATAGGTGGATTTAGTTGATAAGGTGGTACAGGTGGACTTAGGAAACCTGGGTGGAGTAAGTGGTGGTGAAAACGGTAGGATCAAAATTCCACGGGATTTGGGTCTAACAATGGTTTGAAGTTCAACTAATGGTTCTAGATTTTTAGTAGATCTAAAAACTTTTTCAAACCTTTCAGGTGAGAATGACCCAATTCGAGCCAGTTTGTTCCTCAGTCCCTCCTAGCACCAGATTTGTTGATGGTCAAAATAGCACAACAACACTAAACATAATATTTATGTCCTATTTCTCCTGAAAAAGATAACTGATCTAAAACCACCTATCTTCCAAGGTCTATGTAGTTGGTTCTCAATTGTGTTGATGTTACTCAATGGCTAATGCAATTGTAATATTGAAGGGGCCTGTTGGTAGAAAGGAATACAAACTACATCATGTGAACTAATCTACTTTGAGGGGGGTGTAAATAAATAGAAAAATATAGAACAAGGCTTTAGAATAGCAAAACATGAATATACATTTCTTCACGTCCAGACATGTATCTTAACAATGAGTGTTTTCTCAAGTAACCAAAACTATAAAATGATACAATCCATAGCTTGACCTATACGATTGCATACATTCACAATGCAAAATTTATTAACCATATCCATTCATCAAAACTTCATTCCAAAATCAAAACACATCACCAACTCATTGCTAGAATTAACTGATCAATAGATATAAATAAATTTCATTCATAGATAATTCAATGAAATAGTCTCAGATCTAGATTCTTCTATTGATTTGCATCAAATAAGAAAAAATTATGCACAACATTCATTGGCATATGAATGACTATGATTCATTAACATCATCCTTTAACTACTAAACTTGAAAGTAACATGAAACTATATTGAAAACTTCTAAAAGTATCTAAGTATCCTTGCATAAAAGCTTGTAAAATAGAGTTTCTCAAAGTATCTTGCTTGAAAACTTATAAAAATCCTAAAACTAGGACAACACTATCTGCTATCTCATTAGGTGGCTAATCCTTCTTCAATCAACCAACCTTTAAAAAATGGAGCCTAAAATTACATATAGGCAAGCTATGCACTAATCCCTCTTAATCAAAAATTGAGATCCACCAATTAAGGAACTGGAACTACATGAAGTAATTGCCCTGTCGATCCTTAGTTCGCTTGTTGATGAACCTGTTGTCAAAATCTGACGCCCAAAGGAAGGTAGAACTGCTAAAAGATCTCCAGTTAGACTCATGTCAAGATCCTACAAAACATGAGTGAAAAAGAGAGTTGTCCATCAAGAACGAAACGTTCCATTTCCACCTCATTTCTACATATTTTTCTCAAGAAGATACTCATCATAGCTAGTGAACACTTGTTGAAGTATTTCTGGATTAGGTCCATCTACCCAATCATCTTAAAATTTGATTCTTTTTAATTTTGTAGAGGCAAACTCTTGCATATCTTTCAATTTAATTAACTCCCTCCTAGTAGCCTTCACTTCATCCTTGATATCCATGAGTCTATCGAGTAACAAGTCATCACCATCATCCTCTCTATGCATCACTTCCTCAAATCTATTATTCCATTTCTCCTTCAATTTATCAAGAGGAAGACCTTCCTTCATAGGGATATCCACATTAACCAAAATAGCAATCACTGCTTCTAATTCATCAATTTGCTCATTCAAATCTTTACTAGCTTCTTGAACTTCATTTCTATGTTCATAAATGAATTTAGATCTGAACCTAATTATGCTCATTTTCTTCTCAATGAAGTCAGAATTATCCTCATCGAGGATAGATTACTCCGAAAGAGTTTGCTTTGGCACCTTGTTAATGTCCTTTAGTTTCTTGGCATGCTCTCTATATTCCTCTTCTTATTTCTCCAAGACTTCAGCATGTTGATTCATATCTTCCACCAACTCCAATGCACCTTCATGAACTTTAAAACCATCAACAAGTAGCTAATCAATCTCTTGATTAATCTGATCAACCCATCTATCAAGCATTCCAACCTTACTTCTCGTTTGTACCAAATCATCAGCTTATTTCTTGCTTCATAAGACTGGGGTCTTTGGAGCAGTAGCTTGCTGAGAAATAGGAGTGGAGACATCCTTCAAGAACTTGTGCAATTGATCCAATTGGGCTTTAAGTTCATCCTTCCTTTGTTTATCCTTGATCATCCTAGATTTGGTGGAGGATGCCACAATGTCAATAAGGCTCATTTGTTGATTCCTCGTGGGTCTCCCCAAATTAACAGTACCCAACTGGTAGTCAGTCAATTGTATATCTTGTATGTCCTTTTCCACCATAGGGATTGCACATTCAGCTATGATTTCACCTGCACTTTTTAGCTTTGTGGAATGGAGGACCCTAGCCTTTTTCTTGGGCCTCTCTTTCTCTATTTCCCTCATCATGTCTTCCCAATTCAAGGGTTGAGGTTGGACTACTTGTTTCATTTAAAGGTCTAGTTTTAGCCATGTCAGAGCAACAAGAGTGGTAACTACTTTTGTGGAAGAAGAAGCAGTAGTGGTAGAGGAAAAAAGTTGCATAATAGTGATCTTAGGTTGAGAATCAACCTCTTATACTTGTTGTTTCTCCCTTTCTGCAGCTTCTTTTGCAAGCCTTTCAATTTCAGCCTTCTCCCTTTCTTCTTCTAATCTCCTCTACTCAAATAGGTCTTCTCTTTCTTTCAACATATCTTCTCTCTACTTCTCCAATTGTTTGACCTTATCCCATGCTTTCTTGGATTCTTCCTCATGTTTGGCCAATGCTTCAAATTTTGTATTTGCAGGCATTCTGCTCCTTCCTTTTTTTTGGTTCTTCCATAGCCTGGAACTTGGCCTCAAGAGCCTCTCTATCTCTTCTTTGTTGAGCTTTCTCTTCCTCAAGCTCGTGAATTTTCTGCACCAAGGCTATCTTATCATTCTCTTCCTTAATCCTCAACTCTTGTTCTTTTTGTTGTTGTAGCAAGTCTTCCTTTTACTTTTGTTTCCTTGCTAGCTCCTCTTCTTTAGCCTTAGCTATAGATTCTTGTTTCCTAGCAAGTGCCTCAGCCTGAGCTTTGGCATCTTCTTCCTTCTTAGCGTCCTCGAAGAGTTTCCATTGATCCTCCAGAGTGAGGATATGCTCAGTCCCCACATCCTCAGTCTCTTCACCAAGTGCAATCACAAGAGTCTCCTTGTCTAATTGGGTAGCCTCTGAATCAGCATCAACATCATGGATCTCAATCTTAGGCTCTTTCCTTTTAAAGATTTAGCCTCCTTATGAAGGGTTCCAGTGGACATCTCCTCAATAGGTTTCTCTGTAAGAGGAGGTTGAGTTGAGGTTTCACCTCCAGTAGTTGTTGAAACACCAGGTTGAGATGAAGCCTCCCCTCTAGCTTCTGTTGTGGCATCCTCTCCTTGTGATTCAAGAACATCCTGAGCAGGAATTGTCAGAACAAGCTCCTGTCTAGAATTGAGAGGGAAAAACTCCAATGGCTCCTTAGGAGTTGTCCTTCTTTTTGTTCTTCTATACCCCTAGGTGGTACCTGTAGCCTATCTCTTTTTAGAAATTTGAGCCTTTGGCTCCTTAGTCCTCATAACCACCCACTGGATACTTCTATATAGGACTATCCTTGCAATTTGCTTGATATCAATGGACTCCTCTTCATCCCAATTCACTGGATCCAAGTCTTTCGTACCTATATTGTCAGCATCATACTAGGGATCCAAGGTTACACCATCATCTAATAATGTGTCAGGAATATCTTCACCCCATCCTCAATCATTAGTGGGACAGGCAACCTTTCATAATTCCTCCTTCTTAAATCATACTCATCCTATAAGTCCATCCAAAAATCTTCTAGCAAATTGAAATGTTTGTCAGAAACTATAGGGAGCAAACCTTGCATCTTGTGCTTAGGATCAAAATGCTTCCTAGATGTATATAAGCCCAATTTCAAATAGATCAATTCATCACAAATTATCATTGCTGCCACACTGTGTGCACAACTATACTATCCTAACTTCATGGAAAATTTATGAAACCAGGCTTATGTTTATTAGCAAATTTGAGATTGACTCCTATGTCCTAATAGATGAAATCCATCAGAACAATTTTGTTATTGCAGCATCTAGGCAATAAATGAGGATGGCCATCGAAACCAACCAGCCTAAAGTAGGTGAACTTGGGGTATTGGATGTACCAATGTCCCCATTCCACAATGAATGCCATGGCGTCCCTGGTCAGCCTATACCCTGCATCTCCTGTTAATTGATTAATGATGACATGCAAGAATGCATCATTAACTCTTTTATAATGTAGTTCAAAAGTTTGCAAAGTTAACTAATCATAGTAATCCCACACCTTCCTCTGTCTAGGGGCTTCTCCCAATACTCCATCTGCATTCAAACCAAGGAAAATGCCCCTCCTGGCAGCTACATATATCACATAGGAAGTCATAAAGAAGCTCTTTGTCTCCCTCACTCTGAGCACCTGGTTATGTAGGCACTCTAATAAAATCATTGGCCAATCAAATTACTGCCTGCCATCCAAAATGGTTTGAATGAATGGAAACATCTCTTCCTTGAATTATGAAGAATATCTCTTCCCAAACACTTTATAAAGCATCATGATTATGTCATCGATCCCCTTGTTGAAATCTGATCTCTTAGGTTGATCAAGAAGCTTGGTCAGGGATTTCTTTTCAACTCTCATCCACTTTTTTTTCATGTGATTCTTGTTGGCTTCCTTTTTGTTGCTATATAATTGCAATGCCTTTTCCTCATTTAGTTGCCTTGGGTTTTGTGGTGTAGGTGCATTAAACATGAACCTTATCATCTATGGAGTAAGATCAATGATGATATTACCCTGCAAGTCTACACATTGTCTGGTTGCAGGATTGTAAGCCTTAGTTGCATTAAGTATGAGTTCTAGACATTGGACTAATAGAGGAAAGAGGGCAACATGTGCCAACCCGGACTGAACAATTCTTTTTTTTCTTTGTTACATCCTTCGTGAAGGTTTCTTCAAGCAACTCCTCATAATTGAATGGCCTTAAGTTTGTATCAGTGATATCAGCCCAATCCAAATCCACCTTGCTGGTTGTAATAGTGGGACTCTGGTGCATGTATCTCAAGGTGTAAGGAGTTGTTCCATTTTTATCTTTTTAGGCTTGGTTCCTTGTCTTGAACTTTCTGCAACTTGGATTCTTTGATAAGCTTCCTATGATGCTCCTGACATCCTCTATTACTACAATACAACCCTAAATTAGATCAACAAATGCATGAAAATCATTACATCATACATTAGCTCTCATACCATTCTCTATTCCTTCAGGATAACTCTCCACACTTAGTCAAATTTTATATTCACCGAAAGCAAAGTCAAGAAAGAATTAGGAATAGAAATCCTTTAAACGTAGGTGGGATTAGGATTGGAACCAGAATGAGACCAGAACCAAGATCAGAACGAAAACTGAACCTGAAACCAATGGATAGTTCCAAGTTCATTTCCCACTATGGTTTCACTTCTACCAAAGAACAAGGGTGAAGACCAGATTCAATAGTCATCGAAAGCGAGATCATTTTAGGAATTAACTGTCATGCAAACACTTATGGGACAAGTTCATTCTCGAATCCGCTTCCGCTAGTTAACCATTCATACAAAGAAATTTTGAAGACGTGGTCACATTAGCTTAAGACCTAGGTCACATGGAACCATAACGAAACTTTAAGTAATGGCTTAACCTTACCTATAATAGGACAAGACAATATTTTATCCTTTTAGGGCTCGACATTGTAAAGGTCATCACACAAACCCTAGTTTGTGTGACTCGTCTATTCAGGTAATTAAGGCATCAAGAACTTGACATGAAAACCACTGAATCGACACAGGAATAGGATCAAATGGGCCGTCAAATAGATTTTGAAACATTTAAAGCACAAAATACCCCACAAAATGAAACCCTAGTTAAAACTAGGGCACGACAGAATGGACACGCCACGAAAATGATAGTAGAACGACACAAATGGGAAAAGTAGGAAAAACAAAATAGAAAATGGGAGGAAAACAAAATGAAAACAAAAAAAACAAGGGAATGAGAAAAAATCCACAAGAAAGGTCTTGTGAACGTGCAAGAACACCACGAACAGGAAAACAAAAACACTAATAGAACGGGAAAATGACCCTACCTCGAAAAGCCACCAAGAAAAGTTGAAACTCGACAAGGATTTTCTCACCAACACGCCTCCACAATCAAATTGTGCTCCTCTCAAAGTTACTTAGGCTCTGGTTCACTAAAATAACTTAGGGAATAAATATAATGAGCCAGTTAACCTTGATTAAGGTTTAAAAAACATTTCATGTGTGTGAGGAGGTTGTAATTAATGCAATAAATGTGGTTGGTCAAGCACGAAACCAAAAACGTAAATGAGTAAACAAAAAAAGTAGAAACTGAAGGCAGGGCGGATGCAGAAGCGGAGTCAAAAAAGAACAAGAAACTTTACCCAAATCTCTTAATCCAATTCCACATCCGGTTCTAGTCCCACGGCAGGGACAAACAACAAAGTGAAAGTGGGGGTAGAATCGGAACGAAAACCGGGCCTGGAACTTTTACAAACTTGCAAGTTTGGTTTCGATCTGGTTCCGCTCTTGACAAAGGAACAAACATTGACACAAGGACAGTGACAAAAGAAAAGCAAAAGCAAGCAAGACCGGAACGAAAACGAGATCTGGAACTTTTACAAAGTTCTAAGTTTGGTTCCAATTCTGGTTTTGGTTCCCCCAGAGGAAAAAAAAAACACAAGCAAACAAAGGACAACTCTAGGGATAAACAAACCCAAGAGCGCAAGACAAACCAAAAAGACAACGAAAAACAACAAGGCAAGGGCAAGGTCAAGGCCGAAACGAAACCCGGACTTGGAACCTTCACAAAGTTCTGAGTCATGTTTCCATCCCGGATCCACTTCCGCTAGACCCAAAAGAAACAAGGACTTAGGAGGAAAAATAACAACTCCTAAGACCCAAACAAAACACCAAGGACAAACAAAAAAAAAGGGGGGCCCATTTTGATCCAAAACAAAATGGGGTGGTTATGCAAGGCATAACAAGCATGTCCCTTTTTACTACCATGACCATCTAACCATAAAAGATGCCTTATTTTCTTTTAGATTTATTCAAGTTGATAGCTAGAAAAGAGCCAAATTGAAGAGTAGTACAAAGTATAGGAAGAGAAAAAAAAATTGGCATACCTAAATTCTTCATCCTAAGGAGAGGTAATGCTTATTCCAATTATCCAGTTTCCTTTCAAATTTTCTTTTAACTCAATTCCAAATATCTTTAAGGTTTGGATTAACCACAAATGGAATGCCCAAATACCTCACTTGTTTATTCAGGCCACTCCAATGAATTCCATACTCGCTACACCACTCGGGAAGGTTGACGTCCCAGTTTAACATTATATATTTTCTTTGGAGATTTTTTCTCCCAAGGCCTCACAAAATATATCTAGCCTTTTCATCAAGAAACCATGGTTTTCTTCATATAGGTTGATAAAGAGGCCAATATTATCAACAAAATTTATATTCATCAATTCACTACCATTAGGCAGAGTTAGCCCTTTTACTTTTGGACTATACAAGTTATCTCTTAATAAATAATAAATGAATTCTGATGCAATTACAAAAAGGGTAGGGGCAAGGGGGTAGCCTTATCTTATATATCGAGCTCTGGAGAGATTTTCTTTGTCAAATCCCCATTTATTTCTACTTGGGCATTTGCATCTTGCAATAATTTGTTAACCATTTTACAAAAATCCTTGGAAATCCAAAGGATTCTAAAGATATTAGTAGTAAGGGCCACTCTACCCTATCATAAGCCTTCTCAAAATCTAGTAGAAGCATTCCAATATTTTGGTTGGATTCTTTTGACCACTCTATAGCTTCCCAACTAGTTATCGAGATTTCTAAAATATATCTACCTTTAATAAACCCAATATGGGTGTAACTAATAAATGACGGGAGTATGTTCCTCAATCTCAAAGCCAACGCCTTTGCAAGAATTTTATATGAAACATTTAAAAGTGTTATTGGTCTTTAATTTTTAGTTAGTGTCTTACCCACATCCTAGGAATTAGTTTAATTATTCCTTTGTTCATCTCTTTACCTAAGGACCCCTTATCTATTGCTTCTTTATATGCCTAGCATAAATCTTCACTAATCCACATTAAATTTTTCTTATAGAATTCAATAGGCATACCATCTAGTCCTAGAGATTTATCATCGCTAATTGTCCAAATGGTTTGTGTAATTTCTTCCTTTGTAATATCTTTCCTGAGCCTTTCAACAATCTCTCCTGAAATCATTTTTGGAATTAAACATTTACATATATCCCCCACTTCTTGAGAATGAGATACATTCTCTTATGAGGAGAAGAGATTATTGAAAAATGAGAAAGAAAAAAAATTTGCACTTCCTCCTGATTATTTATCAAGGTGTCATCTACCCACAAACACTCAATCCTAGCATAAATCTTCACTAATCCACATTAAATTTTTCGTATAGAATTCAATAGGCATACCATATGGTCCTAGAGATTTTATCATCGCTAAATGTCAAAATGGTTTGTGTAATTTCTTCCTTTGCAATATCTTTCTTGAGCCTTTCAGTAATCTCTCCTGAAATCATCTTTGGAATTAAACATTTACATATATCCCCTACTTCTTGAGAACGGGATACATTCTCTTATGAGGAGAAGAGATTCTTAAATAATGAGAAAAAATTAATTTTGCACTTCCTCCTGATTATTTATCAAGGTGTCACCTACCCACAAACACTCAATTTCCTCTTTTATCTTTTTTCTTTCGGGAAGTTGAAGAAGAATCTTGTTCCTTAATCTCCATTACTTAGCCAATTCAATTTAGCTCTTTTCTTGGATTTTCCTAGTTTGTAGCTTCCTCAACTCACACTTGCATTTAATTAGCTCTTCATTAAGTTCTTCCTTTACTAGGTCTTCTTGTAGATTATCTTCTAACTCAAGCAACTTTTCTTGGAACAAATTTTCATATTTCATGTAATCCATCACTTTTTTTCTTCCTATAGTTTGAAACATTAAGGTCTAACACCTAATTTTTTTGTTCCATTTTTCAATCGAGTTCAATCCTTTTATAGCATCCACTTATTAAGTTCTCTTATTGTAAAAAACAACATTATTGCAATCTTTATCCCTTAACATATTTATGTTTAAGAAATTGTTTTCTTTCCTGAATCCTTTTTGAGAATAGTTAGTTACAAGAATTCTAGCAATAATTGGGTGCTCATCAGAAAGATTGGAGGGGTGCTTACTAGTGATTTGTATAAAAGCTTGGGTTTAATTTTTTCTAGATTAGATCCATCACTCCATTTTATCCTGTCAATGATATCATTGTTAGGTACAAACACTACTGGGAAATGAACAATTCTAAACGCTTCTCTAAGGACAAAATAAGTTCTCTAATGAGGAGGCAAATCAAATTTCATGCTAAGAGAAGCCTAACTTTTTAAGTGGAAATTACATAGTATATCCTTAAAAAAATTGATCTCTTTCTTGTTCCAAAATTTTATAGAGCACCATTGTATTAATGCAAGGGGTTTCCCATTATGATATAGGTTCCACCAAATTGAACTAGAGGGATAAATTATATTACTATTGCTATCTATCAACCATTTCTCTATTTTTAACAAATGACTAACTTGTTCCTATGTCCTCATAGGATTTTAAACACATTAGATCCAATAGGGGTCACTGGGAAGTTGCCAAATAATAAATCACGAAGGGGGAGGCATTTCCATGATTTTACATTTTTTGGGGTAGCTAGTTGAATATTGTTCCTTATTAGAATCTTCCATGGTTCATTACCTTTTAGTGATTTAATTATCCACTTAACAACAAGACAAATTCCCTATTTTTTTAAGTCTTTCAACCCTAGTCCACCTTCATCCTTATCAATACAACACCATTCCTATCTTTTTTCTTTCTTTTTCTTTTTTCCCTTCTCATCAGACCATAAAAATTTCATAATTTTCTTTTGGATATCATTTATTTAGCAACTATTAAATAACCACACAAAGGAATAATACATACTATAGGAGGAGATAATTTTTTGACAAAATTGCAAGCTCCCAACCATGGATAAGTATTGCTTGTTCCATTTATCCATATTTTTATCTATTTTATCCAATTCCACATATCTCTCAAATGGATTGATAGCAAATGGGATACCCAAGTATCTAACTTGCTTACCTAGACCTCCCCATTGAATTCCATATTTGGTGAACCAATCAAGAGGTATCAAATTCACTTCACTCATCCATGCAATCAATTAACTCATTCATGCAACAATCAACTCCCCTTGATTCTCTCATGCACTCAATCAAATTAGTTGACTAATAAATTAGATCTATTAACTTCCCAGTCACATTGAGTTGAGAAATTATAATTAAAAATTAAAATAGTGTGCAACTCACTTATGCATGTTGAATCTCCTCATTAGTCCCCCAAATCAATGATCATCATCATATCTAAGCTTCTAGATTCAATCAGGTAGTCATTCATCAAATCTATAAACAAATCATCAATCATCAAACCTATATCTAGCTAGATAATCAATCAGTCAAACACTGAAGAATTTATTTTCATATTCAATCCATATCACTCTCATATCCAGGGAATGCTAACATTATGTTGGCAAATTGAATAATCCACATATTAAATCATTGAAGCATATACAATATTAGTGGAGCAACATGAGGCTTTGTAGTCATAATATTATTTATAATTTTGTTTGATTTATTGTTTGAATGCTCTATTATAAGTGATTGTTGAGTGTGAAATAGGTACCTTTATAGTATATTGTCCTTATTTTACAATTTCATATTTCATCATGCACGTTGTGGCATGCCCAGTGAGACCCATGTCCCTGAAATTAATAAATTTGTTTGAGAATTTTATGTTTTTAAGAAGTTCAAGAACAAGTTGGTGCATTTAATCTATTATTCAACACATATGATCTATTATTTGATGCTTTTGATTTATATATTGGCACATTTGACCTATACTTTAGCATATATGCAAACTAGGTAATCAGTGATCAATCTTGTCTTGTTCTATTTGCAGGATTCTTGATTCTGACACATTTGGAATATTTGAGGATTGTTGACTTGCATCTAACCCTTGAAGTTCTTTTTGATATGATTAATGTTTTTTGTAGGGTTTCATCTTATGTTTGCGGGTCTTTTGAATTTAGGAATAGGTTAGTGCTTTTGATTTACTGCTCAGTGCTTCTGAGTCACCTTATGAATCATTCAAGGTTCATCCTTTGTTTGTAAGTCTTTTGAATTCATATACAGATTGGTGCTTCTAACATAAGAATATGTGCATCTAACAAGTATAGGCTTGCATCTAATTATTACTTTATCGTATTTGATTATTATAGATGCACTTCTAATTTTTATAATTGCCTTTTTGATCTGTATAACTCAACAACTTATATGTTATTCTACATTTCTATTTCTAAGTATTGGAATTGGTTTTTAGCTAACATTTGTGGCCTTGGAAAACTAATACAATTGGTGCATCTTGTCTATCATGGGTTGAAGGACAAAAATTTTAGACTATTGACATCATTTGGTGCAAGAAACTTGTCAAAGATTTTTTTATCACTAGAGTAATTGCACATTTTATTTCTTAAGGGTTAATTGAACTTGTTTTCCATGCTTGTGTAGGCTAGGCAAGAAATTTGGAAATGCAAAAGTGGATTCTTGTGAACTGGGATGTGGTTCGTAGCTCTAAAGAAGTTGGTGGCCTTGGTTTGTGAGAGTCTAAACTCAACTACCAAGCTTTAGTTACTAAACTTTATTGGAGTTGGTGCAAAAACCCTAATCAACCTTGGGAAATTATTAATGTTAAATATCTTGGAGGGGTTCCTAAGGAGGATATTCCACAAATGGAGCTAGATGAGAAAGGATCCATTATTTGGAATGCTATAAAAAAGGTGTCGTGCTTATTAAAAAAGGTATTTTCTAGATTGTTAATAAGGGTAATAATGCCTTAATTTGGGAGGATCCTTGGGATAACAATCCCCCTATCCTTTCATCCTTCCGCCAACTCTAGACTTTGTGTGACGTCTTCTTGGATGCAGGATGGTCCAAGGTCACTAACTTCAAATATTAGGTTCCTTTGGGTAGATCCTTTTTTGTATAAGTGGCACAAGCCATAGAACTAACCCGAGGGAGGTTTTTTGGAGGATAAGGATACTTTGGCCTCCATTTTGGCTACCATGTAATTATTTGGAGGACTCAAGTATCTTGGCTTGGGAAATGAATCAAAAGGTGTTTACAAAGTTTCTCTTTGATATGCAAAGAAGAGTGGTTGTTGAGTTTCCTTGGTGGAAGCGAATTTGGAATTGGTTTGGATGGCCCAAATGTAATTTATTTCTATGGTTTTTGAGTTGGAATAAATTCCACACATGGGATAATATTTGGGGCCCTTGATTTTTTTTCTTTGTCGTAAGAGTGAGGAATGCATTAATCATCTATTTATTTATCCAATGCCCTTTTCCTAAGTAAATTTAGAATCTTTCATGGAGGCTCTAGAAAAAAAATGATATTCATGCTACCTCCCTATTTGAATTTTGGAATAGTTTGGGATACCCTCCAACCTCAACTTATTTACTTCTTTCTTCTTGGGACATTGGTCCTTCATTTTTTTTGGGAAAATTTGGTTGGAGTGTAATGAGAGAATCTTTTGGGAGTGTCAAAACAAAGTTTTATAGGTATGGTTTAAAATCAAAAGGATGATCAAAGAGATAATTGAGGCCAAATTCAGTACGGATGATTCCCTCGCTTTGATAGACTTGCATCTTATTAATCTCTTGGTGATTTCCTTATTTATACCCTCACATATCATATCTAGCAACATGATCCTTGGTTCTCAAAGAGTAAGTGGAGTCAAAAATTGGATCTCACCCCCTTGAGGTGCTCTTAACATTAACATTGATGGCTCTTCTAGAGGCAATCCAAGCAATGTTGATATTGGGGAATTGGTCGAGATTGTGAAGGTTTGGTCCATTTTATTTTTTCTACTTATCTGAGCTCTCACTCCAATAATTTAATGGAAGCCTAAGCAATTCTTAAGGCTTTGGAAATATTTTGATATGGGATGTAGAAAATTCTTATGTGAAATAAATTCTATGATTCTTGTTTCTATGTTGAATAACAACAACTTACAAAAGGCTTCCTAGAGATTGGCTACAATGACTAAGCAAATTCTTTGTTTGGCTTCAAATTTTGAGATGATTTATTGTGTGCATGTTTTGAAGGGATGAAATAGAGTGGTTGATTATTTAGCTGAGTTGTCAAAGGGAATCACAATTGGAATACTGTTGATTGGGGTGATTTAGATCAAGATAGGCCTCAACAACTCCTTTAGATTATACATGATGATAAGGGAAGTAGTTCCAACATGTTGGAGGCAAGTTGCAGGTGGAGCTTCAATCTTTCCACAAATTTTGTTTGGTGGTTTTGTACAATCCCTCGATGGTTTATTCATATGTTGTATGTTATTTTGGCAATGGCCATATGGAAATCCTTGTTGTCTAAATTTAAAAATTCTTGAATAAAATCATTTATTTTTGCCAAAAAAAGAATAAAATATTATTTTAATCTTTTTTATTTTAAAAATAGTCAACAAGATCGTACAAACTAGATAAGATTAATAAAAGGCTAGAATAAGTATCAAATTAATAAAATAGTGTTTATTTAATGTTATCCACATGTAAAACACTAGCATATTTACTTGAAACCAAATATGATATTAATATAAATAACTATTATTTATTAGTATCCACATGCGAAACACTAACATAAAATTGAGGATAAATATAGATTAAAAAAGTAAGTATTATTTATTATTATCTCATGCAAAACACTTTTTATTTATTTTAAACTAATCTTTTAGATTTTATTATATTTTCTTTTCTTTTGATTTTAAATGAACAAAATAATTTTTGAAATTACTAGTATCAATACTATTAATTATTAAACATTTTTCATAGCAATTAATCAAAAGGTTTTATTAATTTAGACGAGAGGCTCGTGACATCTAGCCAAGGCATAGCATATCCACTTGTCACCTCTAGTGCTCCTTTGTAATGAGAGACCACCATATGTTTCATATTCATGCATAAATCCTAGCAAAAATCTTCTAGGATCTACACATCAATCCTTAAAACCTTCACCTCCTCTTGGATTGCCAATATTACCAACCTAGGGCCTTTCTCTAGAGCTTTCCCTTTATTAAGCATTAATGATATTCCATGCTTCACAATTTCCATACTTTCCAACATCTCATCCTCCTCTAGGCTAGAACAAACTAGTAGCTCAAACAAGCTCTCACACACCTTTGGCTTAGGTATAGAACTAGCTTCAATTTCATCCTAAAATATTGAAAACTCGAGATGCACATGCAACTTTTTAGTATCCTCTAACCCATCGTGCCCTAAAATTTCCTAAATCACTTTCAAATGCACCATATTTGTATGATCAGAAACCTTCCAAATGCACCATGTTTATACAATTGAAAACCTTTTAAATGCACCATGATTGTTAGAATACATTTCAATTAAGATGGGCAATAAAAGAATCAAACAATCATCATCATATAGGCTATCTACATGTTTATGGATGTTCTCTTTGGTCTTTCCATCATCATTAATTTGGTCTACCAAGGGCTTTTACCTAGGAGAACCTACTCATATAGTGAGTTAGGAAGTTGTTCAATGGTGTCTCTAGACACCACCTCAACTTCTAAAATATCTAGCAAGTAAAGGTAAATAGGTTCTAGAAAAGAATTATTTGTCAAATCGTTCATGCATGTCTAAGATCATCTTTTGCACATCAAATCAATTTTGTAGTAGTCATAAGGTGTGACATTGATCTTCAACAATTTTTGTGCCAATTCAAACTATAATATATTCATTAGATCATAGAACTTAATCTTTATAATGACAAACGATTCCAAGATAGCATCAACGCCATTTGTTTATCATCATTTCTAGAACTATGTACGGTTATACTCCTATTTTATTATTTCATTTTTTTTAGTGTTATTATGAGCTTTGGTTTTCTAGATTAATGGTTTGTTAATTGGTTATGTTTACTTAATTAATCTTTTATGTAGAGGTTGTTTTCTTTACAACAATACATTTTTGTGGAATCTAAACTCAAACACTCTTTCAATTCATTTAATTAGTTTTATTAAAATTTGGTATAAATCCTAATTCATTTATTTAGAAAATTATTTATTTTTAGTACTTTATTTATTTAGTGAATCTAACCATTCTTAAATGTGTGAATTTGTCCTTACAACTATGTATAAGGAACAATACAACATTAACTATTTTATATTAAGAGTGCCCTATCGATAAAAAATTCACAAGCCGTCACCACTGCAATTCTCGCTCCCACTTATGTTGCAAGTTCCAGACCTAGAGATGTCATTTTGCAAGCCCCTAGTGGTGCCCTTACAATAGAGGATTTTCCGCAGCCCGGATTTAGTGATGTTTCTCAATGTGTCAATTCTTCTGGTCTTAGACATTTTTGCATGCACCTCCTCTCTTGTGAAGAGTACTTATGTGAAAGTTGTTTGATCTATTGGAGGTCCTTGCATTTCATCAAGACCTAATTGTCCATCCCAACGAAGTGTACCATTACCTTGTTCATTGTGATTCCCTAGTGTTATCTTTGGACAAGTGATATTAGATAATGATCACTTCAAACATCATTCTCTCATCTATAGATTCAATGGTTTTTGGCCTTCCCTTCCAGAACTGAACAAGTCGGTTTTGAATTCTTATAGGCCCCTTATTGATGGCGTGGTTGAACTTTATCCTTGTGTTAGGTTTTTTTGTGGCATCCTATCGATCAAGGGATGATAGGATGCAAGTGTTGAAGGGTGGGGTTTGGTTGTGGGGAAAGCACTCGCTCTCTCAAGCCTTCATTTCCATCATTCAACCCTCTTACATAATCCTTAAGTATTTTGTCTATTTGGGCCAAACTTCTCAATCTCCCTCTCCAATTTTGGGAAATTTCTTGTTTTGAAACTATCAACAATGATCTTGATCGTTTTTTACATGAAGATTCTACAATGATAAACTACGGGCATACTAAATTTGCCTACGCTCTTGTGGACATTAACACCTCTTAAGGATTTGCGTAGGGATATTGTCATACTTGTTGGACACATATCGTGGATTCAAACACTTGACTATGAAGGTCTCCCCTTTTGTTGCAAGAGATACTTTGCTACTAAACACCTAGCTTCAGATTGCCCTAGCTCTTGCCACAAGAAAGGTGAGCCAACTTGGTGGAAAAATGCCCACCATGAGCATCTTACTAACTTTGCTACTAAACACCTAGCTTCAGATTGCCCTAGCTCTTGCCACAAGAAAGGTGAGCCAACTTGGTGGGAAAATGCCCACCATGAGCATCTTACTATTGGCGATTTTATTGATTCAAAATATGT
Source organism: Sequoia sempervirens (assembly GCA_007258455.2). Taxonomy (NCBI): domain Eukaryota; kingdom Viridiplantae; phylum Streptophyta; class Pinopsida; order Cupressales; family Cupressaceae; genus Sequoia; species Sequoia sempervirens. The sequence continues at coordinate 216,977,601 of VDFB02075321.1, read as the reverse complement.
GATGTCAAAGGTGGACTTGGCTTGAGGGTCGTTGCGATTTCAATGTCTCTTAGCAAGTTGTCCTCTCTGGGCCAACTTGCTACTAAACACCTAGCTTCAGATTGCCCTAGCTCTTGCCACAAGAAAGGTGAGCCAACTTGGTGGGAAAATGCCCACCATGAGCATCTTACTATTGGCGATTTTATTGATTCAAAATATGTGATGTCAAAGGTGGACTTGGCTTGAGGGTCGTTGCGATTTCAATGTCTCTTAGCAAGTTGTCCTCTCTGGGCCAACTTGCTACTAAACACCTAGCTTCAGATTGCCCTAGCTCTTGCCACAAGAAAGGTGAGCCAACTTGGTGGGAAAATGCCCACCATGAGCATCTTACTATTGGCGATTTTATTGATTCAAAAGATGTGATGTCGAAGGTGGACTTGGCTTGAGGGTTGTTGCGATTTCAATGTCTCTTAGCAAGTTGTCCTCTTTGGGCCCTATTTCAATCAACCCACTTTTGGTTATGTCAATGTTCAAGGTGGATTCTACTGAGCATGCTTTAGTGATTACTTCGATAAAGCATTCAACTCCTCTTTCTTCGCCTTTGAGGACAATGAAGGCTAGCACTCCCCACTCCTCTTGTTGTGAGCTTTTGGAAGATGTTATTTCATGGAAGATTGTTCAAAGAAGGAAGAGTGATCTTCCAAAAGATGCATGTGCTTCCTACACTTAGGTCAAGGTTGCTTGGAGTGTTAGGAAGCGACTACAGATGGTGTTGATTGTCATCTATGTTTGTAGTGTTGAGGAAGGGACTAAGGATGGTGTTGACGGTCATCAATGTTTGTAGTGTTGGTTGCTTGGTTCAATTATTGTTGGTTTGTGTTAGCTTGACTATTGTTTTGCAATAACCTACCTTTTTTATTAGGTTTTTGTTGATTTATAACTTTAAATTGCATGTCTTATATTCTATGAAATTTTATGACCCCTTCAAAACCTATCTTATCCATATAATAAAAAAAATTACTATTTTATTAAAAATAATTTAAACGTAATATAAGAATATACTTGTGGCTTAAACTATTTGTAATTTTTCATCAACGTTTAACCCAAAACACCCTCTTCAACGTAAGGTATTTTTACCAACTTATTAAAATAAACACTTTTAGCTCCTTTAACAATTTTGTTTTTCAAAATTGAATAAATAATGATTAAATGAAAGGTGCGTCTAATAATTGAACAAGTATAATACTATTATAGTGTAGATCACATCGTGTGCGCAGAGTGGGCCCAAGAATTGCAGGTCACTTTTGACTAAAGCTAAAGACGACGAACAAAAACCACTCTTTTTCCTTTCATTTCAAATCACATATCACGGAAAAGAAACCATTGATGGCGACCTCTTTATACGAAATCAATGGCGACATTGATCATATTCCCAATTCCAAAAACCGCTCTTTTTCCTTTCATTTCAAATCACATATCACGGAAAAGAAACCTTTGATGGCGACCTCTTTATACGAAATCAATGGCGACATTGATCATATTCCCAATTCATCGGCTAGAAACAAGCATTAATCCGAAGAGAGCTAAAAACTGAAAGAAACTTGACATTTCCCTGTACAAGGACAAAGAAAAAAGCGTGGGTCAGGTAGCAGAAGGACAGAAGGTGATGACATAGTGGGGATGAGCAGAACAGGTAAGCAGACTGGTGGCGTCGTCGAAGGCGTACGAATAAGCCGCAGGGCAGGCGGCCTTGAACAGAGTAGAGTAAGTATTGGGAGAACAGGAGTGGGCATCACCATACCGCCCAGTACAGCAGTACTCGGGCGAATTGAAGGCAGAGCAGGCGCTCTTGCAACCCACAACACGCCCCTCCTCCTCGACCCTCAGCCCCGCAGGGCACAGCTCGTTCAGATCCTTCATACACCCGGCCAACCCACATTGCCCTGTTCCGGTCTCCGCGGGGCAAATGGCGACGGGCAAGTTGAAGCCGTCGACAAGGCTGACGTCATAGAAGTCGCTGCAAGCGGCAGTGGAAGAGGAGGCTGAGTCATTGCAGGAGGAAGAGGAGGAGAGCGTGATTTCGACGAGTGTAGCGGGCGGAGCGCCGCCCATGCCGTTGCAGAAGAAGGAACCGCCGCAGTCGCCGGTGGTGCAGGCGCCATTGTTACCCGCGTCGTCGAAGGAGCAGTTGTTGCGGCCCCAGATTCGACCCGACCACCCGAGCGGCGCCTCGAATGACTTAGCCGTCTGAGGCTCCAGACAAGTGCCGCCCTTCTCCAGTAGAAGGTGACCTGCGCCTGGCTGTATGCCCGGCCATACAATGTGATTGCACTCGTTCACCAGTGTGAAGCGTGTCGCCTTCCCTGCATAAACAACAAAGACCAAAGACCAGAGACATTTTGTAGAGCTCTGTTAAACTACATGAAATCTGTTGAAGTTTACCAGTGAGCTTTGTGAGAGGGTACCGTAAGAGCAGATTGTCGCCACCAGTAAAGCTATGGCTGTGCTGAGACGTGCGCCGCGCATTTCCATCATGTCGGTGGATAAAATATAGTGAGAGACTGAGCGGGAGAGGGAATATTTGTAGGGGGGGCTCCTCAGAGAGCATTTTGTCCTTATTTTCGGATGGGACCCATCGTACCCATCGCCATCATTTTACCCTCATGCTGGTCTCTACATGCCGTAACAGGGGACCTGTTTTTCCTCTTTTTAGATTTCCCAAGCCAGTGCATTTAAGTAAATTATATTCCCTCAACGAGGCTACAAGCAATCCCTTTTAAAGATTGATGTGCAGACCCTAGGGATTTATTCATGATTATGATTAGGGGAAAGGATTTAGTAGGTGTGTAATTCAATTTTACATCTCCCAAAATTATAAATGGCGAAGGAATTTTTCAATTTTACATCTCTCAAATATATATGGTGGTTTTGAATGATTCTTAAACTTGTATATTAATTTGTTTGGCAAACTTATTATTTAAATCTAAAGTTTAAGTTTCACATCATCAAATATGTTGCCACATCAATATGTTTTTGTTGAAGTGTCATGAAAGACCCCCAAAAAGGTTAGACTTATAGTTGTGCATTAAGTCATGTTTTGTTGTTGCAAATTTTTATAGTAAGGTATTTGCCAAGCTTACTACTTCAAACTAAAGTTTGAGGTTCACATTATCAAATATGTTAGTCACGTCAACATGTTTTTGTTGAGGTGCCATGAAAGACCCAAAAAAGGTTAGACTTTTAGTTGTGCATGAATCATGTTTTGTTGTTGCAACCATGTGTCATCACATGATTTGTTGTTTTTGGATCTAATGAGCACATTTCATTCAATTATTAGTAATAATGATCAACACTAACAACCTTGAAGTCACAACTAATGATGTTATACTATTTAAAATAATGGTCTTTAAATATATAAATGTTATCTCAACTATTGGGTCCTTGCCCCTACATAGAGATATGTGGCACACACTTGTGTTAAGTTTTACTTCTTCCTCGTCCTCATTTATTCTCTCACCTTCACTTATTTCCATACATTTAGCCTTAGCCTTGCCCTATTTACACATGTTCCTACACACTTACCTTATCATTAGCCCACATTTCTATGCACTTGATTCTTGCCTTAAGATTCTACATTTCAAATGCTTAGTCAATCGTGTGACACATGTGTTCACTCTTGCATGGCATGGAATTGATCTAAAATTTAAATATCAAAAATTTAAAATTGTTGTTTGCCCTTTTTCGTTAACCAATGAGAGCTAACTTAGTACGCATTTGTGTGACTATTCATTATATTTTGGTGTGTAAAGATATTCACTTGTGCAATTAAACAACCTATGCACAAGGAGGAATACTCAAATTATAAGGAGAATTCATACCTAGGAACACTTCGATTGGAGCTCTAAAAATAAGGCATTTGTAATAAGATTCACATCTAGGCCATTGCGCACTTGTTTTTTATTTTTCAACACTTGTCCAAGGCCATAAAGCTAGTCATTCAAGGGGGTTGACTAAGGAGAACCTAACCCTTGCAATCTAGTAGCTTCCCTAAATTATATTTAAATATTGTTAGTCTTTACACATCAACAAATAGTAGGAATCACAATAGGAAACCCCTATGGGGAAAAACTTGTCTACTATAACATTATTGATATTATGTTCATAGTAAGAATATTATAGTTTAGAATAAGAATCAATCCTATGCTACTAGGAGATATTTAACATGCAAAAGCTTCAAGTATTAATCACAATTACCAACTTCATAGAGCAACCCCAACAATAATCACCTACTTCAAATATGTCATCACATACCTTGAATCCAACATTGGATCTACAACCTAAATCCAATAAACACTCATGCACATTGAGCACTTCAATTATATAATAAAGTGAAACAACAAAAGTCACCCCCAAGAATAACATGCATCAAAAGTAAACTTGACTTGCAAGTTAAAGAAAAATTGCAATACAAGCAATCTTAACTCCCACAAAAACTTAGTTAAATTATTAGATATTTTCAATAATTATCTAGCTAAGTGCACCTAATTTAGCTAATCTAAGTATAATTTATAATGTTTAAGAGGATCTTGAAAGGCTTACAATACACATCTAACCTAGCATATGGATCTTACACATTACTAGTCCATATAAAGCTTAGCTAACTTCCCAACCTTAGAACATTCAAGGATCTCATGGTCTTGAAAAAACCTTTCTTGTGGGTTGTCGAAGTTGGTATCTTCATCTACTCGCATCCTTTCTTTGATCATTAGTCAATTAAAAACATCAAAAAATAAGAGACAATCACAAGAGGTGAGCGATTGTCGAGAATTCTTGGGGAACCAAGATGTAGGCATGGATGACCTCATCTTGGTCCTCTTGACCTTGGCTTAGTTGATTCAAACTAATCTTTCAAGTGCTTGATTTATTTGGGACCCATTTGTGGATTTCCCTAATTTTCCTTATAGTGTGTTATTTTTGTATGAGTACACTCAATGAGTTCCTTTTTCAAGCCAATCCTCCCATCATCTAGTGGGCCCCTTAGCCAAACTAAGTCTTATAAATGGAGTCTCTCCCTCTTTTGAGGCTATAAGGTCTTATTTTGAGTCTCTTTTTGGTGTATCTTACCAAGTCTTTGTGTCTTTGTCTAGCCCATCCCCAAGAAGCTATGCATAGCTATCTTGGTGTATATTGGGCTCATTTTGACATACATAGAAACCTTTCACTTGCCACATCTATAATTATACTTAAGGACTAACCCTAATTCATTTAAACATCTAACATTTGTAGTGGATCAAAAGAACACATCTTGCACACAACATGGATCATCAAAGTATTACTCATTATGATATCAACACTATAAAAGTATTCTAAGACATATTACTTGAGCATCTCTTGTCCTTTATCTTTGTTCAAAGTTGTTAAATGAGTATCCTAGGGGTTTGACAAAAGGAAAATAATCCTTGCCTTACAAACCCTTGAATCCACATGACCATTTTTATAATAGCTACAAAATTCAAGGTGAACAAGTCATAAGCCTAAAAAATATCAGAGTTCAAATCTACAAAGAAGGGTTGAATCTACATATTGAACAATTAATTTTGTGCACATGTGAATCACTTTTTTAGATCATGGAAATGACATGAGTTGTTAGAAAATAAATTTATTCATTCATATTAGTGTTAGGAAAAGGTGTGTCGTACACCTTGCATAATGTTATAATGTAATTTAATATTATTTATGGTGCACCTAGAGGATCTAGGGATGCATGCATCACATGGGTTAAGTATTCTTGGGGCCACTTTATGTGTTGTATGTAACATCGGGATAAATATGTAATGTATGTTTGCATATTGGGAAAATATTTAATATTGGGAAAACTTAGTACCAAAAAGTAAATGAGAGGGGAAATGCTTTTGTGAGCTCATATTATTAGTCACATGGTTTATGTAATACCACTTGGTGGTTTTGTGCAAGCTTATTTTTATAAAATCAAGCACATGAGTAATTGTTGAGGTTGGCTAGTTTGAGGTTGGATTCTGTGAGCATACCTTGTAGGTTGCACATGTGAGAGTTTGAAGCATGGATTGAGATGTGTGGTTACAAAATTCTCATTTTATTGTTCACATGAAGTGCATGTAGAGAGTTTGATGCTTTAGAAGTATTCATGGAGACTCTATAGATGTATTGTAATATTTATTGTTGAATAATAAATTAAGGATAGATGCTTTTGGAGGTTGGGTTTTTCCCTCTTCAGGGTTTTCCTAGGGTATATTATGTGTCATCATTGATGGAATGTTGTTTATTCTTGTGCATGTGGATTATGAATACTTGTTTGCATGAATTTCTCTCTTTGGGTTATGTGAAAATTGTCATACATCGTTGCAAATTTCATTTTGTTTGATATTAGAGCTTGGTTGTCAGGTTGTGGAGGAGATCTCCCTATTGTTGTTAAGCCTTGGAAGGAGTAGTTTTTTGTGCATAGTTGAATTCAAGGATTTACAGAAAAGGAATGAAGACATTGCAAGGTCTGAGGTTTTTGTGAAGGTGTTATTTTACAGATTTGGGGTTTTAGGGTTTTCATATTTGTTGGGTATTTAGTGGACCTAAGGTTTGAAATTTGAGTTGGAATTTTTTTTATGGGTGTTCACCATGAAGGTTTTGTAAGGAAAATTATATATATGATGCCCTGGGATAAAACAGACCTTGTCATTCAATTTAGGAGGCTCGAGAGATGAAGACTGACATTAAATTTGACCTATTTTGGCCATTGAAAAGACTAAATTTTTTGTTGCCCCCTTGCCCTTATCGTATGATCCTATAGTTGTTACTGACATAAAAATTATAAATTATAAACTCAATGTGCTAAAATTTTCTAATATATATAATTGGGGTGAGGAGTCTATAGACCTCCCCCCTCCCCATACCTCCTACACAAGCCTATCAATGCTAATAGGTTTAAAGATGATTTTGTTGGTCGGCAATCAAGGGCTAGTAGGTCCTTAGGACCTTGGTCCCATGGGGAACTAAAACTCACCACTGCCCAACCCTCCCTCATGAGGTTTGAAAAATTAGATTTAAACCTTTTGTAGATGATTTTGAATCTTCCACTCATTAGTACAACTGCCACCAATGGAGCACCTCCCAGATGTCGCCATTGCTAAAAAGTTGATTTCCAACCACCATTGCAAGCCAAATTGGGTAGATTTTTTTTAGGAAGCGTAACTTTCACCTCGGGTGTCAAATTTTTTACTTCCAATAGTCATTGGAAAGCTATTTCTGTGAACTATGTTATGATATTAGTAGTTTTTCTAGATTTTGTTTTTTGATAGAGAAATATTAGCTAGAAGTTTGGTTTTATTTTCAAACTTGGAAAGGTCATATCTTGTGCATATGGAGTCTTGTTTTGGACTTCTTATAACTTCAAAAGAAAGCTTGCTTAGAGCACCATGCAGTGGATTAGGTTTGGAGATGTTTTTATGTAATTTGTTCATTGATATTTCCATTTGAGTTGTTTATAGGTTCTTGTGACTATAGTACTTTATGAGTTTATGGCAAATCAAATTTCAGTTGATTTGGTGTTTAAGTCATTGGAAGCTTACATGTATATCTCTCGTTATCCTTATTTGACATGTTTACTAGTATATTGTTGAATTTGTATGTTGCATTATGAAATCTATGAGTTGTGTAGTGTTGTAGGTTGTATATACTTACAAGTTGCATATATGACTTGAATGTGGGTTGTTTGTACCCATAGATGTTTTAGTATGGATGCAAATTCTAATTTGTACCCTAATTTGGTCACATGTTTCATTAGTTTTATTTTCATTATGAGATGGAGAGATGGTGTTACCTGATATAGTTGTGTTATGGGACCTATACTTGTTAACTATATTATACAATCATGTGTGACTCAGTAGGAGTTTGATGTTGGTACATTTCATGGTGATCATGGCATCATGGAGTTTCTTTATGCCTTTGGGACTTTAACATGACATGATTGGTTAAATGTAGGTGCATTTTTGGTGGTGTTGGATTGATTCTTGATTGCTTGTGGTGGTGTATCTTCTTGTTTTGGAGATCATGGTTTTACTTTTCCCTTTGGGAGCTCTTGGTGTTGCAGTTGAGTTCTTTGATTTTGTGAGGTTCATTGATGTTCTTCATTGAGGAGATGGTTATCATGATGTCATGAATAGCTTGTTTACACACTTCAGTAGGATCTTTCAACAATGATAGTTTGGTGGTGTTATATCTTCTTGGTTTGAAGATCATGATTTTACTTTACCCTTTGGGAACTCTTTCTTGTTGGGTTCTTTGATTTTTTAGGGCCATGGGTAATCTTCAATTAAGAGATGTTTATCATGATGTCGTGTGTAGCTTAGTGTCATGGTTTAGTGGGAGCTTTTGGCAGTGATGTGGATTCATCATTTGATTGTGGATGATCTTTTGCAATGATTTTTGGTGTCATAGAGGGGCTTGGATCTTATTTCTTGTATGTAGTGAGTTTTCATTGATATCTAGGATTTTATTGATAGGAGATGGTTATCTTCATGTAGTTTGGAGATGTTGACATTTTGTATCATGGATGAATCTTGTAGTCTTTGGTTGAAGTGTTGGTTATGATTTTCAATTAACATGTGATCCTTGTTTACAGGATGGTTCTTATTGTGCCATAGTGTAATCTTTATTATCGATTAAAGTTTTGGAATGATATAGGTTCTTTTAGGAGCAAATATGTTCATTGGAGCATATGATCTTATTTTGAGGAGATGTGAAATCATGATGTCATGATGTGTTCCTAATTCCTAGGTTAGAGTTTTGACATTGATCTAGGTAGTTCTTTTAGTATTGAGTACATTGGCCATGTGCTTGGGAGCTTCATGAGAGTGTGGTGTTGCATTTGGAGCTTAGAATGGATTGACTAGTTGCAAGTGCTTATGGATACTTAGAGATTTGGGTGAGGCTAGGATATCTCTTATTTTTTGGAGATCATGTGTTGAGATGATTACTCTTTGATGAGATTTTAGTAGGATGACCGATGAGCCTACACCTGTGTTGGGCATGATTTTAACATGGACTATTGAGGAGATTATTCTAGTAGTGTCATGATTCAACTTGGTTATTTTGGAGGAGCATTCTCTTTCCCCACACTTGGTCTTCTTAGCGATAAATCATTTGAAATGTATTGCTCACCTTATTTTAAAATGAATTTTGTTTCATTTTTTTCTCATGGGAATGAGTCTTGAGCTATGATGTTGGTTCTGGAAGGCTTATTTGAGGATTGTTTGTCATGATTTGTTTGTTCCTTTTTTCTTCTCATGGGAGCGGGTCTTGAGATTATTTGAGAAGTGTAGAGGATGTTTTGGGATTATTTACTTTTTTTGGAATGGATTATTTGGTTTGATCTTCCTTTGGTTTGAGAGGCTTACATCTTGGTTATGGTTAGATGTGGATAATTATTTCTCTTTGGGGTTTTTCTGAAGAAGATCATAAATATCACAACTTGAGCATTTAGAGGTGTGTGTAAAAGGAAATGCTACATGTTATGATTTGCAGGTTCTCTCTTTGGTCTTCTTCTTCTTCTTGGATGTTTGTATTCACATGACATTGAATTATATGTTTGTATGTAGTTATGGTGATCACTACGTGTTTTTGGTCATGTGTTATTATTGTAATTCATTATTTTTTATTGACAACATGGAGGCTCCTTGATCTCTTTCTTTTATTGAGTGTGGAGAACTTGGGAGAGTTATGAAGACTAGCTTGGTGAGAGTTGTATTGCAATAAATTTGTTTGCAAGTTTTGCATATCTTTGTGGATGTTCGTTGGTACTACATGATATTAGTTACAACTTCTATGTTATGCTATTGGTGGATCTTTGGATGCATTGATCATTTTCGGATTTGACATTACTCATGCACTGGGAATTCTTGGATGTGTATGTTCTTCATAGGAAACTTTTATACATGGAGCTTGTGATTGCATTTTATGGGTTGGATATGTTGATGACATGAGATTTCCCTATTATGATGTGTATACCTTGGTTTTGAGGTATGGCTAGTTGGATGCATTAGCAACTAGCTATGGTTATTATTTTAGCTATTGTGATTATTTTTTTCTACTAATGCATTTTTTACCATTGAATTTAGTGTTTATGCTTGGATATTAGTTTGAGGCAGGACTTGTGCTTCTATGTGATAGTTAATATGACATCTCTTTGGATGAGATCTTATCTTTTGTGCATTGGCATGATGGAGGATGAAAGGATTCATGATTGAGATGGTGGTCACCTTGATTATTGTTGCAAGTATCTTGATAGAGCACATAAAGCACTTTGATTCCTTGATTGTACATGTTGGTTATAGGGATTTTTTTCTTAATGTTTGATTTTATTATTTACCCCTTATGCAATGTATACAACGAGTAGGAGAATATTAGGAAAAGGTGTGCATTGTACACCTTGCATAATGTTATAATGTAATTTAATAATATTTATAGTGGACCTAGGGGATCTAAGGATGAATGTATCACATCTTTTAGACATTCTTGAGGCCACTTTATGTGTTGTATGTAACATTGAGATAAATATTTAATGTGGATTTGCACATTGAAAAAAAAATAGTATTGAAAAAACTTAGTACCAAAAAGTAAATGAGGGGAAATGGTTATGTGAGCTCATAGTATTAGTCACATGGTTTATGCAATATCACTTGGTGGTTTTGTGCAAGCTTATTTCTATAAAAGCAAGCACATGAGTAGTTTTTGAGATTGGCTAGTTTGGGGTTGGCCTGTGTGAGCATCTATTTTGGATTGCACATGTGAGGATTTGAAGCATGGATTGGGATGTGTTGTTATACAATTCTCATTTTTTGTTCACATGGAGTGTATGTAGAGAGCTTGACACTTCAGAGGTATTCATGGAGACTTTGCATGTGTATTTCAATCTTTATTATTGAATAATATATTGAGGATGGATGTTTTTGGAGGTTGGGTTTTTCTCTCTTAAGGGTTTTCCTAGGGTATATATCTTGTGTCATCATTGATGGTATATTGTTTATTCTTTGCATGTGTCTAAATACTTGTTTGCATGATTTTTCCTCTTTGGGTTAGAAGAAATTGTCATATATGACTGCAAATTTCCTTTCAATTAGGTTTTTTGACATAAAATTATTTCGTTATGGAGAGCAAGTTAATTAGAGATATCTAGCAAATTCAAATCAACATCAAACTTACTCTTATCTATTTATTTAAACTCCATGCATTTATTTAAATATATTAATTAGTCCCAACTTGTGCTCTTTGAATGATATATTTATTAAATGTTATCTAATTATTTTTTCCTAATACATTTATGTAAGTGTAATGAAAAAAATTCATACTCATGTCAAATTCCATTTAGTTTTGTGCACATATTAAGAGAATGGATTTATACATTTACATATTGACAAATGACACAATCTTGTGTAAACTTAGGCTCTTTTCCCATGTTTGCACAACTATTCCCAAATCCTTTATCTATACCTCAACCATAGCTGTCCACATTCCCATGTATTCTTAATTTATTTTTGTGGATTATAAGGTATTTTTGCATCTAAGGAAAAGACCCATACTTGGGAATTCAACCACACACAAATTGTACAAACTATTAGGATTTTGAAGCAAAGTATAGATACAATAAATCAATTTCCAATCCTAAAACATCTAAAATTCATTGACATATCAAGATTATTATGCTTCTTCTAACATAAAACTAATCATTTTTACTTTTCATACTTTAATATTCAATGTTTCTAATTCCTAATAACAATAGTCACAACTACTAATTATTGATCTAAATTAATGTACACTTAATATTATAATCAAATTTTTAATTAACTATTAATGTCTTACATATGAACAAACAATATTAACATATTTTAACCCATAACAAATATTTATGTTTTGTAATGTTAAAATAAAAATTTTCTAACCGAAATATTTTTAAAATAAATTGTCATCAATCAAATTAACTATAAACTTTTACCTCTTCATGCCAATCAAAACTAATCAAATGATTAATATATAAACAATAAAATGTGCCATCAATACCTATCTAAATAAAGACTTCTGAATTGTTCAAGATAAACATCAAGCTGATGAAGGGATATGTTACAAATATCAAATCCCTAATAATCAAACATTTATTTTACTTTGACGTCATTCAGGCAGTACATTTTCTTTCAATTAAATCTTCTTTGAGCTGTACAACAAATTTTCCCGCATATGTAGACTAAAACAATCTTTTTGTTCATCTTTGTGGCACATCAATTATCAAATCTTACTGTTTCAAGTGATATATTGAATATAACCATTGTGTAGTTAGAATGATATGACCAGATGTCGCCTGTGAATGCCATGCCCACTATCAGATTTGATTTACTGTAATTCTGATCTTATTGACCCTTCTCAAAGATGTTGTGGGGACATTATCCTTGTGGGTTGGTTAATATCTATTGGTTTTTTTCAATTAACGTTTTTCCATTGCCAATCCTTTCTTGGGTTCCTATAGCTGAAAAATTCCAACTACAATCTAATCTGATTTTTCTGATTTTTGTTTTTCGTGAAGTCTTTGGCCTGCGTATAGGAAAGGTTTTTGTTTGCTTGTTTTTGTATTTTTTTCTGATTTTTTTGATGTTTTTGGAGTTTTATGCAAATAATATGACATATACAATGTTGATGTGGAAAATAACCAAAGCATACAATGATTATATTAATTAAAAGATTGAAATTGCATAGATGTGGGCTAAATGCAACATACCCATTCATCCATAGACCTAGAAATGAACTATTACAAGGTTGTAAATAAAATCTCAGGTCTGATATAACTCTATGGAAGCAATTTCGAACTCTCCCAACTTTAAATATGCCTATTCAATTTGTTTCTAGGTGTGAGAGGAGTTTTGGCACTACTGTAGGTGAATTTTCAGCTCTCGGCCTTCAAAATTTCCACTTGAGACCTAGGGTTTGAAGCCCAAATGCCCAACGAAGGTGCGGCTAACTGTGCAACTGTTGTAAGATGGTAGAAATTCCCTCTAAAAGGATTGGTTTGCAATCTGATGTAAATTTTTTCCCTCAAAATGGACTAATCTGCAATATTCTTCCTCAAAACTTGGTGCCAAACTAGTAAGGAAACCTTTATATGCTATTTTTACCTCTTAGAATGTTGGGGCTACGTCCAACACTCTCTTCTCCCAAGAGTTTTCATTCCTAGAAGGCCAAATCTACATGTAGAAACCCTCCTTGAGCTCCAACCTACAAGCTGCTCTGAAAATTATAAACTTGTGATGTCTCAAATGGCAGCCCAAACTCTTTTTTTATAAACTTTTCACTATTCCCCAAAGTGGTCACCCCTTTTTAGAGTTTTTTTTACTTAGCCAAATGAGAATTTTTTAGTAATTTTAATAAAATTACTTGGCCCCTTCAAGCTAGGTGTGGATTTTCACTAAGGCCTTCTTTTTTGATCATTTAAGTTGTTTTCAAAAGCCTCAAGTTATGTCTCTAGGCTTCACGGACAAGGGGGTGAACTTTTCACTATTCCTCCTAATTTTTTGTTACTATTCACCCCTTTAATCACTTGTCAAAGAATGTATTTACTATGTGTACGCTTTATCATTGCTTCATGACATGTCTTGAAAATTGTTCGTAGAGTATGGTAGTTCTTCATGAAATTTAAAATGAATCCTTTCTCCCTTAATCAAAGGGTTGAAGTTCAATTGGTTGACCACAATTAGTGAGGGTGATGGTATGTTCCTTGATTACACCATCCAGTAAAGTTCAAAACCTTGAAGATATGATATGGGATGAGGTTGAGATCATGCTCCAAGCAAATTTGGTGGAATAGATACCCTTCAGTCCTTGACTCTCAACCAAAGATATTGCATGGAGTAGAAAAATGATCTGATGAATGATATAAAATCCTCCACAAAAAAATGGAACCCCTCCTTCCCTCTCCATTCTCTCACCCCCTTCCTCCTAACTCTCTTCCACCATGGCTTGTATTTTTTCAAGCAAATGCTTATATTGATTCCATAATTTTTTTATCATTTTGTTAGAGATGTTATATTTCTTTAATTAATTGATTTGTGTTGCATAGTTTGATGTTAAAGTCATCCTTCGAGTCATAGGTATGTCCTTATTAGTACTAGTCTTGGACAAGTATATTATTGTAATTAGGTTTTTTAACTAGGTATTATGTCAAGAGGTGTAACTATAACACTAAGAGTTGAAGTGTAATGACATGAATGTATTGAACAAAAACTATTAAAGAACCACTTATATGAGAAATTCTTTAAAAAATTAGTGATTCTAGAAAAATATCTCTCAACATCTTTTACATAGATTTATATTTAAGATAGATAGTAAGTCGATATATTACTATTGATATCTATAAATGTAACTATTTTTTTATAGTCTTTTACATATATTTATTTAAGATAGGTATGTGAGTTATGAATAAATCGCATGTTAGTATTTTTTTTTACCAAAACAAATATTAATGTTTTGTAATGTTAAAATGCAAATTTTGTAACTATAAATATTTTTTAAATGAATTATCATCAATTTATTTTATTGTAAACTTTTACTTCTTATTATAATCTTTACACAAAGAAAATATCATTAAATGATTATGTATAAATATGCAAATAGATATTAAACTTGGTGTACAAATTATGGCAAGGCTATAATAAATTAGGCATACAACATTTCACTTTGTACACCTCAAAACTTGCACAAAAATAAGACACTGAAATATAATACGTACTATTGGATATGGAGGATGTAAATCATTAAATGATTATGTATAAATATGCAAATAGATATTAGACTTGGTGTACAAATAATGGTAGAGCTATAATAAACTAGGCGTACAACATTTCACTTTGTACACCTCAAAACTTGCACAAAAATAAGACATTGAAATATAATACATACTATTGGATATGGGGGATGTTGAATACAAAATGAAGAATGGCAAAAAAGAGTGAAGAAAATGACATGAAATGGTGCAGAAAATGACATGATGTACATCTTTACACTCACTAATCCTTAATTCTAGAACTAATGCACCAAATATTATGTATGAAAATATACAATATATCTCAATAAATTTTAACGTCAAGATTAGTAAAAGTTCATGTATAAGTGGATTTCAAATATTAATTTTAAAAACAATTTAATTGTATTTATGCTATAGTAAATTATATTTATTTGATATTAAAAAAATTAAAATATATATTTAATTAATATTAATTATATTTTTAAAATTTTGAAATTATTATAAATCAAAATAAAATTTATTAAAAAAAAATTATAAAATAAAATGATTCTCAAAATAATATAAATAATACATAATAGCTCTTAAATGGTTTTGAAGTAAAATAAAATTATATATATATATATATATATATATATATATATATATAAGGTGTAATGCACCCATATTATTAGGGGTAAACGCTTTTGACCAGAGTTATGAACTGGGTACAAGAAACTACCAAACCCGCGAGCACAATGGCCCAGCAAAGGCACAAGGCCTGCGAACACTTTGGCCCAAGGAGGGTTTGAACCCTAGTGGTCGTCACTACAACCAAGCGACTTGACCACTAAACCATGCCCTTATCAAAAAAAATATATTCTATTTAGAAAATAAGTTCTTAGTTTATTTTACTTTTAAAATAATATTTCTTAATCATAAATATATTAATTATTTTTTCTTTAAAAAATTATTTTATTTATTTAGAAAAATAAAATAAAATAAAATAAAATAAAGAAAATATTAAAATGAGAAATTACGGCAGAGAAATTTCTAAATAGCCATAACTATTAGTAAAACTAGAAATAGGGCAATCCAAGGAAGCTTTCCACCATTCCACCATCCACGAGAAATAAAAGAGTTTGTGACCCAAACAAAACTCACATTCTCAAGGGCTACAAGCAAGAAGAGTTAAGCTCAATCATTATGAAAAAGCTAAAGAAGTTGCCTAATTTTATTTGGGGTTAGACATTAGATGTCTATTTAGCCAAGCAATTTGCAACAACATTTCATTCTCTATGAATATGACCAAAAGAAATAGAATCAAAATGTTGTGTGAACACAAAGAATATGCTTAGCAATAGATGCCAACCTCTAGAAAGACTCATACAACTTCTCTTCACTCATAATAATAATGTATTTCCAAATAAAAATAACTATTAAGTACAAATAATTTTTTCAATAAACAATGTAAATAAAATAAAATATTTCTTAAATGATTGTAAAGTAAAGTAAAATATTTGTTGTTGTTAAAGGTGTGGTGTGAGGTTAAAAATGTAACATATTGAGAAATCCATGTAAATTCAAACCCTCATTGGGGCATTGAGTTTATAGGCCTTGTGCCTTCGTTAGATCGTTGTGATCATGGGTTTGAATCATTTGTGTTAATGAAAGAGGTGATAATGCCCAAAATGAGAAGAGGTCTTCCAAAAGCAACCTCTTTAATTTGAGGTAAAAATAAATATCTTGAATTTATGAACAATAAAATATTAGTTAAATAAATATTTTGATGGTTTTAAACTTAAATAAAATATATCTATTAAATATATTTATATTAGTTTAATTAACATATTAATTGATATATTATATTATAATATAAAAAGTTAAAATTATTACAATATTATAAAACAAAATATATTCTATTATAAAACAAATTTTATTGTTCTAATATTTTAAAGACAAATAAAAACAAGAAATATTCTACAATAACATTAAAAAATCGTATATATACAAATCAAATTATAACCAACATATTTTTTTTAATTATAATTATAAAATTGAACTTCTAAAAAATAGTACATAAATAAATAAAACAATTCTTAAATAATATAAAACTAATAACTCTTTAACATAGATTAAATTTATTCTCTTAGATTACATTTTTCTCTTACACATGTAAATATAAACATTAATTTATAAAATTTGTCTTTCACCTATTTTGTTGAAAAGATGATGGGAGATCATTTCAATCACCCTAATTACACAGTGGAAGCCCGTGACATGATGTAGTATTATTTGATTGTGATCAAATAATAGTCTATTATGTACGTGTGCACTCTCCAACATAATCAGCATCAATTAGGGGGATTCTTTCCAAATTATATAATGATTTAGTGGGTCTTAGACCAACTTTTAATATCCATCTATATATTGTTTTTTAAGGGGGAATATTATTGAATTATATATTTTTTTTAAATGGTGGAATCATATCATGTTGAAGCTGAGGTAAGGTAAAGTTTAAAATGTAAATATAAAAATATAAAAAATAAGAATAAGTGATTAATGCATTATAAATTTAGTAAGAGGTAGAGAAGGGTCAAGACCATTACGATTGCCTAATGATCATGATGTACCTTTATTTTGACAAATAGACTATTATATGTTTAACTTTTAAATAAGTAAAGGATGTCTTAAACCTTAATTTTAACATACACAACCATTTATATATGGAAACTATTAATAAATAAAATTATTTGAAGTTAATAATAACTCAAAAATATTGAGAAATGATATCTTTATTGATCTTTAGAATTATAGGTTCAAGATGCTTAATTGTGCATTAAGATCTTGAAGCATTACAAAACTCTTAGAACCTACAAACTAGCTAGAAATAGTGCAAACACATGAGATCAAATTAAGGAAGTGGGTCTAGCCATTACGGCTTGCAAAACATCCCAACTGAACTAAACAATGGTTCCCCCCTTGAACCTACTTCAGTTTGAACTCCCTCTCAAACTAAAGATCTTCAATGAGCACTACCTCTTATGGTTCCAAACTTTACTGCTATATAGATTATTGTTAGAAAACACATTACATGATTTCCATGAAGAGGGATGAACTCTCATGTACATGTACAAATTTTATTACAAAGTTATTTATTCTTACTCTCAAGGCTAATTAGGCACTCTCCTTGGTTGATGTCATATTGTGTTTTCTATATGAGCTTGCATTGGACCCAAGAAGCCAACTTATGACCCAATTCCATTAATTACACACTCTAATTTGTCTAATTCCATTAATTGTGCACTCTAATTTGTCTAATTCCATTAATTGCACACTCTAATTTGTCTTATCCTTCTAGATGCTAAGGGAAATAAAAAGAACTATCTAGAATCTCATGTCACTCTAAAATGCAAAGAAAGTGTAGAGACACTTTAGATGATACCATGCAACCTCTAAGTGAACAATTTAATCTATGGTGATACCATATAGTTTAGACTACTCTTCAACCAATTATTCTTTGTGTGAAAACAAGGACTTATTTAAATGGGATCACATTACTACATAGTTTAATTCATGCTTGCTTCAATATCGTAGTACTCAAAATAAATCATTTAATAATTTATGTAATTATGATATTTTGATTTATGTTTAGGAAATTTTGGATTTGATTTATGTAATTAGGATAAGGATAATATGTAAAAAAATAAAAAATGAAATGAATTATGTTTACCATTAATCTTTTAATTCAATTTTTCGTTAATATAATTTATATTTTATCTTGGTTGATTTAGAATCATCTAATTTATTATTATGCATAATAGTTTATTATCAAACTTTGATTATAAGTAATTTAAGAAATTAATTATCATGTGCTAAAACCTTGTCTCAAATTTGAATTATGATGTACCTTATTTAAAGTACAAGAAATATTAAACCAAAATTTTTGAGTTTTAGTAGTTTGTCAAAAAAAAAACCCTTCATGAAAATATAATTCTCCTTTATAATTTAGGGAAAAAATTCATATGCATGATCATATAACCATTAATTTTAGTCCCTAACTAATTCCCTATTATGGTGGAGAATATCCTAGGCTTCAACAACACAAGGGACACCCCTACTATTTTTGCGAGACATAAGATGACTTTCATCACTAAATAGGGACACATATGATAAACTGTTGAGCTCTTAGCATTCAAGTCTAGCAAGAGAGTTGTATGTGTTACTTCTCAAATCTCCCTCTTGGATTACAATTTCTTGTGAAAATAGGAAATACACATTTCAACATCAATAAGCAACCACACAATTTATAAATAAGGGCATGTCACTGAAGAGACAACAAATAAAATGTGAGGTAGTGAAAATATTTGCAAACAAGGTAGAAGATATAAACTAGACAATGAAGGGACTACAATAGATGACGATTGTTCAAAATTTAGATTAATTTGGTTGCACACAAAAATATCATTAAAATGCAAAGTAAAAAATTATATAAAATAAATGAGATGACATAAATTTATTGATTTTCATGGAGTTTAGAACATTTTCTATCTTTACTTGCATGGAATGCATAAGATTCCATATGATCCATGATAAGATTCCATATGATCCATGATAAAATACAAAGGCTCAATATGACATATACTACCCACTCTATGACTTGGCACACACTTGATTAAGCTTACTTTCACCAAACTTATATATAATTTTTCTACAAGAGAGCAAGAAGACCCTCATATGATATTCTAGAAAGGATGTTAAAGACTATTCATAATATACCAAAATTGTAAGATTATGCAATGCATGATTGAAGTAATTTCTAAGGGCACATGCATTGAGATATCTACTTGCCAACAATTATGCATGTATTGTTGGACATCTCACATTGCTTGGGTGCTATAAAGGATTAAGTGGGTATTTTTAAAATCATTGTTATTAGAAGTATAAAAATATCTACTTTCTGCTCAAGATAAAAGAGCACTATCAATGGATCTAATTTTTGGTTATTGACATTATAATTGAAAAAATGATTTTAAAAAATGAAAAAATAAAAAAATATTTCAAGAAAATTTCTTCATCCCAATTGTGGCTTTGGTGAATTGTGGCTTATTCACCTCTTGAACATGGGATTCTTGGTTACCACCATGATCATATGATGTGGTACACATTAAGTAACCTCGGATTGAGTCCTAACAAGGCCTAGAAGAGACTTGATAGAGCCACATTGCTATTATTCCAATATTTATTCTCATTTGCTAATTATTTTTCCTTTCCAATTGGGTCTTTGTTAAATACTATCCTTTCAAACCACTATAAAACTTGTTAAACCCAATGTTGTAAAGACTCATTTTTTTCTAAACACGTCATCTCTATTATATTCAACATGTTTGGAATTTAGAGACATGATCTAGGTTGGGTTTCTTGGTGGAATGATATATCAAATGCGCATCCTATGTCCTTCACATTTATGGGCACTATTTGGCCCATTTCCACTATTGCTCATATGAGGCCATGACCTTAGAGCTCCATCAAAATTTAATTTATTTGGAGGTGTAATTATTTGATCTAGTTGTGTATTTCCAAGCTTCACCACTAGAAGCAAGTTGTAGATACATAGTTGACCCATAGGATCCAAATTAAATCTTAGCTTTAGTGGATTAAAATTGTAGAAAAAGTCTCTAAATATTTCTTCTAGACCCTATAGGATCATCACACATTCCAAGCTACTAAAATTTTTAAAGATGGTCAATAGCTTTTAATAGAGCTTTGTGGCATCCTCTGGGATTTTTTTTAGCACCATGAGAAATTTTTTAGTGCCTAAGAAAATATTCTAGACCTAACCATTTCTCTATAACAATGCTCGAATATGTTGCTTCATCAAGTTTTCAACTCTCAACACATTGTTTGTGATCAACTTCACACAAAGGATGATCTACATGAGGTTATGTTCACTTTGTCAAACAAAAAAGATCCTAGCTTGGATGGGTTCCCTTGTGAGTTTTATAAATCTCTTTAGGGTATTATGGGTCTAGAACTTTATAAAGTATATCTAGAAGCATTTTATTATAATTATTTAGGGAACTTAATTAACAAATTCAATACTAAGTCCATACCTAAAGCTAGCGACCCAAATAATACCTACAACTCACACCCCATCACCTTATTGAATGTCTTATACAAGATTATTGTGAAAGCTTATGCCCTCAAGTTATGGTCTTTTTTTCTTTAGTTATTCTACCTTGAGAAAATTAGTTTCATTAAGGCATGGTACATCCTTAACGACATTAATATTGTTTAGGAAGGGATGGAATAGACTCGATGCTTCAAACAATCTAAAATGTAACTCAATATTGATTTTTCCAAGGCTTATGGCTATATTGAATGACCTTTATTTTTTTTCTTACTTTATGGATTAGGTTTTTGGCCCCATTTTAAGTATTATATTAAGATGCTTTTAGTAGATACATTTGCTTGCATCACCTTTAATTGCTAATAATTTGATTATTTTGGGTTCTTTTCTAGTCTATTCACTAGGGATACCCTTTAGACCCTACACTCTATGTGCTTGTTGTTGAAGAATTTAGTTAGTTTTTAACCCACATGGTCTCTCAAAAGTTTCTTAAGGGTATTGCCTTGCCCATTTTTCTAACCAGCTCGTTAATGGCCACTTTGCAAATGACTCCTTCCTTACTTAATTAAGGAAGAGGATAATCTCAAACATGCCCTTTGTTGCCTTGATTTTTTTTGCAAAGCTTTAGGTTCGAGTATTCAATGGTAGAAGACTCAACGTTATAGAGAATCTTTCCTTCCTAAACCATGTTAGTTAGATTGTTTTGGATGAAAATAGATTGATCATGAGAGTTCTTAAAATTTATTGATATTCCTTTTACCTTTTAGGCCTCTCCTGCTATCTTATAGCAAGCTATTGTATCCAAAATTGAGAAAAAATTAGCTTACTAGAGTACAAAGCCTTCTCCCAGGCTAATTAAGTTTTAGTTCTCTAAAATTTCAGCTATTACAAATATATTATTCCTCTTGTTGGGTGCCTTTGAAGGCTTTCTATTTGGAAATTGAAAGACTTTTGCAGATTTTATTTGGACCTCTTTTGATGATAATAATGTTTTTCATTATATTTTGTTGGAATTAAATTATCTCCCTCATAATTCTAGGGGTTTAGGCTTACTCGCAATCTATTGTCAAGGTTTAGCACTTTATACTAAATGGAATATCAAAGCCTTGGAAGGTGAGGATGCCTAGAAAGTTCTCATTCAATAAATTGTAGTGCCCTCTAGGCATCCAACTTGGAAATATATTGGGCTTCATACTCTCAATATGAAGGAGTTCATTTAGATACAAGAGACATTTGCTATCAAAAGCATCTAGAAGGTTCTGAAATCTTTTAAGTCTTGGGTTTTATGGGTTGGAAATGATTTTTTTAATTGTCTCTCTATTAATTAGTAGTTGTAGAGGGGTTAGAAATTATCACCAAAATCATAAAACACAAAGCAAATAAGCATAAAAATCAAAACACAATGCTATACCTTTGATGACCCTCCTTGATTGAGCTCCAAGATGTACCCTACTCTTGTTGGATTTTCTCAAAGTGTTGAATGTGGATTGCTCACAATTGCACCAACATAATATTAGCACAATTCAAGATGTTGAAATGAGGAGATGAAGGCCCAATTTATAGAAAATTGGAGGGGGAAATGAAGAGTCAAGATTGAAAGTTGATGGAGGGCTAGGATTGAATGTGAATATGATGCATGGATCAAGGGGTGTGACTTATTAGCATTGTGACAAGTGTCACAATTAGGTGTATGGAGAAGGGTGAGATGTGCTCGCACATGTGTGAGTACACATTGGGATGACAAGTCATTTAATTTTGGAGGCTATGTGTAAGATAGTGGAGGTAGGTGGGATTGGTTGCATTAATGAAACAAGATTAGGGGATTGTGGATGAATTTAAAATTAGAAAATAATGGTAATGATGGGGGTTAGGGTAGCTAATTAGTAATTAATTAGCTTAATAGGATAGGTGGAGTTAACAAACCATGGGTTTATTAACCTAGGTGGAGTTAATAGTTGGAGAATGGGATAATGAGGGTTAGTGGGTTAATTAATCAAGGATTAATTAACATAATTGAGATTAGAAGCATAGGGGATTTTAATGGGATCAATTAAACAACAAGAATCATTTAATTGATGAGAAGAACCATAGTTTTAGAAAGTGATACAATTAATTAAATAAAATATTTAATTAATTATAAAAGGAAAATGGATTAATCAATTGAATAAACATATTTAATTAATTAAAAGAGAAGGAATGGGTAAATTAATTAAATAAAGCTATTTAATTAATTAAGAGGAAGTAATGTCAAATTTAGGGTGACTATAGTAGTGTATTTGGTGATCTCTAATTCTTCCTTTTCATGACTAACCTCTAGCTAAAACCCCTTGGGTTCGAGCTTTGAAGTTTTATGAAAGAGGGATAAAAACATTTTCATATATTTTCAATAATCACCAAGAATTTCTTAACTTACCAAAGACTATATTAAAATTTTGGTTTCCAAACTAGGGTTGAGAGACTTATTAGACATTAATCGATGTCAATCCTCCTGACATGGTTCAAAAAATTGAGGCTAATACTTTTAAGCGGGCTATTAGAAAGATTGGAAATGGTATTTGAATACATCATTTTATAACTCTAGACCTTGTAAGGGATATAGATGGATTATGGCTCATCTCCCTATGGTGGTCTAGTTTAATCATTATTGGCACCTCAAGTCCTCTCTAGGCACTTGGTATCACATATTCTAGACTATTTGGTTAGTTGTTCTTAAACCCAACCTTTCTCATTTTGTTTGGTGTATAATTTATCAAGGCCTTCTTCTTGGATCCCACTTGTTTCATCTATGAGTTCTAAATCCTCATTATTCCTTATGGTGGTCCAGTTAAATCATTCTTGGCACCTCAAGTCATCTTTGGGCACTTGGCACCACATATTCTAGACTATTTGGTTAGTTGTTCTTGAATCCAACCTTCCTCATTTTATTTGGTGTATAATTTATCAAGGCCTTCTACCTGGATCTCACTTGTCTCATCTATGAGTCATAAATCCTCGCTGCCCATTATGTGAATGATTTGAGATCCTCAATTACCTTTTTGGTAATGTACCAAAGCCCAAGAAGCTTGGACTTGGATTCATGAATTATTCAATTCATTCAAGCTTGATCTATTTTCATGGCATATGGATTTTTTAGGAGAATGGCCCTACCTCCCATTATAATATTTGACATGCTTTCAAAATGGAGATTCTTTTTAGCATTTGGAAAGTGATTTTTTTCTATTTTTACTAGTTATACAATTGATAGTCATTTCTTTTGTTACACTAAAACTAGGATTTGCTCAAATGTGCTTTTGTGGGTTCAAGAGCAAGTGAACAGAGTTGCACTTGAAGTTCCTCATTCATAGGTACTTTTAGATCATTGGGGAAATGCCCCTTTTACAATAGCTAGAGTGTTGTTTCCCTTTGCCTCCTACTAGGATCACTCCCCTCCACATGGATATAGAAATGAGCATAGTTAGTATGCCAAAAGAGATTGTGTCTCCCAATGATATGGCTCTCAATTGCCTTTTAAACAAGCGAGGGATCATGTTGTCCATGGACAATCTCAACCTTCTCTCACCCTCCATCAATCTCTTTGCATGGCCATGGTACTCTTGGTTGGTTGGATTCTAGTAAGTTTCTTCACTCAAATTGGCAATTTCTCATATTCATATCTAGCAGCCTACAAACTGAGATCAAGAAGAGGATGGTGTGTCACTAGTAAAAATTTGATTGTTGATGGTTCCATCTCTACTATA
Source organism: Sequoia sempervirens (assembly GCA_007258455.2). NCBI lineage: Eukaryota > Viridiplantae > Streptophyta > Pinopsida > Cupressales > Cupressaceae > Sequoia > Sequoia sempervirens. Next base: position 216,952,967 of record VDFB02075321.1, on the reverse strand, counting down.
CGATAAAATAGATACCCTTGACCCTCCTAATAATGTAACTCTTCCGCATAACGACTTTATTATTTTTTGTTTCTTAAACTTTGACCTAACCATATTTATTGTTTAGACTTTACCCCTCCTAAAAAATTCAAATAAACTAATTTTTTTTATCACCAAATGCTAAGCATTAGGAAATTAAAAAGATTCCTTACAATTTAAAATGCAAAGAAAGATGGTGCAAATAAAAACATAAATATCCCTGCAGTAACATGGACTAGAAAAATAAAAGTATTGCATCTAGTTCCATACCCTGCATTGGTTAAAATCAATATCATTCTTGAGAATCATGCAAAGCATATCTTAGCATAGCGAAAGCAGCACCATCAAGATTCAAATTCCAACTTGATTTTTATGTTGCTTCAAAATAAATTATCAGAGCAGACAGCAAAAACAGAAAGCCTCTGTACAATAATTTATCAGAATACCATTCAGATTTGCACAGTTGCAGCCAATTCAGACAAGCCATAATAATGGAGCTGTAAAAAATACCGACAGCAAATTTGATACAAAATATTTTTATAATGAAATGACAATTTGTAATATCAGTTTCAAATTATTTTATTTACTTTAAAAGTATTTTATAATATATAAATTTTAATTCTTAATAAGAATTATTTTATTTTATTTCCTGAAAAATATTTTACTTGTGTATTAATTTTTAGTTTTATTTTGAAAATAAAAGTATTAATATGTATTTTAAAAGTTTCATTAAATAAATAATAAATTTTCTATTAAATTTGTAATATATTTTAAAATTTTGATGTCTTTGAATGAAAAAATTAAATAATAACTTTTTTGTTAAGTTATAATATACAACTTTTTATTGTTGACAAAGTGAAAAGGAATATATGTTTGTTTTGTTTTATATTTACTTGTATTTATATGTTCTATTTTTATATTTAATTATGTTGGTTATATTTTTAATTTTTAAAAATATATGGTAGTTACACTTTGGATTTTAATTGCATGGTTATGATATGTGACTCCGTCTCTTGATGTCACTATAGAACACCTCTTGATGACATAGTCAATAAAATTATATATAGGATCTTGATTGAAAAGATTGGATTGTCATGAGTTTCATGATCATCTATTGGATCTTGGTCAAAGATTGGATTGACATGAATATTAGGATCATTTATGGGGACTTTCTCGGTAACTTGATCTTGATTTGATTGGGCGCAAGTTGTGACATGCTTTAGAGCCAGCTCTTGTCATAGCCTTAGTTCCTTCTTAGACAAGATAGATACACTTTGCTTTGCATTGATTTTCCCTATATCGACTAAGCCTTGGATATATGTTCATAATATCACATTTAAAAGTATGCTTGGACTAGTAGGATATTTTTGGACCTTGTGATGCTTATAAATTTTGGACCTTTTGGGTTTTATGGACTTCATGGAATGTTTAGGTTGATTTTCCCATGTGGGTAGACTTATGGAGATGTTAGTGTTTGATGGTATTTGATCTAGGATAGGCATGGTGGTAGGAGACTTGTGGATAGGTGTCAACTGTGGACATGAATTTCTTGGATTTTTTGTTTATCCCATGCAAGTAGTTATTGGACAACATCTTTAGTTGATATGGATGAATCAAAGGACTTGGGTGATAATGATTTGGAGGAGGTAGATGCAAATGATTTGGAAGATGTCAATGATCTAAATGAATTGGGTGAAGAGTATTCAAATAGCATGGATTGGGGAGATGGTGGATAGTGTTCTAGGAAGGTGTTTCCCTTGCCAAAGGTGGGATAAGGTTTATTCATGGACATGTGATGTTGGTTTGTGAGGGAGCCAATGCTAGGGGGGTTGTGATTTTGAGGGATATGGGAGTTGATGGTGGGGTGTATGGAATATATGGCAAGATGATCCATAAGGATATCATCAATGGTGTATTGGTCAATGTTATCATTATCATCATAAGGGTCATATTCAAGTTGATTGATAAGATCATCCTCATCATCATAAGGATCGTATTCAGGTTGGTAGATAAGATCATCCTCATCATTATAAAGATCATATTCAGGTTAACAGAAAACACCATCCTTGTTATGATAAGGGTCATATTCAGGTTGGTAGACAAGACCATCCTCATCATCATAAGGATCATATTTTGATTGATGGAAAAATCCATTATTGCATGTGACTTGACATGGGAAAAAGATTTTGTCTAAAGGGCTTATGGTGTTGGATTTTCCCTTGATTATGATCTTTTGTCTTGGTTTGATTATGAAGTTTTTCTTTGTTGGTGTGGGATATAGATCCATTGTTTAGTTAGGTTCTTGGATTTTTAAAATTGGTATGATTTGGATTTTGGATTGCTTTGACTTATGGTGACCATATCAAAAGGAATACATGGATGGATAACTTGGATGATTAAGATGACCCAAAGGATGGAAATAGATGATAAGGTGGACTATGTGGATTTGACTCACTAAACTTGGATTATAGTTTAAGTATACACACTTGGATCTTAGGATGATTTTATTATGACTTCAATTTTGGAATTGAAAAATTGGTGTAGAGTTTTGAAGGATTAAACAATAGGCCTTAGGATGATTAAAGGTCCCAAAATTTGGACTAATGTGATGATTTTTTTAATAGATCCAAAATTGATGCTTTCAACTATGACCAAGGAATGATTTTGGATTGATGATAGGTGTGGACTATAAGGATGATGTGGGTAAAAGATGATGATGGTAATATGAGGATGGTGGATAAAAGATGATAATAATGGGATGATTCAAGGATATTCTAATGTTTCCAAAGATGTTGGATGTGACTCAAAGATGAGTAGGATTATGACCAAGGGGATAATGAGTGACAAAAGGATGTTGTGAAAGATTTGATAATGGGATAAGTCAAAGTGTGGACAATGGATTAAGGACTAGGGATGTGGTTAAGTTTTACCAAATGTGAAATATACAAGGTATATAGTTGATGTGGGAGATGTTGGGCAATGATTTTGGTGATGACCAAGGATAAATACATTTTGCACTAAATTGTGGTTATCCTAGGTTTGGCTTCAAATTTTATGTTTCAAAAGGATACCGATGGGCAATATTTTTGTTAGGATTGAGGAAAATCAGAGCAATAGACATTATCAATTATATGCAAATTAAATAACCCAGAAATAATAATGAAGAATAACACAAAAGAGATCAACACAAAACTTTAACATGGTTCATCCAATATGGGCTACATCCACAAAAACTTAGCCACCCAATGATTTTATTATCCAATGCAAAATAGATTACAATCCTATGGATTACCCACACCACAACTTACATTTCAATCGCTTATAACAAGCTTTTTGGAAGCTTCCAGAATTTGGGTTTTACAAATTTGTTTTTTTCATTTGGCATGTCAGCGGGAAAACCTCGATGTGTTAACAACAAAAAAAAATTGGGGGTTGCGCCCCCGAACCCCAACGAGGATAAGTTACGAGTGTACAGTATTTGCATGATCAATCACCACATATCAACAATTTTTAAACAAGAACAAAAATACTTAATTAGGTATTGTAAAGGATATAATTGGATTAGGAAAATAAAAATGAACTTATTTATGTTATGGAAGGAAAATAGTCTTTTACATTGTATATTTTCAAAGGAAATAGAATTAATGTTTTGTTGACAAGTGAGATTTAATGTAACACAAAGTAAAGATTGGAATGGATACTGTAACTTGAATACTATGGTTGTGATAATGTGAAGCAAACAATTGGTCAAACTATGTTTTGAATGTGGTTGAAAGGGGTTAGTAATTAAAGTGTGAAAATGATATGTAGAATTAGATTCAAAACAATAAATTGGAGGTATGAACCTAGTAGGAGTAAATGATATATGTATGTGCACCTCTGATGTGGTAGGATAAGAAAAGTATGATAAATTCAAATATATATTGTGATATGTGAACATTTGGTGAATTTTGTGATCATATCTCAAGTATTATAGTGCACCCATCTTGAGAAGGAATATATTATAGACATCACATGTGATCCACATTTTTGCACCCTCTTTATATATGTGTGTGTGAGTGTGTGTAAATAACTATATTTGAATTTATTTTGAGTATGAAATTATTATGAGTAGTGCAATTATGTGTGTCTTTGAGTAGGTAAAGAATTTTGAATTTCCCTCAATGCTCATGTGTTCTTGAATTAATTTTAGTGTATCTCTTATCATTGCCCCTCTTTCTTGATTGAGATAACACTATTGTAACTAGGGGTTGAGAGAGATGAGACCTCCATTAGAATATTATAAATCCCCATGGATTTTGTGTTTCCTAATTGACTCCCTCATAATTATAAGGTCATGCTATTTAGGCCATAGTGCAAACACATTCCTTATTATGATGTGTGGTTGTCTTCGTTGAGGATGGAACATAATGCACCATTGAACCTAGAGCCTATTTTCACTATTGGTTATTGAGACTTGGTATTTCCATTGGTTATGAGTACTAGTGATAACTATTATATATTAGCACTTGATGGCATCATTGGCTTCTAGCATTGAGACTATCAATTATGGATCATTAGTATTACTACTATATATAGAGAATTTTTATGTTTATTAGTGATTGTGATGTGAAATTAGATTTGGATATTAGGTTGAGCATTGGGGACAATTTGGTAAATTTTAGCACTTTCACATGTCATTTCTTCAAGATAATTGGTGTAATGATAGTATTGAGGTTGGGATAGTATTGGCTGGCAATTGCTTCGGTAGCCTGGTAACACCGGTAGTATCATACGATGTGTATAGTGAAATAGTGGTGTTGGCATCTTGATTCAATAGTGAATTGGGAGTATGAGATGGTGGTTGGTATTATACATGATGCAGATATATAGGTGTTCTTAAACATATGTGATAATCTAGACACGACATTTTGTATTTGTCATAGAGCATATTTTGTATTGTATAAGACATGTGATTATATGACATGGTTTTTGGTTCTATGATCTTGATGTGGTATGAGACCACCATTTACCTCCTTCCCTTTGGTGGCCTTTTTGAATCTATATGGTGATCATGATGTGCAAATTATTCTTACCTTATTGATCGATGTTCATGTATTCGGGACTTTTCTTTTATTTGAAAGGATAACAATGTTGAGATTATACTTCTTTGGGATGCAAAGGAATTTTAAAATTGAGAAGGTTAATTTTATTCAACAAAATGCTTAAGTTCAATTTTTTTTTTGAATTTGGAGTTCTATAATAATTGTTACTTGTGAATTTTCATTATCTTGTATGAAATTCATTACTAGATTTAACTTTGAGATTTTACTTATTAATTTTTTTATGTTTTGAGGCCTTCTATTAATATACCTATGTGTGGTCTTATAGCCTTTATATTAATTCATGATGTTTGGTTAATGGATCTTGTACGCTTACCTTGTAAATTTTGATGTGTAGTGTTCTTATTAATTGGTATCTTAAAAATAATTTTTGCACTCTTCATGGAGAAAAATATAGCCAAGGATGCTTGCTATTTTATGATTGATTTTTTTTGTAACTAAAGTTAAGAAAACTCATTAGACCCATCACATGTATGTGTTAGCGTAATGTTAGGTTTTGATCTACCCAAACCTTAGGGACTTCCAAGAGGAATTATAATCTAAGGGGGGTTTTAGGCCTAGCCTTTGGGTGATTCTTGTAGCACATCTCCCTAGTAGTGAACTCAAATGATCCTAGCTAGTAAATATTTTAATGAGATTAATGACCTTGGTTTTAGTATATTTTTAGAACATTGACCTCCTAAGTGAATCTTGTGAATTAGCCCCTCTCACTCTCTAAAATATTATGTTGTCGTTAAGCATCACTATAAATAATTTAATGTGGTCACTTAATTTGTTTTATGTGGAGACCACTTACTATTGTAATCCTAATCACACTATATACTTAATTATGTCATTCTAGAGATTATGAAGCATGCATCACATCTTCCAAACCTCTAATTTTAAATTGTATGCTTCATACTGACTTTTTTACCTCATTGGATCTTAAAATGTGATTATTTAACTTAATTAAATTTGTATCTATGGATTACATATGATTGAATTAAATTAGAATTGTGGCATTCCTCTAACATTGTGAATCAATTTGAAAAAGGTTTAGGGAAATAAATGTATGCTAATATAATTTTCAAATGAACTACTGATGTGGTTGTGTTCCTTGATGGATAATTATGTACAAGTATGATTAGGGCCAATAGCATCTTCAAGGTGCCCATGAATGTTGGAAACTAAATGAACTTAAATGACTTCAAGTGATAGCAATGTTAACCATATTGAAGATAGAATTATATAGTGGAATTGGATAAATTGTGAATGCATGGTATCTTGTGAGTTATAATCCTTTTTGTATTTTATTATCTGATGATGAATTAAAGAATTTGGTGAGTTGTTATTCTAATTCCAATTTTATATCAATTTTGAATTGATAATTTAATTGTTATTTTAAATAGAATAGAATATGATTGATATATAAACTAGGACTAATTAGAATGTGATTTTGGTACTAACAATGATAGCAATTGAATGGTATAATTTCTTATTATGACACTTCAAAAATATACATTATAAATATATTCTTTTGTAATGATTGTGTAGGTATGATCACTAAAGGGAGGATAGGAAAATCAATGAGACCCTAATTTTAATCACTTCACATTGTGAAGTATTGTATTTGAATTATGTATTGTAGTGAAACAATATTGTAGTCTAATATGGAATAAGACCTTAAGTGTGAACTATGTTATTTTAGTTTTTTAAAAATTTCCTTTGGAACTCTAGTTCAATGAGATAGTGCTAAGGTGCATCCCATTTATGTGAATGTGAGGGTAAGAGAGTAAACTCATATGGAAAAATTAAGGTCATTTTTCAATTATTTAAAAAGTGGTTTTTGTATTAAAATATCATTTTTAGGGCCCCAAAGGTTGTACTTGTTATTAGAGCACTTGGGTAAAGGTATATAATGTCCTTTAGGACTTTGAAAAGAATAGCTTTGTGCTCTTTATAAGAGCTCCCAATTGTGAGGGCATGAGTAGTCTTGTTCATTGGAGACCAATATTAATTTACATGAGTGGTTATATCTACTTGAGACCCATGTGAATTTACATAAGTGGTCACATCCATTTAAGATGTGTGTGAATTTACATGAGTGATCTTGTTTATTTGAGACCCATGTGAACTCGCATGAGTGGTTGCATCTACTTAAAACTCATGTGAATTCAATTAAAGACTTAATTCAACTTGTTTATGATGTGGGTGAGGTGCAAGTAAGGTTGGAGAGGTGGCATGTGTTCTCATCCTATTGGATGGGGAGGAGTCACATGGCACTCTCATTCTCATTTTGTTCATGGGTTGGAATTGATATCGATCATTGTGTGTATGTTGTGTGTATGTCTATTAATTTCCTTCTTTTTCATTATCTTAGTAAGCTTGCATACTTTTGTTTAAATTAGGTTCTTAATTATTATCCTAGCTTGGATGATAGCTCTAGGGTATTTTATGGCCTAATGACACCATGTATTGGTTGAGTAAAGAGCTTTCTCTTCCCATTGACTTGGTCCTATTGGTGCTTGGAGTTTCAATAGAGTTGATAGAGTGCAAAATTTCTAAGGAGAAAGATGAATATGGTTTGAAAATTTGCACGAATTTTTTATTCTCAAATGATACATTCTCTAATATTAAAATTATTGTGTATTAAAAATTTATGTAGGAACCTATTATTTTTATACAATAAAGCTTTGCTATATGAGTATTTTATACTTGCAAGCATGCAAGAGCTTTGAGAAGTTTTTGTTGTTCTTGAGAAAGGATAAATCAATTCAAACACTTGGATGCTTTGATTTAAAACCTTATATTGCCAAGAAACCATAATAATAAATATACTATATTAAAAACGACCTCATACATCTAATTTTCAAGTCATGGTTGTTGAATGCATACATGAAATTTTATTTTTCTAGTTTATTTGTTTAAATGTTAGATTTGTATGTGTGCATTTATGGAGAGAGAGAGAGAGAGAGGGGGAGAGAGAGAGAGAGAAAGAGATTAATCCATAACGATGTTGTTCTAATTCAATGACTATGTTGGCGTATACATATAGTTCTCATCAAATTATATATACGTATTTACTCATCCACAAGATATATGTATACTCATTTAAATGTATTTATAATAAGAAAAATAGAAAAAAACTAAAGTTAAATATGCATAGATATATATATGTATTATACATGTATAACAATAAACGTGAGATTTAGCCGGTATTGGCATGGTCTAATGGTTTAAAGGTGGCATCGTTGTTCTTGCCATCAAGGTTCAAACCCTGTTGGGGTGGTATTGTTGAATGGTTGTAATCCAGTTCATAGCTCCGGTCAAAAGCGTTTACCCCTTGAATAAAAAAAAAAACAATAAATGTGAGATTTATATATTTTAAGTATACATGTATAAAATAAAAATTATAAATAATTGTAAAAATACATTACATGTGAATAATATATATGTGTGTGTGTGTGTGTGTGTGTGTGTGTGCGTGTGTCTACATACACATATATATACACATACACGCACACGCACACACATATTATATGTGTGTATATGTATATATATTATATATGTATATATGTATACATATATATTTGTATCTACATATATGTGTATATATATATGTATACATATATATCTATATTTATATGTGTATGTGTATACACATATATAAATATAGATATATGTATACATATATACACATATAAATACAAATATATGTGTATATATACATATACATACACACCCACATATTCATGAAAAAAAAGGTGCAAATAAATATATTTTCATTTATATAAAATATGTATATATTATGTAGTTACTTTTATATTTTTATAAATAAATATATATTAATGTGTTAGAACAAAGATTTTAAATAAAAATTATGTCTATTTAGATAGATCAATCCATATACAAAAATTGTGATTAAATTTATTTTTTAATTAAAAAATTCATATAAAAAAATAGATAAGAAAAATTTAAAAGTGTAGTAGACAAGGTCGAATCTTGTTTTTACACATTGAGTGCAAGCCCTTAGTGGGGGTTGCGGCCCAGAGGTCCACAACACCCACTATGTTGTGAAATTGTTATCATGAAGAAGTCACATCTATTTCTATGAATAAAACCCCAAGCAAAAATAAAACAAAATGATTCATTGTATCTTTTTAATATATTATTTTTGTGGTGTTACATATTTGTGTGTAGAAAGATAAAAATTTGCATTAAAATAAAATAAAAAGGAAAACAATTACAAAATCTACGAGAATAGCTTTTTAGAAAATTTCATTGCCAAATCCTCTTCCTTCCGCTTGAACTTGCAAAAGTGAAAGCAAGAATAAAAAAAAAAGAGTGTTCGTTTAAATTAAGGTTTCCCTAGATCTAAGGGTGAGCATGTTCACCCCATTAGAAAACCCTCACTATTAAATTAAAAAACTTTGTAATGAATTAATCTCTAATTAAGAGATAAGACATGGTGGGGGACCATGTTATCTAGAAGACATAATTTAGGTGACTTTTCTTTTAAAATATAATTTTAAAGTAAAGTTAATTTTAATCTTATAATTAGTTTTATAATTTATTTATGTGTAATGATGATAAACTTCATAAGTGGCATTTTTTAAAAATATTAATTGATTTAGACTTCATTCAAATATTTTATATTAGTTTATAAATCATAGAAAAATTAATAATAATTACAATCATAAGTATATAAATTTTAATTAAGAATAATAGTTTAGGGTATTATACTTAATTATCGCTTAATATCTCAATATCTATTTATTTCTTACGCATAGTCAAGATTGACAATTATTTTGTGTGTGTACATATATACATGCACATATATATAGATATATCAATATGTGTGTATATAACAATTATTTAGTTATTAACATCAATATTCTATTTAAGTTATGCAATGTCTTTAATGGACATATGAGATTCTCCTAGTTTACCCAATATAGACGTGTAGTTGAATCCTTGTTGATAAATATTGACTTTAGTTGATCTTATTGCATTCCATTATCTAGTAGTCTAACTATAGGATTGGAACCCATAACTATTATTCTTCCCTTTGTCTCCAAGCAATGATGATGCATGTTTACCACACATGTATTTATATGTTATGTTGCTTGTAATGACACCACATATGTGCACTTATCACACTTGAATATTTGATGTTCTTGTCAAAAAAAAGAAGGTTATAATCAAGTTCTAGATCATTTATATTGTGGGAATTAGACTCTTGGTGGCATGGAAGGTAGAAACAAATACTAAAAAGTCATAACCAACTTCAGAGAGAATACTAATGACCAATTACTCATCTTTCTTTTCAACTCCACATTGTTATAGTTGCAATCTTAGTGATTTTAATTTAATGATGAAGTTTTGAATACTACCAAATCTGTCTAGACTCAAACTAATGATCTCATTCTCCAATTGATGGCCTCTCATGGAATCTTGAGCCCTGAACAAAGCACCCAATTTAAACCAAATCTCATTGGGAATGCTCAAGGATTCCATATGAAAGAGAAGATTGGGAGTCATAGACAATGATGTACTATAAGCTTCATTGCATTCATTAAACCAATTAGGATTTTCTATAATTAGAGGCTCTACCTCTATGCCCATTGTTCTTATGTATAATCCTTTATTTATTAAGAAGATAAGCATTTTATATTTTCAATAAAAATAGTTGTATAAAGTCAAAAGAGGAACTAAACATTGATCCATGATGTAGAAACTAGATGGTAGAAAAGAACAAGACAAATACATCCCCTAATATTAATTGCAAAAATGAACCCCCAAGTAAAAATTATTTGGCACTTTATAATTAGTTTAATTATAATTGTCACTACAAGAAATGTAAAGTGGGTGATTCCAATGATTTATAAATGATCAAAATAAGCTAAATATTGAAAGTACAATTCTACAATAGAATCAAGTAAAATTAGCATACCACTATGAAATGCTCAAAAATATGCACTATCAATAAAAAATGTGTCTAGAAAGGTCCCCATATGTACTTGAATGGAGCCTCTAAAGTTCCCAAAGCACTTGAATTATGCAATGTCACCTATGAGAATTTATAAATTCTAAAAAAATTGTACATCAAAATCAAAAAAACCAACTCCTCTAAAAATAACATGGAAACATAATCAAAAAAATTGCTCTAGAAAAGGTCATATGCTCAAATTATAGCCTTCTAAAAATTATGCTCCAAATCCAAACTACCAATGGAAAGGAAGTGATAAAATGATGGTGTCATTCTAATGTCATGCTAACATCATCAATAAAATATTCTAAGATGTTCCTAAATATTCTATGTCATCATAATATTTCCAATATTGTTGATCATATTGCCAAACTACCCAATTTCATGTTAAAATTACCCAAACAAGGTAGGAAACTACCTTTGGGATAGTTTAGAAAGTGCCCATAGGGGTAGAGTGAAGGTGGCATCAATTAGTGGAGGTCAAGTAAAGTAACGAAGGGACACTTGGCACACTTGGCCTAACAAAGGACCACTTAGAAGTGGTGTCAAAGCCAAAGAATACTACCCTAGTGAGGCTAAGGTAATTGATATTACAACACTCAAGTGTTGTTAGTGCCAAGCGACTAGCACTACTAGAATAGGGGGCAACAAGAATTTTTTAGATGTGTTCATATGATATGGCCTATATAGGAGTCATACAACTCCTCAAGGGAAAAAAAATGCCTCAACTAATCCCAATGCCAAATATTCCAATTTTTATACGAACATATGAGTTTTGGGGCTTTTGGATGTAATGGAAAAGTATGCTTGGCTTGAAAATGCCCCATGAACATGCAATATGCCAAATCTATGTTCAAAACCGTCATTCACAAACTACTTAAAACCTATTTTGATGAAACAAAAGATAATTTTGACTTTTTGAAGCCTCCTAGATGCTATTGAATGGCTAAAATTCTTCCAGAATTATCAAAAAGTTGCAATCACCCATATTTTAGAAAATACACATGCAAACCCTAAAGGTTAAAACTTTCCATTGAGCTTTTATGACTCTCCAAATCATTTGAAGATGCAAGAGAAGAGCATACTTAGTTTTCAAGAAACCTACATGCAAAGTGATTATCTCCCTCCCTTGAATCCCTCAAACATGGAAGCTCTAATCCGACATCAAATTCTCTAATGCCATGTTAGAATTTGCAAAATAGATGATAACCCAAGATCTAGTGTAAGAAATGGAAACTATAAAACTACAAATAAATAATCAAAAATCATTATAGAGTTAGAATACAATGAGAAAAATGCAAATGTTTCAAAAGAATAGCATTAAGAGAGTTCAAAAACATGAATACAGTAGAAGTACCCAAAAATAAGAAAAACTAGAAGAGTATATAGGCTAAGTGAGAGGGGGGAGGTGGCATATATGACAAATAGGGAGAATACAATAGAAGTACCCAAAAATAAGAATATGTAACTCACATATAAGATAACAACTCACTCCATTCACATTAATACCCACTTTATTAACCTAAGCAAGCTCAAATGAAAGCATATAAAAAACCCATGCAAGGAAAATAAAAACCTACACTAACATTGATTTGATGCAACCAAATAAAAAGACAACAATTGTTGCCATGTATTTATATCTAGTTCTTTCTCCAAAGAATAACAACACTTGTGAAGGACCTAAAGAACAATGAAAGGACCCACCTGATCACTCATCAATCTACTACAACCCATATAAATCCACCACCTCACTATAACCACTTGACTCCAATGCTCAATGTTACCAACTTAAACCTTGTCCAAAATCAATGATTTGAATCCTGTTCCTCAAATCAATAATTGAGGTCAATTAGGAGACTACCAAAGTGCCAAATGGTTTGATCCCTCAAAATAGAAAGTTCCACCAAAGTATGCCACATGGATATTTCATGTTTCAAGCTTATTTTCCATAAACAACCCAAATATACTTCCTTCAACGATTAATAGTTGCAAGTGATCCAAATAATCCTAAGTATTCTAATTTATTGATGAAATACAAATAAAAAAAGGCTACCATATCACCATGGACTTTACTATAAGAAAGGAGAAAATTTCACCCTCACACTTGTGCCTCACAAGGCAAGCCTATTGCACTTAAGGCCCAATGAGGATCATAAAAGTTACCACATTGTCATAGGAAACCTCCACATTGGACACACTTAAGTTGCTAACGTGTACACTATTGGTAGAATGGGAGATGAGCATTTAATCCACTAAGCTAGTCCATAGATCCAAAAAAAAATTAGCAACTCATCACTCAATTGAAGGAAATGAATCACTTAAGGGAAGTTAGCCACCAATAACAAGTCAAGAAACAAACATAACATTGAAGAAATGCATAAGACAAAAAAAATTACCTTTATTTTGAATTTAACAAACCAATCTATTCATTTTGACCAAGGAAACAAACATGAAAATGTATAAGGGGCATGGAACAAATTAATGGGAACAAGACATGAGGGTTGACACGGTTACTTATCAAAACCAAAACAAAAATATCTCATATGGGATTTCCACACATTTAACAAAATCAAAAGGATGAATGGTTTCAAAGTGTTAAATTCAAACTAGGACTTAATGCATAAATTGGGTACAAGTAGGTTTCCACAAGAAAACTAGCATGAATGAAGCATTTGAGAATTTCTCGAGGTATGAATAGAATCTATAGGAAATTTCTAGTTTTATGATGGATAACAAATATAGTTCTCAATTAAGTTAATCTTAGACTCTATCAAAGAAGAAGTTTAATAGGCCTATATGTGGCAAGAATGGTAAGGGTTTTAGGAAATACATGAACTCCAAACCTACAAGTAACTTCCATAACCACAAAGGTAACAAGAATCAATGAAAAGACACACTAGTAATAAATGTGTGCATGACCCAAGAAAATAATATAAGTTATCATGCAAACCAGTCCTTATGATATGAACTACAATCCGCATAGCTTGGAGTTGGCTACCCTTGCTCACACCTTTAGAAAAATGGTGGCATTTTCTAATAGGTAAAATATTTGACCTTAAAACATACCACCTTGGGATGAAGTATATCTTCACACAACCCAATCTCTATGATAAACAATAAAGATAGTTTGAAATATTAAGTAGGATAGCTTCAAGATTGAGTAAAGGAAAATAGGGGGGTTGATGTTTTGGGTCAATGCACACGTTGCAATCTCTATAGTCAAAACCACTTTTAGGTGGCAAGTTATTGGGTGTTCATGCCCATTATTAGAGGGTGAAGTTAGCCATAGAAGCTAATAGCTATTAACCGTCATTTTTTATGGATATAAATTTGAATTTGATTGGGTATTAAGGTGTCAATATATGATTAACATTCTCAATGAAGAGAATCGAAGCTAATACTTTTTTGATAAAATGTTTAGAATACTAATATATCTAGGTTGAGCATGTGCATTATATTTGATTACTTTATCCACACAAGATTACTCAAAATCTTACAAGTGGTAAGTAATTAGTATGGACTTTATTCAAGGTCTACTATTTTCAAACATGATAGTATTGATGGATAAACTCGTCTATGTAGCCTATTTCATTTTTGGCAACCATATACACAATTCTCTTACTCTTGCCATTATATTTATACAAGAGGTCTTTTGGTCTTCTAGAAACCCAAAGAAGATTATATTAGATAGAGATACATTGATGACTTCTCATATTTAGACCATCCTTCAATTTATATTAAGTACTATCAATTTCAATACATCTTATCACCTTGAGACAAAAATCCAAAACAGAAAATAAATCAAATAGTAGAAGACATTGAGAATGTACAAAATAGATCAATAGTACAAATCAGAGGAATATCTTATATTGATTTCTTATATAACAACCCTTTCCACTCATCCCTTAGTATAGTGCCATTTAAAGTGTAATATGACTTAAATGTATCCTCCATATTAGTTAAGACCAAACAGAAAATTAAATTTGAATTGGTATAGAAAATAAAAGAGTGAGTCGAGTTAATCAAGGAGAAGTTGAAGGAGTCAAGTATAAATAAGAATAATATAGACAAGAAGAGATAACCAAATGCAAGTTTTAGTAGGGGAGAGATTATTCATAACCTATGGTGAAAACAATGGGCCAAGAGCTTCATTATTGTAATTTTCTGAATAGTTGTACCAAGGGAGAAAATTACAAGAGCATATTTGTGGTTCTAGTGTAGAGCGATAAATTTTGAAATGCATTTTTTATTTGGATCATAAATTTATTCTGTACCTTGGACTTTTATAAAGAAGAATAGGTCATACGTGTCGAGAATCTCAATTGGGAGATGGTGACCTTACATAAAGAACTGTACGTTACCACTACATAGTTTTGACCTAAGAATAAGGTCCACATGGAAATGAACTTTTCGATAAGATCATTTTCCAAAAGCAAGGCTTTGAGCTATGAGCAACATCAGATTATATCATGTATTTTAAATGTAATCTATATCCCTAAACATTCTCGGGCTAACACTCACTCCACCAAGAAGAGGGTTAACACAGACCCTAGAGACATCAACATGACCTGGGACCATTACATTACGATTACCGGCTGTTACATATTGCTGAAATTTCATAAATTTGGTACTTTCTCAATTGCTTGTGACCAGTAAAACGTTCAATGTTCACATTATAATAAATTTAGTATTTAATACTCCATTTTGATTTCTCACTCAGACTAATGGAATCAATATTCACTTGGCCTACTTGGGTATTGATACAAAATGCCATGGAATTTTGTGAGGCATATTAAGCACAAAACAATGCAGGGGATGCATTTCTTGTAAATTGAATTTATTGTTTCCAATTTCTGCTCATGTTATAAGCTAAACAAATGAGTTCAAAGCGTTGCTTTTCTTGATACTAATCAATTCAAGTAATTCTAAAACGTGCAAATCTGGGATAGCATACAAAAATTTACTTCTGTCGATATCCACTATATGTGTTTAATGTTACAAATAGAAACCTTGACATGTAATTTTATTTCTATGGTTAAAAGTGATATGTACCTTCAATTGTGTGGTCGCTGTTATGAAGGTGTTTTAACAGGACTCCTAATACCAAACACTCGGTTTTAGTTGCTAATGATCTAAAAAGGGTTCAAGGGAATGCTATAGAGTTTAGACCTCCCGTGTCTGAGGACAAAGGAATAGATATCAATGGGAAACTGTAAAGGAAAAAGATACAATTCTACCTCACGACAATAACTTCATTAGAAAGAGGTTTTCTTAGCAATGATTCAGTTTACTTTACGGTGCAACTGCAATCCAAATTCTTTTAGCAAATTGAGGCAAACATAATTTACCCTTTGTTGGTGGCAGTCCAGTTCGGTAACCGTATGTTACCTTAATGCAACATAAAAGTCTTATATTAATCTTTATTTCCTTTATATTCACCTAGATCTTTTGTTTGCTTTCTCCTCTTTAAGATTTGATTTTTATTTTTATTTATTTTTTCTGTCATTTCTCATATAATAAAGCCCCTTTCTATTGCTTACATTCTTGTTATTTAAACATTTTTTAACTTCTATCATAACTATCACTAATGTTTGTAGTAATATTAGTTTTTATCTCCTTTTAGTAAATAATTAAACAATTAATATTTACAAGTCTCAAACATTTTACATTTGGAGCTATAATAATTGCTTTGAAATTTATAATTTCTTAATTTTCAACCTCTACCAATTTATATCCTCCTTTCCTTTCCTTTTTTATATTTCTTTTAGTTATTTTATCTTAATTTATTATATTTTGTTTCTTGTGCCTTTTGGACCCTCATATTACGTGTCTCTATCCCCCATTCTTTTTGAGCTTGCATTTGCAATCCACATCACTCTCTGCTCATCCTAATGATGGCTCAGGGAGTGCGATCCAAAACCTCATACAAAAATTTACACAATTGTCTGCCAGAAGCTCTCTAACCAACTGTAATGGACTGTGGAAATACCATGTCTTTAAATAAAACAGTCCAGTTGTGTGTTCTAGCTTTCAGATTGATATTAAGCTTTTAGGTCCAAGAATGCTTAAAGTTCGGAAAGGATTTCCTGCTGAATTAACCACTATTATTTAGAAATAACTGACACTGAATGAATTTTTAAAGTTTTCAAGGCACACTGCCCTATTACTGACACAATAATTTTGACTAGATAATAACTTGAATTTGTGGAAAAATACTGCAAAACATAAGGATCAATGTTTTTAGACAGCCAACATGACAGAGCTGCAATTAAGATCTCACTTTTGTTTCATAACCATACCAATTATACTTGAAATCATAAATTTGTTATTTAGTTCGCACTCATATTCGAGTAAATTGTGGCCTCAACATTTCAGGATCAGATAAACACCAAGTTTGGTAGCACACACTACTATTTGGCAGAAAGAAGAGTTGATATTACATTTGCCCTCTCCTTCCCTTTCGCTTTTTTTTGGGATAAAGAGGGACTTATCATTTCATTGCCGCATGAACACAATTTAGAAGACCAAAATTCTGGACAGAAACCCTTTTAGGTTGCCAGTGAGCATTAATATTTGCAAAATCAATATGCATCTGATTACACTAGACCATCCATTTCTGGGACAGTCAGAAACTACTGGAGGAAAAGATCAATCAAGAAGAATATGGTCCATACAAAATGAGAACCATAAAGAGAATGTAAAGATACACAAGCTGTATCACTATCTAATCTCTAAAGGCTGTTGGAGAGCATAGTCATCAGGAGTGTAATAATCTGCTATCAAACGATACATGTATGAAGGGTTGTGTCCTCCACTGCAAAACATGAAGCAGAGTGAAAAATATATTATAAAACTTAGCTTTGAACAAAACATATTAATTTTATATGCAAACAATGACAAAAAACAAAAAATAACTCAGAAATTATATTTTACTAATTCTGTAGATCAGGTCCCACTTCAGGTTGACAGTACGAAGAAATGAGGAATTCATCATTCTAAGACCCTAACTGAAAAAGGTCACAACTTACGTGTCAGTGATGAAAAGGCTCACAAGCTGTGGTGGAACATAGTCAAATGCTGGGTTGACTACATGCAGTCTTGAATTCCCAGTTCCACCATCCATGCAGTCAGAGAAATCTCCATAGTCCAGCAAATCAGATGGTGATTTAAGGTCATCCAGCAAAACTTCGGGATTGTGTGGATACAATGGGCATAGCTGCAAAAGAAATAGAAAAAATTGTAATATTTATATAAAAACTGAATGTTAATACATCAGACAATTACCCTCCATTCAAGGCATAATTGAGAACAAAGTCATAACGTAACTTGGAAATTGCCAAATGTAAGCTCCTTCAAATTGAATTTTGATGAAGCCTCAAAGGTTAATCTTGGTCCTGCTGGTGCACGTTTTGTAGTTTGCTCATTCCAAGGTTTATTTGTGAGGGGTAGCTCTTTTTTTTTCTCACTTCAAAGGCAAATAATAGAGCATCCATTACATTAGTTCTATTTAGGCATCATTTGGCCCATTCTCCAGCCTTTTTGCTTATCATGGATATGTGAAACTAGAAAAATGGCCTTGCTACCCCCTGCCTAAATTCAAGTCCCAATTCAAACAGGACATGAGTACTCCCAGAAGTTGGTGTCAGTACTCAAATTTTAAGTTTTCACCCCAACAACAATTAGAAATTTGAAACCCTGATTTCTACTGCGTTTCCTAATGGTCCTTTGCCCAGATTCATCTAGAAACCTACTTTTGAAGCCCATTTGTTGGGTTCCTATCACAAGTGTTCTCTTAAGCACTCGTTCTTGATTCATCTTTCTAAGTTTTTCAAAAGGAAACTCCATTATTTGTAAGGCAGCAGACTTTCTAAGTGAAGACCTGATGGCCGAAGCTTTCATTGTGTTTATGCCATAGATTTCCCTTTGATTCTTTCCCTTGATATAATTCCTTCACCATACAACTCCTCATCTTCCAACTCTAAGCTATAGATTTCCTCCATTGTTGCCATAGTTTCCAAAACCCTTCTTCACTCCCATCATGCTGGGATTGAGGTTTCCTCTTGCACTCAACCTCTTCTCAATGCATTTCTTGTGATACTCATCTCTTACTTCCCATCACTTGCACACACCACTTTAGCATAGAGAGCTATCTAGGGTTTCATTTCTTAAGCACTAGAGCTATACACATACCATCATTTTTACCACACTAGTGATACATGCAATACCAACTTTCCAAGTATCATAGGGACTGAAATATGCTAAATAGAGGACCAATTGAGGCAATCTCCTAAATGCAAAAACCAATTTTTCCTTTCCCCATCAACTTCAGCTGAGAAAAACTCCTTTCTAGTGGCCAATGCCAACATTTTGCAAACACAAGAGTAATTAAAAAAATTAGGTGAGCCACAAACCAATTTTTCCTTCCCCCGACTTAGCTGAGAAAATCTCCTTTCTGGTGGTCAACATTTACATTCTGGAAACATGAGCAATCAAAAAATTTAGGCAAGCATCCACAAAAAAATTGGAACCTGTCTGAGTCAAGAACACAAGTGCCTGGGAGAACACAAACACTCGAGGCCAAACACAAGCACCTGATAGCAGATACGAGTACCCCAGGCTAGACACAAGTGCCCCCCAAACTACACCTTCTCAGAATTCTGAAATTATAGGGATTTTCCTCCATGTCTCTTGAACCCATTTTCAGTATCTGTTTCTAAATCAGGCATGTTTTCTGTGCCCTGTTCTTATTTTTGTAGCTTAGTTAATTTCTAGTTTCTGTCCCAGCTCAGTGTATTTCTGTAGCTTAAGTTTATTTCTAATTTCTGTCCCAGCTCAGTGTATTTCTGTATTTGGATAAGATTAAATTAGTTTCTATTCTGAATATTTGTATAAATCTGTATTATACAAAGAAAATATACTTTTCTCTTAATAAAATTTAGGAAGTCATAATTTTTATCATTCACTGGTCTGTAATGAAGAGAGGAAGCTCCACCTGGGACTTGCCATACAGTGGTGTTGTCTTGGACTGATGGCCCAAAGAAACTTTTAGGGTCCCTGATATTGCCACTCTCAGCTATGTCAAAGCAGTTTTCAGGATAGATGATCTCAAAACTTCTGGGGAGCAGAGGACTAGAGCATCCATAGCAGAAGATTTTGTCAACAAGCTTGAGGTTCATGTTCTGAAATGACGTCTAGGGAGCTGATTCTCAGCAGTATTCTACAAGCAAATAAGGTTTTCTCCATGGGGAGAGCTCTGATGAAGGAATTCTAGAATTGGCAGAAGGGGAAGCAAAAATGTTTCTAGAGGAAGGATCGGTTGGCAGTCAGTGTTTGTCTCCCTCTTTGGAGAAAGACATGCTGATCTAGCACCTTATTATCAAGACCTCGTGTTGTGTATTGATAAGCTACAGGCTATCCTTCAAAATGGCAGCTTGCAGATTTCTAGCCTTTTCAACTTACCAGGTATCTCTAGAAGTGGTACCTCACAAACTACTCATCGCTATATTTTGGAACCAGGGGTAAAGGATGATCCAAAGGACCCAGATGGCTCAGCTCCAGTCCATCATCTTGCTGATCAGCTGCTGTTTTTTGCTTTGAGATCCCAGTTTGTCAGGGGTTTTTTGGCTTATGTTGTAGTTTTTGAAACTGCCTGTTGGGCTTTTATTGGTTGCCTGTTTGTAATCACTATACCATCTTTGGGCATGAGCCCCTATAGAACCCATAAATAACCTAATTTAAAAAAATACATCAATAGATTACTCAGTATTTTTTCCACTTTGATGATTCAGTGGAGTGCTTTTCTGCAAGACAATGATAGATAAACAAATTCAAAAAGAAATCAGGCAATTGATGCCGCTAAAATTTACAATTATATCTTTATAAGGATGTGGGAAACAGGCACAATAGCTCAATCAGCTAAAAGCTTACAAAGTTATGTGGTATCATTTGGCGTTTTAGTGCTGAGATAAAGGCTCAGATTGGCTTCTATGTGGAAAAAAGTAACTGAAATTTGAAATTAAAACTAAATTAGATTTAGATGGCTAGTTGGGTAATGGCATAAGGTATTTGATGAAACTATTACAGAGATAATAACACTACTTTTCTGAAATTGATTTTAAGTACTACTATGGAGAATAGAATCATTTCCAAAATTTGTCTAACATGCTTAATCCATTTTGACCTGTGTCGTCCATGCTTAGAGCTTTTTCTGTTTACTTAAACCAGAGTTTGTCAAACTATGTGACTATGTCATATTTTGCATGGAGTTTGTGTTTGTGCAATAACGAAAAATTGTGGATTTCTATGATTGGCTCAATGCACAATAAGTAATTATTTCTCTGAATTTGGTGCAATGCACAGCACCATGAACTTTCTTGTACTGCTACTCATTCTATAGAATATTAATATTTTTTAATCAATATCATCCTATGGGAGAGTTGTAATTTTTATCATTATCATTACTCTTATAATTATTTTTATCATTATCATTATCATTACTCTTATAATTATTTGTCTATTTGAAAATTTGAACAATTGATATGTTCACACTTTATGGTTACACTGCCCCTTTCTGGTCATCTATCAACCTTCAGATATACTTCTCTCTTTTTTCCAGAGGTTAAAGAGAAAATGTCTGGAAGTAGATAGCCAAATGACATCTCAAATAATGTAGCCTGCATATCACCCATGTGATCAGATTATTCATGCTTCTAAAACACAGCCTTACCTTGTGTGTACCAGCTAGTACAACGAATGGAACAGCATGTCTATGTGCTGCAAGGGCAACCATATGCAGTCCTACTGGTGCGATCACTCCCCCATTAGCCAGGACTGCATGAGCACCTACTATCACCTTCACATCAAAATTGATACAGTAAATCCTACTAGTAAAATATAACTCCATCCATAGAAAAATAAGTAATTATAATTTATTACTAACCATATTCACACGTGATATCATAGCAAAGACAGCCGAATCTGTAATCACAGTTGTTTGTAAATCTTTTGCAACTAGCTCTTTCGCAAGAGCATGCCCTTGATATCTGTGGGACTCAATAGAATGTTATTTAGAATATCAGTCTTTGTAATAAATAAATAAATATGCAAAGGCATAAGGCAATGTTTCTCTGAGTTTCTAGGACAGGGGGGCATATTTACACAGATGGCAGTTTTCCAGGTTTGTATACAGCAGGGGGGTGGCTAAATAATATTTGAAAATTAAATTATAATAAAACTCTAAAAACTACATATTGTAAATGAAGCAAAAGAAGCTGAAACAAAATAACATCCATGATCCGACACTGAATGAAATTAAATAAAAAAATTTGAGGTTGGAATAATGGCTAGGGGATGAAACATCCCAATCCTCCTGTCCCTAATGGCATTTTGGTTGTTTGGGACGTCAGTCCAGGCTTAAGGATGCATTCCAGGGGTCTGTTGGCATGAGACATACTTATAGAATTTGAATCCTAGAGATATCGAGTTCATACCTTGGAGCACCTTCTGCAACAAATACTTGAAAAGATCTCTTTTTCTTGGCCTCACAAAGGAATTTCATAACAGTCCTTGAATGTGCTAGCGTTAATATCACCTCACTAAATGCCCAAATAAGATTTCAATTATCAGTAATGAAATAATTTTATTCAATTATCATATTTCAGGAATTATTAGATTGGGTCCTAGATATCAATAAATGACACAAACTTAACAAGTCATTTGGCCAAATTCTTTATTTATTGGTAACCATCTGATATGACCATTATAAAAAATAAACTCAATAAAGCCCATACTTCTGATGAATATGTTCCAAAGCTTGCTCTGCGATCTGAGAGTGGCAGTTATCAATTTCTTCAAGCAATTCATTGACGGCCTCAATTACACCATGTTTTAGTTTCCAGCTTCTTGAGTTTTTGTCAGCGGCTGCTATAGAAAACAATATTAATTTAAGTAATATGCAAGATCTAGAAGATTAAAGTCAAAAAACCGCATCAATGATTTGAACTTGCAAAATCAATAGGAATCAGTCCTTTTGCTTTATCAACAAGTTTTCTTTGCTAAAACATTTTGTAATGACAATATTCTGAATCTCAAAAAAAAAAACTCACATTTACTTTTTCCTTCAGAATCACCTCCTGAAGAACCTGTACCAGAAGCAACTGCTGGTATGGGTATGGATTCAAGAAGATTGTGTAAGGAGGGAGCTCGTAATGTATTTCTATTTGCAGCAGCAAGAGCAGCTGCAGATAGCTGTGAGGAGTTTTCATGGCGAATGTCAGCTTCATCATCACTGTCAATAGAGACATTTAGGCCTGCAACATCTGTTGTTGCCAGAGCTACATCCTCATCACGAATAAGATGTAATACACGTCTCACAATGTTCCCAACAGCTAGCTCTGTTGTCATATTTTCCAAATACAGAACTTCTTAAAACAATCTAGACATATATTAGAAACAGATAAACATCTTGTTTGCAAATAAAGCCACAAATGCAACTAAATTATAAATGTTTTTTTTAATAACCATATGCCCCAAGAGGCGGTTTCGCTAAAATGTGAATTAGACATTAAATGCTTGTTCAAAAATGGGCTAAGAGAAACGTATACAAACCAACAGGATTGGCAGCAATGAGTTGCACACCCACTAATTTTACAGCTTGGATAAGTGAGGCAGCCTGATTTGAATGTGGTACACGTTGTTGAGAGATAACCGACCTAAGTAGAACTGCAGTTTCTCTTGCAGTAGCATGTGAACCCTCAACCTGCCTGAGTGGTTTATGAAACCCCGGAGAACAAAAGAAAACCTAAGATCAGATGAAGATGAAGACTTACTTCTTAAATAATTCCATTCTTTTGAAAACATTATTAGTGTTATTTACAATTTTCTGTTGAAGAAAGTTGATCAGATAATTACCGTCGCTTAAGCTTGACTATAAAGTCACTAACGGCTGACTGTAAATCTGGCATTGTCACTTCCTTATATCAGCCTGCAATAAATATCTCAATCTTTATAGCTGAATTTATCTGAATTTTCATAACATCTTATGCATCTTTATTTATGTGAATTTTATACCAAGTGCTATCCCAGGAGAATGGATATAAAAAGTCATCAACACATACCTGAGGTGATAAGTGACAATTCAAGGTCAGATTAGAATGCTGAAACTACCATTATGGAAGCTATCTCCCTATGTGAATGTTTTAATGCCATCAGGAGAGAGAAAGAACAGATGGCCGATTTCATGGCAAAGTGAGGAATTGAGCCAAGTAAGAAGATATATGCTAAAGCCTTGAAGGAGGAGGGTATGGTCCTTGTAATGATGTGTGCTATTTCTTCGTGACTGTACTAACAATGGTAATATTTCGGTGCATGCCAAGTCCAATGTGTAAGGTAGATAAACTCGTCATAAATTCAAAGAGAGCTTGGCAATGGGGCCACCCTCTCTGCTGCCACTTTCTTACATT
Organism: Sequoia sempervirens; assembly: GCA_007258455.2. Taxonomy (NCBI): domain Eukaryota; kingdom Viridiplantae; phylum Streptophyta; class Pinopsida; order Cupressales; family Cupressaceae; genus Sequoia; species Sequoia sempervirens. The sequence goes on along the minus strand of VDFB02075321.1, from coordinate 216,928,419 downwards.
TCCCAATTTAGTAGCAAAAGGATGAAAACAATGGGAGAAAAACTATCTCAAGGCAAATGTAGTCAAGATTTTAATGGAATCTCATGTCATTTCATGGAAAATCTAATCAGCAATTCTTCAGGTGAATTCTATATGAGTTTCTTATCTGCTTACGGTTATCAGCTTGGTGAAGACTGATAATTGTTGTCCAAAAACATTAAGGATGGGACAACTCTGCTAATTTTATCGGCTGAGATTGATAAGTGTGAAAAATTCAGTCTATTTTTCCAGACTTGTGTGCTTTTCTTTAATTGTGGATAGGCAACAGCTTGGTGCAGGGCCGGAAATTTTTTACCCTTCTGAAATAGATTCCAAAATGCTATTAAACAGCTACCATACTTCTCCATGGTAGGATGCTGAGAATTATTGGCATGCTGTATTGGGGGTTTCAGTGGAAATATGCTATTATCTGCATATTCGCTTCAGCAAGACTTGAGATTTTCAGCTAAAACCAACTCGGTGGGCTTGTCCTTTATCCAGCCCTGCTCTTTCTACTATCTCCATGTTGGAGTTTCTCAAAAGGCTTAAAGTTCAGTAACTTCTGTTGCTAGAAGTAACCTGGGCTTCGACAAACTCTGCAAACCATTGGTTTTATTTTGCACCAAGGATTGGAGGATGCTAACACCCTGTTCGAATTGAAATTGTATTCTTAAGGGCAACAATAATGCTTTTAGAAGCTGGACGAAACATATTTCAGCCTCAAGGGAGGAAGATATTATTGATCAACTCTTCAGTACCAAACCTATCTAGTGAGGAGATGAAGCCTATTGTTCATAATGTAATAGCTAGAGAAAAGAAAGGTGAAACAGTATAAATTGCATTAAAAGCTGCACTGGTCCACAAAGCATTTTGAAATTTAAAGTTATTACACTACATATGGACTTGCAAGTGGCCCGTTATTATGGTGGAAATGGAGTAGATATTTGTTAATTATGCGGCATTAAAAAGCTCTTCAAATCTCACTGGCTGACTGTGGCACCTTGTTTCAAACTTAAAAAGTTAACCTGGTCATTTTTTATGTTTGCCATGCTAGAAGGCAGGAATACAAGCTAAAAATTCTAAAAGGTTATGATTGCAGGAAACAAATAGCTAGACTTGAATGCATCCTGGGTGCTAAGGTCCATATAGTGAAGGGCAGGTTCGATCTGGACTTGCACACTGCTAATAAAATAACTATTTAGTATTTCCAGCTGTGTTGGCAGCACAACTCATTGCAACTAAAACTGATTTCACTATTTCCATATCAAGTATAATAACTTGATAAAGAAAACAAAGAATATACATAAAAAAACATTGAATATACTTTCCATGGGGTAATCGTCTAATCAACAAATATTTATAAAGAGGCAATGCCTTCTAGGAATGGCTCCTGGTGAGCTTTTTCAAATTCAACTTTGGTGGAGCTTCTAGAGGAAATCCTGGTAAAGATGGGGCTGGGTGTTTGCTCAGGTATGATAGTGGAAATTTTGTGAAAGAAGCCTTTTCTATCTTGGCCACAAATCAATAATGAGATAGATTAGAAAGTAGTGGTAGAATGGTTGTGTAGAGGAGGGGGACCAACCACACCAAGGCTCCAGGTCACAGAGAGCTGTGAGCGGAAGGCTGCCCTAGTCTACCTCAGGCTGGACAAGTGTTCTAGGTCAAGGATAGAGAATGAAGAGCACTCTCAGTGCTTCTGTCACTCTACTAACCCGGGAGTTTGAATGGGGCCAAACAAGAGAGCTTCTGGAACCCAAATTGTACCTCGGACAGCTCTCTACAAGAGGACAACAACGTAGGTCAAGGACGACAACATGGTGCGTTGGCGTCTCGCAGGGGCATTGGCGTCCGTACAGACAAAAAGTGTATAAGGATGGTGAAGAGTGTCCAAAACCTACTATCTACTTATCGGTTGAGGTTTGAAGTACTAACTAAAATGATAACTAACAAAATAAGCAAAATAACTAGAAAGATGATATAGAAGATGACAAGGACAAAGGTGGTGGAACCATGGAAATGAACTCACGAAGGGTCCAGTTCGCCAACAAGCTCCACACGAACGCGTACCTACACACAGCCAAGAGAGGAAAAATGTTGGGGTTGTATAGGGGTTTGCCACAGTCAAACCCTCGCTTTGGTGTTTCCACTTCCACAGACAGCCAAATAGATAAAGGAGTAGAAATACAATAAATAAACTATGCTGGAAAGGAAATGAATCCAAACACTACGAGAGACACTATGCTACTCAAATCCAACAACAAAGTAGTAATACAAAAGCGCTACCACTCTCGACCAAAGGCAGTCAAGGCCAATGAGAGAGGAATGCAAGTGCACAACTATGGCAAAGTCGATGCAACCGCAACAACATTGAAAGCAGTCTTGCAAGAAACCAAGCTGCAGCTTTTGTAGTAAATGGGTAGGATGTTGTGATTGTTGGAATTGTGAAGCCAATAGTACAGCAAGTAGAAAGAGTATGAAGTTGAGATGCCAAGAATGTGAAGCCAGATCGAATTAGTGTGTAGAAGATCAAGAATTTCCAAGAAGATGGATTGAATGTGAAAGATAGCCATTTGAAGAAGGTTTGGGAGGGAAAGAGTTGTTCAAAGGTCGGCAGGAAGGCAGAAAGGCATTATGTTTCGTCGCCAATGGAGAACGTAACGCCTATACAAATTCCAAAGGCAGGAATCCTATCAAGATGGCAGTGCGCCGCATAGACATCCGCACGTCATGCGCGCATCCCCGACAGAAATTTCCCCACCAACACTAAAAACAAGCACCAAGTGGATGGGGTACGAAATGAGGACATGGAATTACTTGGTCGGATTTGATTTTTCTAAGGTGGAGGGTGTAAAAGGGGAATTTGCAAGAGGGGTGGAAATTTACTCCTATACAAGTTGAAATTGGTTGCCTCCCTCAAATGTCGAAAACTGATTATCTATGGGGATTCGATGTTGGTTGTGTCAAGTTTGGACAAGAAGTTTGCAAGGTGTTGAATGTTTAAGGCTTTCAAAGAGGAGGCCTTAGATATTTGCAAAGACATGGAGAATGTCTTCTTTACTTACTGCTTCCACAAATGCAATAAACTGGTGGACTTCCTTGCAAACAAGAGGATTAATCTCACACCCCTCTCCACAAAAATAGGCAATTGAGTAGGTGCTTAGGATGAGATGAAGGATGTAATTGTATCTACTTCACCTTATAGCCACAGAGATCATTTTTCTTTCTAATATTTTTGTTTATGTTTTGTGGGCTTGGCCATGATTCCAATGTTTATTTGCCTTCATTATGAAGGTTGGCAATGCCATCCCTCTGCACATGCAAATTGCAGCAGCTGATTTATTCCACTGCCTATCTATGCCTTTGACATACAATGAATGCCATTCATTGGTGGTCATTGGCTCCAAATCGGTTCTCCTTGGCCTTTGCACTTTTTCTCTAGTTTGTGCCTAAGACACCACATGGAAGAATGGGCCCACTGGGATGGTGCAGTTTTGGACTGCTGAATGCAGTTATTTTTTTCCTCTGCCATCCCATCCACCCTATAGATGATCAAAGGTGTGTTGGATCTAGATGGCCTAGCAAGCAATGGCACACTAAGGTCACAGTGTGCCATTGCAAAAGATTTCATATCCAAGCTCAACACTTTGGTCCTACATGCACTTGTCTGCAATTGGAATCTCTCCTTGATTCTGCCAGAGTTTGTGAAGCACCAGGATGTTGTTTTGATGGAGACCAAGGATTCTAATGGATGCAAAACCTACCCCTACATTCATGAGGGGAAAATTGAAAGGGGAAAACAATGCAGTTTCTGACCAGCTGGCAAATGGTTGCCATCTGGGCGGATTTTGCCACTATAATGAAAAAATTGTACATTATGCACAAAGACAGCTGCTTGGTCTTGATTTCCCTCTCCTCCCTATTGGCTATGGCATGTGATGGTCTTTTGAGCTCAATGAATCAAGGTGAGAGGTGGGGCAAGCTCCTTCCCTCCATTCCCTTTCCTCCATGGTGTCTTGCAGTTGAGCAAGCTGATCTGGATTGTAAAGCTAGCAGACTTCACAGAACTATGTCAGGGTGGTGGCAGGCATTCAACCTAACTAGATGGATGGTGGTACCAAGATGGCTTGGGCTGTTGTTTAGGCCCCACAAAGTGTTCTCTTTTTGGCCTATGTACTACTCCCTCAAGCTCTCAGTTGGGGATGGTTGTGTCAGTGATCAAAGTTGTTAGATCCCAAATCCTTAAAGGTAAGTTTTCTTGTGCATCAAGTGTGTCAAACCCGAGGCAAAAGACTTCACACTTCTGATTAGGAAGGGCAACTATGGACCAATTTACTAAGATGGGTAAGACCTTCAACTCTAGGCTCTACTAGGCCAAGGGGGACTTCCCTAAGGTGTTGTCTTAGATATAGCTATAATAAATGGACATACACCTTGATACAAACCATACCCAGCACATAGTAGACCCCTATTTATTTGTCACTAAGTGTCTTTATGCTGGTTTGACAATGCAAGGCTCTACACCTTCATAGAGCAAATAAACTTCCATGTGAAGTGTCAAAATGTGGCTTTGATAACCCCTAATGTTCTTATGCACATCTAAACATGGTACTGAGTGAAACAGATTCAACAATATATGAAATGAAGCTCAAATTTGATTGTTTAGTGTGTTCGTGTGATGGGAGGTTGAGCATGAAACAAACAAGTGCCTATATCCAATTGAGCAAATAAAGTCTAAAAGTTAAATACAACAAAGAACGTAATAATTAGAATCCCCTTTGTAACACCTTGATCAAGATACTACTGAAGACTATATTTTTTTAACTTCACACATAAGCTAGGCTCTATGCATGCAGGTAAGCAGATAAATGAAATTGCAAATATCAAAATGAACATAACTAGTAATCCATGAATAAACCATATATTTCTTGTATCATCTAAAAAGATACCTTGTAAAAGTTTTAAGAGGATTTTACAGCCGTTCAGATGGCAAACTAATCAGGATTAACATTCGAATTACTAGTATGTAACTAAGAAGACTTGTGAAATCTTCAAGAACATACATAATACACAAGGAGACATTTGCAAGCTATTGAATTTTCACCCTTAACTTGTTCTTCTAGGATTACAACACTTCATTACACCTTTGGGACAAAACCAAAATCGTTACAATACAAAAATGCCTTAAACCTTTTGTTGGAGATAAACCCTAATAGCTTGGAAACCTCTTCCTCTTGTTTTTGCTCTATGACCTGTTTTCCACCCTTTTGCAATGCAAATCTACAAATATAGACCTCTCAACACAATCGGGTGACATTGGGACAAGGAGCAAGGTCACCTACTGCTAGAGTAAAAGGTATTTCCTAATTAATTATTTATTTAATTATTAGGTTCCTTTTCCTCTAATTACTTAAGCTTACTTAGGTCATGTTCTTTTATGTCTCATGTCATGAGATGAGGACACATGTCATGATCTTGTTTTATCCTCACCTAGGGTTTCTAGGTTAATTATCCTTTCATAAGGATTCTCTCTTGTATAATCATTAGAAGATGCACATTCATAATGATTCATGCTTTTTTGGATCAAAAGCTCTTGGCCTCCATAGCTTTGTTATTCTCTCTTTCTATGACAGGTGTTTGATTGCAAGTGATCCTTGGGAGCTGTGGAATTGATTTTTCCTAACTTGAACACCTACAACTATAGAGGTTGCCCATGCTTGCACTCATCATCAAGCCCATGCCTTTGTACACAAGATCTTGCCTCAAAAGCATCCATCAACACCCAAAGGCATGCAGAAATATTCTTCTTCCTTATTGTCGGCATACCAAGACCATAAATGGCGTTCTTTAGTTTAGGTGTAAAAGGCATGGTAGAGCCTACAAAATCAAAAAAGTAGGCCCTATAACATAAGCAAGGACCATTGAGAGCTACTAGAATTAACTATGGTTTTTATGGCATCTTGGATCTTTTAGGGAGGTAGGTAGGAGTGAACAGGGGAAAATGTCAAAAGTTTTGAATTGCGCCACACGCAATCAGCATTTCAAGCAATTTGGAAAACTTTTGAAATGCCAAATCTCAACATCATGAAAGTCGGTGGCATTTCAACAATTTCCCTAATTCACGAACTAGCCAATGTTTGAATGCCAACTTAACTTGGAACCTTTAGCAAACTCGTTGGTGCATTTCAATAAGTTCCTAAACTTGCAAACATAGCGACACTTTATGTTTGCAACTTATTCAACATTTTCCAAAGCTTATTGACGGTTTTGACCAACCTGAAGCCTATGTCAACATATCAATGAGTTTGCAAACTTGCAAACTCACTAACACATCATCATCTTGGACCCTTGTCAGCATTTTGATGATTCCACTAACTTGCCAACACTAGAGCTTGTTGGGTCTTCAATTGAAACTTTGGTCACAAACAAAACCTTGTTAGCAATTTCAAGTTTGTAAACTTTACAAATCTCCAATGCATGTTTGTTGGGACCTTGGGGAGTTTTAGAACTTTTGAAAAGTGCAACAAGTGAAAGGACCACCAGTTGGGGATTGGGAGTACTCCATAACTCATGCACAAAGCAAACAGAAAGAGGTACCTTTGCATCATCAACTCTAAAAAGATATGTGAAGAAAAATATTAGGACTCAAGGATCGGGGATACTACATAACCCACACCCAAAGCAATCAAATAAGGATAGACCCCAACTTGCGAACTCAAAAAGGTGACACAATGTGAAATGTCAAGGATAGGGAGTCAAGAATATTGTATAACTCATGCCAAATGGCATGCAGACAAAGGAATGACAGAACAATGGCTCCAAAAGATAACACAATGTAAAACATCAAAGTGTGAGAGTCTAAGGAAATACATACCAAGATGCTAGGATAAGAAAGTCTGAAATCTCAACAAAGAAAAAGGAAAAAGGTGGGGGTCAATGGAAAGGTATGTCAGGATGAGAAACTCTGAAATCCCAAAACTTCTCCTAGTCCCTAGAAAATGACCAGAAACACCCCTAACTTAGAACTTCATTGGATTCTTGCAACTTCGAAGCAACTAATAGGGGTATGAAGAATATTGTGGAATCACTTACATGCAAATTTGACAAAAGGGAACCCATTTAGAGTTTTCTCAAATCAGCTATAAATGATGGGCATAGCATAATGAGGTCAAATGCACAAAGGGGGCTGGACCAAGCAAATTTTGGCACTGCAAAGTTTGTCACCAACAAGTTGTGCATTGATAAGCTCCTTGGCTTTTGGAATTTTTTTCCTTTTTTTGTAAAGTTCCTGAATTCTATAATGCTTTCCTTCAAGCCTCTATGGGTTTAGCCCTATAGTTGTTGTGGCCATGGTGCCTTTTGTAATGATATTTTATGGTTTTGCATTTTAAAGGTGAGGACCCCAATAGAACACTCATTATTCAATTAAAAAAAGTTGAATATTCTCTTCAGAATTAAGACTCTTTTGTGCTTAGAAGGCTACTCAATTATTCCCTCAAAAAGACAACATGCACAAGTTCTGTGATTTAGACACTGGAGCAATAGAAAATATACAAAAATCCAAGGAATTCATAACTCAAGAACATAAGGAAACACATTCACAATAAAACTTTGCTTCTGGTAGAACTTTTGGAACTGAATTCTCTCTTATTATCTCAATTTGCAATTTTTTTGACCATACACACATTGTATGGCATGTTTCTATTCAAGTTCTATTTGCATCAAGTGCAGAAAACCTGTGCACAAACCATGTGCACCTAACTGGCAACATCTATAAAAATGAGAACTCTGTAGCTCTAGCACATACCTGTGCCTCTAAATTCATAAATATATATTTTCTAGAATTACTGACCTAAACAATGCCATCTGTTTGGATGTTCTGGCATACATCTTTATGAGTTATTCCACATGCAGCATAATTATGCTTAACCCATCAAGTCGTATCCTATACTGAAATTTGAAACCACAGTAAACTTCTCAGAAATAAAGAAATATTCCAACTATATTTGTAAAAAAATTAATATTCCTATGTTCTCAACCAACTCTATTGGTTAAGATCTTTTAGACACATAGCTCTTAAAAATAGCATCTATAAGCGTGTACCAATACAAGCTGAATTTATACACACAAAGGGGTTCCTATTACACTGTCACCACAAAATTCGGAGTTCAATAATGGGAGATCATCCTTGTAGCCATACAACCCATCTCATGATTTGTAATAACTCACTATGTGGCACCCTCATTTTAGACCTCCATAGAGCATCTCTGGATTATGCCATTATCATTTTGCCTACAACAATCTCACAAGATTCACCCATTTTGATTAAGTTGGGTTTTATAATGATGTTGTCATGGATCCAACTACGTGGACATGACTTAGACATATTTATGAGACTATTTATTCCAGAAATTCTATATGCTATTTTTATATGTGGCATTTTCATAATTGAGCACGATCTAGGCTCAAAAAAATATGATGTTGTGATGATGTAAGCTATTTAATTTGACATGTGAATATTTGAATGTCACGCAGACAGGTATCAGATACAGGAAGCAAGAACCAGTGGCCAGGGGTCATAACTAAAAGCAACTATGAACAAAACTCTTCAATCTAACTTGTTCATCTGCAACTCGTTTAGTTTTCTTTTTTAAGATTTTTCCAAAGCAGGTTCATGAAGAATGCGTGTGTCTTCAAAAGCAGAAAAAAGTTAAACTTCTTGAACATGAGCTCAACATGGCCAACATAACAGGAAATGGCTGACTAATTTTTTTTATAAGATTCACACAAGATAAGCGAGTAAGATGACAAATGTATGAAGAACGTATTCATCTTTATGCCCTTCTGAATTTGTTATAGCACCGTCCACAGGTGGGATACAAAAGAAGAAAATTGAAAAAAAAAATTAGAAAATGCATGTTCAGGTGGGAATGAAACATTGAAACGTCTGGAGACAGAAGATTTAAAGGTCCGAAATGCTTGTTGTTGCAGAGAGCAAATGGCGGCCGTTGCCATATTAATGGTGTTTTAAGTCGACTTGGTTACCTAGTAAGCTACTGAAATTTTCTAAACCTACGATAAGTACTATTTCTATAAGATAGATATTGGGATTGCAAAAGCGATAGAGGTAGAATACCCCATCATGCCAATGGACGGTTCTAGGTCCTAATTTTAGCTGTTCCATTGAAAATAAAAAAATTGTCCGTCCTCTTCTGTATCTGGGCTGAGATTCTTTAAAAAAAAAAAGGCTCCTCCTATTTGCAAAATTAAAAAAGAAAAAAATATACTTAAAAAAAAAAATAGTGAAAACAACTTGGTATGCCCTCGGTTTTCGATGCTTGTAGCATGAGTTAACCTTAATCACTGATCATAGCGTGGCATGTGACTTTAAACAACATATTTCGCGAAAAAAAATCATCTAACCGAACATTTATCTGAATCGTAAATATCTGATTTAATAATTTTAAAAATAGTGCAAGAAAGGTTAACAAAATAAAAATTTCTGAAGCAGAGAGGGTAAACCCCCGATTGGGGTTTTAAGTTGAGATCCATTAGGATTGGAGTGTTTTCATAAATTTCGTACCTGTTGCAAATGTGACGGCATGGATTTCAATTCTAGTTTTTAGTGATGACTGCGTTACCTTTGACGGTATGCGCTGTTAGTGAGCTCCAAGTATGAATTGGATTAGGGTTGATGGGACTGGTTTATAACGCCCTGGTTTATTGCCACTCTGATTTCATTGCACAGTTTATTTTATTAGTTCGTGAAGGAAAGACGTTTACAAGCGCATTCATGTTTTGTTTATTAATTTTACCTTTTTCAACAAAAGGTGTTCTTGTATTTTTATTCAAATTGTTGCGTATTTCATAATAAAGTAATAATATTTAAAGGTATTCTTATAAATAATTTATTTTGTGTAGTATTTATATATGTTTATTCAAATGTGTTAATAATTGAAGAGATTTTTTATGATTATATTAAAAATTGGTTTTGAATGTATAATAGTTTAACAATATAGATGATTATTTGTAAAGATGTCAAATATGAATACAATGACTATCAATTATATGAAGGATAATTTTATATTTTTTTGTTGAGGAATGTATCTTTTTAGTAGCATTATAGATTTTTCAAAATAATACATACATTATCGAAAAAGCCACACAAAAGAATGTATTAATCTTAAAAATTAAAAGAAATAATAGAGTTGTCTATTTTTATACCATACACATTACTAACGTCATCATTACTTCTTGAATGCAATTGAATGTTTAATGTTTTATTTATGATTACAATCCACCCATATGCAATTGCAAAATCTTGTATTAATAATAGAAATATTGATTAAAAAACACTAGCCATGATATTTAAGAAGTTAAACATAACATGTATTATAACAAGAAGAAAATACATAAATGTCATGATTGTAGCTCATCATGTGATAGTTGTGTGGATGATGAAGATGGTATATACACTTACCTTCAATTTGGTAGGTATATTCTTTAATATGATAATGATAATGATGTGCATTGAAGTATTTAGTTAGAGGGCTAGGATTCTAAATTTTAGTTTAATATGATTCCATGTTTTGATGCCTTTAAATACAATGATGCTTGCTATGAGGAGACTACTTCATTGGATTAGGTTGAGAGTGAAAGTGGGGGGAAATTTGTGACTTCACACCTTGTGATAGCTATGGTGTTGAGAGACCTATAGGACAAGAACTTGAATACAATTATGATATTCTTCCTTTGTCAATAAGTATTGTGATGCCTTTGGTACACGTATTAGATCTATATGATATTCTCCCTTTGTTAATAAGTACTGTGATGCTATTGGTACATCTATTAGATTTATTTTCTCTTATGCTTGTGAGGTGGAGGATTCTACTTCACAAGAGAAATATAATGATATGGATGTGATTTTCCTAATCTATATGAACCTACTTTAAATACCAATAGTCATGAGTAATTTTTTATTAATTAGTTTTTGGAGTTTGGTTTAAAAGTATTGAATTTTTCTAATGTGAGTAATTTTGAGGATTCATTTCTAGATTCATTAGTTGGACATGTTGAGGTCAGATTTGTGAGTTATAAAGGAGATGTAAACATTTATATACAAGGGGAAGAAGATGAAATTATTAAGGATTTTATTTGCAAAAACAGTGACATTACAATGGATTGTAATGAAGGATATGAAATAGGGAGATAATTTGAAGATTTTTAATACTCACATAAAGTGCCTTAAATTTCTAATCTTTATGTTGAGGATATAGAAATGGATTTGAGTTAGGATTGTGATTCAATCATGAAGAGTACATCAAAAAAATTGTTATGATTGGGTTGCAATTTGTAGATGAATATGAGCATTCAAATGATATAACCCCAACTTGAGGTTGTACCTAAAAATGAGACATTTTAGTTTAAAGTTTAGGGGAGTATTTTTCTTCATGAACTAGTTTGGGTGATAGTCAAGGTGTGTTTCATCCTACTATGAAGTTTTAAAATGTATGTCTACATGTGGATGGGAATGATGGCGGTCCATAATCATTGTGGTTTCTATGTCAAGATGATTGTCATTTCTAGTTTCAATTTGATTCTCATGACATTGGTAGTTAGCATGTGCTTGCATGCAAGGAGTATGTTTGGCTACAACTAAATGATGGGTGCACTTTATATTGAGGATTCTTAGCTTTTTCATCACGCTTATTTTTATAGAATCAAATATTTTGTGGTAGTTTATCCATGGCCTTGTGCCATGGATCTTTTTTGTAAGGTTTTACCTACAATTATTTTTAAATTTTATTTGCAAACATACAATTTTAATCCCTTTTGTGCCCTAATATCATTAGCTATAAGTTTTTATTTTCTTCTTCATCTTATATATGTGTGTGATTTTTCTCTCTATGCTTTTTTTTGTTTTCCTCCCTCATGTTTTTAGTATTTTTGTTTTCTCCCAAGATGTGTTTGGATTCTCATTTTTCCTACAATAGACATGTGTCCCTAAGTAGAGTCAATGTTGGTATTGGCCCTTACAGTCCAATTTTTTTAAATTACTATGTCATAATTGTTTCATTGTCCTTCTTTCTAAACCATACTAAACCCTAGACCCCAAGATTTTTTGTAGGTTCTTCTAGAATTTTTAATTTTTTGGTTCTAGATTTTTCTATGTTTTTTGGGATCATCTATTTTTTTAAGTGTTTTTTCGATTGTTCTAGATTATTTTAGGTTTCTTTTATTGGATTTTATCTCATTCTTTATTATTTATTTTTATAATTTATTTATACCTTATCTCTCATCATATCTTTTTCATGAGTCTAAATTTATATAAAAAATCTAAGTGCGAAGCTTTTTAGATCAATTTTCAAGCTTGGATAGACTTTCAAGACTTTGAGGAATGGAATGTCATTCCTCAAAGTCCACATTTTACTAATTTTAGGATTTTGAGATTTCATTTCTTATCATACCATTCCTCAACGTCCATATTTCCCTAATTTCAAGATTTTGAAATTGTACATTATATTGTGAGATCTATGATTTTGTAGTTTTTTAAGCTATCATATTTATAAGTTGCATATATAACTTATATGTGGATCATCAATAACCATATATTTTGGTATTGATGTAGATTCTATTGGATGACCTTGTTTGGTCACTTGGTGCATTGGTATGTCTTTCATTATGAGGCAAAAGATGGTGTTAATTGAAATAGTAGTCTTTTGAGACTTATAGTTATTGACTATGATATATGTGAGATTCTAGATGTTTATTCAGAGAGATTTTAATGTATGTGCATTGAGGGTGATGATCTTGCTGTCATGGGGGTCTTTTTATGCACAAAAATCTTAAACGTGATGTTTGTTTATGCAAATTTATTATTGGTCGTGATTGATTGATTCCTAGATTATAGGTGATGGTTAATATTCTTTGTTTGGACATTATGTTTTTACTTTATTCTCTAGAGTTCTTGGTTTTGCAACTAAGTGTTTTGATTGTGTGAAGGACGTGGGTGATTCTCTAATTATTAGATGGTTATCATGATTTCATGTGTAGCTTGGTAACAAGGTTCAATGATAGGTTTGATATTGATTTAGTTTTTCACTTTGTAATGGTTGATATTTTGTATTATTTTTTGTGTCATGGGGATCTCTAGGATTATATCTCTTGATTACAATAAAATTTTATTGATATCTTGAGTTTTATTGATAGGATATTCTTATCTTCATGTGGTTTAGATATGTTGACAAATTGTTAATACGAAGGATTATTGGATTCTTTGGTTGTGATTTTAGATGTGACTTATAGGTTTGATATGTGACAAATTGATTAAAAAATATGTGCCTCAAGAAGGATATCTCTCAGCAATTTTTATATATATATTATTAAATATATATATGCTAGTTTAATTGGCATTATCATTGTATTTATTCCTCTTTTGTGTACAATGCTCATTATATGACGAAATTCATTGTGGTATCAAAGCAAGTGAATGATTTTGTAAAGGAATTTTCTTTGTGGAGAATGAGATCGAAAAAATTGATAAAAAAATTCATGTGTTATGAAATTAAATTGAAGAAATATAGTTTTGAAGGAACATCTATTTTCAAATGGAAAGTTATTCTTAAACATAATCATCAAAAGTCAATTTTGATCAATAAAAATAAGGTGAATATTTACACATTCTGACATGGGTGATGTGTAAAATTACTATTGATTACTTGACCATTGAATCAATGGTGTTCAAATAAAGTGAATAAAAATATACTGTGCAATAAACTAATCTAAATTTTCTCACATCTAACATATTTTGAAAGATATATTTTATGTTTCAAAAAAAGAGAAAGATGCATAGTTGAAAAATCAGTTTTCTATAAGTACATAAAATATAGTTCAAAAAGGTCAAACTATATTTATTTGATTTATTGCATAGAGAAAAATAATTTTCACAGCAATATATATAAGCCATCTATTTGTTACATTTTGTAACAAACAAGCAACTTTCAATATAAATGGTGCATCTTATTCATATTAACATCAAGCATCTAATAAAGTTGCAACAATGATGTTTGTAGCATTGACTATTGAGGAGAAAGACACACAAATCATTTTATAAAAAAAAATCTCTCCATTCACTGCCCTTCATTGTTGGGATATGGTGTTGTACACCATTGCAAAAAATATTATATTATAATGTAATTAAATAATTATTTAGTTGTGGTGCATCTAGGAGGTGTGTTTAGTCACATTAGGTAATTATTTGGGGACCATTTGCATGTTGTATTGTAACATTGGATTATTATTTAATGTGTGAAAGACTTGTGATAATAATTTAATATTGGAAAAATATTCAATAAAGTGAAAACTTAGTACCCAATATTAAATAAATGGTTTGTGGTTTTGTATTCACATGGTTTTGTGGTACATGGTTTATCTTACCACTTGGTTGTATTTGTGTGAGCTTTTACCTATAAAAACAAGCACATGTCTAGTGGTTAAGGTTGGCTAGGTGAGTGGGTTATCATTATTGAGTCTGTTTTAGGAGTGCATATGTGAAGCATGGCATGGGATGTGTGGATTCATGCTTGGACACATAGAGGATGCATTGGAGAGGCTTGATGCCTTAGAAGTATTCATGGTAACTCTTGTAAGTGCATGTATTGCTTATTTGTTAAATAATAGATGGAGTATGGATGCTTTTGGAGGTTAGGTTTTTTCCTCTTGAGGGTTTTCCCAAGGTATATCTTGTGTTATCTTGTGGATTGTCTATTTGATCTATCATTATGGTTACTTGCATGCATGCTTTTCTCTCATGGGGTTATTAGGAAATGGATTAAGATTGTGGGTAGGATGCATTATTTCCTAACATTCACCAATATTTTTAGAAATAAATCCTAATAGTGAGAAATTTTGAGTATGTAAGGAAGTTACACCCATATAGTAGGATTTCTAAGTCAATGTCATTGATAGGGTGGATCCCTTTCTTGTATTGTCTTGCTACCATATATTATTGTCTTTCATGGGCCTCAAGGTCTCTCTCATGTACAATCATGGATATAGTGAGAGGACTACCTTATTCCACGTACCAACAAGTATATAAAAAGGTTCAATATAATGAACTAGATGTTATAACAAGTGGAACAATTTTCAAAGAAAAGGAACCCTCAAATTTAGAAATGGCTTCAAATGCTTCAAAAATCATGCTTCTAAACTCTTAGTTACTAAGACATAGCAACTATTTATCTTAGAAAACCAAAGTTCAAACTTATCAAGCTTGAAGATTTGTGGGATGTTGTTGCTAAAATAATCACCAAACTAGCAATAGGTGCATAGGACTAGAGAAGATTTGAGAAGGCCAACCAAAAGGTTGAATTGATTATGATGTTCAATGTTTCAAATGAAGTTTATCCTAACATAAAAATAAAATGATAGCCATAGAGACTTAGGATTGCCTCAAAATAGTCTTTAAATATAAAAAACTAGAATAAAATCCTTCAAATGTAGTCATTTGCACTACCTAAAGATGCAAAATGAGAAGTGTGTGAGTTTCTTCATAATAGTTGCAAAATTAAGAACATCATTGCAAGATTTAAGGGGAACTATGTCAAATGAATATGTTATTCCCATTGTCTTGAGAGACCAACTCCCACCTATCAAGTCTTTCACTTATCTTAATGTGGCTAGCAAAAATCCATATGTTGAGGAGTTTGTAGATTTTTTTAAATAAAAGAAGAATGAGACAAAACAAATTCAAGACAATCAAGGCATCACATCTCATGAAAGTAAAAAGAAATCTAAACATAGAAATGATCCATTAAGTACATCAAAACCCAAAAAAAAGGTTTCTTATTTGTGGAAAGTGTTAGAGTCACCTATGGACTCACAAGCTCCAAAGATCACTTGCAATACCAAAGATTACCTCCTACAAGAGAGCAGCAAAAGTAAAATATTGCTTGATTGTGGTGCATTAAATATTAGATCTATTGATCACAGATGAAAGTGTACATATGAAGCCTTGTTTACATAGGAAAGGTTGGGAGATAAGACTAACTAGGATGATGAAAAGTGTTTTAGTCCTTGTCATGTGATACCTAGAGATAAGATCACATGTCTACTAAAGACTTCTAGAAATGTTCCTAACACCTTAAGTAAACTTAACATTTGAACATGTGTGAATAAGACTTAACTAATGACTAGTTATATAATGTGTCTTGTTCACACTACAAAAGGGAAACCGGATAAGAAATACCCCTATTCACACCAAAACCCC
This sequence comes from Sequoia sempervirens, assembly GCA_007258455.2. Taxonomy (NCBI): domain Eukaryota; kingdom Viridiplantae; phylum Streptophyta; class Pinopsida; order Cupressales; family Cupressaceae; genus Sequoia; species Sequoia sempervirens. The sequence goes on along the minus strand of VDFB02075321.1, from coordinate 216,912,137 downwards.
CCTTAAGTACAACTTAGTGAGAATGTAAAAAAATGAAAATGATGCATCATGATGATGATGATGATGATGATGATGATGATGATGATGATGATGGGTCCCAACTAGTAGGCCATGTTAGGTACCCATGCATAATTCAATCTCTCACAAATGGAGAATAAGAGAAAAGCCAATGGAATAAAACTCCTGCCCAAAAGAGAAAAAATATGCAAACAAACATGAACAAGTGATGGGTGAAGAACTTAAGACCACCCGAGGATGAGATCCATCACAAGTATACAATCAATAACCCTCCATAAGAGGGAGAATAAGAGACAATGTATCCCCTATAATGAAGTAGCTCCTAATGAAGAATATGTGAAGACAAAAGATAACCTAATGCATGCAAGCAATATATCTTTCTTTGGGAAGAAACAATTCCAATGGTGGTTGTAGAATAAAATCCTTCTTCAAGTAGAAAGGTGAGGGAAGAAGTCTCCTGAGTGTCTCTAATAATTGATCAAGTGTCTCCATGCTAAAATATGTCACAACAAAATCAAGTGTTATCCCAATCAATGAAGGTGAAAAACCAAGACTATGTGGAAACTCATGATCAACAATCTCCAAAGATAATGAATGTGGGTAATACTTGTGATGTAACTATTATCAAAGAAGAGAAATATTCCCTCAAGTTTGTCCTCCAAATCTATAATATGAGACTCCACAAGAACATCTAAAATACCTCTCAAGTAATCATCCCACAAATCCAAATCTGAAAGACTATGATCATCTTGTTGAATTGAAGTATTGGAATCCATGAAAACATAGAAATATAAATAAGTAGGAAGTGGATGAGATGTAAGCTCAACAAAAATTTTAAGAACTCCAAGGTTCAAGTGACTATACTTCTTGTCAAAAACATGATTCATGCACCTAATGCATGAGCATGAATATCAGTCCATGGAGTTGTATCATTATCAGGAGCGAAATGGGAAAAGGTATATAAATGGGATGCATAATCAACCATCCCAATAGTTACGATATCTCTAGTCTCCAAGTCTGTAATGAATATCGAATCAGGTGTGAACTTAATTATTTTACTTGCTCTAATATTTTTGATAGATGAAAAGGGGATTTGTTGGACAATGATGGAACACAAAGTACATAATTAAAAGTGCCTTCTCCAGTGTCAATAAAACATTTCCCACACACATGCATAAATATTTTATTACTCATAAAAAATTTGGTGAATTACAAGGCTCAAAAGAAGAGAACATACCCTATGATGATGTCATATAATGAGAGGCTCCAAAATCAAGAAGTAATCTCCTTGATTCAGGACTTGTAAATGCCAAGAGTGATTTTCCTTTCATTTTATCTATTCCATTTTCTACTCTAATTATCCTTGAATATGCAGTTTTAGATGATGAAGAGGTAGAGGGTAAGTGCACAAAGTTGTGATACAAAAAGGGGGTCTTAAGATGCCACTTTTTTGGAAATCAGTAAAGTTTGATGTTCAACAAGAAAATGAAGATATTTATGTTTAAAATTTGAAGATGCCACATGAACAAGAGTTGCGGTGCTCTAAATCTACTTTCTAAATCATTTTTTTTTTTTTAAATAGTGAAGATTAAGGGTTTGAAAAAGGGGGAGCACACAAAGTGGTCCTGTTTTTATCAAAAAACATAACATGGCGTCTAATTGTGCTCCCCCTAAAAAGTTAACTTTTTTAAGAATTTTAAAAATCACTTTAGTGAGAAATTAGCTAACACCATGTAGTTTATGTCAGTTTTTTCAGCTAATTTTTTACTAATTTTCGAAGTGAATAAATCTTGAAAAACAAAAATTTGAGTGTGCTCCTCCCTAAAAAATTTGAAAACTAATCGAAAATCAATATTTTTCAATACGTTTAGAATGGAGTCTAGTTTCAAAAAATATAATTTGTTTCAAAATTTGATGAACGAGTAAAAAACTATAGCCAAACTAGCACATGTTGGTTTTTGACAAAAACGGAGAGACTAACAAAAGAAGTTATAGATGAAAACCTTAACATAATCAAAACTCGAAAAAAAATATATGGTTAAATAGCTAAGAGAGAGTTTAACACCATCATAGAATTTTTATAAATTTGCATTGAAACACGTGCAAACCTGATGGAGAGCATGGCCAAAAATGTGAAAAAATTTTACCTTTTCCAAAAAATATGTCTTTGGCATGAAATGGTCGTCCAACCCTTTGGGTTGGATGCCCAAGGAAAATCCAACCTAAAGGGTTAGTATTTCCCAATGCAAGCAATTTGGTGCTTGCCAAATGTGAATGATGACTTTTTAGAATGCATTTTCTTTCTCTTTTTTTTTTCTTAGTCTTTCTCTTTCTCTTTCTCTATTAATGAAACTATATACATGAAAGTATAAGTTGGCATTTACATATGGACAATTTACTTTCTTATACTTTAAGTTATACTTCATGTATATAGTTTTAGGATGTTTGAAAGTGGTTTCATATCTCTTGGAGTTATAATGTAAATCCTAATTTTTGGAAGATTTCATAATTTTTTAGACTTGGTAAAATCTCTCTCCCCTCTTTCTATCTCTCCTCACCCTCTCTCTCTCTCTCTCTCTCTCTCTCTCTCTCTATATATATATATATATATATCACCTACCCCTCTTTACATCTCCCTCCCTCCTCTCTCTTTGTCTCTATCTCTCTCACAACTCTCTCTCTTCTCTTTCTCTCTCTCTATATATATATGACCACTCTCTCTCTCTCTCTCTCTCTCTCTCTCTCTCTCTCTCTCTCTCTCTCTCTCTCTCTCTCTCTATTTCTATCTTTCTCACCTATACCTATTTACCTCTCCCTCCCTTCTCTCTCTCTCTAATGTGCACCAAGATGCAATACAAAAAGGGGAGGAAGGTGGGGAGATTGAGAGAGAAAGAGGGAAGGAGGGAGGGAGAGGTAGAGATGGAGAGATAGAGAGAAGTAGATAGGTTTAAGGAGAGAGAAGGGGAGATGTAGGGAGGCAAAGAGAGGTGAGATAGACATAAGTAGAGAGTGAGGGGGGAGGAGGGAGAGTGAGGTCACATATAGAAATAGAGAGAGAGAGAGGAGGAAGGTGGAGAGATTGAGAGAGGGAAGGAGGGAGGGAGGGAGAAAAAGGTATAGAGGGATAGGTTAGGTAGAGATAAGTAGAGAGGGAAGGTCAGTGGGAGGATGGAAGAGATAGAGAGAGGGGGGGGAAGAGGTATGGGGGGAAGAGAGAAAGAGGTATATAGGGATGGGTTAGGTAGAGAGAAATAGAGAGGGAAGGTTCGTGGGGGAGAGAGAGTAGAGAGAGATAGAAGGAGAGGGAGAGGGGATATAGAGAGATATACAGAGGGAAGGAGGGGGGTGGAGGGAGATAGAGAGTAGAGAGGGAAGGGGAGAGAGAGAGAGAGAGGTAGTTCTTGAGCTCAAGGGAGGATGTTAGATAAAGGGATGGAGATAGTGAGAGAGAGAGTCTAGAGCATAAGAGATAAACAATGAGTGAGATAGAGAAAGAGAGAAAATGATACAACTTATTGATTACTGAAATTTGATCTCTTGGTTACTTAAATTTGACAATCTTAAAAATTATATGATCTTCCAAAAACTAATATTTGCATTATAACTCCAAGAGATCCAAAACCACTCTCAAACATTCTAAAACTATATACATGAAATATAACTTAAAGTATAAGAAAGTAAATGTCCATATGTAAATGTCAACTTATACTTTCATGTATATCTATTTTGAAATGGATATATGTTTTAAGTTTTATATTTTTTTTAAATATGGTCAGCGTTTTTTTCAAACTTATAATATGAAAATATAATATATATTATATATTATATGATAATATGATATACATTATATTATGTATAATATATAGTTTCACTAACAAAGAAAGACTAAGACTAAGACTAAGAAAAAACAAAAGAGAAATAAAATGCATTCTAAAAAAATTTATTTCACATTTGGCAAGCGCCATATTTGGCGCTCACGAAATGTTCAATTCAGGTAAAAAATAAAAGTGGTATTTTAAGTAACTCACAACTTTGTACACTTACCCTAGATATTGATGAAGGCAATTGGATGTTATGCTTCTGAAGAAGGTGTTTCAACTCATCAATTCTCTTTTCGTAGCACTTATACTCACTATGTCCCAACTTTTTGCAATATGCACATTTTTTCTCTCCTTAGATGATTCCCCTTTGGAAGAGGAGGTGAACTCAAGGGAATTATGTGATGGTGATTCCTTAGCTTTCCCATTGTACTTTAAGTCCTTAATTATTTTATTTCTTGCCTTTGCTATTTGAAGCTTTTAGATCTTTTGTGCTTGGATTAGCAATAAGAGCTTGTGGTTGGAAAGACTTCAATGTACCCATGTGTACTAACTTTGTATGCTCCCTAGTGAGTGATGTTGCAAACCCATCGAGTGTAGGCATCTTGTGTGCAGTACCAAGAGCATCCATAGTAGCATAGAAGGTAGAAACAAAAACTAAATAATTAGGATCAAGTTTAGCAAGGATAGAAAAAATCAATTGGTCATCCTCTTTCTCAACACCACATTGTTTCAACTACAATATAAGAGATTTGAGCTTGGTGAAATCTTGGATATTGTCAAAAATTGATGGATTAAGACCAATGAGTTCATTCTCCAATTGAAATGCCTCATTTTTTATCCTTCTAAAGAGATTCTCCAATGTCTAAATCTTAGTTAGTGTTATGCAAGGTTCAACATGAAATCGAAGATCTAGAGAAATGGATAAACATAAAGTACCATAGGCTTCATCTCTTCTATCAAGCCATTTTCTCCTTTCTACAACACTTGTGGATTTTGGATCTATGCCAAATGTAACTCTTTGCAACTTCAATTTGAATGGTGCACTCCATTTGTGACCTCCACTCACAGTAATTATATGGAGCAAGAGGAACAATTTGAGGCATTTCCATGATGAAAAAAGGAATAGAATAGATGAACAATAATTTATTCCTCACAATACAAGTAATCAATGCCTTTGTTCAAGAAAAATTCCACTTTCTTGCAAATTTTTGAAAGGATAAGCCAAAGTATTATATCTGGCTTCAAAACAAAATATTGTGTACCTAGTAAAAAATCTACAAAAGGTGCATGTGCAGATTTAAAGAGCTCCTAAATACCTTTATGATGCTGCAAGAATCATGAAAAAACAAAGATCTAAGTAAAAATTTATGAGCTAGAAGGCCAAAAAGCAAGATCTAACTTCAATAAGGCAAGAATAGGGACCAATAGCAAACCTACTACATGACTTGCACCATTGCAAATTACTCGAAACCAAATTTCCAACAATATCTCATTTTTGAAAATCTAACTCCAAGTGATGTCAATGTGACGTGAAAGATTCTAACAATGAATCAAAATATGGTTAGAGAATATTTGTTGATAAAAGCTTTTGCACAACTGTCATTGCAGAATTTATAGATCCATATAGTATGAATTTTGTACAATTGTATAGTCAACTTTTCTATAGTTTTCCAAACCTTAGTCAAAAAGAGTGAATTTTTTCCAACTCCAAAATATATTCCATATATGAAAATAAGGTTTTTTGGGCCTTTAGAATTAAATAATGAGGTCTATTTTTCCCCAAAGTGCACCCAGTAAAATCTCCTACCTAAGTATCTCCCAGATTTGAGAAGGTGATTGCATATCTAAAGCTCTAATACCATGTTAGAGTCACCAATGAACTCAGGATCCCAAGAACACCTGCAATGCCAAATATTACCTCCTACAAGAGAGCAAAAAGAGAAAAATGTTGCTTGACTATGGTGCATTAAAGATTAGATATATTGATCAAAGATGAAAATGTACATATGAGGTTTTGCTTATATAGGCAAGGTTGAGAGATAGGACCAGCTAGGATGATTACAAGTGTCTTAATCCTATATCATGTGACAACTAGAGATAAGATCACATGTTTACTAAAGACTTATAGAAATACCCCTAACTCCCTAAGTAAATTTAACATGTGAACATATGAGAATAGGACTTAACTGATGATTAATTAGATAATGTGTCTTGTTTACACTACAAAAGGGAAACCGGATAGTAAATGCCCCTATTCATACCAACAGAAAAGACACTATCTCCAAGACTACTAGTATAATTAATTTGCAAATAATTAATCAAGCCAACAAAAGCCACAACAAAATTCTTAAGGGGGCAAAAAGAATGAAACAAGGGAATGTTGCTTCAATAGGTAATTTTGGTGAAGAAGATTTCAAGTATGCTTAAAAAACCCAAGCCTCCACCTTTTAAAGTAATATAAGATTTCATATCTGCTACAAAAACCCATGACTCCATTTTTTAAAATTGTCTATTATGTTGATTCATGTGCGTCCACGCATGTAATGATGAAAATAGTGGTTCTACAACCTTACCACTTCAACTTCATATGGACAAGTTTCATTTGATGATGATACTCGCTATGAAGTGCAAGGTGTTGGTGGCATCCATCTAACACTCAAACTCACAAATGTTAATTTATGAAGGTTCTTTATATTCCATAGCTCACTATGAATTTGTTGTCAATAAATTAATTGTTAGAGCACAACTTGAAAGTTGAATTTGACAAATATAATCTTGAGCAAATTTGTCTCATTCAAGATAAGGATGACAATGGTGAAGTTATAATTCATGCCTCAGGTCAATAAAATGTTTTAGTTGGTTGATGTCTTCCACAAAAACAAAGAGCTTCCTATTAAAGCACACTCAACCACCACTCTTTGGCACAAAAGTTTGGTTTTCTCAATTTAAGTTATCTTCTTGCCTTGAGTAAACAAGACACTACAAGGATTTTCTCTCTAAAGAAAACAGTTGTTCTTTACTTCAACTATCTTGTTGAGAAACAACATCGAGCTTCTTCTCATGTCACAAAAACACTAGCCTCTAGTCCCTATATTTGGTGCATACCAATCTATGCAAACCCATAACACCTAATCATAATCATGCCCAATATTTTTTTCCTTTTTATAACAAAAAGAATGGGGTCTATTGATTGACCAACAAAGATTAAGCTTTCATCAAATTCAAATAATTTTGGGCTTTTACAAAAGGTCATCTAGTCAACCCCTCAAAGCCAACCACTTAAATAAAGGGGTAGAATTTGCTAGTAAGAAGTTAGTAAACCACCTTAAATAACATGAAATAAATAAAAAAATTGACAATATTATATATGCCTCAACAAAATGGTGTTGCAAAGAAGCATAATTGTACCATGTGGAAATGACACAATGTATGTTAAAAGATGCAAATATGGTTCTCATATTTTGGATAGTAATTCATACAATCATGTATTTGTTGAACCAAACTCACCAAGGTCCTCCAAAACATCAGGGCTAAAAAAATACAAACCAAGGAAAAAAACCCCATTTCATCTCTAAGAGTGGTTGGGTGCATAGCCTTTATACACTCTAAAAATGTAGAGGAGAAAGTTGCAGGAAATTTTCTTAAAATACATTTTGTTTGGATTTAATAATGTCTAAGAGACATCAACTTCTAATTCAACCATGTAGAAGATGCATATCAGCATGGATATAATTTTTTATGAAAAAAAAAAAAAAGGTTTGTAACATATTTTCCTCACAATCACCTATAAGTAATCAAACACCTAGAATTTCAAAGATTGAAGAAGCAAAACTCAAGGAAATTCACCATGCACAAAAATGAATTGAAAAAAGCAAAAGAGGTCTTGTTTCCAATTAAATAGTTTCCACCTTTGTCTTCACCTTAGTCCTCTTCCCCTATGCACAAAATACTTGAGTGGTATTCCTTCGTAAGGATGCCATTGCAAATTTAGTTGTAAACATGACCAACTTTGGGCCAAACGCATGCAACAAATTGTTTGAGGAAGTGAATTTGGCTCTTTTGTGCACAAGCATTCAAAATTCAAAAACCAAATACAATAAAGTTCTTGATTCACAACCTTAAAAAGATGCAATCAATGTAGAGTATTGACTATTGATGAAAAACAACACTTGAAAAAACTTTGGTTAAACGCATGGCGACATCTCTCTCACCCTTCGCTAAAACCCTACAACATTAAAAAATGCTTTCTTGGAGACACTCAACGTAGGGTCTAGTGGCGTTTTTGGCTTTGGTGGTGTTGTTTTTGCAAACCCTGCGAGGGTTGACCCCCTATTTCTCCCTAGTTACAATGGCAAAGATGTTCCTAGGTTGAACATCTCTGCTATGACATTTGTGGCTCAAGAGTGCTCTTCTTTGGCTAGGAATGGTGGTTTGTCTAGTCCTTACTTTGATGTTGTGGTGGGTTCGATTGTGCCCTCTTCTCCTCTACATGGGAAGGCTCGTATGTTGCCTTGTTCTCTTGCACCTTTAGTTGTGGTCTATGGTAAGGTGGTTGAAAATGAATTTTTTTATTCTTGTTGCAATCTTGTTTTCAAATTCAATGGGTCATGCCTTTCCCTCCTTGATTTACATCAATGGGCTTCAAAATTTTGGAGGCCTTTCACCAAGAATGTTATTGAGCTTTACCCCTGTGCTAGGGGCTTCTTTATTGCAGGCTTTGCCTCTATTGAAGAAATTGAAGTTGTGTTAAAGGGTTGGTTGTGGTTTTGGTGAGAGCACTCCCTCTCTCAAATTGTGGCTTCCCTCTTTCAACCTACAAACTAAATCTCTCAAAGATATACATGTTTGGGTAAAGATCGCCTTACCTCCCTCTCTAATATTGGGAGAATTCTTGCTTTGAGGATATAGGCACACTATTGATTTTTTTTAAGGTGGATGCTACCTTGACAAACATTGGCCACTCAACCTATGCTTGTATTTTAGTGGACATTTACATCTCTGAGCCTCTTCATGGAGGTTGTGATGATGGATGACTAGAAGTAGGTTTGGCCACTTGATTATGAGAACCTTTTGTTTCATTGCAAACATTGCTTTGCCACCAGTCATTTGGATTTTGAGTGTCTTCATCCTTCTCGCAAGAGTGTGAAGTCTTGTACTTGTTGGTATGATGCCCTTTCTAACCCTTCAATTGTGGACACCCCTATTGCTTCTCCATTGGTGGTTAAGGATTTTGCTTCCCTCTTGACTAATCTTCATGTTGCTCCTTTGGAGTCTTCCCCTTGAGTTGATGTGGCTATTTCCACTTATAGGACAATTTCTATTCTTGTGACCTAATCGAAGAACTTTGGCAAGTCCCATGATGCTACACAGTTGATGGAGCTTTCTACTCCAATAGATATTCCTTTGTCCTCTTCACAAGAGGTTTCCTTGGAAGCGGTGGTGGGGAGGACAATGTTCCTTCCCCTCATTCGATTGGACTAGATGAAGATATTTCTTGGATAATCGCCCAAGAAGCAAGAGAGGTCTTCCTAAGTCAATGTCAAATTCCCATCCTAGGGCCAAGGGGGTGAGGATTGATAGGAAAATGCCAAGTGTTGTTTTTGTTGTTCTATGGTTTGTGGACTTGAGATCCCTTGATTTTGGTTCATCACAACTTAGTTATAGTTTTGTTGTGTAAAGAGTTTCAAGGTCTCTTCAAAGCTTGTTTTTCCCTCACAAAAACACTTGAAAACTTATTGATCTTCCAACAAAAATAAAACTATTGGATTCAAATGGGTCTTCAAAATCAAATACAAAGCAACCAATCACATTGACAAGTACATGTGGCTAAAAACTATACAAAGAAATCAAACATTTATCATGAAAAAACTTTTGCCCCCAATGCAAATATTAAAACTATCACAATGGTTTTGGCAATGGCAACACAATTTAAATAAAAAGTTCATCAAATAGATTTTATAAGTGCCTTCCTCGATAAAGATATCAAAGAAATGTATATAACTCAATATAACAAGTATTTTACCCCTAAATAAAAATAAAAAGTGTGGCAATCCCAAGTGTAAGGTTGTTGGCTTTCATCATCATGAAAATATTAAGGTGGTGTGGCATAGTATGACTACGCAGGTGGAAGAAGGATGGATTACTGTCAAGGGGAAAAAAGATAAATCTTCACAGCCTTCTTTCGATGACTCTTCGCTCCCACAAAAAAAGTGCTAATTGTAATTCTTGATGGGTTTTGTCTGGGTGCTGGTTTTTTGTTGGCTGCAGGCTATCCTTTCTGCAGCCTAGCTTTTCTTGTTGTAAAGGGTTACGGATCCCTTCAAAATCTGCTTTTCCCTAATATCAAAAACAATAAAAAGTGTGCAAACTTGTGAAATCCCTTTACTCTCTAAAACAAGCTCCCCAAGCCTAGTACATCAAAATCAATATCATATCCTACTCATAGATTCACCAAAATCCATATATTCCCAATTTTTACCTCAACAAGCAAAAGAGGGAGATATTGATTTGATATTCTCTGTTGACAAATTGGGCATCATTGGAAGCTCTCAATAACAATGAATAATTTCGAACAATCGTTCATCATAACAGATCTCGAGCTCTTACATTATTGTCTTGGACTATATGTGTGCCAAAAGAAAAATCAAACTTTTATCTCACATGATATACATCAAAACATAGCTCAACAAATTTCAATGACAACACCACTAGAGACAAGATTGCAACTTTCTAGACATGATCTATCTCGAAGTGAATGCAACTCTATTGCCAATAGATCTCGAGTCTCATTTACTTGACCTACACTAGGCCAAATATCAACTATACCATCAGTTACCTTTAAGAATTTATGTAAGCGCCAAAAGTTGAACACTAAAAGCAGCAAAATGAGTTTCAAATGCATGGTGAAATACGACCTTGAATACTCTTTGAAAGAATAAATAGATGCCATTATTTGCATAATAGAAACTCTCAACCTTCGTTGTCCTATTGGCATGCAAACCAATAATATGGGGGAATGAAAAGCAAAATATTGTTCATTTTTCTACGAAGTAGAATATCATGCCGCTGGTAAAAATGTTTGTGAAATGATAAGATTGCATTGTATCTTGATAAGAATGGGCATAGAAAATCACATCCTACAATGCTATTTTACAACAATAAAACTGTGCTAAAGCTTGTTTGTAATCCAATTTTTCAAGATCGCATTAAACATATTGAGATTCAATGCCACATCTACAAGCATGTGTGACAGCGAAATATTCAGCTCCATTACTATTCAAACTCAAAAATTGTGTTCTGAAATCTTTACCAAATCACTTGTAAAAGTAAAGTTCAAAGTTTTTCGACACTTCTTGGCTTGTACTCTTGAAAAAAATATGTAATAAAACAGTGATTGTTAAAATAAACAAATATTTTATATTACAACATTGCAATAATTATTAACAATAATAATAACTGAATCTTGATAGGTAGTTTTGGGTGGTGAATGGTTCTATTTTTTAGCTGACATTCTTATTATATTTATTCCACCTTTCATGAATAATACAGCACTCATTATTTACGCCAACGTCATTAGACAGTGCTCAGTCCTACAATTCAGTAAAGACTGATAATAAGAGAATTCTAGGCACCAAAGAAAGTAGGGCGTACAACAAGATGAAGCAAGCAATGTGACAACCATGCCTAGGTGGTATGTGATCATAGATGACTGCCTGACAGAAGCTAAAGCTTGTGTACACTAATAGCAGTAATTGCAGATGCCATAAAAAATCAGAGAAATCATGGACAGACTGATCCTGGTAATTGTCTATTGCATTCAAGAGCATCTCCATCTTGACGAGGACATAGGCAATTGTGGAGGTTTGACGCTTGCAGTAAGATCTATTTTAGCTTTTATTTGCATATATCTGAGCGGGCAGGCAGCCACTAAGATGTCAAGCAATATTTTCTTTAGCTCTAATGAGCATGTAATTCTGCACTTTTCAGTGACTTACATCACTACCTTTAATAAATTGTGTGAAAAATATATATTTCACCTTGCCAACAAATTACATTATTAAAGCAAATCGCCAACTTGCATCACTTGCATTTGTAAGACATGCATGTAACTTATTCACGTTCATTTTTCCTCTAAATGATTTCAATTGCTTGGCATTATGAGCAAAATTTATCCAGGCTGGAAAATCAGCAGTTGGAACCTGTACTACATTTATGTCCAAGGCTGGTACATTTACAAGCTCCGGGTTAGTTGTAGCATGACAAATGTTGATGTTTGAGTTCTGTACATTGACAGGGCTTTGCGACATTATAGATCAAATTCTTTTTTACCTAACTATACAAAAATTAAATGGATTTTATAATACTCCAATTTCAGGAAGGAATTTGAATTTGCAAATATTTCAGATGGCTGTCAAGGTAACTTTACATTCACAGGATTTTCCTTTCATAATTAATCAAAAAAATTATGCAGCCAATAACACTAATTAATTTCAAGGAAATTTTAATCTTCACTATTTCAGGAATGATCGGAGTGGACATTTGTGAGCAGCAACATTGTAATAAGAAACATTAGAGAATTTTGACTAATGGGCAAAGTGCAATTTCCTAGACTGGAACAATATTAAAATCCATACAGTACTTCAAAGTAGGGGAAACAAACATTCGCAAATCATTTTTTGCCATAATTGCATGTATTATCATCATCAACAAGGTCGCAATGGAGATGCAATGAGAATCTCAAAAAGCGATGAGACAAATATGCTATTGATAGCTTAGAAAACTATTTTTCATGGTGCTCATACAGCAATGTGATTATCTAGAATCGAATTTAATAATTATGCCGCAGTAAACAAGATGGCAAGAATTGTACGACACAAATACATCTATTTCTGTGGCTGCACAAACATTATCCAATTCAAAATAACTAATAGAAGATGTAGCTACAACCAATACCATATTATTAATTGTACACCATGTATTTTGGAGTGGCACTGAACTTCTGATAGCCTTTGATGACTTTATTGACAGCTTCAAGAAAATCCTTCTCAGTAACAGTCTTTCTACGTGCTCGAATAGCAAACATTCCAGCCTCAGTGCACACACTCCGTATATCCGCACCTGGAAAACATAAAAAAGCAAAGGCTTAGCTAAATTAAAAGTTGCTACACTTCCTAAAATCAACCACCACAAAATTAAAGAATCTGACATATCTGACCAGACGACTGAATTGGAAACAGTCCCCTTAGCAATTCTGAAGATGACTAATTGAAAACATCTACCAATTTCAGCACATGAAGGCATTTACCATCCTAATCAAATTGAAGATTAAATGGCACTGAAGTTACCTGTTGAATTAGGACATAAACGTGCAAGCAGCTCAAAACGAATGTCTCGCTCACAATTCATTGTGCGTGTATGAATTTTAAATATTTGTGTTCTGCTTTCCAAATCAGGTAACCCAAACTCAACTTTTCGATCCAACCGACCAGGCCGCAATAACGCTGGATCAAGAGTATCAGGCCTACAAATTGACACGAGAAACAAGAAATGATGTATGTTAGACAAGGACCCACATCAAAAAAAAACACTTTTAACATTTTTTTGTGACAAAATGGGTGGGATCCATGGGCCATGGGGAAGCTTTTAGTGTGTAAAGTAAATGGCTTGAATAATTGGTAAATTGATGATTTTTCTCCTGTTTTAAGGGTGTGTGATCCTCTATGTCAACTCATCTGGACATGATCGGCCTTTGTCCACCAAAGGATCAATTTCTATTCAAAAGTTATTCCACTAGAATAATAATAATAACAATAGACCATCATGGTACTCTCCTGTTTTTACTCTTCTGGCGGACCAACAATAATTATTATTATTATTGACTGTTATGGTACTCTCTTGTGTATGGTATTTTTTGCTTATTTCTTTGTGTAAACATGTGTATCATAGATCTCATTCATTAGAGTATTGTTTTCCTTAAATTCTCTATTTTGAATGACTTTTTAAATTTACCAAGTTTAGCGGTTTTTCCACCAAATCCAAGTTTTTGTTCAAGTCCGATTCAAAAATCAGCTTGCCTAGTTATTGCCAAGTCTGAGTCTCAGCACTATGGTTCAGATTGATGATGCCTTTAATCAGTGCCGTTGAGAAATTTCTTTCAAAGAGTTACAATTTTGTTGCATTCAAACTAAAAAATGGAAAAGGCATAACTTTAAGCATAACTCCCTTAAGTTTTTACAAATATTTTGAGATATAGTTTCCTGACACAATCAAAAGAAGGATAGCTTGAAAAATCGATTTTCCAAGTCCTTGATAAAAAAGTCTTTAAACCTGTTAGTTGCCATCAGAACTTTAATATTTCCTCGCGCATCAAAACCATCCAGCTGATTCACTATTTCAAGCATAGTACGTTGTACTTCATTGTCACCACCTAAACCATCATCAAAGCGAGCCCCACCTATGGCATCCACTTCATCAAAGAAAACAATACAAGCTTTCTTTGACCGGGCCATCTGCACAAAGAGGTAATTGAATCAAAAACCATTGTCATGATAATGCATACATCTAAGACTTAAAGGAGAAAAAAGAAAAAAATATATAATCATATCTAAAACAATAAAGTGAACAATAAATAAACAAAATGGTAATTATAAAATGAATAGGTCATATAAGATGATAAATATATGTTTCATGTATATAAAGATTCATTATATACAACATATTTATTTCCCCACTAGTTAACCAAATTATCCACCTTATAGAAGTTGAGAAACATTCCATGCCAGAAGCTTAGAAAGAAAGAAATTAAATGACATCGTAACCACAAGTTTGTTGAAATACAAGGGCTAACATCACCAGCACCATGCAGACCATGCATTTTACATTGGTAACCAAATCTGTGAACCAGCATCAAGGTCCCAGGTCAAATTCTATGTACCACCAAGCCTTCCTCTACCCTAAAAGAAAAAAATTATGTTGTGTAAAGCTTGGAGAATTGGAAACTCTTTATTTCCCAATTACTTGACCAAACTACCTACCTTTTTATAGAACACATTTCATGCCATTATCTTAGAAGGAAAGCAATTGCAGGACAGCAAAAGCACATTTGTTGAAATACACAACCCAACATGGGCAGCACAACACAAAGTCAAACAATGCATTTTACATCGTTAACCAAGTCTATTGTCCAACATCAAGGTCTCAGGTCACATTATATGTGCCACAGGCCTTCCTTTACCCTAAAAGAACAATACTATGTTGTAAAGAGATGGTAGTTTCTAGCCAGAAGCTTAGAAAGAAAGACATTAAATGACATCGTAACCACAAGTTTGTTGAAATACAAGGGCTAACATCACCAGCACCATGCAGACCATGCATTTTACGTTGGTAACCAAATCTGTGAAACAGCTCAAGGTCCCAAGTCAAATTCTATGTACCACCAAGCCTTCCTCTACCCTAAAAGAAAAAAATTATGTCATGAAATGAGAGACTCTATGTAAAGCTTGGAGAATTGGAATGAGAGACTCTTTATTTCCCAATTACTTGACCAAACTACCTACCTTATTATAGAACACATTTCATGCCATTATCTTAGAAGGAAAGCAATTGCAGGACAGTAAAAGCACATTTGTTGAAATACACAACCCAACATGGGCAGCACAAACAAAGTCAAACCATGCATTTTACATTGTTAACCAAGTCTATTGTCCAACATCAAGGTCTCAAGTCACATTGTATGTGCCACAGGCCTTCCCTTGCCCTAAAAGTACAATACTATGTTGTAAAGAGATGGTAGTTTCTAGCCACCAAGCTTAAATAATCAACGTTAATAATTTTCTTATTTTAATTTAGCTGAAAATTGTTTTGTTTCGCATAAAGACCACTTGACTCAATAAATGCCATAAAGATTTATACTCACCAATAAGATCATAATCAAGCATGGCATATTCTTGCTGTCACTGAAAGCTAGTGTTCCCTGGGGACATGTCTCCATGAACTAGACACCCATCCAAATTCAATAGACAAGGATGGGATGTCACCCCCTCTCCCCCACCAGCCCCACGCCCACTCCCACCCCCACACCACAAATCTCCTTTTTAAAAAACAACAGGACACTCTTATTTTTTGCTAAAATTGGGGATCGCATGGCATCTTGAGAAGATCAGGGCAACTGTCCATCCCTGCAGGTTTTAAACTGCAAACAAAATATTGAAGCATAGTTACCAGGAAACACGCACCCTGACCCTTGGTACTCATCTCCCATACCAAAAACACATTCCTATCTCACAGACCAATATGGAGACATCTCCAAACATTAGGGAACTTCAAATGAAGTTTCTTTGCATCTCCTTTATGTATCCCTGGAAAATGAGGAAATTTGAAAACTTCCAATAGAGGTTTCTTAAATATATTACATAAATTACATTGGATTTTCTTCAAGTGCTGATATGTGGTTGACAAAAGTTAAAAGAACTAAACAAACATGCTAGTAGACTTGTGAAAAAAATCATAAAAGTTTTAAAAGTTCATATAATTTCCATAACCAACATTCTATTGATTTCTGAAATATTTTATGCATCATTTTTTTATTTTTATTTTTATAATTTAGACTGATAACTAGGGTATTACTAATTTTTTTATATTGTCTCTGTTTTGCTGGGTTTCATTTATATTTTTCTAAAAATATGGCTTCCGAAAATAGAAGAATTGGTGGCGAACCAAAGATCCTTGCTAGAAGCATGGGACACCAAGTCTAAGATGGGGAGGTTATTTGTATCCATTGCACTAACGGTATGACCAGAGGCAGAAATCAACTCAAGTATCACCTTACATGGATCCCTTGGTGAGATTGAGAAGGAGGTGAAAGTACCCCTTGCAAAATATAACCAAAGGAAAACAGAAAAAAAAAAACAACAAAAACAATGGTAGCCCCACCCAATTTTTAGTTCTAAAAGGTCACATGGCTATACAGAGGACTCTTCTTCCATTGGACCACGAATATGAAGTTCAAGAAGTGTGGGTGACCATAGTTCTAGTTGTTTTGTTCCTCATAACACTCCCAGTGTGTAACCTTCATTGGAAGGTACTGCAACAATACAGGGTGAAACTAGCATGTGCAAGATTTTGGTACTACAACAATATTATGTTTAATGATGTTTCAAGTCATTATTGAGGGCAGTTGGTCAATGCATTGATCATGGCAAGTAAAAGGTTCAAGGCCCCAAGTCATCCTGAGTTGATTGGACCATCATTGCGAAATGAAGTCCAAAACACACACATACCAGTAGAAGAACAAAAGAAAATTTAGGTAAAAAAATGGTTGCAACATTTTATCTAATGGGTGGACACATAGCAAGAATAGGACACTCATTGACTTTTTATTTGATTCAATGGGGGAGCTAGTCTTTTTATAATCAGTTGATGTCGCCAATGAAATAAAAAGTGCAGAGACCTTGTGCAAAATGTTGGATGAGGTGGTGATGGAAGTGGAAGTGGAAAATGTTATTCAAATAGTGACCAACAAGGCAGTTGCATATGTGGCAGCCAGTAGACTTCTAAAGGCGAGGCACCCATCATTGTTTTAGAGCCCTTATGCTGCCCACTGCCTTGACCTACTCCTTGAGGACATAGAGAAACTATGCTAGTTAAAAAATATGGTTGAAAATGCAAAGAATATCACAAAATACATCTACAACCACGCATAGATCCTAAATCATATGAGAGAGCACACTAATGGCAAAGGTATTAGGTGATCAAAAGTCACAAACTTTGCCACTAATTTCCTAAACTTGCAGAGTATATTAGCTCCAATGCCCAATTTTAAGTGCGTGTTTGTGAATGAAAGGTGGTTAGAGAATTCTTATTGCAAGAAGGTTGAAGTAGAGAGGTTGTGAAGACCATTTTTTATGATAGATTTGTCAAAGTCATGGAGGAGATCATCAATGTAAGTTTTGACAAACTCTAATTTCTATTTATTCTTTTATTTTCTAATGTTACAATTTGCTGATTTTGTAATATTTTGATATTTGGGTGTCAAAATGATTGGTTGGGGTTCTATGATTGGTGGATGGGGATCAAAACCCTATGGATATCTATATCAGGCCATGGATAAGGCCAAAGAGGCGATTCAACATTTGTATGGGTTGAACAAGACCAGATACAAACCCACATGGCTCGTTATTGATCAAAGGTGAAATTGACAACTCCACCAACATATTCATGCTACTGCCTACTATTTGAACCCAGAGTTTTTTTCTCCCTTTTTTACAACACACATGCAAAAATTATTCTTGGCCTCAACACGCTGATGAGATATAAAGTTGTAAGAAGGTTGAGGGGGCAGTATTGTCTTCAAATTTTTGCATTCTTAAGTGAAGCACTCTTCAGCCGGGATAAAAAAATGTGTTCAATTTTAATGTACTATTTATTTTAATTTTTAAGTTTACTAAATTATAAATCGCAAATGTTATCCTTGCATATTTGTGGTAGGAAGATTATGATGCGACAACACCGATTAGAAGCAACAAATAAAACACACAGCCATTAATGAAATTTGGGAGCACATTGAATGGAAAGCAAACTTGCAATCTCATCTTATCGATGGTGGTCAATAGTTTATTCAAATGCCAGCACAGCCCTCGTCAAGGTGAAGGTTAAGTCAACATTAAATTACTAAAACATGGGAGGCCATTCACAATAAGAGACCAGAGGAAATACATTGAGCCATTAAAATTCAATATAATTTTTGGTTAAACTTACATCACTAATAAATCCATTTCAGGCTGGCATTAACTCAGACGCCTATGTGGTTGCTACATTTCAAATTTAGAGAAGTTTTCAAGAGTGATATATTTTGTACTAATGTTTATATTTTTAGTAATATTTTTAAATGTTCACATTTTTAAAATTTTAGTCATTTAGTCTGTTTGCCATTTTTTTGCAATTTTCTGTCTTTGTAATTTTAAAATTGAAATATTTGTTTTCAAATTTTAAATTTGTATTATAATGGCCATCCCCAAAATCTGGAAATTTTTTGCCACGACTGAAACTCACAAAAACTCCACAGAAAACTGTTTACTGTATCACATTCTATGTTTTTTGAAACCTGTCTAAGCATTTCTATTTGTTGAGGTAGATTCTAATCATGTACATAACATGTATCAATAAGATGGAAAACTTAAAAACAATATGAACTATGAAAATAAATGGTGTTGCTGACTTTATAAATAAAAGACTTTAAAAAACAAAAGAATCTAGAATTTGCAAATACAATGTCCCATTCTAGAATTTCCTTATTTTTGCTTTAAATAAATATCCCACACTTACAATAAAGCTTGCATAATTAATTACAAATATTAATTTATCCTTAAACTATAAAATTTTATATATATTCAGATTTAAAATTTAATAATATAATTCCGAAAAATACAAACTAATTCTCGAATAACTGCTGTAATCTTCTTGCAGTTTGCAGCTATTTTATTTGTACAAATGTCTTGAAAGATTCTTACTAAAGTTAACGGGTTTTCATCCACTAGCTTGATGAAGAAATTAAGGGTTTTCGTCCTTGAATTTCTGATCTATGAGGGGTTTGGTCCTCAAGATTACTGAATCATTGATTCATAATCCATGAAGGAAAAATAAATAATTATCTCTGCTGAAATTACCTTCCTTAATCTTGATAAATTTTCTTATACACCCCTTTCCTCTCAATTGTCATAACCCTTTAGATGTCTCTTGACTTTTAGTTAATCATTATTTATTCTTTGTTTGAAGGAATTGCAGGTGTTAATGGTAAATGTGCCACATTATATAGAGTGTTGTCTGCTTTGAGAGAAATTATCATTTATTAGTGGGTCGGCTGCCTTGAATGAGTTGGCTGACCTATTAAAGGGACTGCCTGCTGCTGCCTAATATTAGCAGTGGTTAATTTTAGCAGAAATAATTTTTTATTTTGAAATATCTTAGGCGGGCATTACAACAAACCTGAAAAAGCTCACGAACCATTCTAGCACCCTCACCAACATACTTTTGAACGAGCTCACTTCCGATAACTCGAATAAAGCATGCATCTGTCCGATTAGCCACTGCTCTAGCTAAGAGTGTCTTTCCAGTCCCGGGAGGCCCGTAGCAAAGGACACCTTTGGGTGGATCTATTCCAAGGTTAACAAACTTCTCAGGGTGAAGCATTGGAAGCTCTACAACCTGAAAAAAAAAAAAAAGAAAAAAGATAAGGGCATAAACAAACAATGATACAACGCCACTTAAAATACTGGACATACAGAAATAATTTCAGTCTACATCAGCTGATGCAAAAATAACTTAAAAGTAAACTAGAGAAGAAAAACAAGAAAGTAATAAATTGAATGTAAGAACTATCAGAACCTTGTCCCAAGGAGTTGCTATCATGGTGAAATTACCAAAACGCACCCAAACATAGTAAATTAATTTTTCAGCCATTGAACAAAAACTAAATCACACAAAAGGAAGAATGTCACACCACTCAAATTTCACACTGCAGAGCAAATTCTGGCATAAAAAAAACAGTACTTATATTTTATGTGTCTACGCAAAAAGATGGTTAACCATGTTCAAAACAGCCAAGAAAACTAGCCCTTCAAACAAGATTTCAGAAACATAGTAACCATATTAAGAAAAAAATTGGCAAACCTCTCGCATTTTCTCAATCTGCTCTTTGCATCCACCAACATCATTGTATGTAACATCTGGCTTTTCTTCAACTGTCATCATTGTAACACTGGGATCAATCTTAGGGGGCAAAGGGATCTGAATTTGATACTTGTTACGATCAACACTGCACATTAAAAATGCTTATCAACCATTTATTCCACAATATACCAACACTATGCAGCCAGTCATGCTTTCCAAAGGAATTTCTACAAATGTTGCATCACTTTAACATTAGAGTTACACAAGAAAGTCAAAAGTAGACAGTTATAATACTTGATTCCTTATGTGTATCAATTTGCATATAAATGTATTAGAATGTCTCTTTGTCACAGAATAAAAAAGGATAAATTTTCTAAAAAGTCAATACTGACCCAACTCGCATGCCTTCTTCAATATCTGTTGGTGAGACCTTATCACCCAATCCAACTACAAACTGCATTTTCAAGGATCAATCATGCACATATTAATATAAATGTGTGCGGCTTTGAAGGCAAAGTTGACTCTATTAACAGCAACATATAAGTTTCCATGAAGGTTCTCTAAAATGCTACTCCATGTAGCAAGAACTTTTGTGAAGGAGCAAGCCAGCAGTAATATTTTGAATTAAGTCTGTTTGGATTGTTTGAAGTAAAACATTTGATGCATCTACAACAATAGAATCAGTACAATGTAGAAGTAAAAACAAACATAAGTCACCTTGGCGATTTGTTTAACATTTATGACATATTTTGCATCCTCAGTGTTTGGATTAATTATCTTAGTACACCTTGCCACCTGCACAGCAGAAACAAGAATCAATTAAACATAAAACGACTAACTCAATGCATATATGCTAAATGGTTGATCATAGCTAAAATTGGAACCAAAACAGATGGCATGCCAAAAAAATTCACATATTGACCTATATCTCCTCTACAGAAGCTAAGAAAACTCTCTACATGGATCACTAACTAAAGCCATGATCGTATGTCTGATTCTGCACTCATATAGGAGGTTGGGTAGATAAAATACCTGCAGGGGTTGCTCCTCCTGCATCATCTGCTTGTCTGACACGAGATCCCACTGACTAGGTGCAGCTAATCCAGTATCTGATTCCTTTATTCCTGTCAATGTAAATGTCTTTACAGTTATTAAAAAGTCTAGAACATTCCAAGCTCCATGCCTGGCAGGGCATGAATATTCAACTAAGAAGCATCTTACCTAACTGGAAAAGAGTGTCAATACAATAAACAAACAATTAATGCTTATAGTTATAACAAAAACTCCCAGGAGGCTGCACACTACTGATGCTGAACTCTACAACTACACCACCAGACAGACAATGTGATAATCTGCAAACCACCAAGGGGTATATAATTGATGGCCCAGCCGTAAATACTTTTATAATCATCTTCTGCCAACAAGGAAAACTTGTGGCTTTGAAGACAAAGTAGTTTATCCATAAAATATATTAATTATTTATCTAATTGAATTCTTGGTTTCTATTATATAACTATTGATCTAACAATAGTGATATGGTTACTGTAATATGATCCAACAACATTGGTGTAACTTAAGATGAGACTATTCTTGATTTTTATGGAGCTTTTATGCCAAGTGCCAACAACAGCCAACCACAGATGAAGTACTAAATATGGATGTAGGAGTTATTTCAGTGGAGGCCATATAAGTTACCGGGAAGGATGTTATCCTTTATATCCACACCTTGGATTCATTGTCTCAGATTCTCAGCTTTGCAACCACTGACATTTGTCCACAATGTGCCTTCCCTGGATTAAATCGTCTGAGATGAGTTTCTGTTTGAACTGAGCCAACCAAGCAGACGGGTTAGCATTGCTTGTGAGGTTTTTCTCAATTTGCACAACTCTTTGCAACCTTCAAATGTGCTTATACTTGCCATACATGTGGAAAAGTGTTTATGGCTATATCTGCATATGTTCTCTGTGCATCTAGTCCAAGCCTTCCATCAGGAAACATTTTGCATTAGCCTTTTTCAGTTTTACTTTTTTCCCAAGTTACTGATACTGGTACTGGTTCAGGTTAGTTTTGCAGGTTCAGTCCAAAAAAAGTGAGGGTTGGGTCCATTTTGAGTTCCTCCAAACAAAAACATATGGAAGTTAAATATATATGAAATATCCGTTAATATAAGTATAAATAAAAAACAAAAGAATATAGTAATATTTTATATAATTGAATATATATAAGAAATATAAAGATACATTGATATATATCTAAGTCACAAGGTTCGAAGTCAAATTTAAGTTCGGCAACATTGAAATTTGGATGAAGTTCAGCAAGGACAAAATTCGAAAAGTAAAAAATCGGATTAAATTCGCCCTATGTAAATTTGATCTTTTTACAAATCTAAAAAATATATTCACAAAATGATTAAAATACTTTTTAACATTCATAAATAGATTTGGGTTGTTTGTACAAACACATATAAATTTTTAATATATATAGATATATATTAAAATTAAAAATTAATTTAGAATATCACATACATAGCATGTATTATGTAGAGTCTAAACCATTGAACCAAATGCTATTTGCCTTGACCTGCAGAGTTCATGAGTTGAGTGACAATGTGGGCCACGCTTCTAGGTGCAAAATGAAACCCTTTTTTTCTATTCTAAGGATGCTTTTCCAAGTTATTACTACAGTGTTTAACCCAGGGAAAGATGCTTCAAACCCACAGTTTCACTATGAAGTTGAAGATGAAATTGAGAACAGTAAAGGGTTTCTAATCTATGTTAGCATTTTAATATCTGATATTTCATATTAAAAATAATATTTCAATATCAGAACAATTTAAAATTTTAATGCATCATTCACTGCTCAGATCAATGATGCTCAAAGGGATGTTGAAGTCTCCTGTGTAGAGCTTGTTCTTGCAAATTGAAGGGGATCAAACGTTCAGACAACAGTATACACTTTTCTTTCAATTATTGTATAACTTTTTCACTTTGCAAAGGCCTTTTAAAAGACTTTGTTCCCCTACCCATTACAAATTTACAAGACATCATCCCTTTGGCCACTTGAGGCATTACTTTTAATGTCAAAAATTATATTTATTTTGGAATATTATATTATTATTTCATGGAATTTTGTTACCATATGAGCTACCCCTTTTACATTGTTTGAGTTTCTAAAAGGACATGATAGCACGCAATCCTGTCTTGCATTTGCTCTGCATGGAAGGGATTAAAAAATTTATTCTGATTGCACATAATCAAATGTGATAAGCATTTGTAATCATCTTTTGTACACTAAAAGATGAAAGAGCCTTAAAATCCCATGGAAATACTATGTAAACATCTTTAAAGTTTTCAAGACAAATACAAATACTATCTGGCATTTCCAAAATGTTTTGGGGGCATCCCCATTTTTATTTTAAAACCCCATCAAAACTTCATTTTTTTGGTCTTATTCCACAGATTTTTGTAAAATGTCTATCAATTGCAATTTACAAAAGCTTCTATGGTTCTATGTCCAAGCTATAATAACTTAGTGGCTTAATCACCAATAGCCAGTATATGGGTATACTGCCATTTTACAATGGGAAAGCATCTGAATATCACTTTCACTATATTAAATTTTCAATAAACACCGGGAGATTTATATAGATGCCTAGTGTTGCATTTAATATGTTTTCTCGAAGACTATTCTACATAACTGACTCATAGCATAGGTTTAGGGTTAAATGCATTCTCACAAACCAGTGCTGCAGATTGTTTTGTGTCTTGTACACTTACTTTATTTTAGTTATTTCTGAATACTTGAATTTATAAAATTTTATTTTCACTTCATTTTTTTGGATTGATTTGCAGCATCTTCACACTTAAAGACTGTCGAATGGTTTTTAATCTTGCCAATCCAAACTACCATTCAATGCATTTTGGGCTTCTGGTTTAAAGCAAAAAGAGCATGCCTTGTTGCCGAGTTACTCAAAAGTCAAATCCAATGAAGGCATCCTTAGGAAGTAGGAAACACCAGTGCAAATGGACTCGCAAGGTCTAGTATATTTTCAATCTTGGTCATGAAATTAGAATCCGGTATCATAACTGAGAGAAATAAATAATACTCTGTGTGGGCTTCCACGGGGATGTGATATATGCTCCAAATTGGCATCCGGTTTGGTCATGACCTTAAAAGTAACATTTACCATTTACATCTTATAGGGCCTATTATATATGAACGTGCCACAAGAGTAAATTATTAAAGCATAGAGTTCCAGAATCCTTCAATTTCAAAAGTGAAGGAGCCAAACAAATATAACTATTAACGCTTATTAAAATTAGGGTTTTTGTGCTTCACTCACCACATAGATCATTGACCTTCTTTGCCATTTCTTTTATTTCCTTCTCGGCTTTCTTTATAGGAGTCGAATAAGGCCCCAAACCCTAGAGCAAAAAATAGCGTTTCAGAAGACCAAAAAGTTATGGGAAAAAGTGATAAGACAGAAAAAAGTAGTTGTCAAGAGAGAAATTACATAGGTTTTGAGGAGGGCGATGTCATCATCATCAAGAGGCCGAGGGTTGCTATTGTCGTTGATAATGTCTTCTGGATCAGCAGCCGGAGCCATGGCTGTACCAAACCCTTCTTTCTTCTTCTTCCTCTTTCTTCTGCAAATCTGCAAATCTGCAAATGAAATGTTTACCTTCCAGCTTTATAAAGGCCTTTTAAAAGACTTCAATCCCATTAAAACACATCCCTTTGGACGCTTAAAGCGTCCACTTTAAACGTTGAAAATTATATTTATTTTTATTTTCGAATATTGTATTCTTGGCGGCAGGGTTACTAAAGTCTTTCATTGCTAAGACACATGTAGAGTTAAGAAATTTAATAAAGTTTTCTAATGTGTTCTAATATTTCTATTTAAAATAGATTTTTAGTTATATAAAATTAGAGATATTGTATTTCTATAATTTATGGTAATTATGTAGAAGAATTTTGGAAAATAAATCGTGTAAGTTTTTTTTAATCAATTTTTTGGATCACACTCAATGATCCATTATTAAGATAAGGAAGTTTTTTCTTTCTAGTCCATCTTCCTCTTCTTGATGATGGATCACAAATATAATCTAAAACATTCATTCAAAAAGCTTACATAGTTTAGTTCTAGAAGTACTTCTATGTATATAAAATTAGATAATTAAAAAACTCAAATTGACTTTTTTTTTGGCATATTTAAATTTATTGTTTGCAAAAAAACAAGGGAAATTTTTTCATGAATCATGCATAGATGGCAAGGAAATTGTTAAGTCTACAAATAGATTATTGAGTGCTTTTATGGCTTAAGGTATACTATGTATTGTTCAAACCTTTTTCAACACCCGAGTATGAAATGAATGTCCTTAGGAATTAGACATTAAATTCAAGAAAAACCTCACACATATATTGCAACAAAACTATTTTATTATTGTTAGTGGGAGAGATAGTATCTACAAAGGTCGTAGGTGGAGAGGTTGCATTTGTTTGAGGCATTTTGCCAAGTGGCCAAAGCTTATAAGTCACTTGTAGATGCAAAGGAGATAGACTAACAATTAGGGCTAGTCTTAACCATAATGTGTAGTAGCTAAACAAAATGGGCAACTTCAAATTTGGGTTGCTAGACTATTTTGTTGCATAGAGATTAAGAGAATTTCTTGTAATTACAATTGTTGTGGTAGATGTGTATGCAAAACACGGAAGTATAGACAAGGCACGTGAACTATTTGATAAAGTGCATCAAAGAGATGTAGTCACATGGATTGTAATGATTGTAAGATATGCACAAAATAATTTTTTTGGGAAGTATTTAGAAACCTTCAATCAAACGCAATTGGAAAATGTAAAGATAGACATGACTATCTTTACCAATATCCTCCATACCTATGGCAAAATGGGAGCTTTGGAACATGGTATGGACATCCATCAAAACACATCAAAAGGGGAATTTTATTAGATGTTATAGTTGCAAATACCCTGGTTGACATGTATGCAAACTTTGGAACCATAAACAAGGTAAATGAATTATTTGAAATAATGCCTCAAAGAGATGGCATCTCATGGAATACAATGATTGTGGATATGCACAAAAAATATTTGTTAATAACCTGATAAGGATTTAGAAACTTTTAAGCAAATGTAATTATTAGGTGTAAAGCTAAATTCAATAACCTTTACCAAACCTCCTTACCTATGTTAAATGGGCACTTTAAAATAGGGTATGGACATCCATCAAAGCATAATGGAAGAGGGATTATTATAAAATATTACAGGTGGATGTATTCTAGTAAACATGTGTGCAAAATGTGGTAGCATAGACAAGGCAATAAAGTATTTTAAGAATTCCTCAAAGAAATGAAGTCTCATGAAATTGCATGATTGTAAGTTATGCACAATATGGATTTTTTAAAAAGGCTTTAAATTATATTTTTATCATGTAACACACATCTCCTCCAAGATTAAAAAATAATGATTTCAATGTCACCACAATAGCAAATATATCATATGCACAAATATATTTTCATCACTACAAAAAGAATAGCCTAAAATAGTAAACTAAGGTATGATTTTGTTAAATATAGGCATAAAAATACACTCAACAAGACACTAATAGACAATGGGATGGCCCATTAGTCCAATGCAAGCCTTCACCAATTTTGAGAAACCCTATGTACTCTCATTGAGGTCATTATCCTCCTTGTGGCATAGAAAAAATAACCATGGTGTTTTAAGCATTTAGAAATAATATTGTGTAGGTATGCAAGTTAACAAGCTTGAACTTTGTGTTGGAATCCATGACTTTAATATTTTTGGAGAGTCATACAAAAGAGTAATAGTCCATATAATGCCATGTGGTCTAGAGAAACATGTTCATAAGTGTGAAGGAGGGACTCACCGTGTAGAGTTAGTTGCCACATAAGTACCATTGACATCATGCCACATCACAAGAAAAAATAATTTTGCATTATTGATTGTTATTGACCATGCAGAGTTTGTAGTTGTGAAAACACAATGTTCTCTTGCAACAAAACCTAAAAAGTAACCTCCCCTTGAAACACTTTTGTATAAGTTATTCAAAATTGAGTTGTACATAGGATTACGTTGAGTTTTCAAGAAGAATTGCGAGTTAGAACAACAAGTACAAGTGTTACACCCCTAGTGATATTACCTATTTACTATTACCTTGTTTGGTTAAATTGCTTGAAAAAATGTGTGTTTTATGGATCTTTACATGAATGTGCTTTATGAATCTTTATATGAATATGTTTAATGAATCTTGAATGGAAATATGATGAATGAATGGTTGATGCAATTTGATGTTTTATAATGATTCTAACTATGAAATATATGATATATATGGTTATGTTGTGTTTGGCTAACTATTGTTATGATGTGCTAAGTTGAGTGCAGGAACAAGTTCAAACCTTCAGAAGAGAGGGGAACTATCACTCGGGAGAAGAACTTGGTCTTGTAACCCTTAACAAGCCTAATTGAGCATTCACACACTCATGTCCTAGTTGGTCTTAATGAGTCAAGTCAGTTTTGGGAAAAGGTAAGTAATCTTTGTTGTGAATGTTATGATTGAAGATTGTGATTAAGTCTTGATGTCATTTGGCAATCTTTCCTTGTATGCTTATTGTGGTATCGATGAGATATGTGCATAAAATGTATATGTGTGTGTGTGTGTACATGTCTACTATAGACTCATACATATGAGTGAATATGTACACGAGTATATGTAGGTGGACGTACCTAAGCATGCTCATGGACGGATTACCCATATACATGGGAATACCAATTGGACTAAAGTGACATATATATATATATATATGTATGTCGATCAATGGAATTGTATGTATGAGTGTTTTATAAAGATATTGAAATGGAATTATGTGTGTGTGTGTATATGTGTGTGTGTAAGTTGATATAGCAACGTATATATGTGGTATATGTATATATATGTGTGTGTGTGTAATATTATTCTTTATATTTATAGGTTATATAAATATGTGTGTTAAATAAAATGTATTTGGTAAACTTTATGAAATATATATATATATAGATAGATATATATATATATATAGATATATAGATAGATAGATAGATAGATAGATAGATATACATATATGTATATATAATATATATATGTGAATAAAAAATATTGATATAATCCTCAAGCGCATAACATAGTGTTGATTATTATTGTTAATATTGTGAAGTAAAGCACATATTAAAACATGCAGCCCATAAAACATATGGCATAGCTTTTAGTGGAATATAAGCCAGCGCTTAAAGTTTAATAAGACCAAGTCAAACAAAGAACAAGCATGTAAGAGTTTATGTTGTTGTGTAAAATGTTTTAGAAGGAAGTAAATACTATTTCGAAACCTATGGAATACGTCAAAACCCGTGCTATGAATGTGGCACCAAACATTAAGAGGTGGTGCCATATTTGCTAGTGTTTGGAATGTAAAAGAGGTCTTTGAAATGTGTATAAGCCTGCAATAGTATTTAGACTTAGTCAAGTGCAAACTTGGCAGCATTTTGTAAAGGAATTTGAATTAGGAAACTTGTTTTGAGCTTTGTGTCCCATATATCAAGTCGACTTAGCCATTTAAATGGTGAGGACTATGATATGTTGCAAACTTGTGAGTTAAACGAATGAGTTGTTGCATGAGGTTAGAAAGGTGGCAGAAATACTAACTTGTTTGTAGCCTTTAGTTGCTCACAAATTAGTATAAATAAAGGTGCTCATTCTATCAATTGCTACACTTATCTTAATGTTATTTTGTTGTGATTTATGGGTTAGTGAATTGAGAATTATTTTGCTATATCGTATTTATGATTATTGTGAGATTTAGTGAGAGGTTAGAAGAGGGTAATCAAGTGGATCTTGAAGGAGGTATCAATCAAACTTGAGGGATTCGTACTAAAGGAGTTTAATCAATTGGAGCATTATATGGGCATGTTAGTTTCTATACCTTTGTCATAATTTTGGAAAAGTTAATTAGTTTATTTACTATGTTGGAAAAGAGTGCTTTTGAATATGTTGTGGTGTTTGTTTGTGATTGCATGTTTCTTGGTTGTGCATTATGTTGTAGAACCTATCTTAGTAGTTATGTTTTCTATGTACCCTATATATGGGATTTTATATGAGTACAGCGTATTTATACTATACATAGTTGTCATCAATAGATGTAGGATGTCTAAACTGGATATATGTAGCGAGAGTATGATGTTGCTAGAATCACTTTAGTAGTAAAAGTCATTTCGTGTATGAGATGTTATGTGGGTTATTCTTGTGGCTTGTCTAATCCATGGGAAAGGGGGTAACCTAGGTATAGAGTATGAATTGTCATTAATCCAAATCAAGCTAGGAAGGTGTGTGAATAAGAGACCTCCACTCTAAGTTCTTGGTGATGAATACTTTGGCCAAAGTAGTGTAAGTTGCCACTATTTACACTGTCAGTTTCACTATGATCCTAGATTATGTACTAGGTCAAAATGTACATACAGGTAGGGGGTTAGCCACTATATGCCAGTTCTAGAAATGTATATAACACAACACCAAGCTCAAAAAAGGCTATTGTTATGAGGTTACCAAACCAATCTCTTCGTCAAAGGGTAGGGCCATCTTACTAGTCAGGTAGATGTGCAGGGGATTGTAGTAAGTCTATGGTTGGCAGAAAAGCACTTGGGTGATGCTTCTCCTCTTCAGTTCATAGCCAAGATTTGAGGGGGACTTCTTGGACCATTTGTACTTTATATATTTTTTAAGCTTGTTTAAGCTATGTATGTATCTCATGTCCATTTTATGGGGATTCCAAATATGAAATGTCATATGGAAATTATGTATCATCATTATTTGATTGAATGAAAGGAATTCTTTTGCATACAATGGAAAAGTTTGAAATGTGTTTCAAATGTGCATTTATTATTGAAAGGAAAAGAAAATTTCATTGCTCTTAAAGGTTAGATGCATAAACTAGTCACTTTTGGATTGTAAAACATAGAAAATTTTACTGAGTAGGACAATGGGCATGTTACACGTAGTATCAAAGCTACCAGGTTTATCTCTGGAACCTATGTTCTCGCTATGTTTCCAATCCAACAATATATGAGTCTAATGTTTGGAAATTCTTGTGTCAAGATGGTGCGTCTAAAGATGATTGCGAGAAAATTAGTAATCAACAATGAGCGCTACCTACAGGCCAAGAAGGAAAGAGAAGTCCTTGTTTGTACCATCGAGGGAACTAATTATGACAACGCCATTTGGCTAAGTGATACCGAGACTTTTAGTCATGTCATGTCATGAATTAGTCAAGAAAAGAGAAGCATGGAAGATGATGCCAACTTCAATTACTTACCTTTTGTCTCACCGACTAGGTCAAACTCTTTGCCACTTTCCAAGGATATGCCCTTAGAATGTAGTGTTAGTCCAGTCATGAAATTTAGGGATCCTAAAGTTCTTCCCTTAGTGGAAGTCAATGTAATAGCCACAAGTGGTGAACCAAAGGGTTATGTACCTCGAAACTATGTTTTAGAGGATAGATCGGAGGGATATTATCCTTTCGAAGATAGAAATGAGCAAAAATCTAAGGGTTATACCCCACGAAGTTATGTATCAGAAAGTGAATCGAAGGGATATACTCCCTTAGACTATCTAAATAGTCATTCTATGTAGACTCAAGGATATTGAAATCCTTATTGAATCTTAAATAAAAACATGTTTTTTAGAAAAACTTGTGTATAAGTTCTTTATGATATTCTTTATATGAATGATTATTTTATTTTTTGTGGAACATTAAGTAAACTTTCTTAGATCTAATTAAATGAAACCTTCAAGTATAACGGTTCTTGGAAGTCAAGAAGTAGGACAAGGTACTGATAATGTTGAAGCTAAGTTGGACTACATCTTGACTATAATAGATGAAACAAGAGCAAGGATGGGAAACCTCGAACATGAAGTAAAGGGTAAAGAAAGAGTGGAACAAGAAGTCCCAAATAATGATGAGGAAGTTCCTAATAATGAGGAGGAAGGGGAAAATTATCGTGATCACACCCATTCTAGTGAACAAGAGGATGAGGAGTCACAATCAAATTCAGATGGAACTAAAAGGAAGCATCTAGCCAATGAGTTGTCCCATGACATGAAGAAGATCACACCTCCTAAGTTTGAGGGAAGTGTTGCTAGGGATTCGTTGAAGCATGGCTTATAGACGTGGAAAAGTACTTTGAGATTAGAAATTATTTTGAAGTCACTAAAGTTGTATGGGGAGCTTTCTAGTTGGTAGGTGAAGCATCCAACTAGTGGATGAATAAAAAAATGGAGCTAAGACTCAATTCCTTGAGGCTGACATGGAGCAAATTCATAGAGATTTTCTAGAAATGGTGGTTACCACAACTCTTCCAATATCAAAAGCTCATTGATTTCCATAATCTAAAACAAGGAGATTCTTTAGTGAATGAATATTGGGAGAAGTTCACCAGCCTCTTGAGGTACGTACCTATGTACCAAAAGGATGAGTGATTTTGAATAAGGAAGTTTATTATGGGTCTTAATTCCCAAATAGGTGGTGAAGTAGATGTACACGATCTTGCAACCATGGACTTGGTGTATGAAAAAGCTATTAAACAATAACAAAAACTTAAGTCAATTTCAATCTATTGAGAAAGGAATAGAAAGAATTTTAGCTTGACGCAAGCTAATCAAGCTCTAAGAAGGCCTTGTGAAGGGAAAAAAAATAGAAGCAAGGAGACAAGGGACCCCAAAAAAATTGGAATGAACCAAGAAGAGATCGAAGAGGAAGAAACAACAATCGTAACAACAACTTCAACAACGCCGATGGAAATGCTAATAACTTTGGAAGACTTGCAAGGAAGAGGGGACCATTGAGAGGATGTTATACATGTGGGGGAGATCACTTTGCTAATCAGTGTATTAACAAGATGATGGAATCTCAACCATGTGGAAATCCTCTACCTCCATGACAAGTTGCATTCCAGCAAAGGATACATACTACAGTACACAATTGGAAACCTGAGTATCAAATTACTTTGGTAGAAGCCTTACGTACTTTGTTTGGAATTCCTATCTTAATTTTAATAGATACTAGTGCTACAAAAAAAACATTTATCCTAAATTAGCTAGCCAAAATGTCTAGAAAGGTTGGTTTTATAGAAAAATCATGGGTCGTTGAGTATGCAAACCAGACAAGAGTTATGGCGAGTCAATGTCTATTTGAAGCAAGGTTAGAACTTCCAAGTTTCTCTACAGAGGTGAATCTTTACATAGTTCCCTTAGGTTCTATGATGTCATCTCAGGAATGAAATGGCTATGGAAGCATAGAACTAAAGTGGATTGCCATGCTAAAACCATAGAATGCTTAGATGGTCTAAGTAACCAAGTGTCTTTGCAAGGAACACCTAGAGAAGTGAAACTACGACAAATTTCAGCTGTGCAAATGTATAGGTTGAAAAAGAAAGGTTGTCAGCTCTGCACAGTAAAGATGGATAAACTTGGGGAATACAAGGAAGTCATCCTCCAAGATGATGTCATGTATTATGAACCTCGAGATTCTCAAGAAGTCAAAGAAGGTGAAGTGGTGGAAACAAGGAAAATGGATATGGAGAAGTATCTTGTCCTACAAATTTTTTTGGATGTATTTCCAGATAAACTACTTGAATTTCCTCCTAAGAGAGTGTTTGATTTCTCCATTGATATAGTCACTGGTTCAAAACCTATATCGAAAGTATTGTATAGGATGACCACAATGAAATTGATGGATTTGAAGGAACAATTAGAATAATTGTTGTCTAAATGATTAATAAGACCTAGTGTTTCACCTTGGGGAGTGCTTGTGATCTTTGTCAAGAAGAAAGATGGTACATTGTGTTGGTGCATTGACTATCGTTTGCTTAACAAATCAATGATAAAAAATAAGTATCCATTGCCACATATCAATGATCTCTTTGATCAGATGTAGGGGGAAGCTATGTTTTCAAAGATTGATCTACGTTTTGGATATCATCAACTAAGAATCAAGGACAAAGATATTTTCAAGACAACTTTCAAAACTAGATACGGACATTACGAGTTTACAGTCCTACCTTTTGGACTGATGAATGCACTAGCAACATGCATGAACCTAATGAACGATTTATTTAGAGACTGCTTGGATAGGTTTGTGTTGGTTTTCTTGCACATCTTAATCTACTTCAAGAATGAAGAAGAACATCACAAGCATTTGGAGATGGTGATACAATGATTGAGAGAACATAAGTTGTATGGGAAACTCTTAAAGTGTACCTTCTTCCAAAAAGAGGTATAATATCTAGGTCATGTAATTTTAGCGGATGGGATTGCAGTTGATCCTACAAAGATAAAAGTAGTGCTTGAGTGGTTGGTGCCCAAGAGTGTACCAAAAGTTAGAAGTTTTGTGGGTTTGGCAGGGTATTATCGCAAGTTTCTTGCAAAATTTTCAAGGATAGCTTTTCCCATAACTTATTTGCAAAGGAAAGGTAAGAAGTTTGAGTGGACAGAGAAATATCAAGTGGCATTTGATCTACTCAAAGAAATTTTGACCACAACTCCAATACTAAAGGTACCAAATCCAGATAGTGACCTTATTGTTATTACTGATGCATCAGGAGAAGGATTGGGTGGAGTGTTAATGCAGGAGGGGCGATTCATAGCTTATGAGTTAAGGAAGCTAAATCCTTATGAACAAAATTATGCTTCACATGATTTAGAGTTAGCACCGATAGTTCATGCACTACAGATATGGAGACACTATATGTTGGGAAAACCCTTTGAACTTAAGACCGATCACCATGGTTTCAAGTATTTGTTTACCCAACCTAATCTCAATGCAAGGAAAAGAAGGTGGTTAGAACTGATATATGAATATGATTTCAACATCAATTATATCAAGGAGAAGGAGAATTAGGTTGCTGACACTCTAAGTCATAGGAGGCATATCTCCTCGATGGTATCGATCAAAACTGACTTTAAGAGTCAAGTGTTGCAAGAATCCAAGGGTGAATTAATATTTCAAGGGAGAATTTATGTACCTAATTCTAGAGAATTGAGGAACTTGGTATGGAAAGAATTTCACAACGCACCATATTTAGGACATCCTAGTGTCACCAAAATTTTGGTTGATGTAAAGCCATTATATTTTTGGAAGGGTATGAAAGAGGATGGTTCAAGGTTTGTAGCAAGTTGCTTAGAGTTCCAAAGAGTGAAGGTAGAGCACCACCACCCTACAGGTTTTTTATATCCACATGAAGTTCTAGAAAGTAAGTGGCAAGTCATTAGCATGGACATTGTGCAAGGACTACCTATGTCAAGAAATAAGGACAATGCCATTATAGTAGTGGTGGACAAGCTCACTAAGGTAGCTCACTTTATACTAGGAAATCTGACCGATGGAGCTCTTGTAATAGCTCAAAAGTTTTTTCAAGAGATATTTTGATTGCATGGGATTCCTGAGAAGATTATATCAATTAGGGATGCTCGTGTGACATCTAGATTTTGGCAAACCCTATTTTTTGCACTTGGAATGAAATTGAATATAAGTTCTACATATCATTCAGAAACGGATGGAAAAAATGAAAGGGTAAACCAAGTGTTAGAGGACCTCCTAAGGATGTATTGCATGGATCAACAATACAAATGGGAAGATTACCTATCATTGGTTGAGTTTACATATAATAACTCTTATCATTGTGTGATCAAGATGGATCCATTCGAAGCATTGTATGGTAGGAAGTGTCGAACTCCTATAAGCTAAGATAAGCTGGAAGATAGGATTAGCCTTGGGCCAGAGATGTTATCAAAACAAGTTAGAATTATTAAGCAGAGGTTAGCAGGAGCTAATGATAGGCAAAAAAGTTATGTTGATGCCAAGTGGGTACCCAAAAATTTCATAGTAGGAGAAAGGTTTTGTTAAGGGTCAAGCCTCATAAGAGTTCAATCAAGTTTGGAAAATCATCCAAACTAGCTCTGTGATACGTAGGTCCTTTTGAGGTTCTTGAGGAGATCAACCCTGTAGCATATAGGATTGCTTTGCCACCAGCTCTTGCCAGGATGCATAATGTTTTTCATGTCTCGTATCTTAAGAAGTATACACCAAGAAAAAACCATGTTATTGATTAGAATGCTTTACAGGTACAAGACCCATGAGTGGTAATAATCGAGCCTCTCAAGGTGCTCGGAACATGTAAGCTTCACTTATGTAATAAAGTGGTTCTGCAATGCAAGGTCCAAAGGGATCAATATATCAAAGATTCTGCAACTTGGGAAGACTATGCTAAGATGAAGCAAAAGTTTCCACAAGTTTTTCTAGATTATGAAAACTCTTAAAAACAATGATGTTTTGTAATGTGTTGTTTTATGGATGATTTGTGTTTGATGCTTTATGTTATGTCCATGTCAACATTTAATAAATAATGGGGGACGATGATTAGCAAGGGGAGGAATATGTTACACCCCGAGTGATATTACCCATTTACTATTACCTTGTTTGGTTAAATCGCTTGAATAAATGAATGTGTTTTATGTTGGAGTATGTGCCTCAATCCTTACTGACATGAAACTCCTTGAAGGAAAAGTCGGTGTGACATCATGGATGTCTGGCTGACTGACTGTTCTGAATCTCTTGAAATGTTCATATCGCTGTGACAGGGTTGATGTCTTGCTGACAAGTCTATCACTGTGACCTTGTGTGTTCGCTATGACCTTTTGGCGAATGGAAACCCTCGAGCAACAATGTGTTCTTATCGAGTGTCGGGGAGACTTGGCTGAAGGGTCTATTGTCGGTATGTGGTCTCACCGACTTGGAATGTCTCACCAATAGTATCTGGCTCTATCGGTGAAACAAGGGTTTCAGTAAGATGTCTCCACGAGTATGAAATGTCTTACCGATAATGTTCATCTATCGGGGGAACATAAAGGTCGCAGGTAGATGTCTCAACGATGAAGCTAGGTCACGCCGACGGGAGTATGTCTTCGCGGTAACAAAAGACTTCGTTGAG
This sequence comes from Sequoia sempervirens, assembly GCA_007258455.2. Classification (NCBI taxonomy): domain Eukaryota; kingdom Viridiplantae; phylum Streptophyta; class Pinopsida; order Cupressales; family Cupressaceae; genus Sequoia; species Sequoia sempervirens. The sequence continues at coordinate 216,875,583 of VDFB02075321.1, read as the reverse complement.
AAGTCTTGGTGACTTGGGTAAGTCATACCGATAGTCTTCGGTAAGACTTGGGGCGCTCAGTGAAAGGTCACGGCGAAAGACATGAGTCTTGCCAATAGTATGTGACATTCGGTGGAAGATTTGTCTTTCAGTATGAAGTCTCACCGAAACCGTGGGGTCTTGCCGATAGTAGTAAGGCTTCGGTGTAGCATGAAGTGGTCAATGGAAAGTCTTGGCGAGAATGAAGTGTCTTGCCGATAGTATAACTCATCGCTGTGACTTCTGACTTCGATATGAGTCTCACCAAAATGCGATTGTCACGCCGAAAGGAAATCACACGACAGCATAACTCGAAGACTTCGATATGAGGTCTTGGCGAGATCGGTATGTCTTGCCGATGGTCTCTCTGAGTTCGATATGACTTATGGTTTTCGGTATGAGTCTTGACAAATAAGAATTCTCTTGCCGACTATTGGGGAACCGATATCAATAGCGAATACTTTGTGGCATCGGGGAGACACTGTTAGTGTCTCACCGAGATTCCAACAAAGTTTGAACACCGTTGACCGTGTGACCATCCTATGTGGCATCCTGCTGGACCAATCAGAGGAAGCGGTTTTCAAACGAATGACGATTAGTTTTTTGCATCAGTTGCAATGCTGGAAAAACTACATGCAAGGAAAAATCATCTGCTCGAAAGGAAACTGTCTATGATTGGCAATGGCGGATAAGGATGCACATAAGAAAAAATTAGAATGTGAATAAAATAAAAGTAGATCGATTATGATTTGGGAGATGAATGAATTGAGTCGAATGGTTGAGAGGATTTTCTATAACTGATGAACAGTGAATGAAGCTACAGTAAAATACCAGAGAGCTGTATTTCTGAGTGTATGTAATTTTGTTGTTACTGTAATACAAAGAGATTCAGCTTGGTGTGGTGGGTTTTCTCTCGAAAGGGTTTCCCACGTAAATCTGTTGTTCAGTTGTCTTTGTGTATTTGCTCTATTTCTGTAAATCTTTCATGTGTGTCTTAATTAGATTGTAATTTGAAAATTAAAAGCCTTGCATTATATGTTTAATGAATCTTGAATGGAAATATGATGAATGAATGATTGATGCAATTTGATTTTTTATAATGATTCTAACTATGAAATATATGATGTGTATGGTTGTGTTTGGCTAACTATTGTTATAATGTGCTAAGTTGAGTGCGAGAACAAGTTTGAACCTTCGGAAGAGAGGGGAAGTATCACTCAAAAGAAGAACTTGGTCTGGTAACCCTTAACGAGTCTAATTGAGTATTCACGCACTCACGTCCCAGTTGGTCTTAGTGAGTCAAGTTAGTTTTGGGAAAAGGTAAGTAATCTTTGTTGTGAATGTTGTGATTGAAGATTGTGATTAAGTCTTGATGTAATTTGACAACCTTTTTTGTATGCTTATTGTGGCATCGATGAGATATATGCATAAAATGTATATAGTATATGTGTACATGTCTACAGTAGACTCATACATGTGAGTGAATACGTACATGAGTATACGTAGGTAGACGTACCTACGCATCTCATGGACAAATTACCCATATGCATGGCAATACCTATTGGACTAAAGTGACATATATATATATATACATGTGTGTAATATTATTCTTTATATTTACATATTATATAAATATGTTTGTTAAATAAAATGTATTTGGTAAACTTTATGAAATGAATATATTAATTATATATGTGTGTGTGTGTGTGTGAATAAAAACTATTGATATAATCCTCAAGTGTGTAACATAGCATTGATTATTATTGTTAATATTGTGAAGCAAATCACATATTAAAACATGCAGCACATAAAACATATGGTGTGCAACTTTTAATGGAATATAAGCCAACGCTTCAAGTTTAATAAGACCAAGTCAAACAAAGAACAAGAACATAAGAGTTTATGTTGTGTAAAACATTTTAGAAGTAAATGTTGTTTTGAAACCTATGGAATATGTCAAATCCCACACTATGAATGTGGTGCCAAACATTAAGAGATGGTGCCATATTTTCTAGTGTTTGGAATGTAAAAGAGGTCTTTGAAATGCGCATAAGCCTGTAATAGTATTTAGACTTAGTCAAGTGCAAATTTGGCAGTGTTTTGTAAAGGAATTTGAATTAGGAAACTTGTTTTTAGCTTGTTGTCCCATATATCAAGTCAAATCATCCATTTAAATGGTGAGGACTATGATGTGTTGCAAACCTATGAGTTAAACTAATGAGTCGTTGCATGAGGTTAGAAAAGGTGGTAGAAATAGTAACTTGTTTGTAGCCTTCAGTTGCTCAAAAAATAGTATAAATAGAGGTGATCATTCTACCAATTGCAACACTTATCATTCTAATTATCTTGATGTTATTTGGCTGTGATTTCTGAGTTAGTGAGTTGAGAGCTTGTGAGTTGAGAGTTATTAAATTGCTATATCGTATATGTGATTATTGTGAGATTTAGTGAGAGGTTAGGAGATGGTAATCAAGTGGATCTTGAAGGAGGTATCAATCAAACTTGAGGGATTTGTACTAAAGGAGTTTAATCAATTGGAGCATTATACAGGCATGCTAGTTTCTATACCTTTGTCATAATGCTGGAAAAGTTAATTATTTATTTACTATGTTGGAAAAGAGTACTTTTGAATATGTTGTGGTGTTTGTTTGTGATTGCATGTTTCTTGGTTATGCATTATATTGTAGAACCTATCTTAGTAGTTATGTTTTTATGTACCTTATATATGAGAGTTTATATGAGTACAACGTATTTATACTATACATAGTTGCCATCACCATATGTAGGATGTCTAAATTGGATGCGTAGTGTTCTTTAATCAGCTCAATAACTAGGAATCATGAATTCCTCTACTCAGGGATTGAACATCACAATTGGCAGTCATGACCTACTAAAGAACCTCATTTAATTATCAACCCAGGGACGTAAACTTGAAATGGGACAGCATAAGATATGCACTAATCACCCTTCCAGACATACATGATTCCTAAAATGCCTTATACTAGAATTTAAGTACTGGAAACAAATTTACTGTTTAACTTTACTTGGAAATGAAAAACTCGTAAGATAACCTATTCTGCCTCTAGTGGCTGCAGGAATAGTTGACAGCTCTGTGTTTCCGCCAGCTGCAGGAACAGTCACATTAACTTCTATGAAGGAAAATGCAGCTATTCTATCTTGCAGAATAAAAGTATGGGCAGTTCCCTAAGTGGGCCCCCTTAGGTAGTGCCAAAAGCAGACAACAGATTAGGCGAAAAACTTCATAAGCTTTATTGATTTAGTGCAAACAAGTACATGGCACAATCTCTTGGCTGAATTTCTAAAACTGAAAGTGTATTACAAAAGCGATTTTTCTAGCCCCTTCTCTGAAGGAGAATGGGCTATTTATTGAAAACTGATCCTAACTACTAACCAACCTTCCCTTATAAAACGGGAGGCATTTATTACATTTAACTAACTTAAGTAAAGAGGTGAATGACAATGAAGAACTAAGTCAAATTAGTTGAGCAGTCTTAAAGCGCCATCATCCTGGATTCATGCACCACCAAGACGACTGGCCTAGATTTTCGGAACACTCTCCCTGCATGGCGGATGAGTTGAAACTGTCTCCTCATCTTTTGCTGTTGAACCAGTCTTTATGGATTTGGTCTTCAATTCTTCAAGTGGAAATTGAATTCCTTTCCTTCAATCATGGTACCTACAAAATATCTCGCCATCTTTTCCTGAGGAAGAAGGTTAGCTCAACACGTTCATCCTTTAAGACAATCCATTACTTTATTCATTCATTAATTAAGTATTAAACTAAGGCAAACATTGTTTCAGATATGGCTGCAGGAAGTTTTGGTAGTGGAGGCTGCAGGAAGGTTTATGATCACACAAAACCATAAAGTATTTATCAGACTAATAAAACATTAAAGGTAATAATCATGGGACTTCTTATCACAATATACTCATCATATTTAAGTCATAAAAAGGTCTATATCTATCCCATAAACAGATTGAATGTTTGTTTTAGCATAATAAAAACAACAAAGTATTTATAAAAGTATGATCAAAATGTGCCAAAGACTTGGCTCATCACTCCCCTCAACCAACTACTTGTTGGACCCTTCAGCAAGTCTAGCATTCTTTCTTCTGGCAAACTCTCTTAGATCTGCACTCAGTTGCTGTCCACATTCACCATTTTGGAAACTCCAGAAGTGAGATCGCATTGCCTCCAGCCTTTGCCATCTATTATCTTCAGAACTTCTATTATAAGTGTTGTTATCTCCCTGTATAGCCAATAATGGCCATAGGAGAATAAGCGACTGCATAACCAAGGGCAACCAATTCTCTTTCTTTGTTCTGGAATTCCTCGTGTACCTCTCTACCCTTCTGGTTGCTGCATACAAGGTATTAGGAGTATGTGGTTCTGATTTCTTTAATTGAAATGAAAGATGCTCCCATTTGTTCTGAATGTGCAGGGTTGCAACATTAAAATCACTGTTTATAATTTGGGAGTATTGAGAAAATACCTCTTGTCTTAGAGGCGCAATCAGTGGCCTGGATCTTTCATCTCTCCACAATTTCTTCCAGTCAAAGTAAATTCCCATTCCATTACTAGATTCATTTCTTACAGACAATGGCATATTTACTTCATCATGCATATGGCTATCAAATTGTTCTCCTATGCTTATTTCATTGGTGATCTAGGAGATTAGAGCGCTGATATGAATATCACCGACATAACATAAGGGATTCCATTCCTTATCCTGGGATACAGCCAAATTATGCAGATAAAATTCACATAGGAGGTTCCTGATGTGCAGAGGTGAATCCCTGTATGCTTCATAAAATTCCTCAGAGGTATCCAAAGAAGGATTCTTACCTTGCCAGACTCTAATTAGTTGGAAGTTCAAATACAGCTCCTTGAGATACATTACGTAGACAGGTGAAGGTGCACGACATTGCATCAGTTGTGGAACCAGTTCTACCAACTGGTTGAGAGTGTCTTTCAAGTTAGCAATTTCTAGATTCTTGTTCTGGATTACCCTTTGTAGTCCCTCAATTTCAAGTGCAGAAGTAGTCTGTTGTTGCTGAAGTTCTTGAAAACATGCCATTCCTGTGACAAATTTTGTGACATGGAGTGGTGGTCTATGGTTATAGCACACCGCAGGTGTCTCCTGTACTTCTTCAAACACATCCGCCTTATCTTTCTCTTCTTCTGACGGAAACACAACCAGCTCTTCCTCCTTTTCATCACATTCCATATCTTCCTGTAGTTGCTCTACAATGGCAGCCAAATTATTTAGGCCAGCCCCTTCAGGTGTTCTCACAACCTCCTTAGTAACAGGTTCTTCTTTTCTCAGTTCAGGATTGGAAGGATCTAAAGGCGGTGTGGCAGGAGTAGTATTAAGTGATTGGTGGGTTGCCTGGCTCTGGAGCCTAGATCTCCTTCTTATGGAAGTAGGAACTGTTTTATGCTTCTTGGAAGGTTTTGCTGCAGGAATAGATAAGTTCCCCTTTTTCTTTCTTTTTGCAGGTTCAGGGGTTGCTACAACAGGTGACTTCCCTTTCCTATCCTTGGGAGACGGCTCATGAATTTTGATAGGACCTTGTGCCAGCTGTTTGGAAGTTCTTTCAGAAAGAGGAACATCATCCAGTGAATCAGATGATTCCTGAGGAGAGGACATAGCAGCAGAGGTTTGGCTTGCAGACTGGGAGGTTCGTTGCTTAAAGGTAAGAGGTTTACCCCTAGGTCCTACATTTTGAATTTTAGGGTTGAATTGGACCGTAAATTCCTCCCAGGTCATCCCTGATGCGTCTTGAACGGATTTTTCAACAAGTAATTTAATAAGGCAGTGGTGAGATACAGAGTTAACCCTACCCTTTTTAAATTCAGCAGCACTGTTAGATAGCAAATTATAAAGAAAGTCGGGAATATTCATCAACAATCCATGGCGTAAATGAGACAAAAGTTTGAAGTGATGAGAATGCAGGACTGAAAACCTACCTTCACAGGTTATGTATTTGATGATATACCTTACCCGTGACACCCAGTCCTGCGGCAGACTCATTCTTTGCGCACCTTGCTTATCTACCCGTAGAGGAGGGTCATTTGGCCGAGTGAACTCAGCCCTAGCGCTTCTTGCATCTCTTCCTCTGGGAAATGGTTCCCCGACTTGAGGTAATCCCGTTACCTCAACAATTCTATCAATTGACGCATTGATTGTTATGCCTCTAAATTTTGCTTCCCCATCATGAAATGTCCTTATGAATTCCTCTGCAATGTCTGTATTAAAAGTCCTGAGCTTCAGGAAGTAATCGAGCCACCCATATTTCCTGAATAATAGTACATGCAGCACATCCTGCAGCAGGATGTTATGGTCTATAGGCTCATGCCGAATTGGCTGACCTCCCATTTCTTTCTATAATCAAATGCGTTAAGCAATGCTCACCTGGATTTTCCAACTAAACTTCTTGTAACCCAATTAATGAACCCTTCTGCAATTCTACAACACTCTCTCCCTCCCCTCAACCGAAACTTTTGAACCTCCTTTCAAAAGTGACAAAAAAATAAGGAAAACAATGTGATCATACAATCTTTTAGGGAGAAAGTAATCATGGATAAACGGAATACATGTAGGTTCATTATTGCAGGAAGGAAAGGTTGTTTGAGGGTTCTTGACAACAACGGGACAAGCTTATGGCGGCGAGAATAAGGACGTGGCAAAATAATATCATAGAAAAACGTGCTCAATCGTGCGAATGAGCTGAAGGAAATGGCAACCATATAGAAAATTATTCACGTTAATTAATACTAAATTAAATGCAATAAATAAAGTAACTGAAGCAATCTTAAAGTGAAGTGGAGCATACCTGGAGAGAATCGCCATAATTATCTGATGTGGCCTCCTTCTTCATTGCAATGCATGACACAGAGAAACATGGATGATATGGAAAATGACAGGTAGATGATGTGGAAGAGAGAGAGTGAGTATGGATTGTGGATGAAGTGAATGAATGGAATGGGGATCTTATTAGATAACCCCTTTATTATGATTTGGTATGCACGTTTATGCATGGCCCGGGAATTTGAGCCGAGGCTCAATTCCTTTGGCTACAGGATCACTGCTATCCTGCTCAATTTCGAACTGTCTCAGAAATGTTTCCTTGTCAATGGGTTTAGAATAGAGCTTGAGGCGATGCCCATTGACTAGTAGCTTGAATCGGACCTCATCAATGGTCCATAATTGAACAACACCATTGGTGAATACCTCCTCTATCTCATAGGGACCCAACCATCTGGTTTGTAGTTTTCCTGGACTGTCCTTATATCGTGAGTCATAAAGCAGAGCCCAATCTCCTACTTTGAATTTTTTTTCCCTGATATATTTATCATGCCACCTTATTCTCTGATTTTGTATCATCTCAGTGTGCTGCAGGGCATTCTTGTGGAGCTCATCCAGAGCATTAAGCTGCATGACACTATCTTTTTGTGCATTTGTTAAATCCATGTCCATCTCTAATGCTATTCTTAGAGTCTTATGTTTGAATTATATTGGCATCACAGCTATTTTACCATACACCATTTCAAAAGGTGTATATCCTATAGCAGTCTTCCAGGTAGTACAGTAGGCCCATATAGCTTATGGTAATCGTGCTGCTCAGTCCTTCCTATGCAAATCTACAATTTTAGTCAAAATGTCCTCTATGTCCCTATTGGTGACCTCAACCTAGCCATTGGCTTGGGGGTGATAAGGAGTTGATTTCCTGTGCCTTATATTGTATTCATTTACTAAGGCCGTGATAAGTGTAGAAGTGAATTGTGCTCCTTGATCTATCACTATCTCCCTAGGGACACCAAACCTGGTGAATATTTCCTCATAGAGGAATTCAACTACTTTATTATCCCTAGCATGTTTCATAGGTTTAGCCTCAAACCATTTTGTCACATAATCTATGCATACAAGGATGTAGGACTTACCATTGGAAGGTGGATCAATTGGTCCCACAAAATCCAATCCTCATTTATCAATGGGTGTAACAACAACTTGTGGAAATAGAGGCATATCATCAGACCGAGTTAGTCTTCCCATCCTTTGGCATCTATCACATCTTCTGGTATATTTGGCTGCATCTCTATGCAGAATTGGCCAATAGTAGCCAGTATTTAAAATTTTCATTGCTGTTTTTTTGGCAGCAAAATGTCCACCACACGGATCATCATGGCTTGCATGTAATATATCATGAATGTCCTCCTCTTGTACACATCTCCTCATAACTTGATCTGGCCCTGTATAAAACATGCAATCTGTAATCCAAGAAAAGTTAAAGCTTTTCTCTGCTAATAATCTTTTTTCCTTAGGGGAGAATTGAGGAGGAGTTCTTCTTGTGGCCAGATAATTTGCTATATCCACATACCATGGGTGAATAACTTTGATTGCAAATAGATGCTCATCAGGAAAGGAGTCTTCAATAAGTGCAGAGTCATCTTTCCTTTGAATTCTAGAAAGGAAATCAACAACCACATTGGCTTTACCTGGCTTGTCCACAATTGTAATGTCAAATTCCTGCATCAGTAATAACCATCTTGCCAGTCTCCTGGATATTGAGCTTTTGTTCATGAGATACCAGATTGTTGCATGATCAGTGTGGACAAATATCTGATAACCAGTGATGTAATGCCTAAATTTATTGAGGGCATAGATGATTGCCAACATTTCTTTTTCTATAACAGTGTAGTTGAATTCAACCCCTTGCAGATTTTTGCTTATATAGTAGAGTGCATGTTTTGTTGATCCATCCTTCTGCCCTAACACTGCTCCAATGGCATAATCTGATGCATTAGTATGAATATGAAATGGAAGTGACCAATCAGGTCCTTTCAAAACACGTGCCTGTGTAAGGGCGACTTTTAAATCAAGGAATGCTTTTTCACATTCCTCAGTCCAAGAAAAATCTGCATCTTTCTTCAGCATACTGTATAAGGGGCCTGTTGTTTGGTTGAAGTCCTTGATGAATCTTCTGTAGTATCCAGCATGGCCTAGAAATCTCCTTACTTCTTTCTGCTTGGCAGGAAAGGGTAGATTAGAGATGACCTCAATCTTAGCAGGATCAACCTGTATTCCTGCAGCAGAAATATGGTGACCAAGTACTATTCCCTCCTGCATCATCATGAAACACTTTTGACTATTCAGCGATAGGTTGTGATCTTCACATCTCTGTAGTACTTTCTCCAAATTGGATTGAGCTTCCTCAAATGTTGTACCATAAGTAGTAAAGTCATCCATATATATTTCCATGCAATCATATGAGATGTCTGAGAAGATACTTATGACTGCCCTCTGGAAAGTTGCAGGTGCATTGCAGAGACCAAAAGGAAAAACTGAATAGGCAAACGTTCCCCAAGGGCATGTAAAAGTAGTCTTTTCTTGATCCTCAGGAGCAATCTTAATTTGATTGTACCCACTGAAGCCATCTAAGAATGAGAAGTATTTTTTCCCGGCTAAATTATCTAGAACTTGATAAATGAATGGAAGAGGAAAGTAATCTTTCTTTGTTGCCAAGTTGAGCTCTCTGTAATCTACATATACCCTCCATTTTCCTCCTTTCTTAGGAACAATAACCAATGGGGAAACCCACTGACTATCCGAGATTGGGTAGATAAAGCCAGCTGTTAACATTTTCTGCAATTCTTCTTTAACAATTTCTCTCAAAGCTGGATTGATTCTTCTTTGAGGCTTCCTGACAGGTTTGAACTCACTGTTAATGTATATGCGATGTGTACAGAGTTTTGGGTCTAAACCCTTCATGTCACCATATTCCCAAGCAAAAGCTGACTTATGACTGGTAAACATTTTGATCATAGATTTGTGTTGCTCACTGGTGAGGTTTTTATTAATGCTCAAGATTTTTCCTACAGCTACCTCAACTTGGGAGGTTAAGTCTACCATAGATACTTCAGATAGAAATGGCATGTCTACCTCATGGGGTAGTAAGGTGTGTAAGCAATCAGTTGTTGCAGGATAATGAGCTGATGTAGATGGAAGAAGAATAGTCTGCAAGGAGCATGAATTTTTTTCACAATGAAAGTATTGAGTACCATAGTTATTCAGCAGGATATTGGACAGTATATCTTCTTCTTCTTCTTGTGCAATGAAAGACTCTCTAGTAATCATCATTAAATTGGCCACAGAGTTCACTTCCTCCTCTCCTCCCAAATCTGGCCAAACAACCTCTCTAGACTCAAGTTGGGGCAGGGCTGGAGAATAGAGTGTAAGCTTCTTTGTGCTATACCCATCAGATATTGTCATGTTACCTGGGCTACAACCAATGTAAGCATCAACAGTAGCCAACCAAGGCCTTCCTAGTATGACAGGGTATCCCCCCAATGATGCCTTTGGAAATAAGATTATAAAATCAGCAAGGTACTCCTAGGAATCCAAGGTGACTACCAGGTCTTCAACTACCCCATCAGGTTTGACAGTTGAGCTATCAGCAAGTTGTAATATTGTAGGTGTAGTCCTTAGGTCTGAAATATTAAGTTTTACAACCAGGTCCTTTGTCATGACATTGATAGCTGCACCAAAATCTACTAAAACATTCTTAATTTGCAACCCATTAACATTGATCTCCACAACAAGACTTCCTGGATCTAAATATTTTGGGATGCTAAGCTTCCCTAGCATTAAGTCAGAGAGTTGGCCTATGACATGGACAGTTTGAGGGTCTTTCTTTTTCCTCCCCGGTTTCTTCAAACATGCCTCCTTGATGGCCTTACTATAGATAGGTACTTCTTTGATTGCTTGGAACAAGAGAATTTTCACACATATATGCTTTAGCTGGTCAAGGATGTCAAAGGTAATTCCTCTTGTTTTTTTACATTTTCACCTTCCAACCTTTGTGGAAAAGGAGGGGACACTTTAGCAGATGCTTTAGGTAATGATGGAATCTGAATCAGAACTGGCTCATTTGGTTGGGCTTGGTCATTGGTATCTTCTTCTTGGTCAGTCTCCTCAAATGGCAATTCTGAGATTATGGGAGGAGATGGTGTGGGTAGCACAGTTCCTAAACATAAATTAATATTATTCAGGTTAAAAGCATAAGCAGGCTGATGATTAGGATCAACAAAATAGACTTGTTGTTGTTGCGGTTGCTGGTTATTTGGATTAGGTGCTGCCTGAGCAGGTAGTTGGGTTGATTTTGGATTCTGACCTTGATTAGCTGCAGGAGGTGGCATAATGGATTGCTACTATGGTTGCTGCAGGAAACCGTGGGTGGATTTGACCATTGCTGGCCTCCTCTCCATTGGTTAGGCTGCTGCCAATTCCCTTGCGGAGGCTGCCACTGATTTTGCTGTGGTGATTGCCAATTCCCTTGTGAGGATTGCCAATGGTTTTGTTGGGCATTTGGCCAAGGGTTATTCCACTGAGGTTGGGAGTATGGCCCATAGTTTGGAGGGTACTGGTTTTGCCATTGACTATTATATGTACCAAAATTTTGCAAAGGATCATGAGGCATACCTTGTCTTGGGGCCCATGGCCTGCGTTGAGTAACAAAGAACACTTCCTCCTCTCCTTCAATGGTTTTGAACTTAGTCAGGAGATGTTTTACCTCCAAATTGGCCACTGCTTTGCATCGGCAGTCTTTCTTTTTTTGTCGGCAGTGGGGGCAATATTCAACTAACATTGCCTCAGCTTCCTCTTTCTTCCTTCTAGCTTGCATAGTATCCAGTTGAGTAGCTACATCATTGATGATATCCTGCTTGAAGTCAGACAAGAAATTGGTAATCTCCACTTTAGATACTCCAGAGCCACTTCCTTTTATAGAAGAAGGTCTAAACCCCCTTCCCTTCTTTACAGCTGCTCTGGAGTAATTGAGACAGATTTTCTTGATATTATCCCAATCACTTTGGGTGACATCACCTCTTGCCATGAGGTCAAGAGCCTCCATGCAAGTATCATTGACTCCCCTTAAGAAGAGAAGTTTTTGAGATTCCTTATTCAGCTCATGATGGGTATTTTTCTGCACGCTAAACAAGAATCTTGACACATAATCCTCCAAGGTTTCATCCTCCTTTTGTGACATTTTGAAGATGTCATCTCCTCTCAGATCATTTCCTCTACAATACTCTTTATATTTACTCAAGAACAGAGTCTTCATTTGATCCCAAGTGTTAGCTACATCGCTTCCCAATCCCATGAACCATCTCAAGGCTGCCTCCTTTAGAGTAGAGGGAAACAATTTTAGCTTGTGTTATGAGGTTGTATAGTCATAGATCCTACAAAGGATTTCAAATTCAAACAAGAAGGTATGAGGGTCCTCAGTAATAATTCCATAGAACTTTGACAGTAAAGAAGCAGGGATGTTCTTGAGGTTATTATTGCCATGTAGGTCAGGGATTGGAAATGGAAAAATAGGATTTGCCATTCTTGGTTGTATTATTGGATTAGCTCCTGGTTGATGAACTACAAGAGCAAGTGGATTATTTGATTCTGTTCCTTCAGATGGGTTAAAGCTTGGTTCAGAGGAAGAAGATGAAGTAACTAAATCTTGGACAACATCCTCATATGGGTCGTCTTGGAATAGGTTTGGTTCAATCTCTTCAATATCTATGCTTCTGAGAAGGAATCTTCCAAATTGGTCTCTTCTTCGATGCATACAGCAAAAGTAAACTAACTATGAAGATGCTAGAATGCAGGATTCTAAACTAAAAGTACTAAGAATGAAATCTTAAACTCTTTTACTAGCATGCCTATAATAGGTTCTTAGTTTGACACCATCCCCGACAACGGCGCCAAAAATGTAGTGTTCTTTAATCAGCTCAATAACTTGGAATCATGAATTCCTCTACTCAGGGATTGAACATCACAATTGATAGTCATGACCTACTAAAGAACCTCATTTAATTATCAACCCAGGGACGTAAACTTGAAATGGGACAGCATAAGATATGCACTAATCACCCTTCTAGACATACATGATTCCTAAAATGCCTTATACTAGAATTTAAGTACTAGAAACAAATTTACTGTTTAACTTTACTTGGAAATGAAAAACTCGTAAGATAACCTATTCTGCCTCTAGTGGCTTTAGGAACAGTTGGCAGCTCTGTGTTTCCGCCAACTGCAGGAACAGTCACATTAACTTCTATGAAGGAAAATGCAGCTATTCTATCTTGCAGAATAAAAGTATGGACAGTTCCCTAAGTGGGCCCCCTTAGGTAGTGTCAAAAGCAGACAACAGATTAGGCAAAAAACTTCATAAGCTTTATTGATTTAGTGCAAACAAGTACATGGCACAATCTCTTGGCTGAATTTCTAAAACTAAAAGTGTATTACAAAAGCGATTTTTCCAGCCCCTTCTCTGAAGGAGAATGGGCTATTTATTGAAAATTGATCCTAACTACTAACCAACCTTCCCTTATAAAATAGGAGGCATTTATTACATTTAACTAATTTAAGTAAATAGGTGAATGACAATGAAGAACTAAGTCAAATTAGTTGATCAGTCTTAAAGCGCCATCATCCTGGATTCATGCACCACCAAGATGACTAGCCTAGATTTCCGGAACACTCTCCCTACATGGTGGATGAGTTGAAACTGTCTCCTCATCTTTTGCTATTGAACCAGTCTTCATGGATTTGGTCTTCAATTCTTCAAGTGGAAATTGAATTCCTTTCCTTCAATCATGGTACCTGCAAAATATCTCGCCATCTTTTCCTGAGGAAGAAGGTTAGCTCAACACGTTCATCCTTTAAGACAATCCATTACTTTATTCATTCATTAATTAAGTATTAAACTAAGGCAAACATTGTTTCAGATATGGCTACAGGAAGTTTTGGTAGTGGAGGCTGCAGGAAGGTTTATGATCACACAAAACCATAAAGTATTTATCAGACTAATAAAACATTAAAGGTAATAATCACGGGACTTCTTATCACAATATACTCATCATATTTAAGTCATAAAAAGGTCTATATCTATCCCATAAACAGACTGAATGTTTGTTTTAGCATAATAAAACAATAAAGTATTTATAAAAGTATGATCAAAATGTGCCAAAGACTTGGTTCATCAGGATGTATGTAGCAAGAGTATGATGTTTTTGATTAGTTAAGTAGGGGAAGGGCCCTAATCCTATGGTATAAAGCAAGGACAACAACCTGAGAAATAGACTAAGAAGAACAACACCATCCACCACCAGCAAATAGCAGCAGACAGGCCAAACTAGAGCCAAAAAAGGCACGTAGGCCAAGTAACCAAACTTGCAACCACATAACCATAAGTAACATAATAAAAAATAGAATCCCAAAAATAGTCCACAAAATGGAACATAGACCATTTATGAGATTAACTAAGGTACAACAGGTGCAAAACCATAACGAGGCTATCAAGAAATAGCTATCAGGGGCAGTAAAATTGAGCAATGAATCATTCAGGGCAAACATAAGATCAAGTAAAAAACTCCTAAATTTTTCCAATTTGGGACACAAACTTCCACCAAGTGGGGTCGTCATCAACTTTCAAACCAGGCCTTACAACCAAGAAAATAGGCCGCTAGGCCACCCTCCAAGTAGACAGAACCATAGCCTAAAACAACAACCACCCCAAGGGTGGGTAAAACAAACTGTTCTTCAAACTCATACAAGCAAGTGTAGGAGGGTCCTAAAATCTAGACCACCAGAAAACACCAAAGCCCATCAACACTCTTTGATAGAGCCATTCCACATCAAACCTGTTACTTAGAGAAACCAATTTTGAACTAGAAACAACCGTAGCATTGATGAGGCAGAGATCCCCCATCAACCTTCTTGCCTCTCCACCTCTATAGGAGAAAGCATATCCCAAAAGTAGTACTACCCAAACAACAACACTTGAAAAACACCAGCCCTTGATAATGAGCAAAACCAACACATCAAAACTCTCCACCACCATATAGAGGTGAGAGAGCTCAGCAAAAATGCAAGATCCAACCCAAAGCACCACCACGAGCCGAACACCAACTCAAACTCCACCTCTATAGGAGAGATCTCCCCACTAAAAGAGAGGGTGAAATGAGAACCATTAACACTAGTGCCACCAATCTCTTGCTCAAACCGGCTACACCTCAAAAGGAACCAACAAAAGAAAAAAGAGCTTCCCACCATAGCTACAACCTCCAACTCCACCTTAAAAGGAGAGGGATCCACCTCTCAAGGATCAGTCTCCACCTCCATAGGAGTCCCCAACTGTAGAACCAAATAGGAAGCCAACACACCAGTCGAAAAAGTTGTCACCACACCCCTTGGAAACCCAAGCAACAAATACAAGGAAGCAAAATAAAGCACCTCAGCTAAGAGAGGAAACATACTTCCTTGAGCCATCATAATGAGCATTTGGATCATCTCAACCATGAGAAAAATGACTAAAAAACCTGCAAACCACCCATTCTTGAAGGCACCAAAATTTGAAACAAGGGTCTTCGAGGCAGAGAAGAGCCCCCTCCACCACTTCCAAAAGCAATCAATCTCTAAAGGGGAACCAATAACAACCTTGGAACCCCCAAACACAACTCCAACATGTAGAGGCAAAATAGACCCAACACCACAAGCCTTAAATCCCCACCACAACCGAAACAAAGGGCCAACAAAAGAACAAAACTGTAAGAGCAGAGGAGCACCACAGATAACACGCTAAGCTGATAGAGCCAAAAAAGACCCAAATCTCCAAAAACCTTAGAAACCCTGAGGTACACCCAAACCCCCTTTCCCAACACCGCACAAAAATAAGGCAAGGGAAAGGCATAACAAAACCCAAGGCACTTTAGAGCATCAGAAAGGAAGGGACAAGAAGGCACACTCAAAGTAGAGCGAAGGAAAAGGAATGAAAAGCATCTAGGCACACCAAGGATAGGCAAGAACGTGCCAAGGCAAGGAGGGAGAACTTCTAGAATCAACCGCGCGATAGCAACAAAGGTAGGAGAGGAGAACCCACCAGACATGAACAACACTAGGCAAAACATAGAGTCCACTGTCGCGAAAAAAGACAACATGGACCTCACCTCGAGAGCCAGAATCAAAACAACACTCAAGCTACCCTCCAAGCACACATAAGGAGACGTCCACAGAGCATTTACCACCCAAGCATAAACATTAACTCTGAAAGGCCATGACCAAAGACCACCCAACAATGATGGAAACAAAGCAGGAAAAGGAGTTCCCACAAACCCAATTGCAGAGCCAACAAACTTCCTCATAAAACTAGGAAACTGCCATGAGAAAACCAAGGAGACAAACTTTGCCCCACAAGACAGAGGCAATAAAGAAATGCCCAAACTCCATCGCCAGAGCTTCACAAACCAAGGGACCTTCAACACAACAAGCAGCCCAAACATGTTGGGACCACTCAGCACCAACCCTTTGCCAAGATAGAGAGAAAATGATCCCCTGAAAGCACCAAGGCCAACCCCAAACATCATAAGAAAAGAAGAAAATGCCTTCTTCCAAAAAGTCATGCTCAGAGGAACCCAACCAACCCACCTAACAGCTGAATCATCATCATCATCTTCAAATTTCTTATCTCCATCAGTTGAGGAATTCAAAATTCCTCGCCCATTAGCCTTCCCACTTGCTCACCCGTTATTCTTCCAACAAGATGTCATTCTCTTTACATCTACATGCAAAAGAGTATGATATTGTTAGAATCACTTTAGTAGTAAAATTCATTTCATGTATGAGATGTTATGTGGGTTATTCTTGGGGCTTATCTAATCCATGGGAAATGGGGTAACCTAGGTATAAAGTATGAATGGTCATTAATCCAAATCAAGCTAAGAAGGTGTGTGAATAAGAGACGTCCACTCTAAAATTTGGGTGATGAATACTTTGTCCAAAGTAGTGTAAGTTGTCATTTTTTACACTGTCAGTTTCACTATGATATGTGATTACGTACTAGGCTAGGATGTAAATACATGTAGCTTGGGTTAGCTACTGTATGTCAATTCTAGAAACATATGTGACATAACATGAAACTCAAAAAAGGCTATTGTTATTAGGTTACCAAACCAATCTCTTCGTCAAAGGGTAGGGCCATCTTACCAGTTAGGTAAATGTGTGGGGGATCATAGTAAGTCTGCGGTTGGCAAAAAAGTGCTTGAGTGATGCTTCTCCTCTTCATTTGGTGGCCAAGATTTGAGGGGGACTTCCTGGACCATTTGTACTTTATATATTATGTAAGCTTGTTTAAGTTATTTATGTATCTCATATCCATTTTTATGGGGATTGTAAATATGAAATGTCATATGGAAATTATGTATCATCATTATTTGATTTAATGAAAGGACTTATTTGGAATACAATGGAAAAGTTTGAAATATGTTTCAAATGTGCATTTATTATTCAAAGGAAAATAAAAAAAATTAGTGCTCTTAAAGGTTAGATGCATAAACTATTCACTTATGGGTAAAACATAGAAAATTTTACTGAGTAGGACAATGGGCATGTTACAACAAGTCTTTTCATCATCAGTGCATCACCTCCTAGGTTCAGTTTATCTTAAATTTGGTTTTCTATCCTTTTTCCTATCAAACCAACAAGCTTTTAGGAGGTCCATCAGGGGAACCAACCTGCTCTAGAGGTTCATCTTCACCATAGGCAACCCAAAGCTTGAAGTAGATCCAATGTTTCATAGGATAGCTGAGTTTTACACTTAGCTAAGGGTGTTATCCTCGTGACAACACCTACATCTATTTTGTAGGGAATATAATGCTTTCCAATATCCTTAGAATATAAATGTTAGATAGTGTGTGGAGAGATGTATGGTAGAGTGCATGATACATGAAAAGAGGTACATAGTTAGGACTTGGTCGTTTATCCCAAGATTAGCCACTGGTATACAAAACAAAGTTATGTCATTTGTGTTGAAAAGTATTTTTGCCATGTATGCTACTATTTTCCACATGACATGTATTGACTCATATCCATATGCCACACTCCATGCCATTACATGTAATTGGTTTAATTTTTCAATTTTTCAATTTTATTTATTTTAATTTGGATGCAATTCAAAGCTTGATCTAATAGTGAGCAAATACTAGGTAATGAATGCAATAGGGGACACATATGTTTAAAGTAAAACTAATTGAGCTTAGTTTGGTAGTTAGTTCAATTCTAGAGCCTTTTGAATAGAAAGGTGGCACGCAATTTGAACCTTCCCACTAATTGTTAAATAAATATGCACTCTTCATTTATGTAATATAATTTATATTTGTTATTGAATAAATATGAAAATGGTCAAACTTGTCAAATATCATATTCAAAGGCATGGGTTTATATTATTTTATATAACTATTTTGAAGTATAATAAAAGACCCACCTATATGATTGACACATTTTGATATCAAACATGTAAAAAAAAATGTACTTCCAAATTGTATCATTAGATTAAACTATTTATATTTCATCAATGGCTAAAATTTGAAATTCTAATTCAAGTTTAAGCATCATGCATTTTGGATAGGATTAACTTGTTAGTAACCACTAATACACAAAAATGAATTAGTAGATAGAATTTTAAAGTTGTAGTTTTTGTTTAAAAATTATGCTCTATAGCTAGCCTCTAACTTATACTAATCACTAGCACATGAAAAGACTTAGCAACTAAACTTTTAATTCATACATTAAATTAAGCATTTGTATTATGGTTAAGGTTGGACACTATAGTTAGTCTATACTCTACATTTTAATCTAGGTCATCTCTTGCCATTGATATCACCTTACATTTTTCCTAGCCATTAGATATTCTTTTAAGCCTAGTTATAATTCTACACATTTTAATCACCCATAAAATAGATAGCAAGTTGAAAAAAATTGTGGTTGAGTGAGCATTATACATTACCCAACTCGATGGATATAAGGCACAAGATTGACTAGGGATCAAGCAATATATCATAATGGAGAATGGAAAAATATTCTCTTACCATGTAATAGTTATTTACTTATGCACATTATGCTCTAACCTTGCAATGCTTGGTAGAGACTATAGTTGCATCACAACTCTTGTTATTTAATATATTTTTTTACCATATAAACTACCCTTTTACATTGCTTGAGTTTCTAAAAGGGTATGATAGTGTGCAATCCTATATTGCATAGACAAAGACTAAAACTTTTATTCTAATTGCACATAATCAAATATGATGAACATTTGTGATCCCCTTTTGTACATTAAAATATGAAAAAACCTTAAATTTATATGAGAATACCCTAAAAAAATCTAGGAAGTTTTCAATAGAAATACAAATGTTATATAGCATTTCAAAAAAAAATAGGGTGTCTCCTTTGATCTTAGAAACTCATCAAAACTTTTTTTCAAATTTGTTTTTTTTTTTTAATTTGTAATCTATTACTACAAATTATGTAACGCACTAACCCTTTCGTAAAGTAAAAATTTCTTAATTTTATACCAAACAAGTAATGGTAACAAGTAATAAACCCATTGCAATAATTATTTTCTTTTCTTTTATTGGTAATTTCCAACATGATACAAACATATTCCATCAAGTATTCCTTTTTATTTCAAAAATACATCAGAGTAAGAAAGCATACAGATACATACATAGCTCATGGAGCTTTTGAACAAATAGTAGTAAGAAGGTCCAGGAATCCATTCTTTCAAATCTTGGTACTTCGGTCGCCTGTTGTGGAGGAGAAGCATCACTCAGGCGCTTTTCCGCCAACCATGGACTCTTAATGTGGTTCACCGCACATCTATCATTTGATAGATGGCCCTTCCCTTTGATGAAAAGATTGGTAGAGTAACCGATAATGACAACCAATTGAGCATAGTGTTGTGTCCTACATAACTAGATCCTTTAGTAACACAACATTCTCGAACTAGTATGTAATACGGGATCACGATGAACTGATAGTGTAGTATCAAGCATCACATAGTCTAAGTGGATGTCGTACATTGCACTACTTTGGCCAAAGTGTTCTCACTCGGTATTTTGTGTGAAGTCATCTATCACATACACTATTTAGGGTCGATTTGACTTAAGGCTATCTTGCACTACACATAGGTATTGTCCTTCAATGGATAATTTGTATCCCAGACTAAGCTACAACATACTAAACTACTAGAAATGAATCTACTTAGCAAGTAAGTACACAAGTTCCCTCCCATACTGGAATTCTATCCTAGGAGTAACACAAGATTTTTTGAGTTAAACTAATAACTTAGCTAATTGAACTTTACGTGACTCTTGCATTCATTCAAACCTAGTTAATAATAACTAATGCAAACAAAATTCTCATATTATGGAGATCATACAATCATTGTATAACATACCTAGAATACATCATTTTCCTTTCTTAGAAGACAAACATATTTTCTTCCTATGCATAGAAAAAAAGTACAATTCAAGTAGCATAATAATTATTGCAAATAAATAGTAGAAGAATATCCCATGCCTGTATTTGGTTTTCCCAAAGTGATGATAGTGCAACCTTCACTTATAGCTCAATCCAGCTTCTCAAATCAATTCCCAACACTTCAGGAATTAACAACTCTTCCTTAAAAAATCCACTCTTTTCACACTCAAAATTTAGATATAATAAACTGGTAAAACTTAGAAGTAATAACCAACAAAGCGTATTCTTTTGGTATGATACACCTCCCTCAATGATCACACAAAAAATGAATGATGGTGGTAGATAATATTCACTCTCAAAAAGGTAAGAATGATACACAAATAATGCACAAGGTAATATGAATATGAGGAATGAGATAACACAAAAGACAAGACAATGATAATGGTACCATACAAGAGAGTTGGGCGACTATTCATAGAGAACCCAGCTCTCCAAACTCCCTACAACCATGGCATGTAAATTGACACCACTGTCATTTTGAATTATTCAACCTGGAGGTGGCGCCAACTCTAGCCTATACTTAGCACAAAAGCATGATGAATTGATTCTCAATTTCCAACATACAAAAAGACTATTTCAAATTCACATGGAGAAATTCATAAATCAACACCTACATAAAAATGGTAACAGAAGTAGTGCCAATTTTGTGAGATGGCGGGATTCTCATATGCTGAGAAGAAGACAATCATATTTCCTTAACACATACCCAATATCGACTATTTTCTAGGTTGTCAAGCTTCAAATTTTGACTTAGTCAAACGCCATAAAGATTTAGACGCATTTCGTTGATTCATCCCTGCGTATTCCTCTAGCAGGTGATGCACAATTTCCTCAGAGCCATGTTGATTCAAAGTTTGAATTTCATCATATTAACTATATCGACATATATAAGCCAAAGTTTAAATGCGTTTAATATATGAGAATATTAAATCGACTCTTTTATGCAATTCAAAAATAATTCGATTTCCAATGTTGAGAATAACATGTAACATATATATATTTAAATACCTCAGTATATATATATATATATCCGTAAGACGCAATAATAATAATATTAATACCCACATTATATAGGATGTGTGAATATATACATATATATACACCTATATATACCTCTATGTGCACGTATGTGTAGGTATACCATATCAATGCATCCATATGAGCATATCCATTTGCCAACGTATGCTTGTATCGATATACACATCCCTATGGATACATGTATATACTATGCATATGTATATATGTCCACATCCGATTCACTTACATCCAATTACGTTACCATCATATTGATAGGTGTGTACGTGTGGTATCTCTATACATATGCATATATGTGTCGTTAGATCCTCCTGACATGCATGTGCATACATATAAACATTCTTCCACCTACATCCCATTTATCCATATGATCGTAATATCACAAGATAGATCTCAGAAACCAAACAGATAAACATCACTCGCAAATGCATGTAGAAGTAAACAAGACTCCTAATGCAAACATACAAGCTATGGATGACTTACCTATAACCCACACAAACTAACTTGGTTCACTCAATCTAAGGTGGTGTGTGTATGCTCAGATAGTTTACTTTACCAGTTACCCGACAAAGATCTTCTCTCGAGTGATACTTCCCCTCCACTTGGAGGAATGGTACATATACCCACATCCACTAACACATGCTCACGACAGTCAAATGTTCACAACATAAGTAGTATACATAAACATCTCCAAAGTTAGAATAATCACAATTCAATAACCTTATATAAATGCAATATTTCACCAAGGATAACATCAATTGAAGTAATATTAAATGAGACAATCATCAAATGTGAAAACACTCATATTGATAACAAGGAACAACATATTTTATTCATCAACAAAATTCTCATTACATCCATTTTACCCTATGCAGTAATAGTAAATAGTAACTATACAATTGGGGTGTAACAAATTATCTATCAATTGTAATTTATATAAAACTCCATTATCTATATTCCAAACCTATGATAACTTGGTATCTTGATCACCAACAGTCAAGATTATGGGTATATTATTTTAGATAAATAAAATCATCCTAACATCATCTCATACTAATGTTCCATCACCAAATAATTAAATATATATTATTTAAATAGTTTAACCCAGTGTAACATATAATTAAAACCTCAATTTCTACCTCACATGGATAATAAATAAAATAATATTTTATTATTCAATTTACCTACATTCCCTCCAACATCCCAAATGAATACATTTTGCGTTTTTAGTAAATGCAATCTCAGTCATTCATCTTAAGCAAATTAAATCCAAAGCATTCATTTTTTTCTTGATCCTAAGAATTTTCTCTCGTTGAACCTCCATCAATGATCTTCTAGAAAAATTCTTATCATCCATTCTTCCTACCAAAAATGTATAAATTGGCACATCATCCTATGCAAAAGAACCAATCATCTCTCATAGGTATATGATGTAGAAGTTTCAAGCAACCTCATCCCATGCATTGAGCAAATGCACTTCAAAAAATGGAATTTGGTAACATTTTTCTTGTTTGTTATTTCAGATTTTCATTGTGCTTAATCTTGAGGTGAACATTAGAATTTAATTTTTGTTTATGCATGTTTTTAACTCAGTTTGAATTTATGTTCACAATTACCATTTTAAAATGAGATACAACATCATTTGAACAAAGCTTTCACTATATTAAATCTAAATATAAACATGAGATTTATATATATACATAGTGTTGTATTTTATATATTTTCTTGGAGAATATTATATAAAACTAACACATGTGCAAGAGGTTAAGAGTTTAATGCATTCTATAATAGTTATACATATAAACAAACCAGTGTTCTAGATTGCTTTGTATCTTGTAGATTTACTCTATTTTGGTATTTATGAAAACTTGAGTTTAAAAAAAAAATCTCACCGGATTTACATTTTATAGCTTTTCATTTATTCAATTGATTTGTAGGATCCCCAAACATAAATACTATCAAATGTCTTTTGAGCTCCCCAAACATAAATATTATCAAATGTCTTTTGAGTTGAGCAATCAAAGCTACCAATCAATGTCTCTGGGGCTTCAAGTTAAAATAAAAAAGAATGTCTTGTTGCAAAGTTACTTTAAAGGTATTTCTAATGAAGGCATCCTAAATAGATAGGGAAGATGGGTGCAAGTGGATTGAAAAGGTAGAGTTTATTAATCATTGATTATTAAGGTTTGCTTAAATTAGGGGTTTTAAATGTGCTTCAATCACCACGTAAATCATTTATCTTTTTTAGGTTTACTTAAATTAGGGGTTTTAAAGGTGACCCACTCACCACATAGATCATTAACCTTCTTTATAATTTCTTTGATTTCCTTCTCAACTTTATTTATAGGATTTGAATAAGGCCTCGAGCCCTAGAGAAACAAACATCTTAATAGATTTTGAGGAGGGTGATGTCATCATCTTTGAGAGGGCAAGGGTTGTTACTATTGTCAATAATATTTTTTTGATCAATAGTTTTGATTATAAGGGAAAAATAGGTTTTGAAGGGACCCGAAACCCTTTACAACTAAACAAACAAAAAGTGGCTCAAAGATAAAGACATTGAACCATCAACATCAACCAACAACAAAACACCAACCAAAAAATAGAGAACTAGTAGCAAAAGATAGAAATAGAACAAAACAAAAAAGGGACACTATTTCATGCTCTTTAAGGTGTTAGCCACCTCAAGTTCCTGGTTGCAATGTAGTTTGACCATGTCCATCAGTTCTTTCTTTTCCTCCTCAAAGGTTTTCCTTAGGTTACCCTTAACTCTTGTACAAGGGCCTTTTGCTTCATCCTTTCTGACCTTCATCCCCTTCCCCTTTGAAACCTAGTCCTTATCCATCAGCTTTGCAAAGTAAAGCTGATCTTCCCTAAGTTCACTTATCTTGTGAAAAAGGACCTCCAGTGATTCAACACTATTCTTGACCAAACTGTGGCTAACTTGCAGTAGCTTCTTGATGTCCGCATTGGTATCATTAATCTTAGCCTCCATTTCAGAGAAGCATTGCTCACATAGGGACTTGAAATCCGTAAAGGAACACTCTAAGTCCACAAGTCTTTCAATCAAAATATATGAGGAAGTACCCTTTGGAATATTTGCATATTCTCTTTCAGATCCCTTATCTTGATATTCACCCTATTGAATTACTATAGTGTCCACTTAGCTAGCTTGAATGTAACAGTAACCCCCACACGAGCCATGCCTAGAAGCTCAAACATCAAAGTGTTGTCATCATTTAGGTATGAGAAATCCTTAGAGAGAGGATTCACCTTTAGAGGCTCTGGCTTACCAAGACTTAGATTAACCCCCCCTCCTCATGCATAGACTTCCCACCAGAAATCTCCACACTGGGCATCTGTCAAATAGGGGAGTCATTGATTTCAATAGCAGTATCCTCAACACCCTTCTCCTTACTCTGGTCCTTGGTACCCTTCAAAACATCATTTGCCACCTATTTTTTCATCTTAGCAATACGCTTGGAAGTCCTTCGTGGCATTTCCTTGGCTTCCTTATCCCCAATGTTATCAAGCATACCCTCCTCCTTACGATCGTACACAACAAAATCTTGCCCATTAAACACAATATTTCCCTTAGACTAGGAACCCCCATAAACTACATCTATGTCATTTCCAGTAGAATGGGACTCTGACTCCTGTAAAATAAGCTTCTTAGCAGCATGTTTCCCCTTGAGGTTCCCCTTCTTTCTCTTCTTAGAAGGGGCCGCCACAGGGGATGAAGATCCACCCTCATCCTCTTCATTCCATTTCTCCTCACTAGCGGCACTAGTATCTGAACTAGTCGAGAGAGATTCTTCATTGATAGCCTTGAGGGCCTTTAATTCTCTTGGTAGGGATGAGGGCTCTCACATGCTCCATTATGAGCAGTATGAGGCCCTCATATAGAATAGGCACCCTCCTATTTTTCAGATGAGCATACAATAACACTTCCAATGAAGACAAAAGAAAGAAAGGGAACAAGATATATAACCCATGTTTGAAATGATTCAACAAAGTGAAATGGTGACCTAAAATTGCAGTAAATTGATCGTTTAAGGTAACATACTACATGATGACCTCTGCTACATCAGCCCAAATTTTCTTTAGAGACGTTCATTCATAGCCCCAAGAAGTCATCTTAATTAGCTTCTTTCATTCATCATATTTGAAGAACTGGTCCATGACATCCTCATTACTCTTCCTCTCCTTGAAGAATTTGTGACCCACCAATAACAATCCAATAATGGCAGTGATAAAAACTCCTCATTAATCACAAACTCCATTCCCCTTACCTGTAACCTATGATTGTGCCAATAGCTAACAAAATCTGTCAAAGCCTTAGGATCATGGCTGTGGAGCCTTTCCAAGAAAGGCATGAAATTTTCATGCTCTAAAATCCTCCAAATTTTACAGTCCTTCCTCCACCTTGCATAGGATGGGGCTCGATCTTGCTACTGAAACCCTAAAAAAGAGACGACTGTTTGAGAGCAAATAGGCAATGCAACACCCACAAAGCGTGCGACAACAATGTAGGCAATAATGATATTAAAAATCCAGAAATTGAGCTCACTCATATCCATATTTTTGTAATAAAGCCTTAGCATCCTCAAAAAGGAGGGAGTACTCCTCCCATGCCTTAAAATCATTAATTTTGATAGCATCATTAGCAAATAAATCTGCCAATAAGTTTCCCTCTTTATAGATATGAGTGACACGAGTTTCCTCACAAGATCTAAGCATCATTATAGCATCCTCGATCAATTGATCAATTGTCTAGCTTGGATTCTAAATTCCATGTAGGAAGTTAATGATGTTAAGTGAATCTCCCTATAGCCAAAGCTTGGAGTAGCCCTTATCCAATGCAAACTTAATATTGATGAACACATCCTTGACTTCCGCACGGGGATTGGTCTGGTTTCCCAATGTTTGATCAAAAGTTAGATACATATCTATACCATATTATTTCTTCTTTATTCTTTCTTCGTTATTTTTCCTCTTTCTCAATAGGTAGTTTTTTCACTTATGTTTATGCAAAAGTCTTGGTTATGATTGTTTTTCTTTTCTTAACCCATGATAATATTGAATAAATTTTATGTGACTAAAACTATGCACAATTTTATTAAGTCCCAATTTCATGAAGAGTTTATTATTCAATAATATATTATTTATATAATTGTAGAGATAAAAGCATACACTTCACACTTATTCTCCTCATCTTGTACTTAGTTCAGTAATCTCCTTTTTAAACATGACTTGTAAACATTTCTAATTGTCTAGACCCTACAGTCACTCTTTACCTTGTTTCATACACCCAAATTTCAACCTAATTTTTGTATCATTGTGCACCCTAATTTTGATTATTTACATGTCTTGGAAACTAACACACAAAAATTATTTCTTCCTAAACTAGATTATGCATAATAGTGTCCCCTAACTTCAACCCTTTTTTCCATCCCAAATAATGCCCTTTTACACAACCTTAACACTAACTTACCTACAATAATTAGAAATGATCTATATGCTTGTAAAATATTATTTTAAAATGAAAATAGATCCATTAGCCATTAGAGAGGGGTACCAACATTAGGAAGGAGTACCAACACATTCAACTATATGTTAATATAGCACTGCGATATTTAATTATGATCCTATTAATATTTTATGCATCTCCAACCATCTTAGAATAATTACATGGACACCTATGTTGTTGAGAGATTATTATTTTAGTATTTACTATCCTTGTTGACTTGGAATATTAGTTGTAATGACATTCATGAAGGAGGTGGAGTTGGAAGTGATAGTTATAATGTTATTTTTAGCATATTCTCAACTTGGGCCCAAGAATTGAGAAGTGGAGAATCTTGCATGTTGTTGATGGGTCCTATATGAGTTGGGTGGTGAATTTGGATGCCTACATTGGGATATGGATCATTATGGAGGATTTACATATCAAATATGATAGCTATTATTAGTATGGAGGTTTTTTTCCTACTTATGGCTCATTAGAAGTTACTTTTACTATTTTTAAAAGAGCCTCTTCATTTTAGACATGAGGGTTTTTAACATTTTACCAGGGTTTGGTGGTAAATTGTTTAGAGAAACTATTTTTGGTATTTTTCTCTCATTAATATAAAAATTGGATGGGGATGAGATAGTAGTTCCATTATGTTATTTCAAAGGTACATAGGTGTTACTATAATTTTATTAAATTAAATGGAGTTAGAGTGTTGCACACATATTATATTATTGAATATTAATACATTCTTAAACCTCTCTTTGATGGTGGATTTTTTTGAAAGAGTTTCTCCATGTACATCAAGTGTTGTAACAACTTCATATTTTATTGATTTTCTTATTGTTGATTTTAAACACTCACATAATATTTTATAGGTAATCCATTTTTTGCATAAATAAAAATTAAATTCCCATACTTTAAAAAAAATGTATTTTTCACTAGTTTAACAACATTTAATATCAAAGCTTGATTCTTCATAGAGGGGATGTCTTTTTGGAAGCATTGAAGGTTTTTTGCTACAATAGGTGCTTTTTTTTAAGTGTTTTTATAGATTTATGTAGGGTTGAAAACTATGGTGTCTACCTCTCATTTGGATATTGAGAAAATCAATGACACTAAGTATAAGATGTGGAAGTTAAAAAATGGAAGAGATTTTTGAAGAAAGAGATAAGTGGGTGCTAGTTAAAAATGAAAGAATCCATTTACAATGACTAATGAGGATTGTTTAATGTTGAAAAAGCAAGCATGGGGAACCATTCATTTGTTCCTTGTGGATTATGTCCTCTTCAACATCTTTGAGGAAACCACTATATACAAGCTATATAAAAGGATAGGTGATATTTATAACTTTTTGGAAGTGTTGAAGGTTTTTTGCTACAATGGGAGCTTTTATTTTAAGTGGTTTTATAGATTTGTAAGGGATTGAAAACCATGACCTCTACCTCTAATTTGGATATTGAGAAAATCAATGGCACTAAGTATTGAACGCATAAGACAAATGAGATGGGGAGGGTGAATCAGTTGTACATTAAAACATCAAACACTCATTAACATTCAGATTTGCATTAATCCTTAAACCCTTAACAACCTTTAAACCCTTATCATGCATTAACAAAATGTAAACATGAGAAATAGTAATGCAAACACATCCATACACATGAGAACACCAGATTTACGCGGAAAACCCAAGAAGGGAAATACCAAAATGAGGATTAAATCACAATATAAATTAATTGCAACATTGAATACAATAGGCTCATTGCTAGAGGATTCACTGCCCAAAAGAAAGAAGGGCTCACTACCAGATTATAAAGAAGATAGAAGATTGTTACAATAAAAAAATCCATCTCAAAGCAACAAAAAAGTTCCACCACTACACCTCTAAAGCATTCACACTCTATCTAAAGAATGTAGACACCTTCTTCTCATTGCTTCTAGTAGTCTTAGTCATTAAAGCTCACACTACACTTCACACTTTCTCACTTCACATCACAATTCACATCACACACACTTCACACCATAATGCTTCATCAACTCAACACACACACACACACATAGATATATATATATATATATATATATATATATATATATATATATATATATATATATTGTCCTCAACCTTGGAAAATAATTTACAAGGTCAGCTATGCACCTCAAATGTGCAAATTCATTAGGTTGGCACCAAAATATTCTTGCAGTGGAGAGTAATGAAAGCGGACCACATCACACCTCAACTTGGACCTAAATACACATATACACGCCACACCATAGTTCCACAAACATCAAAGCATATCCACAATTAGTGTAAACACCCAAGGTCAGTTGAACCTGTGTTAACACCATTAAACATTTAAGTACACACTTCCTTTGATCCAAAGATGACTCAGAACACACACAACACTTAAAAAGAATCTGGAATATTCCATCGACACCCTGAAATCCAAAAAATCCTTCACAACAACTGGCACCTAAAGATCATACTCATTTTGTACAACCAGTTAACCTTCTACACACTGTAGCTCATGAATCCAACCTTGCGAAGCACCAAACTTTGAACAACTCAAACTAAAGATAGATATGAACAATATAAAGACATTCCTAGATCTATAAGACCATAAACCACAATGCGGAGAAATGCAGAGCAAAACCATTTCTCTCGAACAACACTACATCACAATTCACACACTAGTGAACACAACCTCTTTTGTCAAACAATCCATAACTTGAAACGTTGGATATAACACCTTGGAACACCTCTAATCAACATATCTGAACCACACAAGCAAATCTTCAACCATGAAGAAATGCAAAGCAAAACACTGAACACCACTATGTCACACAAAACACTCTTTACCACACCGTTTCCTCTTTTATTCAAAATTTCTCAAAAGCACTTGGAAACCAAGCACCACAAACACCATCTCAACATCTACAATACCTTCTCAACATCTCAACCACACAAGAGGTTGAAAATCCACAAACATATGCTCATCAAAAGAACACTAGAGGTCGACATCAGTGATACTACTAATGACAACATAATGCAACCAATCAAAGCATCTCTGTAGGTTGACATCAATGCAACAAAAAAGATCTGTTGACATCAATGAAAACACAAGCTTCCAACAATCTCCCCCTTTTTCATTGATGGCAACACATGATATGAAAAACCATCAACAACAAAAAATCTGATCACCAACTCATATATTGCACCGTAGTGCATACTCCTCCCACTTACACAAGCATCTATACTTGCTAACACTTTCTCTTTTACAAGACTTCTCTCCCCCTTTATTCATATGGTTTTTTCAGTTAACTCTCTCCCCCTTTGACATCAATGGAAAAGGAAAACATATCTATTATTTTCTTTGCTTTCCCTTTGACATCAATCACACATACTTTCTCTCCCTCAAGGGAAACACCTATAAGTGACAACAACTGTTCTACAACCACAACTTCTTTTAATGTACTCTGTTTTCTTCGCACCTTCTCTACATTCTCCCTGATCACAACAACCAACAATGCCACTACCTACTCCCCCTAAGAGGTAGCCACCAACATCAGTCCAAAATAAGGAACGAATCTTGAAATCCACTAGATTGGTGCATAACCTTATGCATCTAATTGAAAGGAGGGGAAATAACCCCTAAATTCTCCTAGAGATACTCAAAATTATCCTTAGGAAGAGCGTTAGTGAAGATATTAACAACTTGTTCCTTGGTAGGTACGTACTCCAACTTCACCTCATTCTCTGCAACTTTTTCTCTCAAAAAGTGATGTTGGATTGAGATATGCTTTGTCCTTGAATGCATTATTGGATTCTTTGAAATATTGATAACACTTGTTTTATCACATAAGATAGGAATTGTTTCATCATATGAAACTTTGATATCCTTCAAGGTTTATTTCATCCATAACACTTGTGTGCATCATGATGTTGCAACAATGTATTCTACATCTGCAATAGATAAAGACACTAAATCATGCTTCTTACTTAGCCAAGACACCAATCTACTTCCAAGAAAGAAATCACCATCACTTTTAATTCTCCTATCATCCACACAACTTTCCCAATCTACATCTGTATAATCACATGGAGAGAAATCAATATCCTTTGGATACCACAAACCATGTTCTGAAGCGCCTTTCAAGTATTTGAATATTATTTTTACTATTTCCACATGTGACTCTCTGGGATCTTATTAAAATCTAGCCACAAGACAAATTGCATGCATGATATCCTGTCTAGTAGCATTTAAATATAACAATCCTCCAATCATTGATCTATACTTGCTCTGATCAGCCTTAGGAGATTCTTCATTCTTACTTAGTTTGCAACCAGTAACCATAGGAGTACATACAATTTTAGAGTCTTTCATTCCAAACTTCTTCAACATTTGCTTGACATCTTTGATTGTGAAATAAATATTCCTTTCTTTGTTTGATTGATTTGAAGTCCAAGGAAGAAATTCATCTCCCCAAACATAGACATCTCAAACTCTTTTTCCATCTCTCCTAAAAATATTTTGCACATAATTTCATTTCCTCCAAATATTATATCATCAACATACACAACCACAATAAGGAATTGATCTTTCTCAACTTTAAAGTAATTTTTTTTTATCTGTGGTACCTTTATTGAATCCTTGTTGCAACAAGTATCTATCCAATCTTGCATACCAAGCTCTAGGAGCTTGCTTGAGTCTATATAATGCCTTCTTCAATATGCATACCATATTAGGATCTTCTAACAACTAAAAACCTTCTAGTTGTTCAATGTATACCTCTTCTTCCAACTCGCCATTCAAGAATGTAGACTTCACATCCATTTGATAAAATTTGAAATCCTTATGTGCTACAAAATCCAAAAACATCCTAATAGCTTCAATCCTTGCCACTGGAGCAAATGTCTCTTCAAATTCTATTCCTTCTACTTGTGAGTAGCCTTTACACACAAGCCTTTCCTTTTTCCTAACAACTTCTCCATTTTCATTCAGCTTGTTTTGAAACTCTCATTTAGTTCCAATCACATTCTTGTTCATTAATCTTGGGACAAGTTCCCAAGTCTAATTCTTCTCAATCGACATCAATTCTTCTTCCATAGCCTTGATCCAAAATTCATCTTTACATGCCTCAATCACTATTTTAGGTTCAACTTTGGAAAGAAAACATAAATTTACTTGTTCTTTTGTCATACTAGTCTTTCTTCTTGTCAATACTCCTCTGCTTTTGTCACCAATGATCTAATATTTAGAATGGTTCTTCTACACATACTTAGGGGTCTTAGGGATCCTTTCCATAGGTTCCTCCTCTTCAACCTCCACTTCTTTTTCCTTACCTTCATCGTTTTCTTCTTCTCTGCAAGAGGACTCGTCTGATTCATATCCATCTATCAACACTGAACTTTTATGTAAGTCTTCATCCACTTTGACACTTGCACTTTCAACAATCGTTTTTAGCCTCTTGTTGTAGCACCAGTAAGCTTTGGTCTTTGTAGAGTATCCAAGGAAGATTCCTTCATCAGATCTTGCATCAAGATTTCCTAATTTTTCTTCACCTCTTATGATATAGCACTTGCTTCCAAACACTCCAAAATACTTAACAATAGGAGTTCTTCCATACCACAACTCATGGGGAGTCTTTGAACTATATGTCCTTGCTTTTTCTCTATTAAGTATGTACACTACAGTATGAATTTCTTCTCTCCAGTAGACATCTGATAGATTTACTTCCTTCATCATTGTCCTTGTTACTTCCTAAACAGTCTTATTCTTCCTTTCCACTACTCCATTCCACTGAGGAGTCCTAGGAGCTAACAAATGTCTCTTTATTCCATGATCTTCATGAAAACTATTAAACTTATTAGAGGTGAACTCTCCACCTATGTCAGATCTTAAATTTTTTATTTTCATATCCATTTTATTCCCAACCATAGCTTTAAATGCCCTAAACTTATCTAGAGCTTTTGATTTTTCTTTGAGAAAAGTTACCCAAGTCATTCTAGAGTAATCATCAATCAATAACATGAAATACTCGTCACTCAAAAAACTTCTTGTTTTTGTAGGTCCACACAAGTCTGTATGCACCAACTCCAAAGGTCCTACGGTAGAATACACTTTGACATTGAATCTTTTTCTTGTTTGCTTCCCAACCTGATATTCCTTAAAAACTGCATTTATAGGCTTTTTAATCTTTGGAAGATCTCTCACAGCTTGAGTAGAGCTAATTCTAACTAGGCTATCAAAATTGATGTGACACATTCTTCTATGTCATATCCAACTTTCATTTATTTGAGTCATAAATCACATACCATTAGCACCCTTAAGTTGATAAACATTTCCATCTATTCTTCTTCCCACAACAACAAGAGTTTTAGATCCTTTTTTGATCTCACAACCACCATCCTAAAATACAAGATTATATCCTTTTCTACAAATTTATCCTATACTTAAAAGATTATGTCAGAGACCCTTAACATAAAGAACATCATATGTATTATGCTTGCCATCAAAACTAATTGAACCTTTTCCACATATCTTAGTAGATGTATCATCACCAAACTTAACAATACCACCTTCAAACTTCTTGAGTTTAACAAAATTACTTTTATCACATGTCATATGGTTTGAGCATCCATTCTCAAAAATCCAATAGTTATTGTCTTCTCTAGCATGAAAAGTAGTCACCATAGTTCCATTATGACTTGCAACTTTCTTCATACATATCTCAGAGTTAGCAGAATTAGTTCCAAAATTTAGAGCCATGAATAAGCATTCATCATTTTCATCATCTGAGTAATTAGATTCATCATCAAATATACTAACATCTTATTTAACATAATAGCTTCTCTTAATTTATTTACCTTTATTCTCCTTCAATCTTCCATTTGAAGCTTTGATTGGATATATCTTGAAGCATAATGACCTATCTTTCCACAATTGAAACATTTGAAAGGTAAGTTTCCTCGACATTTTTTAGTGCCCTTTTTCAATCTCCTCACAAAGTTTGCTTCTAGCTCATCAAACTCATCTGAATCAAATTCCTCATTCTTCTTTGTTTTGCCAACTTTAAAAGCAATCTCTTTTCTTGAATCACTTGGACTAAAATATTTCAATTCAAAAGCAGTTAAAGCACAAAACAACTGATCTCTAGAATAATGATCTAAATTATGAGCTTATTCAATAGCATAAACCTTATGATTGTAAGATTTAGGAAGAGTTCTTAATACCTTATTGACCACCTCATCTTCTTCAAGTTTTCCACCAAGGCCTCTAATGGAATTGACAACTTCATCCACTCTATGCATGTAGCCTGTAATATCTTCATCTTTTATAATCCTTACGGTTTCAAACTTAGTCTTCAAATTTTGCATCTTTGCTTTCTTAACCTTATCATCTCCTTCATAGACACTTTCTAGCTTCTTCCAAATCTCATCAACAAATTTATAGCTCTTAACCTTCACAAGTTTTGAATTAGAAAGACCACTCAAAAGAGTGTACCTTGCTTTTCCATTGTTCTCATATGCCTTGATTTGATCATCAATACTCAGACCATTTGCAAGCATTGTATATCCATTTTCAACAGACTTCCAAACTCCAAACCCTAGAGAAATAAGAAAACCTTCCATCTTGGTCTTCTAGAATGCATAATCAGATCCATCAAATAGAGGAGCCTCCTTCTTGTGCGCCATCCCAAATCTACCTCAAGCGGTTAAGATTTCTTCCAAGGAACCTTTATTTGATACCAATTGTTGAATGCATAAGACAACTGAGAGGGGGGTGAATCAATTATACATTAAAACATCAAACCCTCATTAACATTTAGATCTACATTAATCCTTAAACCCTTAACAACCTTTAAACCCTTATCATGCATTAATAGAATGTAAACATGAGAAAGAGTAATGCAAACACATCCATACACATGAGAACACTAGATTTACATGAAAAACCCAAGAAGGGAAAAACCACAGTGAGGATTAGCTCACAATATAAAGTAATTTCAACACCGAATACAATAGGCTCACTGCCAGAGGGGTCATTGCCCAAAATAAAGAAGGGCTCACTACCAATGGCTCATTGCCAAATTAGAGCATTTTTAGGTCTAAAACAACCAAAGAAAAAGATGGGACAAAAACATGTATCTTGAAACTAAGGTTAAGAAATAAGAAGATGCACATGTGGAAAAAATATGCTAATGGGTCAAAGGATGGAGAGGAACAAGAGGGTTTGAGTACGTGTAGGATGAGCATATAAAAGAACAAG
The DNA here is from genome assembly GCA_007258455.2 of Sequoia sempervirens. Taxonomy (NCBI): domain Eukaryota; kingdom Viridiplantae; phylum Streptophyta; class Pinopsida; order Cupressales; family Cupressaceae; genus Sequoia; species Sequoia sempervirens. Next base: position 216,840,355 of record VDFB02075321.1, on the reverse strand, counting down.
TAGAGTCACTTACATTCACCTTGAGAAGGTCCATGAGAGAATGAAATATAGTTGAGAAGTATAGTCCATTATATTTATATTATGTACTTATTTTATTGAGTATTGATGATGAGCCTAGATATTTTAGGGAGAATCTCTCTCCAGAGGATAGTGAGTCTTAGATGTAGGTCATATAAGAGGATTTTATGGCCATAAATAGTTGTGACACTTGGGATCTCATTATTTTACCTAAGTGAATAAATCCCAATGGTTATAAATGGGTGTATAAGAATTTTTTTGGTGCAAATGGATATTATACATGACTTGTTGAGATATATTCTCACTAAATATCATCTTCCAAGCTGTGTTACTATATGGATACTGCTTCTTATGTAATTTGATTTCAAATTCATAACATAGAAGTCCATCAAAGGATAAGTTTTCTATCAATTGTTCAATTCCCCTTCTCCTTCTCCTTCTTGAATTTTTTTTTCCTTCCCTAATATGCATGTCTTCACTTAAATTATTTTGGTATATGTTATTTGATGGGCAGTGATATATGACTAGCTTAAGGGTAGGTATTATTCCTATCCTCATTCAATGGATGTGATGAAGGGTAATCCACTTACAAAACCACACATACAACTAAATAGGAGAAATAAATAGAAAATGTAGAAGGAAACACTTGATTTCTATTATCTTAATGAAGTGAAATTACAATACTCAGGAAATAACATACTACAACCACATGGACCTTCTCTTTATAGAAATCTACAAGCCAAAAGAAAACAATGATTTGCACTATATTACCCCCCTTTTGTAACCCCTGTTCTCCATCTTTATCCCAGTAGTGTAACTGCCTTGGAATATTCTGGAAGGTGTAACCCTATTTTGGTTCCAAAAATCCCACCATCCATTTTCTGCTCTAGAAGATTTTTTATTTTATTTTTATATATCTACAACTTATCGGGGTCATAACTTTCGATCCGACCATCGGATTTTCAATTGTAACATATTGTTGGAAATCTTGTGAAGAGATCTACAACATGATTTCTCCAAATCTATAAGATCAACACTTTTCAATCTATTTCGGGGCTTCTAAGGTCCTCAATTTTAAGTTTGAAACTTCATTGGAGAAATTCTTCGGGATGAAAATTTTAATATCTTCCAAATGGTACAAGATTTTGAGATGATTCTTTCACCAATATTTTTATTTTTCAATTTGGCTCCTTGGGGTTAATTTTTATGTCCATAGGAACTTGAATAGACCGACTTACTAAAAATAGTAGGTGATTATTTTTGGTTGTTTCAAACTTCTAACTATCCCAAAGATTGCATGTGTCGCCATGGGCCCCAAAATAACTAAAGAAAAATAAAACAGAATGAAAATACAATATTTTTGGGTGATGCAAGAGTTCCCTTACACCACGGGATACTCCTACATCAAGATGTCATCACTTTATCTTTCCACTCAAATTTCATATGTACTAAAAATATTATGAAATATAAAGAGCTCATTAATGGTCTTTGAGCCACCCTCTCTAAGTATTAAATCTATTGTTATTCATGGTGACTCCCAACTCATAGCATACTAGATTCTTGGTTCTTGATAGATTGAATAACTCTCTTGATATTGTGATTTTGTCTCTAATATTATTGATTTCTTTCATGATTACTCCATTAATGAAATCCCTTGTAAGGATAATCATCATGTTGATGCTATGTCTAGTGTTGCTTCACTCGTGTTATTGGATGATAACACTAGGCACTTCACTCTCATGATTCACAACCTTCATCAACTAATTATCCTTGATTCTTTAGATACCTCCTATAATAATATTGTGAATGAGGAATGGTTCATTAAAATCTATATCTATTTATGCAAAGATACCTTTCCTCCCAACTCTAGTGAGAATTCTCACATACATGTTCATAAAATAATGGCTTACTACATCATTATTACCAATATTTTACATTATCTTGGCTATAATAATAATCTTCTTCATTATCTCACACGCATTGATACCGCCATTATTCTTTAGGAAGTCCATGGTGTTTTTGTAAGTATCTATAAATGGGTAAGTATAGATGGTGGTCCAATGATGACTCCATGGCCCAACTCATGACCCTACATGACATGAAAAAATCTCTCTTAACTAATCTTTCCTTGGAGGGAGCATCAACTTTATCTTTTGGGATCCCCTTTTTGTTGCTTTAGCTTGCTTAAGTTATTCGTTATGTGTCTATACATTTTCATTTTTCAAAATCATTTTCTTTAAGTTACATGTTCATCCACTTTAGTTTAATTCACCACAATGATTAGGGTTTGCACTATGAAAATTGCACAAATACCAATATGAATGCATGTCTACCCCAATGATTGGTGTTTAAAAGCACTTCAAACTCAATATGGGAACTATGATTTCACCATAGTCCCATTTGGGTAGATGAAACTTTATTTGTGTTCTATTATAAGATGCTTCACCATGACCATAGGGGTGTTGGATTTTTTCCAAGGCTCATGGTATTGACTTATGGTTTTGGATACCACTTGATGGTTTCTTGTTTCCAATATTTCTATATATTAGAGGATGGGATAGTGGATTATATGGTTCCTTGTAGGTACTCTTGTGAAACCAATTCACTATCACAGGGATAAGTGGATTATATTATTGTACTTCACCTTTTGAGAATAATGCAAGCTTGAGTCTCTTTGAGGTGGAGTTTTTTCCATTGTATTTTCTCCATGTATTTTTGATGAAACATTTTATTTGCATTTTATGAGTTTCTTTATTTGTTATATTGATTCTCCATTATTTTATAGATATACATTTATTGGCTTAATACATTGTAATTTGATTAAACTATACATTGTTCATTATTTTTGATGTGTCATTTACCTTGTATTTTAATATTTAACAACTTGGGATGATATTTTCTCAATATGAGAATGACTTCTTCAAGTTGAATCTATATGTAACCCATCTTAATAATGACAAAATTCTTGTTAACTATTTTATCAAGGGCTTGTACTCCTATATGTAGGATTAGTTCATATAATATGGCCTAAGAATTTGGAGATCAGTATGGAGAAGTTGAAGCTGGTAGAGGATAATTTGGTCAAAGGGAATGAAAGGTAGTTTGGGTCTCATACCATTATTCAATTTTAGTCAAAGAATAGGGTTTGGGGACCTTACTCCCAACCAAAGGGGATTTTTAAGACATTTTTTACACTTCCAAGGGCTCCCCAATAATAGTTTTAGAGGTAGAAGCCTCAATAGCCAACACAAAATGGTTAGAATTTTGGTAGTATTATTTGTAAGGAGTGATAAAGGTAACATCACATGGATCATTTTTCTCTAAAATAGGCTAGAGGTAGTCAACCCAATCTTAGCTTCTAAAGTTTATAGTAGTAAAGTATACCACAACCTACACTATATCAAATAATTGGTCCATGTTACATGCATGGATAAGAGGTCCAAATAAATAGGTATTATTGATATGGATTAATTGTAGTCATTAGAGTGTTGTGTCAAAACAAATAGTTGGAGATGATAGTAGGTATCACTAATTTTTTCAATGGTTGATAACTACAATTCTAATCACTAAAGAATAATTCTTGAGCTCAATATTCTCAATAGTGTACAAGTTTCTTTTCTATTTGATTTGGGAGCTTTTGACTCCTTTATCTCACCATCTTTGGTTGAGCACTATAGGTTGGTGGAATTTAGGAAAGATGGCAATTGGTTAGGTGAGATAATCATAGGTGCCAAGATGGTAGTGGAATCACTTGTGTTTTGTTATGTGTTGGGTCTTGGAACCTTCAACACCATTATAGATTTGTGTGTTCTACTATTGGGATCTTATGGGATCATCCTTGGTATGGACTATGTTGATGCTTATTAGACAAGCATAAAATGTCATCAAAAGTAACTGGAGTGCATAAATAATCCTTGTGATCTTGTTGTGATAGTTGAAGTTTAGAGACCCCATCTCAATTTGTATGATCTCACCCATGCAACTAAATTGGAGTATGAAGGGGTGCCAAATATTTTATATCATGGTGTGTGATATTTTTTCTAGTGAATATCACAAGGTTTCTCTTAATATTCACCCAATTTTAAAGGATTTTGTTTACATATTTCCTAGTGTCATTCCAATTACGTTGCTAAATTGGGACGTGGAATTTCACATTGATCTCAATCATAGAATCAAACTCATCTCACGTGCATCATACATAATGATTACTCAAGAGCTTAGTGAGGTCATGTTCTATTTGGAAGATTTATTGAAGGAACATATTCATCCTAGTGTGTTTACCTAGGGTCCATCTTCATCTTCATGAAGAAGGATGGATCTATTCAATTGTGTATTGATTATTGGCACTTGAATGAGGTAAGGATAAAGAAATAATATCCCATTTCAAGGATTGGTAATTTATTCAATTAGATGAAAGGAGAAAAAGTATTCTCGAAGAGTGATCTAAATTCTACATATAATTAACTTCACATTCAAGAGATAAATATTCATTGAATATCATTCATAGTTGATATCAACACTATGATTTTATCATATTTACATTAGGGTTGATGAATGATTCATTAGTGTGGCACTATACAATTGGTCCATGAGCACAACTACATGGATATTTTTTGGTATTGGTAACATGTGGACCAATGGTATAAAGCCATATAGGGAGAAAAGCTACAAAAGCACCAACTGGATAAATAAAAACACAAAGGAGTAAAGGGCGTGTAGTTTGGGGATGATCTAATGGCTAATGCACAATGACCAAACAAAATATGTGCACTTAATGTTTGTCTACTATGCACACCAAAGTTAAGAGTATGACACAAAGATGGGTTAATAGTACATAAGGAATGAGTAGAGAGTAGTAAATAGGTGACAGATGGGAAAGGGACAAGCAAGGGCTTAAGCAAAGTGGCAAGTAATATTAATGGGTGTTAGGCATTAGTGATGATTAACTAAGACAACATCGATAATAGTAAGGTATTTTGACATGCACTTTAAGTTATATGATTATTGACTATGGGGAGTAACCAAGAAAATGGAATAAAATGCAATATTATAGAGTGTGAGCTTGTAGTATAAATTTTGGCACAATAAAGAGATATGAATTTTATAAGAAAGGCCATGAGCTAAGGGTTAGGGTTAGAGTTTCATGGTCTTAAATAATGGCCACTATGAGAGGATCTTGGGTACTATAATGTCCCCACTCTAGTCAGTTCAGTAGCAAATGGGTTAGCCTATTACTTGGACCCTCATAGGCTAATATGTGTGGATAGGGGGTCTTAGTTGCCATTTTTGGTGGGTATTGTAATTTCCACCCCTTTAGTTCAGTATTGGTTTCAGTGCAGGCATTTGCAGTTCAGTGTTTGCCAGCTTTTTTCTCCTTGAGCTCTCTATTTCATCTTGATGATGGATCACAGAGTGTGATCCGAAATGTTGATGCAAAAAAACTTACACAATCGTAATCCAAAAACAATTTGCAACATTCTCTATGGATTGTGGAAATCTACTATCTCTTTTGACATGTCAAAATACTGAGTTTTGAGGGAGATATTAATATTTTTGTGGTAAAGTTATTTAATTAACTTTGGGAATATTATAAAGTTATAATTTGACTTTATGAAAATAAAGCCACTTAAATATTATAAAGTAAGTTAAATCACTTTAGTCAAATAAATGGTATGCCCAAGTGATAAAATATATTGCAAAGTTTATAAAGTGATTTAAATACATTTAAATATATTTAAAATGACAAGTTGTGCTTTTTTGGATTCGTGCCATTTTGGGGTTCTAAGAGGCAAAAACAAGTCAACCTCAATGACTTTTGATCATTTGACATTGCTTTTGGCTTCTTGATACCAGTGCCTGAGATAAGGGTTTCAAAGTATTTTCACCATTGGAGAATGAGACTTCTTCAATGTTTTGGAATTGTGAGGTTGTGAGATACCAACTGAATTGTTGCTTCTGAGAGGGCTTCATACAAGAGTCCATTTGTGCTTCATCAGAGATTTTATGTTTAGTATTTACCAGTTTTCAGTAAAGGAAAGGGCTTATTCATTTGGGACACCATCTTTCCTTAGTTCTTTAGCATCAATAAAGGGTCGTACAATTCCTTTAGTGGTCATACTTCTTTCTTGGAAGGTGTGCTTCTCCAACATAGGCGTGTGAACCAAAAGGTTGAAACGTCTTCCTTTTTGGCCTTGTCTTGTCTCCACCTTGGATGCCTTGATCCCTCAATGCCTTTGATCTAGTTTCTACGTGGGAGAAATCCAAATCTGGAGGTGGGCATTATTTTTCACAAGATTCAACATTTCTTGCCTGACATGTACAAATCTTCTTTATTTAAATAATTTGAGGACTTCCGGGTACGTCTATTGTATGCAATTTACTTGTATCAATTGCCAGATCCACAATAGTATTATAGTTACTCTTAATTTACTTGTTATTCAATTTTTTCTTCATTTCTTGCTTGGCGCATTTCTATGTTATTTGCTTAAAATTCATCAAAACTATTGAAAAAACACAAAACAAGACAATTTTAGCATTAGAGGTTGAGTTGGAACTAGCTGGGTTCTTCACAGTGGTATCAGAGCTCTGATCCTGCCATCCTAGAGAGTTAAAATCACATATGCAACCTCATCAAGTTGGATATAACATGTATTACTCATGCAGGAGACCTGGATTGCAGAGAAACCTATTTGAGGAGATACCTTTAGACCAATAGTTCAAAGAGATACCATTTGAAATCATGGGAGATAGGGAAGAGGATGATCCACCCAAAAACCATGGTAATAATGAGGACATAGAAGCCAGAGACATTCTGAGGGGTCTTATAGTTGGACAAGAACATGTAGCAAATGTGTTGCAACAACTTTCTATACTAGTTTAGCAGATGACCATTCCTAGGAGACCAAATCAAAATCAGGAAGAGGAGGGTAGTATAGATGGAGCCCCACATATTAGAGTAACTCCTGCATGCACCTATGATAGGCCTACATGCCCTACCTTTGTTAGAAATGAACCTGAAGATGGGAATGGGGATGAGGAGGAAGGTGACGTGATCTTTGGAGATAGCATTATGACACTACATGATGAGTGGGATGCTTTACCACAGAGAGTTAAGGATCACCTTAACTTTGACAGGTTTATGACCCAAAAAAGAGAACACAATAGAAACAGGACAAACATGAGACCAAGAAATAAAAACAATGATCTTAGACATGCAACCAACAAGCTCACACTCTCTACTTTTGATGGCAATGGTCGAGTTACAACTAGAGCTTGGGTTAGCAAGTTAGACACTTTCTTGACCTTACGTCCTATGGCAGAAGAAGACACCATTAAGTTCTTAGCATTAAATTTGGATGGGGTAGCCCATGACTGGTGACACCATGGAATGGTTACCTTGTAGCACGACCATATTACTACATATCAGGAGTTCACTGACATATTAGTTGAGCATTTTGAAAAATGAGATCCAGAGTTGTACTTCAGAGATCTAGCTTAGCTGAAACAATTGGGCAGTTTGGAATCATACATTGGTGAATTTCAAAAGCTCTTGGTCATGGTTACAAGTATCTCAGAGAAGAGGTTGGTCATTCTATTTGTTACTTCTCGAAGATTGACTTGAGGACAAGGTATCACCAAATTAGAGTCAGAGAATAGGATGTAGAGAAGACTACTTTTAGATGTCATTGTGGACACTATGATTTTTTGGTTATGCCCTTGGGATTAACCAACACACCAGCTACTTTTTAGTCCACTATGAACAGGGTCTTCCACTCTCAGTTGAGGAGATATGTTTTGGTATTCTTTGACAATATTTTGGTTTACAACATATCTTGGGAGGAGCACATGGTTCACCTAGATACTGTTTTGGGCATACTTGACATGGAGTCCTTATACGCCTGTTGTCAATAGATTTGTACCCTGCTAAATGCAAGATTCAAGAACCTACTGAAACATGGAAACCTCCTTCAGATGTGGGTGATCTGAGCGAAGAAGGAATCTCCAGAGTGAGTTGGTTCTCCGAATGATTGATCCTATTCTAAATAACTTATGGGGAAAATGATAGAAAGATGGAATGAAAACAAAACTTGAATCTAACTAGTATTTCACTTAAAGTTATGAAATTCAAACATTGACACTCACAATAGATTTTCTATCACAATGAATCTCACAATCCCACTGACACATACTTCCATCAGTATTTTGCATGAAGATTCCTAAATGAAATACAACAGGCAACCTGAAACTATGCAATTCTGAAACACAACTTACAACAACAAGACATAAAAGGACAAAGACATCAAATTGCTATTATAAAACTGAGACAAAAATGAGAAGGAGAATACTGCTGCTTTATTAAAATTGAAAGAGTGAATAATTCTGAACTGAGTACAAAAGGGTTCACAAGCTCAAAAATGTGTATGAGCAGGAACTCAAATCTGAACTGAGAAGGAGAGCCAAAAGACTAAGTCTTTCAAAGACATAACTCTCAAGAAACCCTAATTCGAGCTCACAAAGAAGCTCAAAGAAAAAAGCTTCAAATTGTCTCAAAAACTGCATAAAAGCAGAAAAAAGCATATTGCTTTTAGGATCAAACTGTCAAGCCTCTAAAAATAGGCTGAATTTGCTTTAAAAGCCAAAAAATACACCTTATCTCTCCAAGATAAGACTCAAATTTGACCAAGAGGGGGGTCAAAACGAATCTGCTAAAAATAGCAAGAAATCATAAAACAATTTATAAAAGATTGCTTTACGATTCTGCTTTACAGGATTGCAGATTTTACAATTTATCTAATTTTTGCAATTAAAGATTATAAAATCTTTTGCAAAAAAGAAAAACATTCTTATCTCTCCATTACAATGCTTTGATTTTCTCAAAAAATCATAAAAATATCAATATAATAATTATTCTCTCACCAATACCTCCAATTGATTTCTCTAAAATCAATTAAAATTAAAAAACCTAAGTGATAACAATATCCACTTCTAGGTCATAAGGCATTCACTATGCATACCAAGTCTTCAATTTTCCTAAGGCACAAGACACAAGCCCTAAAGAATTAAAGGATCGACCAACCTAGGCACTTGAATTCGACCCCCTCTAATATTAACCTTCAAACTTTAATAAATCACAATACAAGGCTTAACCTAATTCAAAATCCCATGTGCTTATTTCCAATTGTGAATATTCTGGATGATTATGATGTTGGGTCGAATTAGGGCATGAGGAAAACAAGGTCAAACCCTAAATCATTTCATTTCGTACTCCTCACTTTGAAGGAAAAGAGCTCTACCTGAGAGCACGCCGCCATGATTGAGTTGAAACTGGACTTCGTATACCTTGAGAAAACTCAGTTCTGCCTTCTGACAGTAGAAACTTCATCTGGGTAAGCTGATTTCTTTGTCTACATAGCTCTTTTCCTTCATTTAAAAGCAAGAAAAAAAAAACACTATGGCCACGGCCTGTCATGCTTATTTCTGATTTTCTTTGTCTCTCTGTACTTCATTCCTCTCGGCTGTTATGAGCTCAAACTCGAGCTTTATCTAAAGTTTTCATGAAAGAATCTGCTCAAGGGTTTTGTTGTACTTACTGTCCACACAAGGTGAGCTTTCTGTTTGTCTTTTGAGACTTTAGCCGTAGCTGAGATAGTATCTAATGCATTTTTTTTTACTCTCCGGGCTTATTGTTTTGTTATCTGGGTTTTCCGGTGTTTTCCTCTAGCCGCCACGGTGAAAGCTTTAGAATTTTGAACCTTCTGTGAATGCTCTGGCCACGGCCTGTGTGATCTCCTGCGAGCACAAAATGGTGGGTTACTGTTCTAAGTGTATACTCTCCTCTTCAAAAAGCTCGAAAACTTTCTCCTCCACTTCAAATTTAATGTAAAAATCACATATAGGTTGCTTCTGAAAGTTGCAATTTATGTGCTCAAAACTAAACCTCGAATGTGGGTATATGAGATTCAAAATTTGCATATTCATTTTATATGATTTTATGGGCTCAACCCAAAATACCAATTGTCTTTTTTACACTTTTGAAACAAAAAAAACGACATGGGTATTCGTATTTTTTGAAGAAAATGTATCTATTCTGATTTCTCTTGCGGAGCTCAACCACCAATTCTTTGCATTTAATTCCTATTATTTACTTAACAAACCCTCTCATGGGTATCACTGCAAGTTGAAACTTCGTGGTTTTTATACATTCTGAAGCTTGACCCAAGAATAAAATCCCATCAGTATACCTGTTACTTCACATAAAATTCTCATCTGGGTTGATAAAACAAATTGTTTTGTTGTTGTGATCAAAAATACCCACGTGGATGACTGGAAACGGTGAAAATCTATATATTTACTTGAAACCCCAACGTGGGTACTTGCTGTTTGTTGTATCATTTGCCTTTAGAAACAAAAAACCCCTGTGAGAGTAACAAAATCTGTGTATTTATCTGTACTTAGTTTATGGGCTCGACCCATTATAACTAATGCTTTACTTTGATATTCTGTTTGAAAAGAAAACTCACATGGGTAAGCTGGAAATATATCTGTTTGTCTTTAATATTCTCATGAAAATTAGCTCGACCACCATTGTTTCTTTTGCACTTTCAGTTGCAAAAATTAGACTTGGCATTTGTTACTAAAATTGGGTTTGACCCCTCTCTTATTTCTGCATTTTCAATAATTGTGTAAAAACTGAGCCTCTTTTAGCATTCAAATTTTTGACATTCAGCACATAAGCGTTTGGAAACTTAGAAAATCTATGTCATCCCATTACACAGGTATACCACCATATGATAAGACTGAAAGCTTGTTTAAAACCCTCCCATATCTGCATTTGTCTCTTTATGAAGAAAAGAACCATAGGTTCATGAATGCTGGAATTGTATATGCTATTTGCATTACTTGAATAATTATTTCATGCTGTTTCATTTTCGCACACATAATTTTTTGGATTCCTTATCTTTGCCATACAACAACATTTGCTTTCTGTTCTTGGACTTTATGTAGAGATTTTAAATCGAAACATTGTAATATTATGGACTACATCTTACCTGATTTCTTCAATGCATAATTAACAACCTCTGAGACACCTTTGTTATGCTTGCTCTTTCCTCATCATTCTGGAATGATCATTTCATATTGCATCCCCTAATGCTGCATTGTATCATCAGTCAAACTGGAACTGATCGTTCCTTTATTATTTGAGTGCATTGACTGTCTTTCATGCTCTTGAGCTTCAACATGGCACTCTTCATGCATTTTTATGTTCCACTTAACAAACTGTTCTTTAAATCTGCTCTCCTTCGTGATGAAAATTGAAACAAATCCCTCCGCTAAGGCATAATGTATGCCTGTCCACTGTCCTTGGCTATGAAAAGAACATTGATGAACTGTAGCTTGCATGACATATATGATCATGATGAACAAATAACATGGAACGTGAACTATACAACAATGTTTGATATAATGGTACTCGGCTGAATTAATTGAGCGAGTTAAACTCACTGTTCACCTGTAGTCTTCAGAAAGTATCCACCTGATTGTTATGAATGCACAGTTGGTTTAGTAGCTCGATAGATAACTATGCTTTACTCTTTCAATTATATATCACTTCTTTTGATGAATATGATGATGTAATCTTTAAATTGGCCCGTTTATAATGAATAGGGCAGCATGCCGAGCTCTACCCTTGTGGGAGCTCATTTTTCTCCACATGCTTGGTCTTCAAATAATGATCAGCTTCGTGAATTTACCTATACCTGCACAAGGAAACAAACAATGTTATCATAAAACAAGATATGATGATCATGATGATGTTTTTCTTTCATCTCATTTCTTCTGTACTTCTTTGATTTCTTCAGTGTATGATTAATAATAGGCTGCACTATTGTTGGTGACTCATATAGGTTTCTTCATAATCGGAGCCACTGACACCCCCCTTTTCTCTCTTACAGGTCGACAGAATTCGAGAATACAAAGGTGCACCATTCATCATCGACCATCGGCCAAAATAGGCAATGATGATTATGTCGTTTACTTATGTGATTTTGCTTTTGCATCTTCAATAATGTAGTGTAGTATTAATGGTGCATTGTGACAGTTACATCCACGACTTGTGTGGATATTTGATTTCATCTTTATGCTTTTCATTTGAAAATAAAATGCATTTCAATGCAATGTTGTAATATCATTCTGATTCTTGCAATCAAATGAAACTATGTAAATATGAATCTCTCCATGAAATGAACGAAAGCATTTAAAATGCTCTATTATTTATATGCTCAATTTTGTACTTCATTTAATTATGGAACATTTGAATAGCACTCTGAAATTATAATTCTTCCTTTAAATGCACCACTGTCACTTAATGAATAATGATAAAAATGCAAAATGACACTCAAACATAATCTGCAATTTCACCTCATGATATAATAATGTTCAGCCAGCTCCGCCAATCGAGCTGTGGCAAAAAATTGGTAACAACGCCAAGGAGTCCAAGTGTGCGTTGAGCATGGCAAAAATTCTTTATTTGGGTCACATCATTAGCGTAGATGGAGTTCGCATGGATCCTGATAAGGTCCATGCCATTCTTGATTGGCCTACTCCTGAGACTTTGACACAACTCAGGGGATTTGTGGGGTTATGCACCTTCTATCGTCGATTTGTTAGTGGATTCTCGTGGCATGCTGCACCACTTACAGATTTGACTAAGAAGGGAGCATTTGTTTGGACACCTCAAGCACATGAGTGTTTCAACAAGTTCAAACACTTGATGACTACATGCCCAGTTCTAGCTTTGTCAAATTTCACCAAACCTTTTGAGCTTCATTGTGATGCTTGTGGAGAGGGTATTGGTGCAATGATTATGCAGAACCGTCATCTAATAGCTTTTGAGAGTAGGAAGCTAAGGGTTCCTAAGAGGAGCTATAGTATATACGATAAGGAGATGTTGGCCATCATGCATGCAATGGCCAAGTTCAGGCAATACCTAGTTGGCAGTAAGTTTTGTGTCAAAACTAATCATAATAGCTTGAAACATTTCCTTGGACAACGCAATTTGAATGAACATCAATAGAAATGGGTCAGCAAGTTACAGTCTTATGATTTTGACATCTCCTATGTCAAAGGGACTCAAAATGTTGTTGACGCTTTATCTCGCCGTCCCCATTTGAGCTCCATGGCAGAGATTGCACAGGATTGGAGTCACTTGATCATAGCAGGGTATGCCAAGAATCCGTGGGCTTTTGGAATTATTGATGGGATGGTATAGGGCAATAGGTAATCTCTTGTGAATGACCTTATCATTTACAAAGAGAGAATATTCTTAGTCCTAGGTTCAGATGTGAGGAACAGGGTGTTGAGGACTTTCCATGATTCACCTATGGCTGGTCATCTCAGATACTTTAAAACCTACAAGCAGGTATGGGAGAGATTCACTTGGAAGGGTCTCAAATATGGTGTTCTTCATTATGTCAGGGAGTGCTCTATTTGTCAGCAGATCAAACAAGAGCATACATACCCTGCTGGGTTGCTTTAGCCACTTCCTATTCCTGAGAGGAAGTGGGAATGCTTGTTTATGGACTTTATTATGGGCTTGCCAAAATCTTAGGGGAGAGACAACATTTATGTGGTAGTAGATCGGTTGACTAAGTATGCACATTTCTTCCCGATCACCACTACCTATTCAACTACACAGGTAGCATATCTATTCTTTCGTGAGGTATTCAGATTGCATGGATTACCTTAGAGTATTGTCAGTGACAAAGACAGTCGGTTCATGGGTAACTTCTGGCAGGAGTTATTCCGACTATGCAGGATAGAGCTTACTTTGAGCATTAGCTACCACCCAAAAACTGATGGGCAGACAAATATTGTCAACAAATGGGTGGAGGGATACCTACAAAACTACATTTTAGGGCAACAAAAGGCTTGGGTGAAGTGGTTGTATCTTTGTGAGTATTGCTATAATTCCACTCACCATATGACTATCCAGATGACACCTTTCAGAGCATTGCATGGCTATGATGCTCCCAGTTTCCTTGATTTATTGTTGAGCGATTGTAGAGTACCGAGTGCTGGTGATCTGTTATAGGAGAATCAAGATATCATGAGAGCTCTTTGTGAGAACATTCAGAAGGCTCAGAATCAACAAAAGCAATATACTGATCAGAGGAGGGTTGAGCGATCATTTGAGATTGGAGATATGGTGTATCTGATGTTGCAGCCCTACAGGCAGTCCACTCTTAGGAAGAGGGGTACAGAGAAACTCAAGCCATGCTATTATGGGCCATTTAGGATTGTTAGGCGAGTTGACAAGGTGGCTTATGAGTTAGATTTACGGACAGATAGTAGGGTGCACAATGTGTTCCATGTGTCACGCCTCAAGAAGGCGTTGGGATAGCATATAGTTCCTTCTTCAAACTTACCACCCTTGGATGATGAGGGAAAGTTGATTTTAGTACCTGAAGCCATCCTGGATTCTAGAGAGCGTCATCTTCAAAGACAAGTTATCAAGGAATATTTGGTTAAGTGGAGATCTGCTGGTAGAGGATGCTACTTGGGAGAGTGAGAGCATTTTACAACATCTAGCATTGAGTTTGCTTGAGGACAAGTAAATTCAGGGAGGGCGGACTATAATGTCCCCACTCTAGTCAGTTCAGTAGAAGATGGGTTAGCCTATTACTTGGATCCTCGTAGGCTAATATGTGTGGATAGGGGGTCTCAATGGTCATTTTTGGTGGGTATTGTCATTTACACCCCTTTAGTTTAGTATTGGTTTCATTGCAGGAATTTGCAGTTTAGTGTTTGTCAGCTTCTGACGGCACGCCAAAATACTGAGTTTTGAGGGAGATATTAATATTTTAGTGGTAAAGTTATTTAATTAACTTTTGGGAATATTATAGTTATAATTTGACTTTATAAAAATAAAGCCACTTAAATATTATAAAGTGAGTTAAATCACTTTAGTCAAATAAATGGTACGCCCAAATGATAAAATATATTGCAAAGTTTATAAAGTGACTTAAATACATTTAAATGTATTTAAAATGACAAGTTGTGCTTTTTTGGATTCGTGCCGTTTTGGGGTTATAAGAGGTAAAAAAAAGTTAACCTCAATGAATTTTGATCATTTGACATTGCTTTTGGCTTCTTGATACCATTGCCCGAGACAAGGGTTTCAGAGTATTTTCACCATTGGAGAAGGAGAGTTCTTCAATGTTCTACGATTGTGAGGTTGTAAGATACCAGCTAAATTGTTGCTTCTAAGAGGGCTTCATACAAGAGTCCATCTGTGCTTCATTAGATATTTTATGTTCAATATTTACCAGTTTTCAATAAAGGAAATGGCTTATTCATCTGGGACGCCATCTTTCCTTAGTTCTTCAGCATCAATAAAAGCGTCGTACAATTCCTTCAGTGGCTGTACTTCTTTCTTGGAAGGCGTGCTTCTCCAGCATAGGCGTGCTTCTCCAGAAGGCTGAAACACCTTCCTTTTTGGACTTGTCTTGTCTCCACCTTAGACGCCTTGATCCCTCAAGGCCTTTGATCTAGTTTCTACGTGGGAGAAATCCAAATCTGGAGGTGGGGTGTTGTTTTTCACCAGATTCAACATTTCTTGCCTCACATGTATAAATCTTTATTTAAATAATCTGAGGACTTTCGGGTACGTCTATTGTATGCAATTTACTTGTATCAATTGCTAGATCCACAATAGTATTACAATTACTCTTAATTTACTTGTTATTCAGCTTTTTCTTCATTTCTTGCTTGGCGCACTTCTATGTTATTTGCTTAAAATTCATCAAAATTATTGAAAAAACACAAAACAAGACAATTTTAGCATTAGAGGTTGAGTTGGAACTAGCTGGGTTCTTCATAGGTACAAATTAGGAACATCTCCACACACAAAATAAACCCCTAAATATATTTCATGACAAAGACCATAGGAACATTCGAGACACCCCATCAAAGTAAGAATTCAAACCCTAAATATGGGTGCCCAACCTAATGATGTTATTGGTTGGATAGAAATTGGGCAATGAAAACACATGCATCCATGGGGATATATAAAATAAGGCATAGAGGTATTATTAAAATTATCAAGGAAAAATTCCTAGAGTAAAACCTTAACCTTGCACTTAAAACCTTGATACATGACTTCTCTAATAGATTTTCCTTACAAGGCTACAAGGGCATGGAGGATGACATAATTTGCAAAATGGAGGCAATGATAATAGTGAATACCCAGAATGTTGGTGATGAAGATTTGGAGCTATTTAGAGTTGTAAGAACTAACAATATAAATTAATTTAAAGAGCCTAGAGGTTGAATACACTAACAAAAATATTAGAAGCTATGATGCAATTCTTCAAGGGAGTGTGTAAAAGCTTAGACTTGTTAAAAATCATAAGAGGAAAGATATCTAAATACAAAAATTCCCTAGATAAAGGACCCCAATAGTGGTTTAAAAAAACTATAAAAATAATAAGATCCAAATTTGGCGGGAGAAACAAGAAATAGATTAAATATAGTGCACTTGGAACTAAAGAAAGCTCAAAGAATAAATGGGAGTAAGAGATAAAAAATTAAGCATATGAAAAGGATATATGGATGAATTTAAATAAATTAAACATTCAATCCTTTAAACATGTTTTCACCTATCTAGACTAGTTTACCATTATGTTCTTAGATGATAATTTTATTTATTAACAAACAATAGAAGAGCATGAGATCAACTTGCATAAGGTTCTATAGAGTTTGCATGAGAACCATTTTTTTTACAACTTGGTGAAGTGTGAGTTTTTGTAATCTATAGTGAAGAAATTGGGACACATTATATCTATAGAGGATATATGAATAGATACTTCAAATATTTAGGCTAGTGGATTGGTCTCTGCCCACCAATATTTGTGAGGTTTATAGTTTCGTGGGATTAACAAGTACTACCATTGGTTCATCATGGATTTCTCAAGAGTTGTGCATCCCATTAATTCTCTTTAATATAAAATAAATATGTTTATGCGTTCAAATCAATGTGAGAGAGGGTTTCAAGCTCTTGAGGAGTAGCTAACTAGTGCACTAATCCTTGTAGTTCCCAATCCCATAGTGAATCTTGTGGTTTATATTAAGGCCTCATTGGATAGTTTGGGTGTTTTCCTTATGTAAGAGGGCCATATGATTGCTTGTGAATCATCAAAGCTCAAGGAATATTAAATTTATTATCCTAATCCGTGATCTAGAGTTGGTAAGGTCATCCATTCATCTATATGATAGAGACATTTTAATTTAGGTCATTGGTTTAATTTACATAATGGTAATCACGGTCTTCAATATATTACCATGCAACCAAACAATATTGATGGATACAATTTATTTGTGAGTACAAATTTGATGTGTATTACATCAAAAGAAAGGAGAAAATCATTGCAAATAAATTAAGCAATTTAAGGTAACATGAAGTCTTAGTTTTATCCCTAAGAATAGATTTGAGAGGTCATATAATTGAGTAGCTTTTAGAAGATCCATGTCATTATGAAGTTTGGGTAGAGATAGATTTTTAGAGGGCCCTCATTAAAATGTTTTTAGGATTTTATAGAGTTTAATAAAATATTGTGACACCTTGTTCATATATGTGTTATATTTATAGGTGGTCTTCACACCATAATGTTATTTGAGGTACGCCATACACCTTATTCATTACTTCCAAGTATGAAGAAGATACATGTCAACCTTCAATAGTTGTAATAATGGGGAAGGATGAGACATAATATTAGTATTTTTTTTGCTAAATGACTCAAGTGTTAGATAGTAAAGGTAGAGCACAAATATATGGTAGGAAATTTGCACCTACACTAAAGTCTTGAGTAGAAATGGAACACAATTTCAATGAACTTTATCATTGATTTACCTTTGTTTAATCATTGTCATAATACTATCATAGTGACAATGGAAAAGTTGACCAAGATCATCATTTTTCACCCATGAGGATGTCCTATGATTATTTTTTAGTGACACATGTATTCATGGATGATATTTTTTTCTCACATGGAGTTCCTTGTAGGATCATCTCAAACTATAATGTGTTCACATCTATGTTTTGTACATCTTTCTAGCATGTAGTGGGCACTCAACTCAAATTTAGGTTGACCTATCACCTAGAGATGAATGGTTCGATAGAGAGGATGAACAAAGGATATGCTCAACATGTAGATTTTTTATAGTTCTCTAGGAATAGAAATATATCAAGATTTGTATGACCATCCTTGATAAACTCCTTTAAGTTGGGATAGGATTGAGAATTAAGTTGAAATTGGTCTTTAGATGATTTAGGATATGGAGTAACAAGTTGTTTGTATTAAAGAGGAATTATTGGTTGCTCAAGATTGACAAAAAAGGTATGTCAATACCAAGAGATTAGATTGATATTTATTTATTGGAGATTGGGTATTTTTTAGAATGAGACCACAAAAGAGCTAAATCCATTACATAAGAGTTTCTAATCTCACACCATGCTTCTCTAGTCCATTTAAGATCCTCGAGAGGATCAATCCTGTCACATATTGGCTTGCCACCTAATCTCTAATACATCTATTATGTGTTTCATGGTTTTGTGGTTAGAAATATATTTTTGATGTGTTGCATGTTCTTGATTGGGGCTCCTTGTAGGTTGATAAGGGTAGGTTTTTTTTTTTTTTTTTTTAATTATCTCATGTATATATTAGAACATTATAGGTTGAGCCCTTAAAGTTTGATACCTAGATTAGGTAAGCGTTGAGTTAGATCATCATGACAAGTTAGTAGCTACTTGGGAGGATACTATGTATCTAAGATAAGGAACAAGAGGAACAAAATTATCTCCCACAACATCTAAAGAAGATGATGAAACTCCATATGAAGTAACATCAAAGAGGAGATGAATATCCTCAACAGTGTCCTCCAAGTTTGCAAGATAGGGCTCACAAAACAAACCTGAAATGTATGTCAAGTACTCATCCTAAGTAGCCATTTATGTAAGATAATATATATCCTATTGCATTGAAACAAAAGAAGCCAAAACTATGATAACACAAGCATCATTAAATAGAAAAAATGATGAAGGAGATGAGATATTAGTGCATGTTATTTGACTACATTGATCATCACCAAAATTTTCCACACTAGATGCTTGAATGTGAACATCAAATGACTCTGCTAATGCTGGATTACTAGAGTCCTCAGTCTCAAGATGTTGACTCATAGATGGACAAGATGAACCCTCTAAATTTAGATTAGAAGCTATATAAATTGAAGTCTCAATAGAATTCTTTGTATGAGGAGAAGGAAAAGTATTTGTGTCATCAAAACAACCATACCTTTCCCATTCAACAAGCACTATAGTTGTTTTTATCATTAATTGGTCAAAACTCATCAAGTGGAACAAGACAATCCACAATAGGATTCTCTAGGAATGAAGGTTCATTCAAGTCTCGATACATCTCCCAAAGTTTGGTCATAAAGTCATGAGGGATCTCAATACCATCAATGGCCATTTTTGTTTCAATATCACAACTACAACCAATTAATCCTAAGATATGTTTAGTCTTTATGTCCCACACAAATCTCTTCCATTTGGATGATGGTTTAAGAACTAGTCCATAGAGATAAGGCAAAAGATTAAGCCACATACAATGTGTTAGGATTTCATCTTACCAAGACCTAAAGTTCCATCAATTCAACCGAATTACAATAGGATTCCTTTTGATACCCATGATAGACTCCTCAACTTTAGTCACAATAAATCGATCAAGAGAGTCAATCCAATAAAAGCATAAGATTACCTCACAATTATTCAATCATGAGACCCCTCTAGCAATTAATAATGTTTCCACTTTATATGTAGTGTGATTGCAATGCCAAAATGCTTTCCAAATTTTACAATGCCAAGATGGATCAAATATGGAAAAATACAATATTATCTTAGAGTGAGATCCTCAAATTGAAATTGTGATTTCCCAATATGATCTAGACTGAAAATAATCCTTCCCAAAAGGACTTCTCTAGGTGTCAGTATATTAAGTCATCAAATAGAATGCAAATACACACAAATATGAAGAGAAGATACTTGGGGATGAATTTGGAAAAAGTGCATGGATAGAACTACAAAAATCGTCAATACCTTTACAACGTTGCAAAAATAATGAAAATTGGATAAACTAGAAAAATATTATGAGCTCAAAGGTCCAAAAAGGAAAATATGAGTTCAATTAGTAATAAAATTCACTTGCAACAAAATATAAAAAAATGGATTGCACCTTTGAAGTGCTTAGAAACAACTTTCTATCAATCTCATTTGCAAAAAATTGACACCTTGATAAAAAGTTATGGAAAAATGAAAAAAGAGCCACTTGGGGGTTGGTTAGCGGTTTTTCATGTGACCACAACTAGTGTTGGGGTTTTAAAATATCCCGCCACCCGAGGGTGGCATCACCACTTGGACGATGGTAGCCCAGGGGAACCGACTGGGTGGTGGGTTACCTACAAAGCTCAAGAGTTAAGCCTTCGGTGTTGGTTGCGGCACTGCCCATTGTGATAAAAAAACCCACATAAATTTAATTTTTTTAATTAATAAAATGCAAAATACTAATAGACATACTATTGATTTGACATTTGATGACAAAATTGTGTAGGCACAATATTGGGGTGATGTAGAGATTACTCCTAAAAAATATGCCCATATCATCTGTGGAGAGGATAGGATGATTCCTGCAACAATATGATAGATGTTGTATTGTAAGGATTTGTACTCTACAATTTTGTACAAACAAAAATGATGGTTGGGGTTGAAAAAAACTTAGAGGGCCTAAAGAGAAAGTCTCTGGTTTTGATGAATTGATAATCGATTTTAAGGTTTTTGTGCCTCCTAGACATGATGATAGGGTCTATTTTGACCCAAAATGCTCCAAAATTATAGCTACCTCTTGGATTTGGAAACTACTTCATATCTTCAAACCCTCATAGATTTAGCCTCAAATGTCTAATTTCAACAAAATAAAATGAAAATTTGAATTTCTTGGACTTTTTGAATTCAATGGCAAGCTTAGATCTACATCAACAAGTTCCAGTTTTAACAAGATCCAATTTTGACTTGCAATACAAAGCCACAAAGAGGAAACCCCCAAATATGGTATTTCTATCATTTTTTTCTGATTCTCCAGATCATTATTTGATGCAAGAGAAGAACATACTCAACTTTTCAAGATCCACCAATATCTATAACGTAGATCTCTCAATTAAGATTAATAATAATTAATCCCACAACCTTTGATACTATGTAAGAGTTGGTATAGAATACTCTACACCATGCAAGATTTGGCTGAAGATTGTAGCCACCCAAAATCTAGGAACTTCTATGAAAGTACAAGAGAGATCAACTATGAAAGAATAATGCTATTCTATAAAATATGTAAATGATAGATTACAATTGGATTGATTTACAAGTGAGGACCCCTTGGCTATATACCCAAGGTGAAACATAGGATTAGAAAAGACCATGACAAGTGTCTTAATCCCATAAAATGAAATAACAAACATTAAATTACCTAGGACACAAGAAGTAAATGACATAATATAAGATAAGATCTAATGCCAACTAGGACTTCTAAAAAGATTCCTAAGACCTAAGTAAACTTAGCATGTGAATATGACCTACTAAGTGAACAAGTTAGTTAAAACACCATATTCACACCAAAAAACATGTTATTATCATGAATAGATCTTAAATAAATTTATCTAAAATTCATTAAAAAAAATCATTATGGACATGCATATCTAACCTATGTGAAAACTCTAATATATGTGCCTTAAGAATGATATCTATCACATCTTCTAACTAGATATATTTAAGACATCTACAAGTGGTTTTTATTTATATATTTTAAATTATTATAATTAAATTAATATTTAATAACTAGTAATTATATATAAGATATTTAAATATTTAATTATCTTATGTGTATTAATCAAATATATATGTAGGCAACATTTTTCACAATGTGTCAAATTATATGATGTTTTATCAATATTCAAAAATATAGTTTTTGATTCAATCACATTGAACAATATTTCATGAGTAGTGGTTCATAAGCAACTATCTCTAATGAGTGTGAATTGTCTAATTAGCACTCATTTAATCAAATTGATGTTCAAAGGGGTGAATCATTAAGAATTTTGATGACATCATCTATCTAATAGTACTACGATAAAGTATGCTTAAACACAATTCTATTTCCAAGATCAAGCCCTCTTAGCTTGATACCCCATTTGTAAAACCTTCAAAAAGTGTTGTGGCTTATGATGTTTTTATAGCATGCCAAATTATATAATGTTTAGTAGTATTAAACTACATAGTTTTTGAGTCAACCTCGTTGACTAATATTTCAGGAGTAATGACATAAGAACCCATCTATCAAAATTATCCACTTAGTACTCATTACATCTAGGTTAAGCATTGGGGCTTCTTGGGATGTCAACCAAGCTAATCCAACCCCTTCTTCCTCCCTTGCTAACCTATCCTTCTTCATTAATTCATAGGATAACTAATAGTAGATGAAGCTCACCAATCCTTTCCATTCAATTCTACAACAATTGCTTGCTTATAACATCATATAGATCCCTCTTATTCAACCCTTATACCATAACCTATCTTTACCTAGAAACCCCATGCACCTACAACACTTAATTTATATTGAATGAGCTAAGGAGTTCTATAGTGAATAGTTAAAAATACACAACACTTGTTGAAATTTTTTCAAATTGGGTAGTGGGCTAGGAGGGATTAATCTTGGGGGAAAATCCTCAAGTAAGTGTGCTTTAGTCAAAATAGTATTGGAATGAGTGATGTCCCAAGAAGTTCTGATGCTTCGCTCCTTTGAACATCACTTAGATGTATTGAGTGCTAAGTGAACCATTGAAATTCACAAGAGATTGGTTCTTATAAACCATAATTTATGAATATAATAAATTGACTCAAAAAATACACAATTGAATCATTATAAAGTATCACATCAATATGTATAATAAAAAAATATTTTAAATAAAATATAATTTTAAATATTTAAATATTATATATAGTTACTAGTTATTAATTTACTATGCAAATATCCATCAAATGTGAACAATTTTTTATGATGAATAGTGTGCTTCTATATGAAAAATAAACACTACTGAAAGCCAATATTGTAGCCCACAAATAAATAAAAGTAGTCACATGGTCAAGCAACAAGATCCATACTAGTACGAAGAGAAGAGGGATGATTATCAAGAGGATTGACTTATCCATATAAGAGATCTTGTCTATTAGGAATGTGCTCCCAACCTATGATGGCATCTTTTTTATCTTTTTCTTCTTCTAGATCTTTAAAAGTTATAGAAATATGTGAAATAGTAAGGTCCAACCAAGGGAAATTCCCATTGTTGTACCAATTAGTGAAGCCACAATCATGATAATAGATATAATATTTTCCATGTGGCTAGGGAAACTAGACATGATATCAACACTAAGGGGATACTTGAAATCCTCAAGAGCCATCTCTTAAATAAACATTGTAGCCATGACAATGGTCACATGGAGAAGAAGCATCCTTAGTGGCAAGATAAGGTGACATATGAGCAACACTTTAAGGGGCATTGGTCTAATTCTTAATAAGTTTCAAGTGGAAAACCTCTAGAGAAAATTTATTATCATGCACCTAAATATGTACATAATATTAAAGCATGTAATGTATTTAGTCTACAAGGATAAATGATCATCTAATGTAGAACTTAAAAATAAAATATTATTTTTATCTTTCTAAATTTTGAATACAATTTCCACTCTAAATTCATGCTAAAATTAAGTGTCTCATAGGAATCTTATGAAATTTTCCTACAAGAATCATATTCCAAGGAAAAATATATAGCCAAAAAGTCTTAAGAAATAATATATCTGACTCCATACAACTTGATCCCATGAAAAGAACTAGAATAGATGTGTAAGTGTTTTGATAAGTCCATGGAAAGGATAGGGGGAGTTTGAAACACCCAAATGGATAAGACAAGATCCAATAGGAAGACAATGATATAGGAGACACAAAGTAAAATGAGACAATATGGGCTTCAAATTGGTAATACCAAGTTTTTTGAAACTTCTAGTGCTATTGAGTGGTGGTGGATTGGAGGTTCCACCTAAAATTGAGTTTTTAAACCATGGTAGAGGAGGAAAAATACGAGAATACCCATAAAAGGGTTTTTCATGCCTAAAGGGAGTGTCTATATACAACTTCTAATCCTACCACCAAGGTTTAGTACATTGAAACCCAATCCTATGCATATTTTTTGGAGGCATAGACTCTATAATGGTTCTAAAGGACTCAACAACCTAATTTCCAAGCCTATATTTAGTTTCAAATTTTATCCAAGATAGCTAGTTCTTAGTGGATTTAGAGATAAACTATAAAATAAAGAAAACCATCACTTGAATTTTTTTAATGCATAGACCTAGGGAAATTTGACAAGAGTTTGATCCTAGAAAGTAATCGAATGCGGCCACTACAATAATTACTAATTAAAGGATATCATAGTCTTGAAATTACTTCCTTTTGAGATAAGCCATGGATTGATGGCTTTGCAGGCCTTTCATATACTTTTGGAAAAAAAATTTCCTTGAATTTGTATCATCTTCTTCATTACAATGATGAAATAAAGGCCTAGACCTTGATATCCATGCATGCCATATGAATTCTAGAAGTAATACAATTCTTGCCAAATATTTTCTAGGTTTTGTGACCTTATCAAACATGAATTGTCCATTGTCACATAATCCCAATCCTTATATATGAGTATCAATAAGGCCTAGAACACTAGAGTCATGCAAAAGGTAGTAGACTTCTTAGGAAACTTGATTGAACCCTTTATCTTACTTTGATGATGTAATGTCCCCACCTAAAATAATAATTCAAATCCAATTCTTAACATTCTAAAAACACTTATTATTTAAATAACAACACCAACCACCCTAACATTCACTTAGATCTTAGACAACTCAAATTAAAATTACCATTTATGCATTAGCAATTTCATTAAATTTCAGACAAAAATGACATAAATAACTCCCAATCTTATTATAATAAACAAAAAGTAACATGTGTAAATATTGTTCTCTTTCTTATTGCAATAATGGTTGTATTACATTCAAATAGTTTTGCATTATCATTAATTACAATAATGATTCGTACCAACAACAATGGTAAATCAAATCAATACAATGTGATTGGAGTCTGCATCTAATGAAGCTCAAATACAAAGTTTGTATGAGATCATCCTCTGAAATCACTAGGGATTTTATCTTAGGATTTCCATGCTCAAACATAAGTTCTAAAAATAGATTCTAAAAGGAATTTAATTAAGTATAGATGATAATCCTAGATGATTTTTTTTCTCTTTTATGTCCTCCATAAATAGAATAGTTGACCAACTAATACACATGTAACTTCAAATTTGAACAATGATCATGGGTAGGAAAGATTCAACTTCAAAATTAATGACACCAAAAATATATTGTTGAGAACAATATGACATGTGTTGGGAAGTTAGGAGGAGAAAATAAATATAAGGAGAAATATTAGGGATCGAGGATTGGCCCTATCATAAGACTCAAACTATAAGACAAGGAATTTGGAGTCAAGTAATGGGTATGATATGTTGGAGAAGTATAAAAACTTGACAAGAAGAAGATAAGAGTGAAGTTAAAAGAAAAGGAATGCATAAGAAGGGAAAAGACATAATAGATAGAAATAGGGAAGGCACAAGTACATACCTAATATGTTTATACTTATATTGACTAGAAATGGGACATGAAAAGTCTACCCTGCTAAAGATTTTTTGTCCTCAAGAAATTATAAGATTGGATGTTCTAATATATGTGGGCGTTCTGATGTATCATCATCCACCAGAATATCTTTCCATTGTATTAGGTATTCCTTGACGCTTTCGTTTCTTAATACATCCATGACTACTTTTGGAATCAAAACTAGTTTATCATCTTCATCAATTGGAGATAAATATGAAAGGGAAAGATGAACCCATAAAGACATCTGAGAAATAGTATGCACCTTTATTATCTTATGTTTCTTTTATAAATCAAATTTCAACAACTTAATACAAGCACATACTACTATGGCATCAAAGCAGAAATTGACATAGTTGATTTCCCATCACATTAACCCCTAGAGGAAACATAATGTAGTTTGTAGATCTAAGTAAATTTCAATAGTATAACGGTATGTTGATTAACACTTTAAGAACATGAAATAAGAATAATAGAAGAATAAAATATAGAAGAGAAGAAAAACCAATATATGTGGGGAGACCGTTTTGGGTAAAAAACCACACTCCAAAGCATCTAACCAATGTATTAATCCGCAAAAAACTTTGTTACAATACACTTGCAGGCTCCAAGCCTTAACATAGAGATTTACATCTCGCTCTTCTTTGGAGGAAATTCGACAACATAACTGTTACCCAATTTTCACCTACGGGCTCAATCAGTTGGGCAATCTATGTTTCAGAGGTTCATTAGGGCCAAATGGAGACATTTACATCAAGGGTTAGGTCCTTATCTGGTGCTACCTCATAGGGAAGTCTATTGGAAGCCTCGCCTCAGTCAGATTTGGCATAAAATCCATTAGAGAAGAAAGTCGGCAAGACCTTCCTATTGTCTTGCCGACTAGCAGTGCAGTGCGTCCTATGTGGTTGATAAACCAGTCGCCAAGACTTTTGGGTCGCCAGGAGTCTTCATGTATCTCTCCGCTTGTAAAGGGTCATTCTGACAGTTGTTCATTAGGGAGCTCTCAGCATAAGGTCTTGCCACCCGCTGTGAGGTCTTTCCGACCGGTGGGAGTCACATCGACAGTTATTCACCAGGTCGGCAGCGGGGAGACAAGAGGGAGCTCGTTGTGAGGTCCCAGCGACCATAGAGTCTCGCTGAAGAGGGTTCGCCATCGACATGAGGTTTTCCTTTGGCAGGAAGTCTCGGCGACTAATAGGGGGTCTCACCGATAGCGAGCTCACCGAAGGATTTTTCCTTTGGCATAAGATCCTGTCGATCAAATGGGGTCTCAACGACAAACAGGTGGAGTTCGCTAGGAAGTCCTGGCGACAAACGGGTGGTCTCGGCGAAAAGAGATGTCAGCGGGGAGACAAGAGGGAGCTCAGCAAGAGGTCTCGTCGACTGATGGTGTCTTCTTGAAATGAAATAAGATCACCAAAAGATGATGCCTTCGGTAGTGTCTTGCCGAATGCTAAATGTCCTACCGACAGAAGGGGGTCCTACCAAAAAATTTGAGCTCGGCGAATGATTTTTGCCTTCGGCATAAGGTCCTACCAATTAGTATGGGTCTCGCCGAAGGATGAAGGTCTCCCCGACTCTAAAGGCTCTCGACGCAAGATTTGAGGTCGCTGAGATGTCTCGGCGATAAAGAAGAGTCTTCCCGACTGAAATGAGCCTTCGCCAAAGCAAGGTGCCTTCGGCACGAAGTCTCCCCGACCCGATGAGTCTCACCGACCGTTGAGCACAAGAGGATGGGCCCTCGCCAAAGCAAGATGAATTTGCTAAGATGTCTCACCGACACATGGATGTCTCGCCGATGGAGGAGCACAGCGTTATAAGGATATTGCCTTCGGCAAAAGGTCTTCCCGACTTGATAGTGTCTCACCGAAAGAAATGTTGAGCTCGGGTAGAGCGGGGTGCGTTCGGGGTGACATCAAGGAGCTCTTGCCGATATGGCTCATAATGTTAATCTCAGGGAGACTCCGAGATGAGGTTTTACACTTGGTAGGATGTCTTCCCGACAGGATGAGGGTCTTGGCGACATCTTGAGCAGCGGTATAACTCACAAAGAGTGGTATGATATCCTGCCGACTAAAGGAGCTCTTGCCGAATGCATATGACTAGGCAATGAGATAACAGACATCGGTATGACTCTTGAGGGCTTGCCATGTTGTCTAGCCGAAAACGATGGTCTCACCGATGCTATTCTGTGATATCGATATGACTTTTGTGGCTCGATATGAGCTCTTTCTGGCCATCATGTGTCTTGTTGAATGCTACTGCAAGGTCTAATTGCATCGGGGAGACACGATTAGTGTCTCACCGACATGCGATCCAGTTTGAACGACCTTTGACCGCCCGAAGAATCTATGTGGCATCCGTTCAACCAATCAGAGGGAGCTACAGGCAGACCGTTGGTAGCTCGACCGGTGCCAAGAAGATCAATAGGGTGAAGCGATGTGGATCGACTCTGAGCTCTGAAGCATTCATGGCAGCTCAACAAGGAGGTTTGAGAGATCGCCACGGGGACTAGAAGTGAATGCGGTAGTTGCAAAAGATCAAGAAGGATATTCCTGGAGCAACTCTTCATCGAAATGGACAGTAGGGACGCGTGTTTAATACAACATTAACTTCCTTCAAAAGATCTAAGGGGAGATTTTTCCTGAAGTCAGATATTTTTGTAAGCCCTAGGGGCCGATATCTTTGGTATATATGGCATTTTTGCCTTTTTTGTAATCAATTCGGACTTGGTAATTTTCTGCTTCTGTAACTTGTAGAGTTCTTTGCAGAAGAGAGGCTATGTTTTGTAGCTCATGACAAACATGTATATCAGTGTTCACAATTGAAATCAATGAGTATAAGTACTTTACCTTTTCGATCTCTCTATTAAATCGTGTGCATTTGTATAATTGATGAAACTACTTGTGAAATTGTATGATTCCTTGTAGTTATGTCTTATCTCAACACCTTTCTGTAGAGCAATATGTATTTTTGCAGGTTGTGAGATGTGTTCAAAATGCAGTATTCTCTAGTTGTGGAGTTATTCCTTCCTTCTAGGAGTGTAGCCATATGAACCTTTTCATGAAATGTTTATGCAAAAAACATATGTGATTGAGTTGTGTATGACAAATCTTTTGTCATTGATTGAAACTACATGTTTAAACTATGTTATATGCTTTCTTATTAAATTTGGTGCATCACCATAGAGTTAGTGTTCAGTTTTATTTTCACGCACTCTTTCTCCTTTTCCCTCATAAATATTAGTAGTTTAGGTGATAGAACAAAGGAAGCCAGCCTTCTCCGGATGTTCATTTCAAATTTAGGTGACCCACAGCCTTGAAATGATCCCATGTTTCTCTAGAAAGCTCAGTTTTTATAACTTTGCATAAGGTGCAATTTCTAGGTGATAACAATAACCCCTATAAATGAATAATTCTCCTCACAACTCCTCAAGAAAACTCTCATATTTATAGAGCACCAATATGGATGCCTAAGACTACCACAAGTCAACATCCTCTTCACTGCATGCATGTAAACAAAATGGATAACATGTAAGGCTTCTACCTTCACTTGCTTATTAAAATTGCAACCAATATCAACATGCAAGAAGTCCCACTTGACATGCATAGTTCCAAACAGATGCTGATACCTACGATAATTTCATAAGTCAAGACTTTTACACTATTATACAAGTTGTCATAGTTTTGTCATAATTCGTCTTAACAACTGTCATAATTCAACTCTTGAAACTTATGAAAAATTCCACAAAAATAACTTACAATAGGGTCCACTAAGTGGGACACCTATCTCCACTAAATTAGGATGCATGTCATCCTAGTTACCTGCCATGTAAGTTGCCACCTCACTAAAGTAGGCCCCACAAAGTGGCATCACAAGAATGACATAAAATAAATACATAGGCTAAAATAAATAGTTAATTAACAACATTAATGCTAGGACTTGCAAAGGTTGAGACACCTCAATACCAATATTCTCCCACTTGTCAAAGACCTTTCAAGAGCCAATAGAAACACATGATTTTAACTTCAAGGAGATAATCAATGAAAAACATCATCACAACCATCCATGAAACCACATAAATATCCAACATGATCTCATGCACTAACAAGATATCTACAAGAAAATCCAATATGTTCACCATATCAAGCAAGAAATCTCATCATCTTGCAACATGCCACCTATGGAAGAAAAGTGATGCAGGGGCATCCAGAAGCATTCAAAACAATTGAGGCAGTTGACAGTGAAGTTGAAGTTGCAGAGTACCAGATTATTGCATTTGATTGTTGGAGAATGAGGAGCTGAAATTAGTGACTAGAAACTATTAGCATTAATTTCTTAAGGTTGTATATGTCGAGGATATTGAGAAAATTTTAATAAAATAAGTTGCATGTTGTCGATGATGCAATGGAGTTCTATATGTTGGCTAGATCAATATGTGGATGATCAAAGGTTGTGGATTAAAGGGTTTGTTTTCAAGTATGTCTAGTGTTTCCATGTTAAGTTTTAGAGGTCCACATGAAGATTTGATTGAGTTATGAGTATATGAGTTATGACAATTGTTCAGTTGTTCTAGTTGCTGTTCTTGAAGGAAGATGACGTGATTCTGGTAACTTGGGTTGCTGCGAATGTTTCTATGGTGATTTGTGATGCTTGTGGATGTTTCTAGATCATGTGTTACTGGCCCACATTGGTCGTTGTGCTCACGATTGGTGATTTTCTTTTGTGAGTTCATGTTTTCATGTTCTTGGCCGACTGGGTGTTTGTAGCGTGTTGTGGATCTTCAAGGAATAAGTTTTGAAGGTGTTCTCATGTTGTTTCGGGTCCTTTCTTTGTTGTGGCCAACATTGGTTGATTCACATTGTATATTGTTTATTGTTTGAGGCCAACCTATTTGAGTCTGCACGTTTACCTTACTAGCCATTGTAATTGGGCCAACATGTTAAGGGTTAGATGATTTGCGGATGATATAAATAGAAGAGAGAGGATTTGTTATGACATACAGAAGGGGGATGAATCAATAAGGTGATCGATAGTGCGAAGTATGAAGCACAAAGATGAAGTATTCTGATCCAGAAGAGCCTCAAAGCAGAGTGAGTGAGGAGCAGGAAAAGGAGCCAATGGAAGATTGTTATTATTTGAGTTATTTGTAATCCCTGGGCTGCGGCCTAGAATCTGTTAAGCCCGAGAGGCATATGTAACGTGTTTTGAGATTTAATATAATGAGGAATGAGCTTTGAAGGCTGGGTTTTTCCTTGTTAGGGTTTTCCCAGGATTATCTTGTGTCTAGTGTTCATGAATGTCTTTTATCTTTCTATGGATTAGCTGTTAATTTTCGTTGCATATCTGTTGTGATCATGGAGTTAGTAATTTTTTGGCTGCAAGGCTGGACAATACTTAATTGGATCCTCCTACCTTGGCTGCATCAAATGGTATCAGAGCTGTTTGCGAGTCTATTAGCAGGTTGTGATTATGTTGGGAAGGAAGACAGTGTTGAAAGAAGTGCGAAACCCTAATTGTCATCATAGAAGAAAGATCGAGGCAAGAAAGATTTAGGTAAGCTCTCAAATTTAGTTGTTAATATGTTTTGTTTCAATGGGGAAGATGGGGAAGAGGATGAAGAAGGAAAATTAAACCCTAATATGCGAAAGGGATACTTTGGATGAAGAATTATGCTAAATCAAGAAGTGTAATTCAGAATTGATGGAGAGGATGAAAGAACTAGGAGGAGACAAGTATGATGCTCTTGAAGAAGAATTGAAAACTGTAAGAAGGAGAAATGAGGAACTAGAAGTAGAGTTGGATATGTTTGAGGATGTTGAAAATATGATGTAGGGGCATCCAAAAGCATTCAGAACAATTGAGGCAGTTGACAGTGAAGTTGCAAAGTACCAAATTATTGCATTTGATTGCTAGAGACTGAGGAGCTAAAATTAGTGACTAGACACTATTAGCATTAATGTCTTAAGGCTGTATATGTCGAGGATATTGAGAAAATTGTAATAAAATAAGTTGCAGGTTGTTAGTGATGCAATGAAGTTCTGTATGTTGGCTAGATCAATATGTGGATGATCAAAGGTTGTGGATTAAAGGGTTTTTTGTCGAGTATGTCTAGTTTTTCCATGTTAAGTTTCAGAGGTCCACATGAAGATTTGATCGAGTTATGAGTATCTGAGTTTTGATAGTTGTTCAGTTGTTCTAGTTGGCGTTCTTGAAGGAAGATGACATGATTCTAGTAACTTGGGTTGTTGCGGATGTTTCTGTGGTGATTTGTGATGCTTTTGGATGTTTCTAGATCATGTATTGCTGGCCCACATTGATCGTTCAGCTCACGATTGGTGATTTTCTTTTGTGAGTTCATGTTTGCATGTTCTTGGCTGACTGGGTGTTTGTAGCATGTTGTGGATCTTCGAGGAATAAGTTTTGAAGGTGTTCTCATGTTTGTGGATGTTGTTTTGGGTCCTTGCTTTGTTGTGGCTGACATTGGTTGATTCACATTGTATATTGTTTATTGTTTGAGGCCGACCTATTTGAGTCTGCACGTTTACCTTACTAGCTATTGTAATTGGGCCAACATGTTAAGGGTTAGATGATTTGAGGATGATATAAATAGAAGAGAGAGGATTTGTTATGACATACAGAAGGGGGATGAATCAATAAGGTGATCAATAGTGTGAAGGATGAAGCACGAAGATGAAGTATTCTGATCCAGAAGAGCCTCAGAGTAGAGTGAGTGAGGAGCAGGAAAAGGAGGCAATGGAAGATTGTTATTATTTGAGTTATTTGTAATCCATGGGCTGCAACCTAGAATCTGTTAAGCCCGAGAGGCATATGTAATGTGTTTTGAGATTTAATATAATAAGGAATGAGCTTTGAAGGCTGGGCTTTTCCTTGTTAGGGTTTTCCCAGGATATATCTTGTGTTTGGTGTTCATGAATGTCTTTTATCTTTCTATGGATTAGCTGTTAATTTTCGTTGCATATCTATTGTGATCATGGAGTTAGTAATTTTTGGCTGCAAGGCTGGACAATACTTAATTGGATCTTCCTACCTTGGCTGCATCAAATGGTATCAAAGCTGGTTGTGAGTCTATTAGCAGGTTGTGACTTTGTTGGGAAGGAAGACAGTGTTGAAAGAAGTGCGAAACCCTAATTGTCATCATAGAAGAAAGATCGAGGCAAGAAAGATTTAGGTAAGCTCTCAAATTTAGTTGTTAATTTGTTTTTTTTCAATGGGGAAGATGGGGAAGAGGATGAAGAAGGAAAATTAAACCCTAATATGCGAAAGGGATACTTTGGATGAAGAATTATGCTAAATCAAGAAGTGTAATTCAGAATTGATGGAGAGGATGAAAGAACTAGGAGGAGACAAGTATGATGCTCTTGAAGAAGAATTGAAAACTGTAAGAAGGAGAAATGAGGAACTAGAAGTAGAGTTGGATATGTTTGAGGATGTTGAAAATATGATGTAGGGGCATCCAAAAGCATTCAGAACAATTGAGGCAGTTGATAGTGAAGTTGCAAAGTACCGGATTATTGCATTTGATTGCTAGAGACCGAGGAGCTGAAATTAGTGACTGGACACTATTAGCATTAATGTCTTAAGGCTATATATGTTGAGGATATTGAGAAAATTGTAATAAAATAAGTTGCAGGTTGTTAGTGATGCAATGGAGTTCCGTATGTTGGCTAGATCAGTATGTGGATGATCAAAGGTTGTGGATTAAAGGGTTTTTTGTTGAGTATGTCTAGTTTTTCCATGTTAAGTTTCAGAGGTCCACATGAATATTTGATCGAGTTATGATAGTTGTTCAGTTGTTCTAGTTGGTGTTCTTGAAGGAAGATGACGTGATTCTAGTAACTTGGGTCGTTGCAGATGTTTCTGTGGTGATTTGTGATGCTTTTAGATGTTTCTAGATCATGTATTGCTGGCCCACATTGATCATTAAGCTCACGATTGGTGATTTTCTTTTGTGAGTTCATGTTTGCATGTTCTTGGCCGACTAGGTGTTTGTAGCGTGTTGTGGATCTTCAAGGAATAAGTTTTGAAGGTGTTATCATGTTTTTGGATGTTGTTTTGGGTCCTTGCTTTGTTGTGGCTAACATTGGTTGATTCACATTGTATATTGTTTATTGTTTGAGGCCAACCTATTTGAGTCTGCACGTTTACCTTACTAGCCGTTGTAATTGGGCCGACATGTTGAGGGTTAGATGATTTGCGGATGATATAAATAGAAGAGAGAGGATTTGTTATGACATACAAAAGTGGGATGGATCAATAAGGTGATTGATAGTGTGAAGTATGACACACAAAGATGAAGTATTCTAATCCAGAAGAGCCTCAGAGTAGAGTGAGTGAGGAGCAAGAAAAAGAGCCAATGGAAGATTGTTATGAAGATTGTTATTATTTGAGTTATTTGTAATCCCTGGGCTGCGGCCTAGAATCTGTTAAGCCTGAGAGGCATATGTAATGTGTTTTGAGATTTAATATATTGATGAATGAGCTTTGAAGGCTAGGTTTTTCCCTGTTAGGGGTTTCCCACGATATATCTTGTGTCCAGTGTTCATGAATGTCTTTTATCTTTCTATGGATTAGCTGTTAATCTTTGTTGCATATCTGTTATGATCATGGAGTTAGTAATTTTGGCTGGAAGGCTAGACAATCCTCAATTGGATCCTCCTACCTTGGATGCATTAAAAAGGAACAATCCAAGGTGAAGATGCACCAATCCAAAGAACACAAGCATCAAACCCAAGTGATAACAAAAGGCTATAAGATACTCTCACAACTCCACTATGTTCATGAGCTTTATAGAAGCACCAATGTATCCAACTTCAAACTTGTTACCAAAACACAACTTTGAAGTCCAAACTTCCTCCAAAAAAAGATCGAACAAAAATGTTCCAAAACAGTTAGAACAACAACCACAAGTGATTGTTTACATCCAACTAAAAAACCCAAATGACTAGAAAAGAACCAAAAAAATGCTAATCCATCCAATCATCCATACCTCAAGGTATCCAAAACATCAGTAGAACTCATGCCAACAACATATCCAACCCATAAATTGCAATCAAAAGCTCCATGTGTCAAACCTATCAATGAAGAATGTACACATTTAGGAACTCCCACTGCATGGGTAATGTAAAATTTGAAAATATATCATGGAATACCAAGTCTACCAATAAAAACTTATACTAATGTGTGGCTAATAAATAAATCATGTAGTAATAAAGAACAATTACAATAATCCACACATGCAACACAAACTACTACATAGTCTTTGATAACATGTCACTATAACTTTCCCAAGTCCACCACAAGAAGTAACCATGTGAACATGAACCTATAGGAATAAGCAATAGAACAAAGATAAAACTTGTAAATAATATCCCAATCATGTCCTTCTACCCAAACCTAAAAGTTCTAAGCTATGAAAAGTAATATCTCCTTCACAACCCCAAAAGAAAAGCCTCAAAAAAACCCAAAACATTCAATCTCAATAGATTGAACATAATAAATATAATATCACCACATGTATGTAAGCTTATCTAAACAAGGAAATCAAACTCAAATCCATTCCCAAAATAGGAATAAACCCAAGAACATCTTCTAAAATTGTCATAAGTCAAAAACATATACCTGAGGAGATAAACATGTCAAAAACTCCTCAAATGAACCCTCAAAAACTAGAAAGCATAGATCAAGATTCATCTCTATGAGAAGACAAAGCATAAAGAATAATACATTTGAAAGAAAAATGGGCTATACCTTTCAAATGATATTTGTCGAGAAGCCAAGAGTGGGGAGTGAGAATGCTCCTCCATGATAAGCAAGTCATCATAACACTCCAAGAATAATATCCTCTATAGGTTCATCATGAACTCATGTCCGTATCCAAATGAAGACTCCTCAAAATTTATTTTGAAACCTCCAAAGAGTAACCATCTCAATAATTGCCTCACTCAAGTCTCCAAGTAAACATGAGCACCAACAATTGATTAATCCATGCTAAGCTCCAAATGCAATGCCCCACTCTCATGAAGCTCTTGAGAAAATGACCAATTGCACTCAATACCAAGTGAACTAACCAAACAACTATCAAAGCTCCAACCATGGAATCAAGAACCCAATCATGACATCATGATATAATAGTATCATGACAAAAAACATAATCTATCCTCTAAACCAAGGATCATCTGTCAATAACAAGTCATAAACTCAACACCTTGAACAAAGACTCTAAGATCCGTCTATAGTTAACCAAGATTTTAGCATCTCCATTCACATGAAGATAACCAACTCTTGAAAATAAGATTTTTTTTTAAAGAACTCTCACTGCAACAATAGGATCCAAGAGCTCCTCCATGACACCAACAACTACTACAGAAGATCATCCATCACCAAGTGATGAATCCACATAACTACCAAAGCTCCCACTGAATTGTGAAATTAAGCTCTCCATGGTATCATGATAACCATCTCCTAAATTAAGATCCTTCATGGCTCTAATACAATAAAATACTTCACTTGTGATATCAACAACACAAAAGTAGAACCAATATCTACACAAAAATAAGATAAAACATGCCACAAGTCCCATAACTGACTATCCAGGTTCTCTCATTATCCATCCTCTCATCCCAAAGTAAAATACCAAAGGAAAAATGACCATAGGTAAGGCCAACTAACAAAGTTTGCATCAATATTGAAACAATCTCGTGGATATAGAAAAACCACATCCGAGTCATACCACTGCAACCAATGGGTAGCTAATCCATAAACTACATAACTCATAGATCCACAACCAATGAAACATACAAAATTATCATCACATTAGTAACATGAAAAATTGAGATATCAAAGTAGAAAACATGTTTATTTCAAGACTCAAACACCAGATAACCAACATATCTAGTTTTCTGAACAAATCCACAATTGAGTACTATATTCAAGGAACTAATCAAGAATTCCTACAAATCTACAAAAAAAATTCATCCAGAAAACTCTAAGAGTCTGAACATAATTCCTCCATAGATATACAAACCACAATTTTTTTATAAAACTTGCAAGATCATCTTTGTGTAAATCTAAATCCACTTATACATTCATAAAAAATAGATCATCACATATTTCATCTCAATCAATGGAATTTCCTAGATATACACAAACCCATAACTTTTTAGAAGATAGGAAAACTGTAATCCCTTTATAGGAAATAAGTTGTCTAAAAGCTTAAAAAATATGAAATATACCAACTTCACAACCCACAAATAACTAGCGGTAAAACATATACCAAAATTTCCTCACTAAGAAAGCTACAAAGCTCCTCACACCATGCATAAAGTATACATGTAAACCTACAACTATCTTACATCCAAAAATAATCCCAAATAATCATAATTTAAAAATTAGTTTATTTGAAAATTTACAAAGGCACAAGCTTTGATTAACTGTGTAAGAACATGCAAAAATATTGTGTTTAGTAACACACATGTAAATCCATATCCACTTATCGTCTAGAAGACCCATAAGTTTGAAAAACACTAGAATAGTTAAACTAGAATAATGAAATAACATGAATATGGTTAACCATATATTTTGAACAAAAAATCTATAAAATCCTCAGATCCAACCAACATGAAACCGAGACATACGAGTACGACCAACCAAAGGAAGAAAAGATCCAGGAACTTTGGACCCATTTGTAGGATAGATCCATGACCACCATCATGTACATGCATACAAAAGAGTTAGTCTATTCTAGAAGGTTTCAAATCATCTAATGATAAACTCCATAGCCTACATGCATTCAAGACTAATAAAATAATACCTTCCAATTCCAAAGACTAAAGCCAAGCACCTAATATAAGCACATAAAACCATAGTCATGATAACCCGAGTTTCTTCATATGACTAGGGATCCAAGAACAATCACCCAAAATGGATACTTTGTTGTACATGACCACAAAATGTAAGAACACCACCATGCATGAGGGTTATAATATAATGTCAAATATGAGCTCCAAATCAATATCATTTTAAATGAAAACACATGATCAAATCCAAAATATTCCATCTTCTCCATCCTTCATTTATTGTCTCCTGAAAATAAGATCAACTACAAAACTTCCACTTAGACAAGGATTAATAATCAATCAAGTCCTTCAAAAAAAATTCCCTCGAGCTTGTTAGGCTAATAAATCATAACAAAAGAAATATCCAAAACCATAAACACCATTCTTCACATACAATAACATGCAAGCACATACATGCAACATACACACTCATGCAAGTACATACAACTCACATACATGCACATGCAAGCACATGCAAAACATGGAGCTTAGTTCTGATACCAAATGAAAGGGAAGATGAACCTAAAAAGACCTCTGAGAACCAATATTCACCTTCAGTATCTTATGTTTCTTTTCTAAATTAGATTTCAACAACTTGATACAAGCACATACTACTGTGCCATTAAAATAGAAATTGACATAGTTGATCTCCCATCACATTAACCCTTAGAGGAAACATAATGTAGTTTATAGATCTAAGTAAATTTTAGAAACACAATGACATGTAAATTAACACTTTAAGAACATGAAAGAAGAATAATAAAAGATAAAAGAGAAGAAACACCAATATATGCAGGGAAAACCATTTCAGGTAAAAAACCCCACACTCAATGTATTAATTTGCAACAAACACTATTACAGTACACTTGTAGGCTCTAAGTCTTAACATGGATATTTACATCTTGCTCTTCCTTGGAGGATACTCGATAGCATACCCCCTATAAATGAATAATTCTCCTCACAAATCCTCAAGCGAACTCTCATATTTATAGAGCACCAAGATGGACACCTAAGACTACCACATGTCAACATCCTCTTCACATCATGCATGAAAAGAAAAATGATAACATGCAAGGACCCTACCTTCAGCTACTTATACAAACTACAACTAATATCAACATGCAAGGGGTCCCACTTGACATGGATAGCTCCAAACACATGTAAGACTGATACCTACCACAATTTCACAAGCCATGAATCTTACACTATCATACAAGCTGTCATAGTTCTGACATAATCCGTCTTATTAAATATCATAATTCAACTCTTACGAGTTATGAAAAATTCCACTAAAATAGCTTACAACGGGTTCCACCAAGTGGGATGCCTATTTCCACTAAATTAGGATGCATTTCATCCTAGTCACTTGCAATGTAAGTTGCTACCTCATTGAAGTAGGTCCCACAAAGTGACATCACAAGAATGGAAAAATAAATACATAGGCTAAAAATAAATAATTAATTAACAACATTAATGCTAGGACTTGGAAATTTTGAGACATCTCAATCCCAAAAACTCCTCTGATATATGTTTTCCTAGCATCTTTTTGAGGTAAGACACGTGAAAGACATTGTGCATCTTGCTTCCCTTTAAAAACTCCAACTTAGGCCACTTTGCCAATCCTTCTTAGAATTTTGTAAGGCTCGTAGAAACATGGTTTGAGATTCTTCCACCCACTTTCCTTCAAGGGAGATTGCTTGAATGATTGCAATCTCAAAAAACCATGTCTCCAATCACAAATGTTCTCTTAATCCTATGACAATTTGCATACATATTTTATTAATTTTGAGCCTATTGGAGATTATTCTAGAGTGACTTTAGAATGCCTTAGCTCTATTTGATCACATCACTTTTTCTCGGTACCATACTATCCACTAGAATGAGATAAATGAAACTTTGAGCTTCATACCCATATAAATCCATGAATGATTTCATCTTGATTAATATGTGGTAGGTGGTGTTGTCACAATTATCCCCCAAGTAGAGCCATTGATCCAAGCCTTCTACTAATTAGCAACATAATTTCTCGAATAATATTCCAATTATTCATTCACAATCTCAATCTGCTCATATGTTTGTGGTTAGTAGTTGGTGCTAGGTGTGAGCTTATTTCTCACCAAAAGGAAGAGCTATTTCCAAGAAAATCTCACAAAACAACTACCTCTATCACTCACAATGCTCTTGGGTAGTCCGTGGAGTAACATCAGTTCCTTGAAGAACATATTAGCCACTTATGACACCTTAGAATTTGAAAATTTGGGAAATAAACATGCATATTTCATTATTTTTTCCACAAAAAATATATAAAATCCTTTTCTTGGACTACAAGAAGTCTTGTATTGAGACCTATCGAGACAATTTCCCATTTCTACTCCAAGATGGACAAGTGCTGCAAAAGACTTGCCAGAAATGTCTATTCCATTTTATTCTTTTGACAAAGGATGCATTATTTAATGTGGGTGAGGACATCATCATTGAGTCCCTTCTATGTGAGCATATCCCTAAATTTTCTATAGGTCTTAAAATACCCAAGGTGGCCCACCAAGGGAGTGCCATCAACTTCCCACAAAATCTTTCCCTTCATCCTTTATTCTAACACCAAAATTAGACTCTTTCCTTATAGAGAATGATTTTATTACATAAAATACACCCGTTATCTGACAAATTTCATTCCAACACATCATCCATAACCACATTCTTGACATAATTCATTTTGATTTCATTCTTCCAATCCATAGAGATCAAATACGTGAAACACATTCAACCTTCTAGACAATGCATATGTAGCATATGAAAAATGAAGCCTATAGAAAGTAAACCAACTTTAGAGGCCAATTATTCACACATACATTAGGATGAATTAACAATCCTAGGAATTATTCAAGATATCCTTTTTATAATGTTCAAAATAAGAAATACAACATAAATTAGTCTATTACAAGGCTAATTATCAAATTATTACAAACTCCTGAAAATAAAATCTTGCATAGAAATGAGTACAATTAAAGTTAAACAAGAATATAAGGTACGAATTTTGATGATGATTCTATACGTTGAAGAAAATCTCAACCTCAAACTTTAGCGCCTAGCGTAGATGTCCTTAGGACATGTTTTCGTCTTGTAAAAAGACATTACCAAAAGTATAGAGTGCACAAGATAACGTCCTACATGCACAAAAATAGAAATATAGAATGTAAACAACACAAGGAATGATAAAATATTAGAAATGACAGTTCAATATATTTTTTGAAAAGAAATCTAAATAAGAGTTTAGAAAGATAGAACTACGTTTTCACTTCTTCTATTTTGATATAAAATATTGAAGCTTCAAAGAACCTTCAATAGTAACTTTTTGCTTCAAGAATGCCATAAAAAATGAAAGTACTCCATGCTATGAATAACTTGATGTGCTTTCCATGGTGAATAATTGTATTTTTGCTTTAAAAAAAATCTTTAAGAGAATAGCTGTGAGAGTGAAAATAATCCAATTAGAGAGAGATAACGAGAGATAGAGCCATGCAAAGTGAGCTGAGTTGATTTTGTTCAATGTGACTGCATGTAGGGTTGTTACGTGCAACAAATCTATAGGAATGTAATGCTCCAACAACCATTGGAATTATGAATTTTCATAGGATGCTAACATGCTACCTAGAAATCTATACAAAATGCTCCTGTTCAAAAATGTTCAGACACAAAAGATTGAGAACAACATGAAATTAGCACAAATACATCATTCAAGTGTTAATATTTTCAAATCAAACTATTTGTATCAAGAGGCTAAAGAGAAGGTGACACGTAGTTTGGAATTGCAAAGGTATGCAATTTACGACACTATATTTTCCCCCCACTTTAGCAAACATACAAACTATACTAACAAATACATGCTAAAGTAGAAATTAACAATTATATGTCACCAAATGATACTTGAGAGGATGCAAAATCTTCAATCTAGGTTGAACATGTCCTTAAGAAGAAGACCTACAAAACAACCAAGATATCCTGCATGAAACTAAGACAAAATAAATTTACATGTTAACTAGAAAAATTACATCATACACAAGAGAAACACAAGGAAAACACTCAAACCAAAAAAACACTTAGAAAGAGAGAAAGAGAAGAAAGAGATAACTAGAAGAGTAGGAGATACATGATTTAACAGGTATAGCTAGCAAGCTATATTATGCTAGATATCATACAAATTATTTTGATTGATCATGGTTCCACAAGTTGCATTATAGGATAACCATGAAAAGGGTAAGAAATATGAGGGCCCACATTATAGCAAGTTATATTATTCTAGGTGGCTCATATGCTACCAAGATATAATAGAAGCATAGAGATTTTTGATACTTTAAAATTTAAGAAAGTAGGGTGTGTGCATTGTGATAGGCCCCCCTTAAAATAGTTGCATGATGCTAAGAATTCAAGATATTTTAAGGAGAGAAAAAAGAGGTGCACAACAAAGAAACATCAACAAGGATGTTGTATCATGAAACACCTAACATTGTGTTCATGGAATGACATCTCCTAGGATAGGGATGTCACATGAGAAATATAACATTACTCAAATTATCATACCGAGGGATCCATAGACCAGGGTTCAATATAAATGTATGATAATCATGTATATAATTTAAAAAATTGAGTAAAAATTATTCATTTCCTAGGTGTGGTGGAACTACGAGTACAAGGGAATAATGATACATTAATTTTTTGGGTGAACATGGAAGAATCCTAAATGCCTCAATGCTTTGCATCATCCCCAAAAAAATAAATAAATAAAAAAATTACAACAAATAGAGGAATGATGATACAAATAGAATAATTGACAATAGATTCATCTCCCTTGTATCCATGTACCTACAATGGTATCATGGGTCCTCTAGGTAATATTAACAAATAAGAACATACAAGCACAAGGGAATATAAAACACTCAAGCAAACAAATATAATCTAAAGATAAAAGAAGTGCTGCTCTAATGTCCATCCTGGAATAGACCATCTATCTCCCAATCTTGATTATAAGGGGAGGGTGGTTGAGCCCATAGAAGAATTACTATTGCTTCAATACTATATGTTTAACCTATAGTACTAGCTAAAGTAGTTGCAAGTACAACATCTTATTGAGTGAGTGTTAATGATCTTGTAAAGATCGAGGATAACATTGGAATTTCAATGAACGATTCAAATAGATGCTCCTCAAGAGGAGAGGATGGTGAATCACTATATGAATATGTGATAAGAGGATTAGCACTAAAAATATCTTGAACGAGTAGTGACAAGAACAAAGGAATTTTGCACTTCCTCTATGAAGATAACTATTGAAGAGTGGTTTGGAGGTGGCAGAGAAGGTGGGTTTGGTTTTTTATTTCGATGAGGTGGAGTGGGATAATTCTCAAGTTTTCTTTTGGGTGGTGGATAGGGGATATTAATATCGACTATTATAGGACAAATAATATCTAGAAATAATTCATGGAAAGTGAATTGAAATATTACTAGGTTAGCAAGTGTGGTATTGGATATGATAGATGTGTTTGGAATATCCAACAACATGAAGAAAGGAGGAATGTTTGGAATAAGT
Source organism: Sequoia sempervirens (assembly GCA_007258455.2). Lineage (NCBI taxonomy): Eukaryota > Viridiplantae > Streptophyta > Pinopsida > Cupressales > Cupressaceae > Sequoia > Sequoia sempervirens. The sequence goes on along the minus strand of VDFB02075321.1, from coordinate 216,797,040 downwards.
GGAGGGTCAATTGAAGGAGCTAAAAAACTTACATCATTTTAGGGGGTTCAAAAACATCACGAGAGATAAGAGGTGCTAAAAAAGGAGAAATAAGAGATAAATAAGGGGGAGAAGGAGGAATAATGAGATCCTGAGATAGTTGTATGGGAGGGGGACACTTTGTAGCAAAAATCTCCATGATAACATATTTTCAATCCAATGCACGTTGAAAACACTTACACTCACATGCAAGTTAGTTACATTGGTGATGGAGCCTAGGTATAGTTGTAGGAGGGGGATCCCTCTACTCTAATTGTGAGGCTATCTTCACTTCTAAAATCTGAGAAAAGGAAATACGAATAGATGAAGGACAAGAGATCGTGGGTGCATGTGACATATCCTATGTCATGGGTGCCTTTCCTCTTTTTGTCACAAGGGAAGTTGGAGGAACAAGAGGAACCACTAGAGGATGAGGCATGAGTAGTGCATCAAAATAATTCTATCCATTAGGATTCTTTCCTATTGCTATTGGAGGATTAGGGCAAGGAACATGAGCCACAAGAGGATGGAATATTTGAGGGGAATATTTTCCCAACATAGGTTATTTTCTTCAGTTGCCAATATTGATATGTGGGAGAATGTGAGACACCACTAAAGGCTGGGAAATATTAGAAGGAACATGAGGTCTACCTAATGGAGAATTCTTATTCTTAGCCACTAGAGAGTTAGGTGTCAGGATATACTAATACTGTTGTAGTTGGGTAACTGGGATGAGAGAAACCATAGGAAAAGGAGGAGTTGAAGAAGAGGACCCTAAATGAATCACTTTGAATTTTTTATATAAATTGTAAAGTAAGTTTCCACGAGGTTGCAAGGGTCCTAAAATAGTGGGCCAAAGAAGGTCAAGATAGAATCCACCACAAGAGATGAGTGGTTTATATCCAGTGTGATAGATCATGTGCACTACACCTTCATGAGGGAATTTTAGACATTTGTGGAAAAAAAAGTGAATTCTTTCATGGAAGTTAGTCAAGGAATTCCTAACTTCACATAAAATAGGTTAGATTCTGGAATGACAGAGAATATTTTCTCTACACATTTAGTTCCTACATCTTGTTGGTGATCTAAGCTGTGGGCCCCAAATCCCTAAGGCCTAATAATATCTCAAGTGCTAGGGGTGTCAAACCTAGGAAGATCACTACAAACCTATCTTTAGGTTGGGAAGACAAGAACCAATTGTTAAGGTGGGTAATATCTCCTTCACTTCCTAATCTACAAGACCAAACGGGGTTCCCTAAGGTGTTGGGTTGATGATTGAAAAAACTAAGCACTCCCTTACAAGAAACTATACCCACTACTCAATGTATCCCATTATTGGTGTCACAATATACTGATGTTCTATTTTGGATATGTAAGGATAAACACCCTATTAACAAATATCTTTCCATATAGGTGTCAATGAATATGTTTTATGATAACCCCTTATATGTTATAGACATTCAAACATAGCAGTGGAACACACTAAACTAAAGAAAGCTGAAATCTATTTAAATTGATTGATTTTGAGTGTGTTGAGGATGATGGGGAGACAAAGCTTATAATAAATCGATGCCTTTATCTAGTTGTGCAACAAAGTCTCTATGTTTATAAAAAAACATGTAACAACTAAAACTAAGGTAATGCATCAATAAACACACTACAAAAGACTAGGTTTATTAGAATGCACAAGCAAGTCGGAATCTACACATACATTTAGAAAAACTAAAGATAGTTGAAAATATTAATTTATTCTACTTAGTAATCAAAGAATATACCCATACACTTCCTTTATTGTTTTGAGAAGATATATTACAAAAGATTTACAAGAATTTTATAGTCATTTGGATAACTAACAAATTAAAAACACATCAAGAAGTGGACACTACACACATGGAGAATGTCAATCAAGGTTCAATATTCCTTTAATCACTTGATCTAAAATAGTTACATTCATTATTATAAATTTTAGGATGAACCCAAATTATTACAAGGAAAAAATAACTATACCTAGAGCTAGAAACTATGAACCCTATAGTTTTGATGTGTAATTTCTTATTTTTTCTATGCTCTTCTCTCCAAAAAATGTTATTTTCTCATCAAAATATGGTCGCCAAGGTAGATATACCCATGAAAAGAAGGTTTGAAAGATATTAGGTCATTCCATATGGGAAAACCTAGCTGTAACCTCCACCATCACATACTAGCCAAGTGTCCATTACAAATCTAATCTGATTGAAAAAATGTGGAAGAACATCCCTTTAACCTGTGCCATGCATTCACATTGATGGTTCATGGGTTTGAGTGTAAGAAAAAAGATAAGTCACCCACAATATTTTCTAAAATCACATCTTGGGGGAGCATCTAATACAAAGAGTTTCTACAAAGGTGTCGCAATATCCCTTGGACACTCACCAAGTAATATTTAAAATATCATACAAGGAACTAGAGATCAACAAGTAGTAGTAGTAGTAGTAGCAGTTCATTAATGGTGGTAGCTGAGAGCCAATATCTTAATTTTTAACTCTTGCAGGAATTGAACCCCCTACGGGATGTTGGATTTTGATTGGGATCAAGATGCAACATGAGAATTAGGTGGAAAAACTAGCTTGATATTTCTTTGGCAGAAATTTGGGAACTTGGTGGATATATCTAGATGCCATTGTTATCCCTGCAAGGTCCTCTGGAGCCCTATACACATTGACAGGAAGCTTTGTGCACCTATAGAGTCTATCTAAAATAAATGTGGGAAGTTTCCACCTAATTGCACCCATGGAAAAACTAAGTGAACCTACCAACTTCACAATGTTTCATAGTTTGGTTGAAATGAAAAGTCCCAATGATGACATCAACAAGGAGGGATGATGTTAGCATGACATTATTAATGTACAAATGCAGGACGGATCAATGGAACTGAACGTTGATGGAACTCTATTGGAAAGTGAACCTCTAAGTGATTATGTATACATCAAGCCTTTATTAAGTTTAGTTGAGTCGTTGTCACCTTTACCTTTACTTGTTTCCTTAATGCCTTAGAATTTGTTGAAAATCATTATTTCACCTTTGTTGAGCTTTGGAGGCTCATGTAAAAATTGATTCCCATCTGTCTTTGCATGAAAAATACTTCCTACTAAACTTATGAAAAGATTGCTTCCAAATGAACTTCAACTTTTGCTTTTGATGCAAGAATAAGGGGACAACTAAATTTTTCAAAAATCCCATGATAATAGGACATGCGAGAAGTTTATTAGAAATTGAAATTAAGATGGTTCACATGGAAATACCCACAAAATGGGATAGGCATAATTTTTTCACAACCACAAAAGAATCCAACTTTATTGACTGAAATAGACTTATCCAGATCAAAACCAAAGTTTCATAGGATTGGTAGCTGACTAAAAACCCACAAGAGGGTGGTAGCCAACAAAAATACCACAAAGCTAAAGGACACGAAAAAACTTAGTTGAATCATAAAAAAATGGAGAAAAGGGGAGGTTGAGATGTATAATGAATTCTCACAAGATCGAAACTTATCCATTTTCAATTCTTTCTTCCTTTTACGGGGGCCGACAACCAAACTGCACCTTTGCGAGAGAATGTATATGAATCACACTTGAGTCAAATAAAAGAGAAAACCCACAAAAGCATAAATTTCACTCAATGAATTTTACAAAACTTCAAAAGGCAACAAGGCCTAATTTTTCATGCTCTACCCAATTGTGATAAGAAACTTTGCAAAAGACCACTCATGATAGATATCTCAGACCAATTATAAACATAGGAAAATATGGGCTAAAGCACAAAATGAAACACAAATTTTGGGGTGTCAATATTGGCTCTAGTTGGGGACGTGTGTCTCTTGTAGGCACAATAAAAATCTAGAACTCCAAGAAAACCAAAAAGGGAAAAACAAAACGATATAAACCCATAATAGACAATAGACACATATATAATACAACAAAAATACAGCCAAAACAAATTATGCTACAAAGGTTCCAAGAACCTTACCCTCAAGAAAAAATGTGCTTTAGGTGTTGACCATGAACTAGTAGCTCCATGTAATATCCATCTAGGATCCTAAGGAAGACCATTCCTTGACCATAACATTTAGCAACCTAATAAGGCCCAACCCACAAGGCATCAAACTTTCCATTTTTCCCTAATCTTCTGACTCAGAGTTCCACATGAGGACAAGATCTATTATCAAATAGGTACTTCAATTTTTTTATCAAATAGGTACTTCAATTTTTTATGTCTCAACAAATTCTACTCATGGTATTCCTCCTAGCTTCTTCCAATTTTATCAACTCATGCATCCTTTGGGAGATGGCATCCTATTCCCCCTTTCAATTCGTTGTAGCAAATTGTAGACTAATGAATAAAGTCTAATTGACAAATTGACTTCAACACCATACACTAATTGAAATTAAATACTTCTAGTTTCCTTCTTGTAGGTTATCCTATCTTCCCAAGCAAAAAAAATCAACTTATCATCCCATATTTTCTTGTTTGCATCCAAAGTTTTTCTAATGATGTTCATGATGCATTTGTTACTTGACTCTACTTGTCCATTTCTTTGCAGATGATAAGGTGAAAAATGTGTCAAAGAGATCCCATATTGTGAACACGTGTCAACAAATTCTTTGGTTTTGAAACACATTGCATTATCAACAACAATCCTTGATGGCACACCAAACTTGATGATTATGTTATTTAGCAAAAATTTGATCACCACCTTTGAGGTTGCATTTCTTGTAGGGGTTGCTTCCTCCAATTTTTTAAAGTATTTAGTGGCTACCAGTATCCACTTTTATCCATTGCTATAATTTTCTACTATTTACCCTATGAAATCAATACCCCACTATTGGAATGGAGCCTCCAGTGAAATGGTCATAAGGGGAAGTGAACCTACAAATTTTAACTTTGTAGAAAACCTTTGGGAAGCATCACATCCTTTCAAAAAATTGGCCACATCCATAAACAATGTGGGTCACCAATAATCCATCCTCATAACCTTATGAGTAGTGGTTTTTGACATATAGTGTCCACCACATAATCCATGGTGGTATTCCTCAATAACTTTTATTGATTGCTCTTCATTTAAGAATCTTAGGAGTACACCGTCAAGTTTTCTCCACTTTACTTATCCTTTGAGCAACACACATCTTTGAGTTTCTAGTTTTAATTTCTTCCTTTTCTAATTATTGAATTCAAACAAACAATTAATGTTTTCTAAATAAAATATAACATCCTTATACCAAGGACAATCCTTCAATTAACATGGGAAAAAAATTGGGTGAGAGTTTACCTGATTTACTTTAGTAGCTTCCAAATTTTCCATAGTAGTTAACTTTTCTAGGCCTTGACCTTTGAAAAACTTGGTTGTTTGTACCTCCATGTCATAATCTTGGATCTTGTTGATCCATTTACACCTTTTTCTTGATGCCTCTCATTGCACAAAGATGTCCTTGATAGTTGTATGTGGTACAAAGGCTATGATCTTGGCCCCTATAAGGTAGGGTTCAAAAAAATTTGCAACCTTAACAAGAGCACACACATGCTTCTCCATCATGGAATAATTTACTTTAGCATCTTGTAATTATTTTACGAAGAAAGCTATTGGATCTTCATAGCCATCATTATTTTTTTGTAGCAGAACAAAAATAATAGTGTAGAAAGATGTAAAATAAAATAACTAGAAAGGCTTAGAATATTTTGGACTTATCAGCACTAGTGCCTTCTTAAGTGCATCTTTAATTTTTAAGATGGAATCAAATGATTCCTTATCCCAACTAGAAGCTTGCACCTTCTTTAACACTTTAGATATGGCTTTTTTTTCTTTGTAAAGTTAGGAATGAACCTCCTAACAAAATTTATTTTCCCAAATATAGATTTAACTGCCTTAATTATTTTGGGCTGAGGGATAATATCAATCGATTTGACATGTTTTAGATCAATGCTTACCCCTTCCTTAGACACAATGTGCCCTAGGAGCTTTCCCTCTTCAACACTAAAAATAAACTTCTTGGGATTCAAAGTATCTTATACTCTAAGAATCTCTGGAAGATTACCTCCGAGTGTTTATAGTGATCATTTCAATCTTGGATTAGGTAGTCAAATCATCTTGGTAAACAACCATGATTTTATTTATTAGGATTGCAAAAGCAACATCTATGGCCCTTTGAAATGTAGCTCCAATATTATTTATCCCAAATGGAATTTGAACATATACAAAGGTTCCCCATGGAATAGTGATGGTTGTCTTATGCTACTTAATATATTTGACCATGACTTAGTTATAGCTTGAGAAACTATCCATCATTTACATTAATTCTAACCCTATCACCTATTACAACAAATGGTCCATACTAGGTAATGGATATTTGTTCTTGAGGGACTTAATGTTCAAATTTCTAAAATCCACACATAGCCTAATATCCCCATTCTATTTTCTGATAGGAACAAGGTTTGGAATTCATTCCAAATGTCATATTAGTTTGATAATACCCCCTCTTTCAACTTCATTAGTTCTTTATAAATTTGGGGGAAAGGGCAGGGTTTATAAGGTGTTGCTCTTGTCTAAATGGTTTTGTACCAAACTTTAATGGAATGGTGTGCTAGAACAAATATTCTCTATAAGACCAATCAATTTTTTTTTTATACTTTCTTAGTAACAATATTAGCATTTAATTCACTATGGTTTTAACCTCTTACTAATATAAATCATTTTAGGAGTTGATTTAGTTCCTTAATATATACCTTCTACATATTCTTCACTAACATGCTTACTTCTTGACATAAATAAATCCACATCATCAAACATCCTTTCGAAAGAAACAAGACCTATTGGAATGGAATTTGTCTTAAGCTAGATAATTTCATATTCAAAGAGAGTCTCCTTACCTTCTCCATATTTCTCCACCACGAGTTTCCAATCAATCTATTGATTCTTAAAATGATCAATGCAATTCAATAACACATATATTTGTTGATCATCATTGAATACTTTCCAAGTGTAGATGTTATCTAGAATGCTAAGCCTAGTAAGAATTTCAACTTCATACTTGTATTGAGGGAAGACATGAGAAGCATCAAACCTTGAAGCTAACACAACAAGGGCATCAACTATGAAATTATTTTTTCTTTCAACCCAAATGATGTTGAATGCATGAAGAATATCAATAGGGTCCTAAAAAACACTTTGATACATTCGTAGTCTTCTTTATTTTGCAGCATACATACCTTTGACTTGAGATACTACAAGTTTTGAATCACCATACACTATAATTCATTTAACCCCATATTTTGAATCCATATTCAAACCAAGAAGTAGAGACTCATAGTCTGCCACATTATTGGTACATTCAAAGTTCAATTTTAAAGTGAACTTATAGTATTTTCCCTTAGGGGACACTAATACAATTCCTACACTATTTCCTTCTCTCGAACATATACCATCAAAATGCATATTCTAAACTCTATCATGTTCTAGATGTTGATGTTGGGGAATTAGATCAAGACTGACCTACTTATTAGAATCCTCATCACAATATCCTACAAAACAATCAGGCTCCATGTCAAGGTATCATACTCAATTCTTTGGTTCATCTGGATTCTCCATAATAACCACCATTTTATTTTCTCTATATAATTGGACTTTTGTCCTACATAGCAGTATGGTAGCATAAGATATATCCATTTGAATACTACCACTAATTGAAGTTTCCCACTTCATAGACAAAAAAATACCATTTAGCTAGATAATCAACTATAATAATGCCAATTTATTTATTTTAGTTGGGTATGCAACAAGATATACTGGAACATCAATTACTATCCCAAACACATTCACCTCATGAGAATCCATGACATAAAATTTTCCATAGGAATTTGAAACTTGCAGTCCTAGGTGGTTCATGACATTCAATGGCATCACATTGTTGGATGCTCTAGAATCCAACATATAATTATGAACCAACCAACCATTTACTAGCAGATATATATATATAACATGGATCAATTGTTTGTTTATTACCTATAGAAACATTACCCAAATATATATTGGGGACCTCTTGTACATTGAATTTATCTTCCCTATCTTTGGGAACCTTTGCAAATTTATTTGGTTGATCAAAGATAGTAGGGGAAACGAGATATAACAATTTCCCTTCCCTATTCTTAGGGATCCTCAATAGTTCCCTAATTGGCACTTGAAATTTTAATGAACTAAAATCTTGAGCCATGCCAATTAGCTAGTATGCAGGTAGAGGAGTTGAAGGGGGGGTCGCCGCAATATTAGTATCGTGGATGAAAAACATTACTTGATCATTAACATCAATTTTCTTTGTATTGACCATTTTATCAACCTCCTCTTCTGCCTTTTGTTTATCATTTATTTTTTCATTACCTAACATTTGTTTGGCATTATTTTCAACAACCTTTTGATTTCCCATGTTTTTAGTTGAGACATCAACAACATTTTGTTTTGGGACATACACTTGTTGCAGGGGTGTGTTTGGAAAATGCATCTTTTTCCTAGGTGGGGACTTCCTTGTAGATCTAGTTTTTGTTCTTTCTATATTGTAGTCCTTTTGCTTTCCCTTGTTTGACTTTTTAGCTGACACATCTAAAGCAATTACACCTTTAGCTTTGTCTTTGGATCTTACTTGCATGTTCCTTAGTTGGTAACCACTTTGAACTTGTATGACAATAACTTTGGCGAGAGATTTGATGTCTTCATTAGAGGGTTTTTCTATATTGTACCTCCACCTCATTTGCTCCTTGAGATTCTCAAAATATTTGTTTGGTATCTCATAAGGAACATGATTGCTATCATAATCATTTTGAAAAAATTCCCCACCCTCATAAGCATCTAATTGATCAACTTTGGTATCATCATAATATTTAGGTGTACCTTCATGCTCTTGGAATCCTTTCTCTTCATCAAGTGTAGCTGCAACAACACACTTGGATTGATCGTGAGGAAACTAACATATATCACACCAAAATGAATCTTGCTAAAGATTCACATGATCCTTCCTCAAGGGATCAAGGATGTGTTTCTCTTGGTAGCTCTGGTTTGAGTTCCTTGGTGCTATTTTTTTGTCATTACCTCTAGTCTCTTAGACCAATAATAATTGTATGGCTTGCTATGTAACCTTTGACCCTCAATAAAATGTACAAAAACAAAATTAAAAGGAAGACCTTTTTTATTTTTTTCAACTTTGTATGAGGGGTCCTTCATAGCTCCCATCAACTTGTCTATTTTTTCTTCATAAGTGAGAGGCTTTCTAGAAGTTGTTAGATTTGGTTTTAAGAATTTTATATCAACTCTTTTGTTGTCTTTTTGAGAGGCTTTCAAATTAATCTCTATGTTGATTTCCATTACATATGTTTCCATCAATATTTGAGGGTTCTTATCTCTTAAAAGATAACCTAACTTTGAATTAAATGCTCCACAATACAAAACTAGGCACATAGGCTCATTTGGCCTCACCTGGGGAGGAAATTTCCTGATTTTCATAATTAACCTATTGTTGAAATCAACAACTAGTTCATTTTCTACTTTTGTTATGGTGGTTATCTCATGGATTGCAAAATTTGGGTCCACTCTTTCTCCATATTACAATTGGAACATCCTCAAAAACTCATCCCATGAGTCTACACTGCTATCTAGAAGAATATTATACCACTCCTTTGCAGTTTCCTCCTTTGATTGTACAAAGAGTTTCATGATAAAATTCTCATCTTCTATCTCATTTTCATCACTAATGTTGATGAAATGTCTCAAGTAGTCCTCACTATTGATAGCATTGTTACCTTGGAATTTTGGCACCTTCCCTCTAATTTCAACTAGAATGGGATTAGGATAATTTGAAATTCCTTAAAATTCCAATTGTCAATACATTTCCAATCCCAATAGCGCTCATTGGAGAAAAGCTCTAAGCCTCTCATCTAGGGTTGACCCCAACATTCTATACTCATTTTGTTGTAAGAGGTTCTAATGATTTTGTTGCACATTAGGCACTTGCCGATTTGGAAAAACTTGTGCAACATATTGAGGTGGAGAAATATTTTGTAAGGTCTTCTAAGCAAGACTATTATTTTGATTTAGTCATAGAGCTTGTTGAGCAAGTTGGGTTTATTGTAGGATGATTTGTGTCTCTGTTTCACATTTCCTTTCTCTGAGATGATCAATATGATATATGTGCTATTCTAACTCCCTTTCTCTATGCTCATTATCTAATTGAATACTTAGGTCAACATCTTGGAATGGGGTTTCTACTTCCTTCTCAAAAGTTAAAGGAATATCATGTTTTCCTTCCCTTCAATTTCTTAGAGGTCGAAACACATGATTTCTTGGGGATGGAATTAGAGGTGAACTCATATCTAGGTTTTCCATATCAAGATTTGTTTCCTTTCGAATCCTAGCATAATAACATCTAAAATTTCTTCTAGTAGCTTTGACCTTATTATCAGCTAAATCATTTGATGTATATTGATCTTAATCTTTAGAAGCATAACTTCTACCTAAAGTACCTACTTTTTTAGCATTTTTTAAATTATGCAAAGGGGACTTACCTAGGTTTTTAACCTCCATTGGTTCTTGTCTCCTTATGCTAGAAGAAGAAACTAGGCATCTCTTTATCCTTACAACATTGATCCCTTTCAGTTTATTTATCATCTGAAATAAACTTTTGGGTCTTCATTGATAGAGTTGCCACTCCTCAAAGGAGAAAATAATTGGAATCAACAAGCTTCTGATTTTGCAAACCAAAGACCAACACTTTCGTGGCTACACCGTGGTCACTAAGTAACTTGAGTCTTCAATTTGATTCTTGATTTATAGAATTCATAACAACAATGCCATTTTTTTTGTGATTTGAGTTGCATGCCTTAAATCCTCGAGGCCCAATAATCTCCCAAGTACCAAGGGTGTCAAACCTTGGAAGATCACCATAAAAATTTCTTCAGGTTGGGTAGCTAAGGACCAATTATTGAGGTGGATAATACCTCCTTCACTTATGGCTTTGTAATACCAAGGGGGGTTCCTTGAGGTGCTAGGTTGATGATTGAAAAAACTAAACACTCCCTTACAAAAACTATACCCATTGCACAGTGTATCCCAATATTGCTGTCACAGTATGCCTATGTGCTAATTTAGATATCTAAGGAAATCACCCTATTAACATATATCCTAACATATAGGTGTTAATGAATGTGTTTTACGACAACCCCTTAGATGTTATAAACATTCAAACATAGAAATAGAACACACTAAACTAAAGAAAACTAAAATATGTTTAAATTGATTGATTTTGAGTTTGTTGAGGATGATGGGAAGATAAATCTAGTAAAAAAATAGTTCCTTTATCTAGTTGGGAAACTAAGTCTTTGTGTTCAAACAAAAACATGCAACAAATAAAACTAAGGTTATGCATTAAACAACATACCACAAAAGACCAAGTTCTTCAGAATGCACAAGCAAGTTGGGCTCTACAAATATTCATAAAAACCATAAATAATTGTAGAATAGTAAATGATTTTAATTATTAATCCAAGAACATACCCATACACTTCCTTTATTATTTTGAGAATATATCTTGCAAAATATTTACAATAATTTTATAGTCGTTTGACTAGCTAACTAATCAAAAACACATCAAGAAGTGGACACCATGCACATGGTGACACCCAATAAAAGTCAAATGTGCCTTTAGTCACTTGATCTACAATAGTGTTGGAAATATGTGTTATCATTGATGTCAACTCAAGATGCGTTGTTATTGATGTCAAATGTGTGTGCTGAAGATTATATAAACTCTAGAGATAGTTGATGTACAAAGATATTTGCTCATATAGTTAATAATGTAGTATATGGAAGAATGGTGATCAACCTGGTGTCTAAGGGAAATGCAAAGGTATGTACACATGATTTAATTTGTTTACAATATGTTTACATTGATATAATTCTAGTTTGGTGTATTGCACATGGAAATAAGTTGCAAAAGTTTTGCTAAGGCATTCACAATGTATACTCTATGTCAAAGTCATGGTGTTTTGGTTTGCATCCTTCTACAAAGAAAGATTTAGTATTATGGTTTAGAAGATAAGTTGGATGATATGTGAAGATGTTATATCCAAGAATTCAAGTCATTAAACCTTATGTAGTGAAAGTTATAAGTGATAGAGTTTTGGTCTGTGCTTTGGCAGAGTAAAGTATTGATTAAGGCTTGTTGGAATGCACCGCATTCCTCTAGAGTGATAGGTGTGATTGTGTATACTTGGGGATATGTTTAGAAAGGTATATGGGTTATTCCTTGCAAGTGTCAAATTTTTTGGTGTACACCAACGCAATATCCTATGTTTTGAAGTGTTCAGTCTACCTGGGATGCTCTATTTTCATCAATTCAATATGTTTCTTTTCTTGCACCAACACATAATGATAAAATACTTGAGAAGATGCTTGAAGAGATACTGTGCATAGAATACATTATTCACATCTTGGTTTGCAAGTTGTTTTTGGTTTCTCCTCGGTGGTGTAAAGATGAACAATTGGTAGATTGGGTAGTGTTGATATTGTTTGGGTCGACAGTCTTGTTTCCTTCATTTGCGATTGATCCTAATTAATTAATTTTGCTTTGGAGGATATGTTGTGACGTGTTTCGGCCCTATTATGTTATGTGTTGATCCACAAATAATTTTCTCTTCATAGTGTATATGATTGGAGTTGACCTATGCAATATCACATGTTTTATTTTATAAGTCATCTTGGAGCCAACCTAATTGATGTTTTGAGTTATTGTGAAGGGTATTTATAGAATAAAAAAATAAGTTGTGAATAGATTAATTGTGTAGTATGTTGAGTATGAAGTGTGCAAGGTTAGTATGATGGAGTAATTGTGCAAAAAAGGAACTGCAACATCAACATATGTTAGATGCATCTTTTATAGCAGTTCATGCTCATGTTCTCATTGTAATTTTCATGTATCTTGCTATTAGGTAGTGAGCCTCTTCACCAGGTCCTTGTATCTATCCCCAAGGTTGTGCACCTTAGCCTGCAAGTCTTTAGGTAGTGATCCTTAAACAACATTGGAATTTTTGTAATCAGTGAGCTTCATATATTGTGAGTTAACTCTCACCATAGTTTTTCCCTCATTGGGTTTTTCACGTAAAAATATTGGTGTCCTTGTGTGGTTCTTGTTTTCATTTATGTTCCTCTTTAAATTAATGTGATTTAATGTTTAAACTGCAAATGGAGATGTTTAAGTTTTAGTATATGCTGATTCACCCCCTTCTTAGAATTTTGATGTGTTCAAAAATTAGTATTAGAGCCAAGTGCCTTGGTGTATGATAAGACCAAAGGTTGCTTGCACAGTCTATTGGAGACCTTTTTACTGTCCCCTTCCTTGAACCTGCTATCAATGGTTCTCGTTGAACTTGGATGACCAACCAAGCCCTACCCAAACTCTCCTCAAAGAGTTTCCCCTTGTGCTTTACCTTTGGTAGATCAACACCTTTTTGCAATTTGATTACTCTTCCTTGGACTTAGAGGATCTAAGTGCCAAATTCTCCATCTGAATTGAACTTCTTGCAGGGGAGCTGGAGACACTGGTTTCTTGCATTTCACCTCCAAATGGATGTATCTTGCTTGGTGTTCAAACTTCAAATCACCCGATTTCATGAATTTGCCTTGGACAGGCCTAATTCTCTACTAGCCCTTACCAGTCGGTTTTTGGCTATTTGCTCTTAAACTTGACACACAACCTATCAAAGTAATTTGATTTCCTGATACCCTTTTTGGACTTTTAAATCTTTACTAGGGTTTCAAGCCCTTGTCTCTGCCGTACAGTGGTTTCCTATGTTCTTGGGTGAAAGGGCTAATTGTCCTATTTTCTAGGGTTTCACTGCTTCTTGATTCAAATCTACCTATGATGGATTGATGGAAGTCTCAATCCCCTTGTCATGTGAGGACCTTGCCTTGCCCTTCCTGGAATTGTACAGATTTCGTACAGTGTTCTCTTCCCCTGCCTATTCTCTTTAACTTTCACTCTCAAACACCTAACCATGCATTCCTAGCTCGCCTAGGGTTTGAGATAACAAATTCTTGCTTGGCTCCTTGGGTTTCCTAATGCTAAATATCTACAATGGACTAGCTCCCCTGTCATTTCAAACCAATTGCAGGGATATCCCTTGGTTAGTTTTTATGGGGGAACCATTCTAACTCACACTGCCCAAAACAAAGATAAAAACACTCTACAACTCTAAAATATGAACACAAAACACTGAATCTACTCAAAGCCTCTTGTCTACAAGATGAAATACACTCCAAGATATTCAAAGTACACAAAAATAGTGAGAAATCTGTATATACAGTGCCTTTTGTACGACTGTTTCTCAAGAACTCGGGTGAAACACAGAAAATGCAGTCCTCATCTATTCCTTGCAGTCCAAAACTTAATTACAATGCATCTATTCTAAGTCAAATGAAACTATTTTCAAAAGAAAGATGCTAGAATATGTTATGTAAACTCTGATCCAATCCCCAAATCAATGCATATAGACCATAGACATCACTGTTATCTGAAAACACATGGGGTTAACAGGAAAAATAGAAAATACAGAAAACTACTCTATTCTCTGCAAACCAAAATATGTTTACAATGTATCTTACTGCTCTCTATGAGCCATCATCCCTATTTTGATGCCTTTTCCACATTCAAAGGGAATTTCTCACCTCCATATCCCTGATTTCAAGGGAATCCAACTTAATTGAAGTGCATGCAACCTAACAATGTTGCCATGCACTTTTGCAATATTCTTGCAACTCCTTCCATCCTCCTGCATTTTAGGATCTTCCAACTCCTTGATTCCGAGCTAACAACTCCTTAACTGACCTTTAGCATCTTCAAACAACGAGGATGTAGTTTTAACACACTAAATGCTTTGTATCTTAACATATGTTGTCCAAAGCTTAATAAAGCAAAATTTAATACTAATGATAACCTAATGAAGATTTTAGTCCTAGTGACTAACTCTTCACACACAAATGCAAGACCTTCTAAGGTCCAAATCAAACTCACAAACATATTAACACCCTGATTTGGCCAAGATCAGGTACAAGCCAAAATTGAGCAAACCAAATTGGGGTTTAGCCTAGGTGCTCCTGCACCATGCCTTTAAGAATCCTAACAACTGAGGTAGATCCTACACTTGAACACATGGGATCTGCAACAAAGATCAATGATATGTTTATTCCAAAACTAGATCTAGATTCAATGGAACTTGAAGGTTGGGACATCAATCTAGAAGATTGTGAAGTAGATTTTGAAGGAGAAATCTAGTCTACTCTTGAAGATCTGGATGAAACAAGAACACTGAATATGAAATATGAGTGCATGCTTGAAAAATCAAAAGAAAAAATTTCCAAACTAAAGGCACAAGCTAGAGAATCAAAAGAAGAACTTGGAAAACTGAAAGCTCAAATGGAAGGAGGTAAAGAATGTGAGACTAAACTCAAGGAAGTAGAAGATGTGATCTCTAATTTGAAAGTTAAGGTTGAATAAGGAAAGAGGATTAAGGAATGCTTGAATACCAAGCTCAATGATAAAACTGTTGAATGTTCAAAGCTTGAGGAAGAGATTGTCACTATGAGAAAAGAGCTAGAAAAGGAAAAAGAGAAAATTGACAAGGGCTTGAAACTGAAAGGAGGTTATTAAATTCTTGATGAATTGATCAAATCTCAAAAACCATCAAAAGATAGGCCTAATATTGGTTTTGAAAAAGGAAAAATTCCTATAACTAGTGCATCTGCAAACTTGTATGATAACTTCAAAATAGAAGGAAATTTTGAAACAAAGAAGGAGAATGCTTGCATTGAATATTTTAAGAAAAATTCGTCTGAAGATGCAAAGATAGAAGGTGGATTCATTCCTATCTAGAAACAAAGAAAATTTAGAGGCCCTCCACCTGCAAGACAACATGCTCCTACTAGGTTTAATCAATATTTTCAAGGTCATTGTTTTTCTTACAATAAATTTGGGCATAAGACTGCTTATTGTAGATCTAGACAAAAAAGGAATGATAACATGGGTAGAAGATCTTTTATGCCCCAAAGATACAATGCTATTTCATTTCATGGATATTGCTATGTGTTATCACTCAATATTACTCCCCTGCTAAGTTACAAAACTTAGCTTACTGGTGAAACATTGGATCTCTTCCAAGTTTGTGGGTCATCTATGACAAAATAGAACCTCCAGAGAGGGTTGGTTCCCTTGGAACTATCACCTAAACTAAACCGCTTGTAAAGGAAAGAGATAGGAATTGCTATGAAAATGAAAACCTAAGATCCTAAGGTGATACACCAAATGTCTTTTGACTTGCACTTGTTTAAATGAACATAATATGATCAACAACTCAAACTTTGACATACACAACTCAAAATTTCACATATCTCTTACATAAGTATTTCATGACTAGGTTTGATAACTAGGATAGCATTTAGAAGGAGCTGAAAAATGTTCTCACAACTTAAATTTTACTCCTAGCTAGTTAAACACAAGTAATTACTTGCAAAAGTACATATTTTCTACATAAAGGCAATGAAAATAGGACATGAATCAAGGGGAATAAGCATCACCACAAGATCACATCAACGATTTTGAAGCTTGCACAATGAAATAGCTTTAAGAAGGTAAAAACTTGTTTTATTGATAAAAAATGCTTACAAACAACATCCAAGGTTGAAAATAAGTTACCATGCTTATTCATAGCTGGACAAAACCTCAATGAGTTACAATACACAGCTCAAAAATAAGCAAGAGAATTGATTTTCTAAGTTACAATACATAATATGACTGGAAATAACTTTTACAAGTTACAATGCTTTTCCCAAAAAATGCAACTAATTGAGATCTCAAAACAGGTGTACTCTTATACTATCTAACCAACATCCATGAAAAAAGGGAATGTGCTATCAGCGTAAAAATGCTTTAACTATCTAAAGGAATTAAGAATAGATCTTTAGGCTTTGAGTTCATATATTCCTCCTTTTCCTTCCAAAATATGTAACAAATTTCTCCGAGGGGTAGAGAAAAAGTTGACTACTTCAACTATGATGATGATGATGATGCTGCCACATCTGCTTTTGCTCTCAATGGTCATTACTATTCAAATTTTTTGCTTCATAAATATAGGACATGTTCCCTATATCTCTGTAATTGCCTTGGCTCTTTGAAAATGACAATGATTGAAGTTGTTTATGACTCTTTCTTTGAAGACTTCCCCACTTGCTAACTAATACTCCATATCTTCCCTATACTAATGCCTGCTCATCATTTCCTCCATGTTTAGATGAAGTACTATCCACCTTATAGTCAACAGAATGCCTTCAAAAGATGAACTAACCTCAATTCATTATCTTAAACATCATGTTTCAACCCCTTGATAAATCTTTTTTTAATAAGTCATTGAACTCTCTATGACTGAAACATCTCTGAGGATTATGATAGTTGGATTTCTTTTGGACATACAAACCTCATTAAAGCCTTTAAAGACCTTCCTGAAAACTTGATAGTACTCTTTATAACTATGCAAAATTCTTTCATTATACCTATAGCCATCTGACATACATGTCTACTAGAGGTCTTATAACTGCAACATCTGATGAAATTCTTATTATGCTTTGATGAGTGTTCAAACCTTTTCTATTGTTTCCTTCTTTAGTATACATGAAACATCCATATTAAAACTTTCCCACATACTTGCTTTAGGTCCAAAAAGCATCACAACATTGGATTCCTGGTCTACATGTAGAAGTTCATCTTTGGCAATCAAATATTCTAAATAACCATTTTGACATTCATTCGAATAGCCTCTGAAGAAACTGATTTTTCCTTTTGGCTTGCAGAGTTGTTCCTATGACTAAAATTGGATTTGAAGCATCTAATATGTTATCTCAAATCACTAAGATCCTCACTCCCCTCTCCAAGGATAAATTCACAGTCTATTCCAATACTCTTGGGTTGAACTCCAAGGAATATATGCTGGAACATAATGACATCAAAGATCAACTGCCTTTGTTTTATTTCTTGTGCTTCTTGTGTTATAGAAACCATGTACTGAAAAAGTTGTCTTTGGTAGCTATCACCTTAGCAACATCCCTACATTCTATTTCCATGAGCTTCCTCAAGGTGCTTTTCCTATATTGATGATATGTACCAGGGAATTCCTATTGTAAAATTATGTTTTGTACACTCTATTAAGCTTTCTTGAACATTCCCATCTTTGTGCAGTTCCCTTTTTCATTCAAGTCATCTTCAACACCCAGTTGCAACATTTGATCTATGCTCATAACCAATATCTGCTAAGAAGCTCCAGCAAGGCGTATGCTTCTGGCTAAGATCACAATAGAGAATCACCCTATCTTTTGTCATTTTCCACGTTAGGCATCTACCAAGGTTAGAAAAAATACCCTAACCATTTTCCATCTAGAAAAAAGTCAAGTCCACATGGGGATTCACACTTTGGATTATCTCAAATCTTGACATCTTACCCATATTACCATTGGATCCAAACTAGAAACCTTCCATCACATGCTCTGGAGAAAACTCACCAAAATGAGCCACCCAAGAGAGGGGAACAGAGAATCGATGGCTTGAATGATATCATTTTATGATAGAATGTAATTAATTAGTCTATACGCGACCTTTTATCCTTTTGGCATTTCTATGTCACACAACATACACATCGACACTCATCAAGACATCTAGTGATAAGAGATTATGGATATATATACTCTTGCCGCATGTCTTCCAATTCCCTCCACCCTCGCACAAATACAGATCTTGAATACTTGGTCTCTGCATGCTTGATAGGAGTTTTTCTGTGTCTATGAATGAAATCTATTTCTTATCCTAAAAGTGTGAACTGTTTTATGGTCTTCGATTCAACTACATCCAAGGCATTCTTTTTTGCTTTTATTCCTCCATCTTTCATCGACCTCTCTATAACTGATGCAAAAGACCAATTCATAGTTCAATGAAATTTATGATTTCTATTGTACTCTTACGACCACTCCTTGGGGTAATACCCATTTATTGATCCTTGCTCGACAATTTAGCCTTTGTATCGTATTTTAGCCTTGCAAATTTATTTTTTCATTTAAACCTTCAATCCAACTATTCAGGAGAAATATTGACAATTGAGAGACCCACAACAGATGGATATTTTTAAGAGATCTATTTTCTCGGGGCCTTTGATTGGGAAAAACTTGATATAGCTGAAATGTCTTTTATCAAAACAACATGTTGAATTGTCCAGCGTTGGTGAAGTTCTACACATCGAGCTACTTTTAAAAGCTCTCTGTATAAACTGAACTCCTATGTTCATGCTACCAAGAAAACCTTTTTGCAGCACCAATGTATTGCAAACACTGACAATTTCAAGAACTCTATTATGCATATAGTATTTTGTTCATAGACTAGCTATAAAACCTTTCAGGTTCTCCTCTCAATGCACATGAATTTCCACAGTAATGTTGCATCACATACAACCTCAAGATAATTATTCACAAATCATACCTTTAATATCAAAGCTTCTGCACTATTTTTTGACTTTTGTTCCTTATAGTTACTTTCCAACGGTTGAGCATAGTAACAACTACCTGAAACATGACTACAAAATGCTTAATAATAAAAAATTGATACTTTTCAAACATCTAGAAAACCCTGTTATGCACCCTATCATACACCCAGGCTATGCACTTGATCTATGCTTTCTCATGCAATATGAATATTGAAGAAAGAAAAAATACTACATAATAATGACACATCTGTGACAGTCATAACATAATGGTTCTTATTGCAAAGTACCCAAAACTACTTGTACATACTGTCCACAAGAAATTTGATCTTCATCTGCCTTGTCTGAAAACATTAAAGACCCGACTTCCTCTTGCAAGAGCACTATCCCATTCAATGGATTCCAACAACATACGAGATAAAGTGTATACTATATCTCTTATGTTAGGCCTCTTGGAAGGATTTTCATCTAAAAATCTCTATGCAATCTCAGTAGTCTTGCAGAAGATGCTTTTTAGATAAGAAGTGACGAGATTTGGATCTACCCAATATCTTATTTGGTTAATCTTCAATGGTCTTGGAGTATTCTTAATTGTTCTCAAAGTCACTAGAGGTTGCATTCTTGTATTTCTTGCATCACGTTTGCATTCAAGACAAAATGCTTGCCACATCATTAGCTAAGAATCTATGTAGATGGATTGGAATTTGTGACCAGGAAGAACATATAATTTATCCCAAAATTTATAATCTTCAAGACATATAACACAAGTTTCTGATGTGCAATTGTAATAAGAAACATAACTTAATATCAAACTTGGAAAATACTTTTACAAGCTGAAAACTCATACCATGTAAGTGGTAATTATAGACAATATTTCCTCATAAAATACCAGTGATGCAAAAAATATTTCCATTATTGACCATACAATTGTATGTGACAGAATGATCCAACATTCCATATTTGTGTCTCCAACATGTTTCAAGAGTAGTCAGCCTGCTGCATTTGAGATGAACATTGCATATACTATGATTCCCCATGAAATCTCCACCCACTCCTTTAGCTTCTACTGTGCATTTTTTTGATTGCCACTTCACACTTGAATGCCTTGATCCTTTTCATTGATATACATTATCAATAAGGATCAAAATTCTTCATTGCATGATCTTAGTCACACTTTTTTCTCACTTTCATAACATGGTTACTGTTATTGCCTTGAGACTGAACCTTGATGATTTGGGACTGTCATTTGAGTATGAAACTGTCAAACTCCTGCAATGAACTTCCATATATCATCCCTTTTAATTAATGACTGTCAAGCATTCTTGACTATCCTCCTCGCTTTCCAAGCGAACATAAATTATCAAATCACCCTTGTAAAACTTATTTAAATCTAACAATTAAAATAAGTTAACAATTTTGGCGATCTCTCAAGGGTGTTTGCTTGCTAAACAATGACCAGTTTCCTTATACAATCCATTGGGCATAGGAGTCATGAAGAACTTGAAAACTCACAAAAATATGACTATGCATATGGCTACAATAGACCTTTTATAGTGCTTAACACCTTCAAACCACCCAACTTACCCAAGAAGACTCAAAACATGACAAAAAAAAACTCACCAACTATGTATCAACACTTGGAGGAATGAAAAGGCACCTAAAACCTATGTAAAACAACACTTATTGACTCAAAAACATCTAATATAACCTACTCCAACCAATAACATGACCTTCTCAAACAAAACCATTGGCATGTTTATTGAAGTAGCTTCCTTTTCTCGTTAGTTTGCAATGGTTTTCATGCTTATGTGCAACCATGAGGAAGTGAAGAATTTTCAAATGTTCAACCAACTGCTGCAATATGTCTTGGAAAATGAAAACAAATCCACTTACCTCTTCATGTTGACCAAACATACTACAATTTTGAGGTGGATAAGTGTGTTGAATCCATCCTCCTTTAGCGGAAACTTCATGCTCTTTTGCAAGCATGAATCTTGATCCTTTTTTGGCTTCCATCTAGGCTAGATGTATGATTGGAAATGCTCTTGAAAGTACAAACTTTGAACTCTCCTTGCTGGTTTCTTGCTTATGAGCTGCTTCTTCATCATTTTGGTGACTTGTAAAGACCACCTCTTGTGATTGATTTGGTGGAGACATGAAGATTTCTGCACTATACTCTTCTTGTTCATGATTTTTCTCTTGTAGAGGTGTTGACTTAACAACTAAGTTTGAACAAAACACCTCCAAATTATCCCAAAAAATGTCCTCTTCAACCTCTTCTTTACTTTTCTGTATAAGAGGATTGATTTTGACTTCATACTCATTTTGATCAGCAACCCTATGTAGATCAAATTCTTCTATACTTTGTAAAACAAAGTTGTTTTCATGTGCCTCTTCATAAACCAACACCTTTTCATGCTCATTCTCATCTTTTTTTTGCTCCAAATCTTGTAATGGGTTTGAAATTTGTATGCTATCTTCATCTTGTTCAATGAAAGAAGGAAGTTCATCACATAAAAATACCGAATATTCATTCACACTACCTCTTTCTTTCTTGTTATATTGCTGCCCTAAAAGATCATGTTCTTCAACTTCTTGTCCTAACTGACCTTGCTCATAAACCTCTTGCTTCAAGTTTGATTTTTCCTCTTTTAACTCATTTGCAAGTGTACCAACAACAAAAGATTCTTGTTGATTTTCCCCAAAAACCTCATTTTCTTGCTTAGTAAACCAACTATCTTGGTAAAAAATGGGACCATCTTTACAAAGACAAATAGTGATAGGACAAGAGGGTTGATTATAAAGGTCTTGTTGGGTTTCTTGAGGAAGTATACATCTTGGAGAAGGCTATTTTTGAGGGATACTAGGCTCTTGCATAGGACATAGGCCTCTAAAAATTGGAATCTCAAACTTACAAGATTGACTTGAAGACTTAAAAGGCATACCTTGCTTGAAACTTGGGATTTTGACAGGATGTCGTTAGCTCCTAACACTTCAGTGAATAAACACATCAATATATCGACTGGGCAGTGTCCAAAGGTTGTATGCAATAGAGGACATCTCAACTTCTCTCTTAAGCACTAATCTACTGAATAAAAGTTCTAATCTAAAGGGCCTCTAATCTAGAAAGCAATAAATCATCTATCTAGAAAGCAGGAAAATGACTTAAATCAAAAAACAGAAAACTAAGAATCTAAAAAGCATCACGATTAAACTAGAAAGCATGGAAACAACTAACCTAAAGAATGCATAAATTGCTCAAGAAGTAAAGCATGTAAAGAAATCAGGAAACATTTATCTAATGCAGAAAATCACAAGCCAACTACTAATCATAAAACCATTAATTGAAATCAACTGGAGAAAGGTGCTCTAGACACTCAAATGCTAAACTTAGAAGCTACGGACTTAGTTACAACCTACAGGCTTGACACTAACAGTATAACATGTACTAATGAAATAAAATACAAATGCAACTTTTATTCTATCAAAGGAAAATGCAAAATAGGAAACAAATACTTATATATCTATCTATCTTTAACTCGCGAGTGGCCAGCTCGTGGGTGTATCTACCGCTACTTCAGATCACATGCACTAGAAAAATCTCTCTGTTAATTCATTCCACAGATGCATCCATATTACATAGTAATTCAAAGAGTGGCGGGAAAACTCATATTCATATGGTAGTTTTTACTCAAAAGACAAATTGACCGCATAATAATAATCTTCTTCTCATTATTTGTAATAGTTACATACTTATATGAAAAACGACTAACAAGAATCCTATTTTTCAGTCGATCAAGTCTTCCAACAGATTGCCCATAGTAAAAGGGACTTAAAATCCCATGATATACAATATTAAAGAGGCTTCGAATGAGCCATAAAGTCTTTGAAATTGAAAAATAACATAATTATAAAGACTCGGCCAAAACGTGTGCTCCTAGAATTCTGACGCTCACTCGCTGGTTTTCAAAAAGTATGAGACCCACATTCATTTCCTTTCTGACTGGAATGGTGAATGGTGGTGGAGTTGACCTGCGAAATACTCAAGACTAAACCATTAAATCAACATAAGTTAGTTTAATTTAATCAACTCCAAGAAATAAGTTTGTACGATTATTCATAGAAAGGAAAGCAATTATTTTTCCTAAAGGTAATCAATTGGCAGAGTAATTTGGGCTGGAAGGTTTATATTTGTATATTGAGGCCATTATGTTGATGAGGTTATTTTTACCTCATTATTTTCTCCCCTTCCTAATTCCAAGCAGGTCCTCCTACTCTGTGGTGTGTCCCCTATCCATCATTCCTTCTATTCATTTCCTCATATTTAGCATTGAGATCATACACATCATTTGCTTCTATGTCTAATATCTTTGGATTCCTAAAGAATCCTTGATGAAAAGTGACCCTTTGTTTCCATCTGGAAAAATTGTTTTCACTTTGGTCCAGGTTGGTGTATACTGAAGGTGGTGGGGAAAGAAGCAAGGGAGGTCTATACCTCATACCAATCCAATTGGTCTTAAAGTCCTCTAGAATTTTGATCAAAGCTGTTGCTCTTCCATAGGATCATCTGATATTGAGAGGTGAAATTATTTCCCTCTTTTTGAGATGCATTGGAAGAGGGGTGTACCTTTCTTCACATGCATGCCATGCTGGTCCTATTAAATGTGGCCCCTATTCTTGAAAGTAATCATGACACACCTTGAGGTTGTTATCGTATTTGACCCATACTTCCTGTTTACTTTTGACACCCAAAAATTGTTTCTTGAAAGAGAGAGGCTTCCTATGAGGGTATCTTATTTGCAACCCTATAGTCTTTTCTGCCTGAGCATACTCTCTTGATCTATCTTGCCAGTGAATTTGGTTTCTCATAGTGGATAGGAATGATCTTAATTTTGCTTCTCCTACAAAGAGGTTAATAAAGAAATCTGTATACTTTTCTAGGAGCAAATTGTGAACATAGAATTCACACAACAAATTCTGCTGTTCAGGGAGTGACTCAACAAATATTTTTTAGAAATTCCTTTGCATCAGGGTCATGAGGCTGGTTTTGGCGAATTCTTTGCAACTTCCATCTCAAAAGCTGCTCATTAAGAAACATGGAGTACAACCTAAATGGTCTTCTACATGCTAGTAGCAATTCATTATTTCATAGGCATCCTGCTTACCCCTATATGCCTGATGGAAAGATTCTTTTAACATGACTAACTCCCTCTTTAACATATTGTTTTCAAATTCTACATCTTTCAAGAGGTAACAATGCTCTATCCATTTCATAAGTATTGGGGGAATACGTACCTGGAACCAATCTATAACAATAGGTTCATTTTGTGTCCCTTTTGATTCCATAATTGGCTGAGTATCACTCTCCTGTAAACTTTGTTCTAGCTTCACAATTTTACTCACAGAGGCATTCAACTCAGCCTCTTGTTGATTCTTTTCTTCTTCAAAGGAACTAAATAATTGCATAAAATTAATTTTCAAATCTTGAATACATTTTTCTTTTTCACACAGAGCGTCCTGATTCTGCTTACCCTGTTGATTCCATTGCCGGATTTGGAATTGCATCTGCTCAATAAGCTTGTTTTTTTCCTCCATTTGTGCAGTTAATTTTGCAATTTCTTGATTCATTTTATGGACAATGGAAATGTACACCTCCATTCCTTCTTTCTATTGATTAATTAGTGCTTTGTCATCTTGCAACCTGGCCCTTAACCCTTCAATTTTTGTCTTTAGTTTTTCTAATTCCTCATTCTGTCGATTGGATTCTTCATTCCCTCTGTCCACAGAGAAGGATACATGAAGGATTTATTTATCAAGATGAGGCACATTTCCCTCTTTTTTGTCTTTAGGAAGGGATGAATGAGGCACTTCTTCTACTTTTTCATCAATATGGGGTGCATTTTCTGTTTCAGTGCTCTCAGGAAGCACTTCTTCTACTTATTATGTATTCTCAATATCATGCATACTTCCTTCTTCAGTTTCTTCAGGTAAGGAGGAGCAAGGAATTTCTCCATTCGTATGAGGTCTGTCTTCTTCTTCATCGGTATCCACAGAGAAAGATGCATGAGGAGTTGCCTAAGGCACTCTTTCCACAAATTCAGGTACACTATCCAACTTGTCAAGGAAGGACAAGAATCCTCTCGCAGGTTCATCTTCATTCTGTTCTAAGTGCGGCGATTGTGCTTTCTCCCCTTCCCGCTCTTCAGGTGATAGGGTTTCTTTTTCCTCTTCCCTAGGAAGTTCCTCTTGCTTTCATGCTTCATCAATTTCCTCATTATTAGGTGGACTGTCAATTTCTACCACCTTTATTGGAGTCCTAGCCTTTTTCCATTTTGAAGTATTGTCTATATCTTGGGGTTCAATTTCACTGACCCCTAAAGATAACCATTTACTCCTCCGTAGAGGAGGGGTTATTTGAAAAACAACTTTACTTCGTTTCTTTTTATTTTGAGGGGGCTCCTCATCTTCACCGGAATGCACAATTCCCACCTCCTCTTCCTATCCTGGGGTTTGTAATTCTTCTTGCAAGGATTCTAGCACATCACCACTGGGAGCTGTGGAGGTATATTGGGACTCAAGGCTGCCTAATGCCTCCAAGGAGGGTTCTTCTACAGATTGATCCTTTTGTTTAGAGGATTCCCCTTCCTCAAATGACCTCCCTGGTTCTTCATTTTCAAATTTCTGTAGGAACCTTTGCCACTTCTTCTTTGGCTTATTGCGGAAATGATATTTACATATTAGTTGTATCAAACCATGATGTTTAAGGGGCCCCGTCCCAATTTTATACTTTTCTATCATAGAGGTGACTGAATGGCAAAGAAAGGATGGTAAATTTACACTAAGGGTAGGGTCCTCAATGTTGTGGCATAAATGAGTCAACAGGCGGAAAGGGGGTCCCACTACTATAGTCATTTGTCCCTCACAAGTGAAATATTTTATAATCCAGATTGCAACAGGCCTCCAAGGTTCTGGAATAGACATTTTATGAATTCCCTTATTTTTCCCCCTGGTGCTTATGGTCAGTATAGGTTGGGGTTCCCCTTCCCTATGGAACAAGTCTATTAACTTTTGATAAGGGACGTGGGTATTTTCATTCAAATGAATCCCTTTATTTTCAAGACCAGAAAGACGAGCAAGGACTTTCGTACTTACCCAGAATGATTTTCTACGCACCACAGTCTTCCCATATGCAAAATTCTCAATGAATTCCTTCACCAACTGCTCTGTGTGCCCTTTGAATTGTTTCATGAAGTCCAACCATCCAACCCTTTGAAATAAAGCTGTTATTTTACTTAATGCCAACAATGGCGCTGCATAATTTGGCTCAGACTTTTTCTTATTGCCTCCCATCTCCTTTGCTTCCCAGTGAAATTTTTCAGAACTCTGGAATGCTTACTTCTCTGAATTACAGACGAAGGAAGAGTTTTGTGTTGATATACTCGACGGGGAAATAAATGATTAGCAACTTTCTTGTCACCTTATTGTATCATTATGACGACCTTTCATAGAGAATTGCAATTGCCGTCGTACTCTCACCAATCGTGTAAAGGGGCACAAGTTTCAAAATTACAAGGGGAACAGATCATGCCAATTAATTAACCTTTATTCAAAATAAATAATAGCCCTTCTAATAAACTAATTCGCACATACCTTAGGTCTTGTCATTAGATCAAACGTCACTTACTTGTGCTGACGTAATTGGATAGTCGCATGGTTGGCAAGGTGGCAGAGGATAATAATGGCATAGATGGGATGGTTGGAGTGATGGAAAAAATTGTTATTATGAAAAAAATGTGTCATAACAATCTTATTTATTATGAAAATATTTGATGTGATATGGCAGAGTAATCATAAGGGAGCGGATCTCGAAGTGGCATTAAAGAATGGGCATGTGCGAAACTTAGGAAAAATAAGAGAAACTTTGAAAAATAAAATTTTATAAAAAAATCAGAACATTATTGAGTAATGCAACCGAAGTAGAGAAGAAGAGAGTTCTGGAATTATTTAGAAAGATGTCATCGGACAGAGTGACCAAATTGAGGATTTCAGAGCATCACTGAAAGATGTAGCCAGAGCAACAACCAAAATTTTTGGAGCATCGCCGAAAGATGCAGTCGGAGCAGCAACCAAAATTTTTGGAGCATCGTCGAAAGATGTAGGCAAAGCAACAACCAAAATTTCCATAGCATTTGAGCATCATTCCAGAGCATCAGTGAAAAGATTCGGCTAGAAGAGAAACAACCAGATTCCAAAGCATCACTGAAAAGATGCAATCAGAAGAGAAACAACATAATTCTGGAGCATCGCTGAAAATATGCAGCCAGAAGGAAGAAAATTGTGATACCTTGGCCTTGAATTTCCAAAGCACCATTGAGTGATGCATCAAAATGTAGGATCAGGATGGGCCATGGAGTTAACTTGATTTGTAGGTTCTAGAGCATTGTAGCAACAAGTCCGGAGCATCGCAATAGTAATTCCAGAGCATCGCAATAGGGTGCGTTGGAATTGGGCTTGCCACAAGATGAAGTCCTGCAAAATGTAAACAAAACTTTAGCCAAGTCCAAATGATGGAGTTGATGAGAAAATTAAGAAATTTTTTTTTTAAAATTTTTTATTTTATTTTATTTATTTATTTATTTATTATTTGCTTAACACTATATTGACCCTACCACAGCAGAGTCAATGCAGTGGATTTCTCCCTGTGTTTCTACCATTTTTGTAAACTCTTCTTTGCTAATGGGTTTATGGTAAATGCGTAATCAATGCCCATTAACCAGAAGAGTTCGGGTGTCACCATCAATTGGTTTTAACTGGACTAAACCGTTAGTAAACACTTCAAAAATTTCATATGGTCCAAGCCAGTGTGTCCTAAGTTTCCCCTGATGGTCCTTGTATTTGGAATCAAACAACAATGCCCAATCCCTGGTATGGAATTCTTCCTCTTTAATATGTTTTTCATGCCAGACCTTACGTTGTTGCTGGATCAATTCAGTTTGATGGAGGACATCCAGACGAAGCTCGTCTAGTTCACTAAATTGTAAGACTCTCTTGATTTGAGCTCGTTTAAGATCCATGCCCAATTCCATGGCCGTCCTAAGGGTTTGGAGCTCAAATTCAATGGGAAAGAGGGGCTTCTTCCCAAAGAATGACTCATAGGGACTATAGCCAGTGGTTGACTTCCAGGTCGTGTTGTAGGCCCAAATAACTTCTGATAGTTTCCTAGCCCAATCTTTCCTTCTCGAGGAAACCATTTTTGTTAAAATATTTTCCAGTTCCCTGTTTGTGACCTTGACTTGTCTGTTTTCCTGTGGGTGGTAGGGTGAGGGCTTCTTGTGACTTACTTGGAAGTGATTTGTGAATGTCAATAGGACTTTAGACATAAACTGGGGGCCTTGGTTTGTAACAATTGCTCTTGGGGCCCCGAACCTAAGAAAGATTTTGTTATAAAGAAAGTCAACTACCTACTCTTCCCTAGCAACACATAGTGCTTGTACTTCTGCCCACTTAGTCATGTAGTTAGTACAAAGAAAAATATACTCTTTTCCTTGCGAAGGGGGGTCTATAGGACCAATAAAATCCAATCCCCATTTCTCAAATGGTTCAAGGACTACCCGAGGCTGCAGGGGAATTTCATTGGATACGGTTGGTCTTCCTATCCTTTGGCATTCATCAAACCTGCGAACGCACTTCTTGATATCCTTATGCATTGAAGGCCAATAGTATCCCGCTCCCAGAATCTTGAGTTGTCCTTTTAGCAGAATAATGCCCTCCAGAAGGGTCATCATGACAGTACCTAAGGATACTATAGGTCTCATCTGCCCTTACACATCGTCTCAAAACCATATCGGGTCCACACCAAAACAAGATTCCATTAATCCATTTAAAAGGGGCACTTTCTCTAATGAGGCGTTTCTTTTGTTTTGCCGAGAAATGATGTGGTACCTTTGCGGCGGCTAAGTAATTCACAATATCAGCAAACCAAGGAGTTTTAGTTGAGATGGTGAACAAATTTTTGTCTGGGAATTCATCCTGTACTAGAGCACAGTCGCCATCATGTTTAATCTGGGATAAGAAGTCTACAACTATGTTGGAACTCCCTCATTTGTCAACAATTGTCACATTAAACTCCTAGAGAAGGAGTAACCACCTAATTATCCTTGCATTTACCACCGGTTTATTCATGAGATATTTGATAGCTGCATGGTCTGTGTGCACTATAAATTTGTATTTAGTGACATAATGTCTAAATTTCTTGATGGTGTGCACTAAAACCAAGAATTCCTTGTCTATTGTGGTGTAATTCTTCTCTGTTGGCGTCAAATTTTTGCTGATAAAATATATAACATATTTCCCTCCATTCTCATCTTCTTGCCCAAGAACTGCTCCAATGGCATCATCAGACACATCGGTATAAATGTGAAATGGCAGGTTCCAGTTAGGTCCTCGAAGGATAGGGGCAGAGGTGAGTTTCTCTTTAATAATTTCAAATGAGGACTAACACTTAGGTGTCCAAATGAAGTCAATATTCTTCTGAAGGAGAGCAAGCATTGGGGCTGCGATTTTGCTAAAGTTCTCTATGAATCTTCAGTAGTATCCAACATGCCCTAAGAAACTCTTGACATTAGTCTGGGTCTTCAGAATCTCAAGTTGTTGTATGACTTCGATTTTCTTGGGATCAACCTTAATCCCTTTAGCTGAAATATGATGTCCTAGCACTATTCCTTGTTCCACCATGATTAAGCATTTCTCATGACTAAGGGACAACCAATGATCCTCACACCACTTTAACACCTTGTCTATATTTGTGAGAGCTTCATCAAAAGTTGAACCATATATAGTGAAATCGTCCATATAGACTTCCACGTACTCATTTACCAACTCAACAAATATGGCTAGGATGGCCCTCTGAAAGGTGGCAGGAACGTTACATAGCCCAAAGGGAAGAACCCTATACGCAAATGTTCCCCAAGGGCAAGTAAAGGTCGCCTTATCTTGGTCTTCTGCTGCTACCTGTATTTGGTTGTATCCACTAAATCCGCCCAAGAATGAAAAATATTTTCTCCCAGCCAAGTTATCCAACACTTGGTCCATGAATGGCAGGGGAAAATAATCTCTGTGTGTTCCTTTGTTAAGCTCCCTATAATCTACACACACTCTCCACTTCCCATTCTTATTTGGAATGACAACCAAGGGTGACACCCACTTGTTGTCAGAAACTGGGTAGATGAATCCTACCTGCAAGATTTTCTCAATCTTAGTTTTAACAATATCTTTAAGAGCAGGATTGAGTCTCCGTTGTGGTTGGCAAACAGGTCAAACATCCTCAGTATAGATATGGTGCGTGCACACACTAGGATGTATTCCTCTCATATCTTTATAATCCCAGGCGAACACTTTAGATCTATTCACCAGGGTGTGAAACAATCTTTGTTCTTTCGTCTCAGTCAACCAACTATTGATGTTCAAGGTTTTACCTGGTAGCAACATAATGGTTTTGACTCTAGGATAATTGGATGTGACAGTGTGAATGGGCCTTGTCAGTGTGTTAAGTGGACAACTGTGCAGTATAGTTTTATGAAGCCTGACAACATCTGCAAAGAAATGGAAACTTTTTGGAACTAAGCTCATTAAAGGGAAAGGAAATTCAATAAACTTAGCATCATCAAATTCTGCTTGATCTGTGTTGATTGGGTGTCCTAGGATTTCTTCTACGTCTAACATCTCTTCACTATTGAAGTCTATTGCAATAATTTCCACGTCATTCTCTAATTCATCTTCTAACTCTTCACCGTGTTGTTTAATGACTACCATGGCCAGTGAAGCCAAGTTTTCCTATCCCATAGGACTTCCTGGTTCATCAACCCATACTTTTCTATGTTCAGCAGGCTTGGCAGGAGGATACAAAAACAACTGTTTGCTATTGGTTCCATGGGAGATTGTCATTCCTCCTTCCCTGCAGTCAATTTTGGCTACAACCGTAGCCAACCATGGTCATCCAAAAATTATTGGATAATTGTCTTTGGGCGTAAGGGATTCAATTATTTGGAAATCCACTGGATATTCCCATCCATCTACTTTAACAAGAACGTTTTCAATGATGCCCTTGGGAATAGCTATGGATTGGTTTTCCATTTGTAGGACTGTAGTTGTGAGGCATATATCAGTGAGTCCCAATTTTTCCATCACATCAACAGTCATTAAATTAATGGATGCTTCCAAGGTCCACTAAAGCATTGGGTATTTCTACCCCATTAACTGTTACTGTTATAAGCGGACTTCCTGGGTCATCATATTTCAGAGCAATAATTGTTCCAGCTAACAAATTAGCTAGGTACCCATTGATATGAACAATGTTGATTCATTTTGGATTCCTCCCTTGGGTTTTGATGCACAAATGTTTAATCAACTGGTTTAACTCAGGGATTTCTTTAATCACTTGTAACAAGGGAACTTCAATCTGCAATCGTTTAATTTCCTGTATCAATGCAGTTTCCATAGGTGACGTTGTTTCCGAAGCATCTTTCACAGGGATTGGTTTCAATCGCTCTCGAAAAGGGGCTTTGGTTTTGTCTTTAGTCGCAAATTTTTTCAAAGATTTAGTTGGAGACTGACCCTCCTCCTCCTGAGGTAGGTCGACAACTCCTGCTGAAGATGGTGGGTTGGTTTCATGTTGCGTTATGTCTAGGGTTTGTTCTACGGGCGTAGGTGTTATTGTTGTTTCCTCAACAGACTTCTAGACAGGTTCATCTACAATTTCTTTGATAGGTAGCTACGAAAGTGTTTTACTGGACCTCAACTGTAGGTTTCCATAGTGTATTGCATTGAGTCTGGTGACATTGTCCTGTTCGGCGGAATACACCGAAGTATTCAGATGATTATTCTTTGGATTAGGGATTGGTTGCACCGGAAGTGGTGGTTGGTTAACTTGTTCAATCTGTTGAGTGTTCTGGGGAGGTGGTAAGAGAGTTTGTTGGATAGGAATCCTCCTGGGACTAGAATAGAACTGAGGTTGGGGTTGATTCCATTTAGGAATGGAATTTTGAGGGTGCCACTACTGTTGAGACTGGTTGGGCCACTGAGGGTTACCCAAAGATTGGTTTGTCTAGTCATGTGGTCCCCAAGGATAGTTTCCCCAGTTAGAGGGTACTGGAAGTGGTGCCTGAGGCCAGGGAGTTTCCCATTGATTATTGTTCCAATTTGGTTGGGGCCACTAGTTAGGATTGGAATTCTAACGATAGGAGAAATTACCTCCCGTTCTCTGGTTGACAATGTTCACTTCTTCCTCGACTGGAGTTGTTCTTTTCTTGGAATTTTTGATGGAATTTAATAGTTCACATTGATCAGTGAGGTGATTCTTGTCACATACCTGACAAATGTCAATCTTGTCAACTTTTTCCAAGGGACACTCTCTTAGCAAATGTTTGTTTCGACACCTACGGCAATAAATAGATAGAGTCTCAAAATTTCTGGTTTTAGCCTGGATGCCATCTAAGGTGGTGTTTAGTTGGACAAGAATGTCGGTCTTGAAGTTGGCCAATTCCTCACGAAGTTTATTTATGTCATTAGAACCACGTAAGGGGGTGAACTTCCTAATCTCTCCACGAGTACAGGAGAAGTTCTGACACAATTTTGTTATTTCTTCCAGTTTCAGTTGGGACACGTCTCCTTTTCCCATTAAGTCTAAGCTCCTTCGAGCTTCATCATCGAGACCTTTGAGGAATAAGGTCTTTAAAATATCGAGGCTGATAACTTCCCCACCATAATGTTTGGACAAGAAGATAAACCTATCTAGGTAATCCTCTAAACTTTCATCCTCATTCTGCCTTATTTTGAACAGTTCTTCTTTCCTATCACTCACCCTGCAGTAACTCTGATATTTCTCCAAAAATACGGTCTCCATTTTATCCCAGGAGGTTATTGACTGAGAAGGTAATCCCATAAACCAATGCATAGATGAGTCTTTTAGAGTGGAAGGGAAAAGCTTTAGTTTCTGATTATTGTTCTTGCAATCATAGGTTTGACACAAGACTTTGAATTCAAATAGGAACTAATCTGGTTCCTCGATAGACAAACCTCAAAAGGTTGGTAGGAAGGCCGGTGAGATATTTTTCATTGTCGTCTCGTCATTTGCATCAATAGCAATAGGATAAGTGAATGTGCATGGTGGAGGGTCATCATTGTTGTGGTTATTGGCAATGTTTCTACGGTCACCCATGGTGTTGGAGGGGGTGTGATCCTCTTCCAAAATTTTCTCAAGGGCATGAGGTTCAAAGGTTTGCGAAAGAATATGCTCCTTGACCACTATTCGTTCTCTTTCTGGAGTATGTGGGAAGGTCTTAGGTTGACCCTGTTCGGTCAATTCCGCAGTAAGTTCTTGGTCTGAGTTTCCTTCTTCTCCGCTTATTGTTGGTACATCAACTGGGGGGGTTTATGGTATGAATCTCCTGTGGGGGCCTCATTTCCTGACCATGCAAAAAAGAAGCCAAAGAACTATTCCTATCCCTAAGAGAGGTATTCAAGATATCTCCTACTAACACTAGAAAAAGGGTCCCTGACAACAATGCCAAAAAGTGACAGGCTGTCGTTAGGTCCTAACACTTTAGTGAATAAACACATCAATATATCAACCAGGCAGTGTCCAATGACTGTATGCAATAGAGGACATCTCAACTTCTCTCTTAAGCACTAATCTACTGAATAAAAGTTCTAATCTAAAGGGCCTCTAATCTAGAAAGCAGGAGAATGACTTAAATCAGAAAACAGAAAACTAAGAATCTAAAAAGCATCACCATTAAACTAGAAAGCATGGAAATGACTAACCTAAAGAATGCATAAATTTCTCAAGAAGTAAAGCATGCAAAGAAATTAGGAAACATTTATCTAATGCAGAAAATCACAAGCCAACTGCTAATCATAAAACCATTAATTGAAATCAACTGGAGAAAGGTGCTCTAGACACTCAAATGCTAAGCTCAGAAGCTATGGACTTAGTTACAACCTACAGGCTTGACACTAACAGTATAACATGTACTAATGAAAATAAAATACAAATGCAACTTTTATTCTATCAAAGGAAAATGCAAAATAGGAAACAAATACTTATCTATCTATCTATCTTTAACCCACGAGTGGCCAGCTCGTGGGTTATCTACCGCTACTTCAGATCACATGCACTAGAAAAATCTCTCTGTTACTTCATTCCACAAATGTATCCATATTACATAGTAATTCAAAGAGTGGCGGGAAAACTCATATTCATACGGTAGTTTTTACTCAAAAGACAAATTGACTGCATAATAATAATCTTCTTCTCATTATTTGTAACAGTTACATACTTATATGAAAAACGACTAACAAGAATCCTATTTTTCAATCGATCAAGTCTTCCAACAGATTTCCCATAGTAAAAGGGGCTTAAAATCCCATGATATACAATATTAAAGAGGCTTTGCATGAGCCATAAAGTCTTTGAAACTGAAAAATAACAGAATTATAAAGACTCGTCCAAAACATGTGCTCCTAGAATTCCAGTGCCTGCTCGTTGGTTTTCAAAAGTATGAGACCCGCATTCATTTCCCTTTTAACTGGAATGACGAATGGTGGTGGAGTTGACCTGCGAAATACTCAAGACTAAACCATTAAATCAACATAATTTAGTTTAATTTAATCAACTCCAAGAAATAATTTTGTACAATTATTCATAGAAAGGAAAGCAATTATTTTTCCTAAAGGTAATCAATTGGCAAGTAATTTGGGCTGGAAGGTTTATATTTGTATATTGAGGCCATTATGTTGATGAGGTTATTTTTACCTCAT
Source organism: Sequoia sempervirens (assembly GCA_007258455.2). NCBI lineage: Eukaryota > Viridiplantae > Streptophyta > Pinopsida > Cupressales > Cupressaceae > Sequoia > Sequoia sempervirens. The sequence continues at coordinate 216,761,625 of VDFB02075321.1, read as the reverse complement.
CAAATTTCATACTTGGGAAGCTCTTCCTTCATAGGATGATTTGGAATGCAAGTAGTTGATTGGTATTCTAATCTTTGCACTTGAGCAAGCAAAAGATTGATTTGCTCTTGTTTGGAAGAAATCTCTTTTGCAAGTGACTCCTCATGCTGCTTCCTTTGGTAATCCAATTCCTGTTGGTGTTGGTAAGCTTGGTAGGCTAACTTCTCCTGTTGCAAATTGAATTCTTGTTGCCTCTTGATATCATCCAATCTCTTATTGAAATCTAGCAATATGTTTTTGATATCACTAATCCCCATATTGTCAGTATTTTGGGGCTAGCTAGGGAGATAACAAGGCTGGTTCAACTTAGCCATGACTTCTTCAAACTGATCGAAAGGCTGCCAAGAAGATTGAGCTAGGGTTGGTGGGTGGCAAGCATGATGATTATGCTAATAATCTATTGTTGGTGGGTTATTTGAGACAAAACCAACATCATATTTTGCTTGGTATGGCTAATAGAAAGTGGTATAAGCAACATTTTCATGGAATGGAGGGTTATAAAACATATCTCAATGGAATGAAGACATTATATCATTTAAAATAGCTGAAAATTCACATAAATGATTAAAAATCAGAATTATTAAGACTGATTTTTGCCAAAAATTGGAGCACATACCAACACTTGGTCTTTTGAAACCAGTAGAATAGGGTTGGAGTAATCAAATGTGTAAATATTTTGCTCCAAAGGCAGAAATTATTGATATACACATCAAATATCAACAATAATAGGACAAAATTTGAACCATGAAAGCTCAAATAATCCCACCGAGTGTGCCAAAAACTGTTATCACTCAATATTGCACCCCTGATAAGTTGCAAAACTTAGCTTACTGGTGAAACATTGGATCTCTTCCAAGTTTGTGGGTCACCTATGATAGAAGAGAACCTCTAAAGAGGGTTGGTTCCCTTGGAACTATCACCTAAACTAAACCGTTTGTAAAGGAAAGAGATAAGAATTGCTATGAAAATGAAAACCTAAGATCCTAAGGTGATACACCAAATGTATTTTGACCCACACTTGTTTAAATGAACATAATATGATCAACAACTCAAACATTGACATAGACAACTCAAAATTTCACATATCTTTTGCATAAGTATTTCATGGCTAGGTTTGATAACTAGGATAGCATTTAGAAGGAGCTGGAAATGTTCTCACAACTTAAATTTTACTTTTAGCTGGTTAAACACAAGTAATGACTTGCAAAAGTACATATATTCTGCATAAAGGAAATGAAAACAGAACAAAAATCAAGGGGAAGAAGCATCACCACAAGATCACATCAACCATTTTGAAGCTTGCACAATGAAACAACTTTGAGAAGGTAAAAACAACTTGTTTTATTGATAAAAAATGCTTACAAACAACATCCAAGTCTAAAAAAAAGTTACTATGCTTATTCATTGCTGGAAAGAACCTCAATGAATTACAATACACAACTAAAAAATGAGCAAGAGAACTGACTTTCTGAGTTACAATACATAATATGATTGGAAAGAACTTTTACAAGTTACAATACTTTTCCCAAAAAATGCAAGAACTAACCGAGATTTGAAAATAGGCGTACTCTTATGCTATCTAACCAACATCCATGAAAAAGGGGCATGTGCTCTTGGAGTTAAAATGATTTAACTGTCTAAAGGAATTAAGACCGTATCTTTAGGATTTGAGTTCATATATTCTTGCTTTTCCTTCCAAAACATGTAACAAATTTCTCCGAGGGGTAGAGAAAAAGTTGACTCCTTCAACTATGATGATGATGATGTTGGCACATTTGATTTTTCTCTCATTGGTCATTACTATTCAAACTATTTGCTTCATAAATATAGGACATGTTCCCTATATCTCTGTAACCGCCTTAGCTATTTGAAAATGATAATGATTAAGGTTGTTTATGACTCTTTCTTTGAAGACTTTCCCACTTGCTGCCTATTACTCCATATCTATCCTATATTATTGCCTGCTCTTCATTGCCTCCATGTTCGGATGAAGTACTATCCACCTTATAGTCAACAAAATTCCTTCAAAAGATGAATTAACCTTAATTCATTATCTTAAAAATCATGTTTCAACACCTTGATGGATCTTTTTCTAATAATTCATTGAAGTCTCTATGCGCCATAACATCTCTAAGGATTATGATAGTTGGCTTTCTTTTGGAAAAACAAATCTCATTAAATCCTTTAAAGACCTTCCTAAAAAAATGATAGTACTCTCTATAACTATGCAAACTTCTTGCATTATACCCATAACCATCCAACATACATTTCTACTAGAGGTCTTATAATTGCAACATTTGATGAAATTCCTATTATGCTTTGATGAGTGTTCAAACCTTGTCTACTATTTCATCCTTTAATATGCATGAAATATCCATATTGCAACTTGCCCACATACTTGCTTTAGGTCCAAAAAGCATCACAACATTGGATTCCTGGTCTACATGCAGAAGTTCATCTTTGGTAATCAAATATTTTGAATAACCATTTTGACATTCATTCGAATATCCTCTAAAGAAACTAATTTTCTCCTTTTGCCTTGTAGAGTTGTTCCTATGACTGAAATTGGATTTGAAGCATCTAATATGTGATCTCCAATCACTAAGAGCCTCACTCCCCTCTCCAAGGATAAATTCATAGTCTATTCCAGCAATCTTGGGTTGAACTCCAAGGAATATATGCTGGAACATAATGACAACAATGATCAACTACCTTTGTTTCATTTTTCGTGCTTCTTGTGTTATAGAAACAATGTACTGAACAAGCTGTATTTGGTAGCTATCACCTCAATAACATCTCAACATTCTTTTTCCATGAGTTTCCTCAAGGTGATTTTCCTATATTGATGATATGTACTAGAGAATTCCTACAATAAAATTATGTTTTCTACACTCTATTAAGCTTTCTTGAACATTCCCATCTCTATGAAGTGCCTTTTTTCATTCAAGTCATCTTCAACATCCAGTTCCGACTGCAACATTTGATCTATGCTCATAACCAATATCTGCTAAGAAGCTCCAACAATGCGTATGCTTCTGGCTGAGATCATAATAGAGAATCACCCCTCCTTTTGTCATCTTCCACGTTATACACTTTCCAAGGTTAGAGAAAATGAAACCCTAACCATTTTCCATCTAGAAAAAAGTCAAGTCCGTGTGGGGATTCACACTTTGGATTATCTCAAATCTTGACATCTTACCCATATTACCATTGGATCCAAACTAGAAACCTTCCATCGCATGCTCTAGAGAAAACTCACCAAAATGAGCCACCCAAATCTCAAGAGAGGGGAACAGAGAATCAGTGACTTGAATGATATCATTTTCTAATAGAATGGAATTAATCAATCTCTATGCAACTTTTTATCCTTTTTCCATTTCTATGTCATGCAACATACCCATCGACACTCATCAAGACATATAGCGATAAGAGACTATGGATACATATACTCTTGTCACGTGTCTTCTAATTCCATCCACCCTCACACAAATGCAAATCCTGAATACTCAATATCTCCATACTTGCTAGGAGTTTTTCTGTGTCTATGAATGAAATATGTTTCTTATCCTAAAAGTGTGAACCATTTTATTGTCTTCAAATATTCAACTATGTCCAAGGCATTCTTTTTTGCTTTTATTCCTCCATCTTTCATCAACCTCCCTACAATTGATTTAGAAGAATGATTCATAGTTCAATGAAATTTATGCTTTATGTTGTACTCTTGTGACCACTCCTTGGGGAAATACCCATTTATTGATCCTTGCTCAGTGATTTAGCCTTTGTACCGTATTTCAGCCTTGGAAACTTGTTTTTTTTTTTTTCGTTTTGACCTTCAATCCATCTATTAGGAGAAATCTTGACAATTGAGAGACACATAATAGATGGAGATTTTTAAGAGATCTATTTTCTTGGGGCCTTTGACTGGGAAAAACTTGATATAGCTGAAATATCTTTTATCAAAACAACTTGTTTAATTGTCCAGTGTTGGTGAAGTTCTACACATCGAGTTGCTTTTAGAAGCTCTCTATATAAACTGAACTCCTGTGTTCATGTTACTAGGAAAATATTTGTGCAACACCAATGTATTGCAAACACTAACAACTTCAAGCACTCTATTATGCATACAACATTTTGTTCATAGACTGGCTATAAAACCTTTCAGGTTCTCCTCTCAATGCACATGAATTTCCATAGTAACCTTGCATCACATCCAACCTCAAGATAATTATTCACAAATCATACCTTTAATATCAAAGCTTCTGCACTATTTTTTGACTTTCGGTCCCTTGTAGTTACTTGCCAGCGGTCGAGCATGGTAAAAACTACCTGAAACATGGCTACAAAATGCTTAACAATAAAAAATTGATACCTATCAAACATGTGGAAAAACTTCTTATGCACCCTATCATACACCTAGGCTATGCACTTGATCTATGATTTCTCATGCAATATGAATATTGAAGAAAGAAAACAAACTACATAATAATGAAACATTTGTGATAGTCATAACATAGTGGCTCTTATTGTGAAGTACCCAAAACTACTTATACATACTGTCAACAAGAAATTTAATCTTCATATGCCTTGTCTGAAAACATTAAAGACCCGACTTCCTCCTACAAGAGAACCATCACATTCAATGGATTCCAACAAAATACGAGATAAAGTGTATACTATATCTCTTATGTTAGGCCTCTTGTGTTGGAAATATGTGCCTCAAACATTACAGGCTGAAACCTCCATGAGTGCCAAGTTGGTGTGACAGGGTCCATGTCTGGCCGACTAGCAATTTGCTTTATTCATTTCTGAACAGGTCGCTGTGACCTTGCCATTATCTTGCCAAAAGGTTGCACTGTGGAGTCTATCACTGTAGCATGATGTATTCGTTATGACATCAGAGCGATTGGGAGACCTCTGGCCGACGGGCCATTCAATTGTGCATCAGTGAGACTCTTGGCGACTGTGATCTTCGGTGAAACTAAAGGATCTCGCTAAGATGTCTTAGTGAAGTGTTATTCTCTTGCCGATAGTGTATGTGTTGATGTCTTCAGGATAACCCTAATGTTTCGAGAAGATGTCTTAGCGAACAGTGAATGTCATACCAACAGAGATACACTTGGGAGTTATCGGTGTAATACTAAGACTTCGTTATGAAGTCTGGGTGATATACAAATGTCTTATCGACAGAGAGTGATAGGTAGATCATCGAGGTGATTCGACAGGCTTGGTGAGAAGTCTTAGCAAGAGTTAAATGTCTCGCCGACAACTCATTGTGTTGGAAGCCTTCGGTGTAACTTAAAGCTATCAGAGAAACCTCTTAGCGATGGCGAATGTCTTGCCGATAGCCGATGGCTATCGGGGTAGCTCTTGGTGACAGTTGGTCATCAGTGAAACATATGGATCTCGGTATGATGTCTCGGCGAAAGCCGATTATCTGGTCGACAGGTGTATGTTCTTGGTGTAACTCAAGTTGTTCGGTATGAACTCTTGGCGATAGATGTGAGTCTTGTTGACTTCTACTTGGTGCTCGGTAGGTTTGGGGACTTCAGTGTAACCTTAGTGATTCGCTATGACCCTCTGGCGAAAGTGATAAGTCAGGGCGACTACATGATGTCTTGGTGTATCTCTTGGAGCTTCGATGTAATATCTTGGTGACTACAGAGGCTTTCAGCGACATCGATATGAGGTCAATGTGGCATTGGCGAGACATTAGTTAGATGCCAATACAATACGAATTCTGTTGACCGGCTAACCGTCCTATGTGGAGTCTTGTGGACGAATAGAAGGAGCCAAAGGGGAATAGTTGGAAGACAGTCAGTTGCAATGGTTCTGTAAGGACGTTCTACAGACAGAATTCGACATGGATATAGTTTCAAGTTGCCGACGCTTGGGGGTTGGATTGTAGTTCGATCAACAGTGAAGTGTGAAGAATTCAAACTATATCAGTGAAGGATTTAAAAATCTGTAAAGGCTATAACTTGGATGTTTTTCTGTTTGAAGAAGGTTCATGATGAATGCTGCTGTATAATGACACCAGAAAGATAAGTCTGAAATTGTATGTAATTTGATTACTGTACAAAGTGATTTCTCTTGGTGTGGTGGGTTTTTCTCCCATAAGGGTTTTCCCACGTATATCTAGTGTTCATGTGTGATTGTTAAATACTCTGTTTCTGTAATCTGTTTCTTAGTGCATCTTAACTTGACTGTAATTGGAAAATTTAAAAGTACTTCTACATTCTTTCCTGAGGTATTGATGTTAGGACAATTGTTTTTCTGCATCTAATTTTCCTTACATCTTGGAAGGATTTTCATCTAAAAATCTCTATGCAATCTCAGTAGTATTGCAGAAGATGTCTTTTAGATAAGAAGTGAAGAGATTTGGATCTACCCAATATCTTATTTGGTTAATCTTCAATGGTCTTGGAGTCTTCTTAATTTTTCTCAAAGTCATTGGAGGTTGCATTCTTGTATTTCTTGCATCACATTTGCATTCAAGACAAAATTCCTACCACATCATTAACCAAGAATCTATGCAGATGGAATGGAATTTGTGACAAGGAAGAACATATAATTCATCCCAAATTGTATAATATTCAAGATAGATAACATAGGTTTCTGATGTGTAGTTGTAATAAGAAACATAACTTAATATCAGACTTGGAAAATGCTTTTACAAGCTAAAAACTCATACCATGTAAGTGGTAATTGTAGACAATATTTCCTCACAAAAACCAGTGATGCAGAAAAGATTTCCATTATTGACCATCCAATTTTATGTGACAAAATGATCCAAAATTCCATATTTGTGTTTCCAACATATTTCAAGAGTAGTCAACTTGCTATATTTGAGATGAACATTGCATATACTATGATGCCCCATGAAATCTCCACCCACTCCTTTAGCTGCTACTGTACATTTTTTTGATTTCCACTTCACACTTGAATGCCTTGATGATCCTTTTCATTGATACACACTATCAATAAGGATAAAAATTCTTCATTGCATGATCTTAGTCACACTTTTTTCTCACTTTCATAACATGCTTATTGTCATTTCCTTGAGACTGAACCTTGATGATTTGGGACTCTCATTTGAGTATGAAACTGTCAAACTCTTGCAATGAATTGCCATATATCATACCTTTTAATGAATGTCAAGCATTATTGACTATCCTCCTCCAAGTTAACAAAAATTATCAAATCACCCTAGTAAAACTTATTTAATTTTGACAATTAAAATAAGTGAACACTATGCATGCAAAATTTTTGGTCACAAGGTTGCAAAATATAAAACTAAGGTTAGGAGGAAAAAAATTGTTTTGGAGCACAACATAGTGTGCTACAAATGCAATAAGGTTGGGCATATAGAATTTTTTTGAATAAGTGGTATTGTGAAGCCACCTATTCATAACCGAAAGAAGGATGAAACTGTAAATCAATAAAAGAAGGGTAATGAAAAGGTTTGGAAAGAAAAAAAACTTCAAGAAAATGAGAAGGATTATACTGTGCTTGTGCACTCTGCACAAGATCTTAAGACAAGCTGAGATAGAAGATTATTTTAGGAGGATATTTCATTTTCAAAAGCCTTTTAGCCCCCTAGAAAGGATAAGATGCTGAATATTTCAATATAAGAGAAGAATTGGATCAATTCCTCTGGCATGCAGATTTTCTAAACAATATCAAATCTATTTATGATGGTTATGGAGCAAGATAATGTTTTGTGTAGGTGTGCTGAGCTTCATTTTATCCTTGTGATGACACAAAGAAGTCTGACATAAGGTTTACCTAACAAAGTACAAATGCATTTATGGAAAAAAGTTATGGCTTTTGAAAGGCCTTTTATGTGGTCTTTGGATCACTTGATCTCATTTGTAATCATGAGCATTTGTGTTTAAAGAGGGAAGAAGAAGAGTTCTTAGATTCTCAAGCTATTTGTGTGAAACCCTAGCTGTGGTGTTTGAAGATTTCTAAAGAATTCCAATGGAAACACCTCAGGTAATTGATGTTGTTGAGAAACCCAAGCCTAAATACAAGAAGTTTCCTTTCAAGGCGATGTAAGTGGATAAAGAAGGAGCATTCTCAAATGTTCTAGTGGATGTTGTGTACTGTGAAGATATAAGGATTTACATCCATGCCTAGTTGAATGAGATTGGCCATACTTCATCCTTTGAAGTGGTCTAAAATGAGTTACTGAATGAGAATGGAGTATACAAGACAAAGTATGCAAATATGGTATCAAAGGGTTTCGACATATGGAAATATTTTCTATACTTTTGTGAATGCAAAGAATGGGTGAGAATAATTTAAGTCACATTCATGAAAATTTTATTTGGCTAGACAAACCCTACATGATAAAAAAGGAAGCTATTAAGGCAATTACTAGGCTTTGTGCCTCTTGACTAGTCCCTATGTTAAGTCTATAAAGAATGAAATGGTTATGAAGCTCACTGGTGCCAAATTTGATATGAGAAGTATAACTATGAAGGCTATCACAGACCCCAGTGTTCGATATGCATCAATGGGTATTGCATACAAAATTTATTTTATAAAAAAGAGAAGGGTTTGCGACCACCACTGCAATTCACATAACATATCAAATGGTGAAGGAAGGAGCTAGCTTTGACTTGTGTGAGTTGTTGAGATAGAAACTAATGGAAAGCTTGAAGAAAACAAAAAAAATTGGTTACAATTTTAGGTTTGGTTTGTTGATCATTTGTCTTGCATTTTGTTGAACACCCAAAATACTCGGAGGGTGAATCAATATTCTCTTAAACCATTCAAACATTAAACATCCAATCACTAATACATATTCAACTGCAGTAAGGAAAGAAATCATGAAACATCCACAACATCACATAACACATGAACATCGAGATTTTTATGTGGAAAACCAAAAATGGGAAAAACCATAGTGAGGGTTAGCTCACAATATATTATAACCGGTTATAGTATATTATAGAAATTCACACTAGATGGACTCACTGTCCAAGTGGACTCACTTTCCATAGAGAAAATTATAGAATAAATAAGATGGCTCACAACCTATTTTGAACTATTACAATTGCATCTACAATATGCAGGAATATAGTTCCAATGAAGCACAATAACAATCTTCACATTGATTCTGATTCAACACTCTGCAATGCTCTTAATTCACACAACTTAGATCCTCTACAACACAATTTGTATTGCTCTACCCAAATTTGCATCACACACAATACATATCACATTTATCTCTCCAAAATACCAAAAACAATCCAACATATATATCGACATCGTGTAACATCAATTAGGTCGACCTAATTAGATGTAACACCAAAAATATAACTTGTCGGATAAAAAATTATCATCCAAAACACATACCACAATTCAAATCTCAAAATTTTTTAAGACAGGTTGGCATGAACCTATAATAGATCCCACATAAGATAAAAATACTTATTATCCTTTGCACATAAAACATGTTAGGTCGGCTCCAAATAAGACCTAAACACAAAAACTTACATCTGTGCATCCACATCTTGACATGTGGAACTCAAAACACGATACCATTTGAAATTCATGCTCAATTGACATATGAAAACTTAACCTCAACATTGCAAGGCCAAAATCTGATTCACAAAGATGCACAAAATCTCCCATACGAACACACTATACAAAAAACAAATGTGAATTGCTAGGCCAAACTTTTTTACTCTTATCTCTCAACCTGTTTGTCCAATCAAGATGAAATATTGGATTTGGATGCATCTAACATCCACCAAATTAATGTTAGAAGAATACAGAAAAATATTCTTATGCAAAGTGGCACGAACCCAAAAACTGACACACTGTAACATTTGCAAATCCTAAACATTAATTATTTCATGTATCTCCTAAGTTCTTAGAATGTGTTCAACAACACTACGATTAGGATGAGATTAATATTTGATAAAATAAATCATGAAATTGACATTTGTAGTTATTCCTAAATAATAGGAACATGTGGGTGCACACATGGTAAGGTGACACTCACTTTGAGTTTAGTTAACTATTCGGAGTAAGAGATAACACTTATGAATGCATGTAATGATCCTAGGATTTAGGATTTGATGTTTGCATGCATGAAGTTCAGTTTAGTTCAGTTATCTTCAGTTGCATGCAAGTGCATGTTGCATGCATGTTGGTTATTTTGAGTTGCATGTAGTTATCTTCAGTTAACTTGGAATGCAAGTCTAATAAATTGAGTTGTATGACAAATAATAGGGAATACCTCTAGTTAACAGGGGATGACCATTCTTGCATGAATGGTGTTGAGTAAATGTTTCAGTTAACAAGAAATCACTTGGAGCCAACTTGGGCACCCAAGATGCTTTCTTGGATTTACCTCTTTTGCATGTTGAGATATTTCTGAAGGTTTAGTTAAGTAGGATTACTTATGGGCGCCAAATTTGAGGAAGAGCTTTGGAATTATCAACAAAATGAAGGTTGAGTTGTGACTTCAGTTTGGGACACCCAAATGGATGAAGCACATGTTTTAGCATTTTTCTTCACAGGATAATCCTATTTGCATGAGATAGGCATACCTTTTAGGGATAGGGCTTGAGCATTGTAATTGTAGCTCATGTTGAGTTTACAAAGTTGAGAAAAGCCTATATATCTCAAGCAAGTTGAATAGAGTTGTGAGAGTTTTTATTGCAGGTTATGAAGAAGATTGGTGAAGGCAGAAAAATCATTCTCAAGCAAGAATTGGAGCTATTGTAATTCAAAGATTGAATAATAGAATAATTCTTGGTGGATTTTTTTCTTGAAAGGGTTTCTCCACTGTACATCTTGTGTAATCTTTGTAATATCTTGTCTAGTTCTTCTATCAACTTATGTCTACATTCTACAAAAGTAAAATGGATTGATCAAGATAATCACCCACAAAGAATATATGTAACAAAGAAAAATCTTACTTAGATCAGCAATATTAAAGTTTTACAGGGTATTAAGCTAAGAAAACACCTCATTTTTCAACAGTTTTGACATTTAGTCAATTTTTCACACAACTAAGCTTTCCAAACCAAAACAACTTGCACAAATGACTTCCACAACATCTCAAAAAAGTGTTAGGATTGATCAAAATAGTCCACAACAATTTTGACATCAATGACAACACTATAATACACCATTATGTACAATCCATGCTCACATTGCCAAACAACATCACCAATGACAATATCTTCAAACTTCTAACAATCTCCCCCTTTGTCATTGATGGTAACATGCCGGAAGTCTCCAAAAAATACTCTCCAATACTATCCTCCTTTGACATCAAGGGCAAAGGGTGCCTATGGAAAACTATTTCGAATCTTACCGGAACTCCCCTTGAATGATGTAATCATATATACAAATGGAAAAATAATGAATTGAATTCCCTTAAGTCATATACCAGAGCAAAAACTCAAAACTATACTAAAAAAATTCTATATTGTTTACATATTTATAAGGAATATGAACATAAATGCAAAAAAATATAAAGAAATGTGTCAATCAGAGGTGGTTGACACTTGCAACTTCTTCAACTGGTCTTCCCAAGCTTTCCTTCCTTGTTCCCATTCTTGCTTGGCCTCTGCAAGCAGCCTTATCTACATTTCAAACTCCAATAGAAGTTCTTCTCCTTCTTCTGGTGTAGCAGGTACCAGATTCATTTTCTTTTCCTTGTCATGACTAAGAAGAGCTTTAGAAACAATTGTAAGTTTGGGATTGACCGAATCCCTTACCTCTCCAAACTGTAAAATGATGTGCTCTTTTTGTATATAAAGCTAGAAGAACTTCTTGTGATGAGCCTCTATGATATTCCTTGTCACACAAGTGAGGTCAACTGCTAGGTCATATGCATTGGAGGATGCATTGATATGAGACTCAATAGAGCCCATTTCCTTCCTTACACTTTGTGTGGCTTCAAACCACTTCATGCCATACTACAATAATGCCTTAGCCTCACCTACACATACTTCTACATACTTCAACAATTATGAAAATTTCTTATGTATAATAACACATTTTTCTGTGACCTCCAACATCCATTTGTCACTTAACCTCTTCTTGACCTCTTTCTTTGTCTCTACCTTCAATCTAGATGCATATGTATTGAAGGAATCAATCAATAATTTGAGATTATCCATACTAGAGAGAGATGTTTCCACATTTGATCTAGGTATGATCTCATGCAAAGACTTAATTGCCTCATCCATTAATTCTCCACTCTTTTGATATGAATCAATTATATCTTTTCTAGCGGATGCATGAAACAATTCTCCTAGTTGAAGCTTGTGGATAGGAGAAATATTGTTCAAGTCCACATTTCCTTGATTCATTGGTAGTTGCAGTAGTTGTGCAGACACAATTGGTTGGAAACTAGGCTATACACTCAATAGGTTTCTTAGATAATCTTCAGAGGAACCGAAAGTTTCACTAGGAGACTTTGTAACTTATGTAGCCTTTCCCTTATCATTAGTAATACCAAATTCAACTGATTTTTCTTTCTCTACATCTCCGGATGCATCCTTATCTTTTTTTTCATCTTCCTCTTTATCTTCTTCGTCTTCTTCTTCTTCATCATCATCAACTTTCTCTTCTTCATGCTCCACATCATCATTTTTATCATCAAACTTGTTAGTGTTCTCTTCCTCTGTAGTATTTTTGTGTTTTCTGAAGGAATAAATTCAACATCTTGTACCAGAGGAGTGATGACATTTTCCTTTGCAATGTCTTCTCTGATCATTTCCTTCCTTCTCTTTTGACATATCCTCCACTTTCAGAGGGGTGTTATCATGTGAAACTTCCTCATTAGTATCATGTTCATGTTGCACTTCTTCTTCCACATTTGGTTCTAGAGCATTGGTGTGATCATTCATTTTTTCTTCAATCACCAAAGTTAGTCCTAACTTCTGCACAATCTCCTCAGCTTTATCATTGATCTCTTTCTAGACTCTCCAGAACACCTTTGTCTCTTCCCATAAGAATTCTAACTCTTTGTTTGGTTCTCATCTCCTTATTGTATATGGTGACCAATGTGGTCTTGTCATCTTTGGAAAGTGGAGCACCAACTCTTTCCATGGATTCATCTTTCAACCTTTCATGCTCCTATATTGCCTCTTGTCTCCTTTTCAACAAAGTATTCCATAGCTCATAATCAAGAATATCCTTTTTGATATTCCACATCTCAGCTTCAAACACAACTATAAACTTGATTATTTCTTCTATGAAGGTAGCCTTGTCTACCTCATCTACATCCTTGTATAATGCTATGGTTTCTGCCAATATTTCATTCTATATAATGTATTAAATAGAGCCTCAAGTTTCATTGGGGAGTGAGGCCTTACCGATTCAGCTTGTTTATGACTTTTTCTTTTCACTAGAGATTTCTTCTGACTTGTCTCCTTTTCTTTCTTCTTCTCTGGAGCACTTTTCTTTATAGCTTCCTTCTTCTTTTCCTTTGAAAGCTTCTCTCTCTTTATCTATCTCCTCTTTTCTCTCGGTATCAACTATATCAACTCTTCTCCTCTTGATGCTAGCTTCACATTGTGAAGTATCACTCTTTCTTTTATGGACCAATTGTGGTCCTTCTTCTTCTAGTTATTCCTCTTCATCAACAATATTTATTCCAATATATTTCTTTCTTGTGGCCTTTTGTTTCAATCTTCTTTTGGTTGGGGAAACAAGAGGTGCAATAGTGGTGGTTCTCTTCTTCTATGCCCTTGTGTCATGCACAACCGGAGGGAATTTCTCCCTTACTGAAGGACTGGTGGTAATTTTTTCTCCTCTCCTATAGCAGGTAAAGCCTCAAAGGACTTTTTTATAGAGGGAGGTGTGGTAGCCGTTCTACTTGACCTTCTTGAACTCCTGAAACATTCTCTAGCACCCATATATGCTCTTGCTCTTTCTCTAGCATACCACACCTTTTCTTTTGAAATTCCATGTTCTTGTGCATATATGTCAACCATGACATCAACATTTTTCCTAATATGTGCTTCCTTTTGTTTCATATGGACTTCCATGGTTTTTTCTTCAAAATTCCCATACCTAGGCTTTGTATCATCCTTCAGACTCTTCAATAGAATGTCTGCATAACCATTAAGATCAACCTTTATCACCTCATAACCCAATTTTGGAACCCAAACTAATCTTGGTTCTATTACCTCCATAATGCAATGATCTATGGAAACTAGGAATGCAATATCACTTTTGTATTTTTCCACAATTGACCTAGGAATCCTCTCTCTCTCTCATGCATTCTTCTTTGAAATATTACAAAGAAAGGAGTAAGGGCATCATCCTATGCACTGGTGTCTCCAAGGCTCCTCATGTAATCTACAATTTGATGTGCAATGGGCCTTCCACTTACCCAATTAACCTTTCCAATTATAGGAACCTCCTTCAAAAAATAGAAAAGTAAGCACATTACCAAAGTGCCATACTTAAACACATATTTTTTCTTTTTGATCTCCTTTAGATTCTCCATCAATTGTTGCCTCAGAAACTCACACAAGTCATAATATACACCATTCTCTACCATGTCATGTGCCACATTGATTGCAGTGGTAGAAATAGAGTTATCTCTGTTTGTGACGTAAATATTATAACTAATGACCATGACAACATACCTAAATAAAGTGTTTTTGATAGGATTTACAAAAGGGCTCTTTGATCGAATGTAGCACCAATTTTCTCCATTACATATTTATTTTTAACAAATTTCAAGACGGGAGCCAGTCCAATGGAGCATAGACTGGTGATTTCTCTTATCACCTCCTTTGTGGTCATGTGTGGCATATCAGTCTAGATGAACTAATCATGAATTTTTATCAGAGCCATTCTAATCCACTTGATATCATAAAAAAAATTGGGGAACCATTGCGACACATCTATTTTCTTCTCGACTAGGGTTTTGTATTATGGTTTTAAGGAAAAATCTTCACTAATTAATTCATTTGTCTATACATCAATTAACTTGCTAGGGGAATCCTCATTTGTATTTCCATGAATGTATTTCCTAATATCCTCAATTGGTAAGACCCCATACTGAATGTGAGAGAAAGCGCTTAGTGGGTCATCTTCTATGGCTTTCGTAGGGTATCTCTTAAATTTTGGTGGGGTTTCTTCGTAACCTCTTTAAATTTTGTTGTGGCCATTGCGATATGAATTCAAACTACTTTTAAACAAAAATTTCTATAAACTAGGGCATACGAGATTTGCTAAATACCTTTTTTCTTTGTTCACCGAATTAGGGTTTCTATGCATTAAACCTTGAATCGCTTTGAATATCTTGAATTCTCTTCATGCTGCTCTACTCCTCTTTGAATTCCTTTGGTAAAATGAATTTTTCCTTAGCAAATTTTCTTTTAACCTTTTGATTTGACCTAATTTTGCAATAAGTTCTTCAATTCATAAAGTTGGCAACCCTAAAACTATATGCACAGTCAGCTTCCAAAGCTTTGCAATATTCCACAATACCATATTTTCTTCCACAATTTTCACTATTAGATCAAATATGTCGGTCTTCATCTCATATCTTTGTGCTGCAACCTCAACACCTCTTTTCTAGTGGGGGAAAAAAGATATTCATTAAAGATCCCCCTAAGCCATAACTCTTGGCTTAGTTTTCAGAGGAAACAAATCTGCATTGCAGGGAGGTACAAATTCTCCCTTGTCTTCTATCTCTTCCTTCTTTCTCCAAATATTTTTAATTTCCTTCTTTACTTCAACCAGATCAACCTTTTTAACTAGTTTACTTCTCTTTACCAGATTATCCTTCTTTGTGTTTCTATTTCTGCAAAACTTAGCAATATTCCCAGGTCTATTGCAATTGTGACATACAACATTATTCTGAACAATATTCCTTCCATTCATTATAGATCTAGATTGATTAGCCTTGTGTCCAAATCTATAACATGTATAATAGTAACCATTGAAAGGTTGAATCATTCTACCATTGTTATATGCATTCATCATTTGACTTCTATATTCACTTGCTCCATGTCCAAATTTCTTGCATGTAAAGCATTAACCAGTAAAGGATGAAACATTCTGATTCATTCTGCTTCTACATTCCATTGCTCCATTTCTAAACTTATTGCAAGAATAGAAAAAACCATTGAAAGATGTGTACCTTTGAGAATTTGGTGTTCTGATCGGAGATCTTCTAACTTCATTTCATTGATTTTGGATCTTTCCATTGTTCTTCTTGTCTTCAATATTCTTTGGTTCATTGATCTTCTATTCTGCATTAGGTGTCTAATTTTCTTTTGAGCTTTCATCTTTTTCAAATTCTAAACCATCTTTGTTTTTAGATGCTTTCTGACCTACAATAAACTCATCAAGCATTCTAGAACTTATCTTGAATTTATCTTCATGACTTCTTTATTTCTACAGATTTGATCTCAAATTTACCACTTCTTGTTCAAGCCTCATGCATTCATCATATTTTATTTTCACCATTGTATTCAAACATTCCTCAACTCTTTTCTTTTCTTCAACTTGCACTTTTACTCTGGTGATGTTTTCATTTGCTTGTTTCAACTATTCACTAACTTCCTTATGCCTTTCTCTGAACTTCTTGATTTTCTCTCTCAAATTTTTGATGTATTCATTTGCTTCTTTAACATTTTCCTCCAGATCTCTATTTTCACCTTCAATTTTGTCAAGATCATCAAGAGCAACTTTGAGTTTTCCATATTTGTCAAGCTTGCAATATTCTTCTATAAATTCAATAGTAGGGATCTCTTTCGGAGGAATAGGAAATCTTCTATCAGCCATGTCTTCAATCTCCAAGACCTTCTAAAAGCGGTTAAGCTCCTTCCAAGGAACCAAGCTCTGATACCAATTGTTGAACACCCAAAATATTGAGAGGGGAGGTGAATCAGTATTCTCTTAAACCATTCAAACATTAAACATCCAATTACTAATGTATATTCAACTACAATAAGGAAAGAAAGCATGAAACATCCATAACACCACATAACACATGAACACTAGGATTTTTATGTGGAAAACCCAAAATGGGAAAAACCACAATGAGGGTTAGCTCACAATATATTATAACTGGTTATAGTATATTATAAAAATGCTCACTGCAGATGGACTCATTGTCCACAAAGAAAAATATAGAATTAAGAAGGTGGCTCACAACATATTTTGAACTGTTACAACTACATCTACAATATGCAAGAATACAGTTCTAGTGAAGCACAATAACAATCTTCACACTGATTTTGATTCAACTCTCTGCAATGCTCTTCATTCACACAACTTAGATCCTATACAAAGAAATTCACACCACTCTACTCAAATTTGCATCACACACAATACATGTCACATCTATCTCTCTAAAATATCGAAAAAAATCCAACATATATATATTAGCATCATGTAACATCAATTAGGTTGGCCTACTTAGATGTAACACCAAAAATATAACTTGTCAGCTCAAAAATTATCATCCAAAATACACACCACAATTCAAATATCAATTTTTTTTAAGATAGGTTGACATGGACCTATAATAGATCCCACATAAGATAAAAATACTTATTCATCCTTTAGACAACATCAAACATGTTAGGTCAACTCCAAATAAGACCTAAATACAAAAACTTACATTTGTGCATCCACATCTTGACACGTGGACCTAAAAACATGATACAATCTAAAATTCATGCTCAACTAACATCCGACAACTTAACTTCAACACCACAAGGCCAAAACCTCATTTGTAGAGATGTGTAGAATCTCCCATACGAACACACTGTACACAAAACAACTGTGAATTTCCAGGCCAAACTCTATTACTCTCATCTCTCAACTTGTATGTCCAATTAAGATGAAATCTTGGATTTAGATGCATATAACATCCAAAAAATTAATGTTAGAAGCACAAAGAAAAATATTCTTATGCGGAGTGGCACAGACCCAAAAATTGATGCACTATAACACTGAACTAGCAGTTCTGACACTTAGTCAGATCTTCACACACTTGAGCTTTCCAGACCAAAAAAACTTGCACAAATGACTTCCACAACATCTCAAAAATATGTTAGGATTAATCAAAATAGTCCACAACAATATTGACATCAATGAAAACACTATAATACATAGTTATATATAATCCATGCTCTTGTTGCCAAACAACATCATCAATGACAATCTCCTCAAACTTCTAACACATTCTTCTTTTTGAATGAGTTACCTAGTTTCAAGGGGAATATTTGTGATAAGTTCACTCTGGTAGCAACATAAATCAAACAACATATGCACATTTTTTATAATAAGAAAGCATATACTACTTTCTATTAGGGAATATTCAAGGATTTTCAAACTAAAATGTAGAGCAGATATAAGATACCATCAAACTTGGTCCAGAAATATGAGAATGAGGTAAATCTTATGGTAAACATGGATCATTATTTTATGGAAGCATTGGAGCCTAGAACCTCATGGATTCCTAAGTTTCCTTATGAGGTTGAACATGAATTTGTACAAGGTTATATAGATATTCTACTATCAAAACCTAGGGATTCAAAAGCAAAAATATTTGGTACATATAATGGATAAAATTTACCAGAAGCATAGAGATGAATCTAGTGAAAATAAAGTGGAAAGGGTGCTTAAGGAGATGGGTGCTCCACTATACTCTAAGATAAAAGACAAAGATAATATTTACAAGATATTGGGTACTTCTTCAAAGACTAAATCTAATGTTCTTATGGAGGTTTCCAAAGCCAAATTTGTTCCTTCAGAAGCTAGTCAAGGTTCAATAAGATCTGGTAGATCCTCTTCTGTTATTGCATATACTTTGTAGCCCTCCAGATCAAGTCAGTCATCTAGTGGAAGAAGAAAAGCTTCATCTGCTACTTCTCCATAGAAGAAAACCACAAGTATTGTGCAACCAAGGCACAAGAAAAAGAGAAAGAAGCTTGATGAGGAAGAGCCAAAAGAGGAGGAATAAATTGAAATTGAAGATATGTCCTTGCAAAAGAAGAAAGGAAAGAAGATTGCAAAAGAGGAAGTTGAGAAAACCCATCCAATTACACATGAACCCCTTGATTTTGGTACAATCTTAAATGGAATTGTTGAGTATATCCTACTAGATATTACAATGGAGCTACATCTAGATGTCCCTTCAGAAGGAATGAAAATAATTGAAAAGGCTTCAGTGACATTATTGAAAAAGCTTCGGATAGCCTTGTTGAGGCTTTGAGGCAAAGTAGAGAAGAAGCAATCAAGGTTGATGAAGAACTGAAACATCAATCAATTGACAAGTCTGGGATCTCTGTCCCCCAAGAAGAAAAATAGAAGATTGTCTAGAGACAAGCCAAGGAGCTCCACACTAAAAGAAGAATAGATCTGTTGATGAGCATGGATGAAGATGTCAAAAGGAAGATTCAAAGTGAAACTGAAGATGCTACAAATAAAATAATTAATGAATTGAAAAGTGAAGTTGATATTGATTTACAAGTGCCTCCAGAAATGCAAGATATTGATGTTGAAATAAATGCACAAGTGCCTCTAGATGAACAAGAAATTGAAAACATGCCTCCTCTGAAAACTACAAATGAGAAAAACATATATGGTCAACAAGAAGTACAAAGATCCTTTGGACTACAAAAAGGAGAAGGTGTCTCTGGTGTCCATAAAATGCAATAAGTCTTCGGTATGGAGATGGAAAAAGGAGAAGAGAAAGGAGAGGAATAGGAGAAGGAGAATGATGAGAAGAAGAAAGAAGATAATCATGAGAAAATTTAGGATGCTATAGTGAAAACAGTTGAGAAGCAAGATGCTTCTATGGATATAGGTTAGGGTTCTTCATCATCAAATTCTTTTAAGGACCTACTGACTTTGTATATACAGTTTCAACCTGTGGTCACACCACAACTTCAAAAAATTCCTACTCATGAATGATAAGTTGATCTATCAAATATTTCTCCCCTTAATAAGTTACAACTTGGTGATATCTTACATGCTTCAGCAAGGAAATAGATTCTGCAATAACATTTGAAGAAGACTGAAATATTATATGATGTTGTAAAGATAATTCAAGAAAGTTTACTAGAGGTAAAAATTGGTTCTTCCTTGCCTCCTGAACATAAATTGAAGCTCTTGGTGGATTATTTTAAGGATCATTCTTCATACATTGAGAAAAAGGTAGAGTAAGAGGCCTTGAGGAAGATAACTGATAAGAGAATGGTTGAAGCATCTGATCGGTGTGCTAGTGAACACAATAGATTGCAGGAAAATATAAAGATGTTTAAGGATTGTGTTGATGAAGTCACTGCACTTTATCAATTTTTTTGAAATTTCCTAAGTCCACTAAAATCATCAAGGATTAGATTGAGTCCACTAAGTCATAGATCACTCAAATGGTCAGAATATATGATTTATCAAAATATAAGGATGGATCCACTAGAGCACAAATACAAAATCTTCATGTGCAGTTGTTATTGATTCTAGATCAGAGAGAGTAGATAAAGAAATATTTTGGTCAACTAAGGGAAGCAGTCAACTTGAGACTTGCTTCATTATTTCAGTTGCTTATTGAAGAAAAAAATATTGATCAAAAAATGAAGGCTTCAAGCAATATGGATGAGGTTGAGGATTTGTGCATGCAATTTAAATGTCAAAATCACATTCTTTCCTCAACAAAAGAAAACTAGGTATCTACTATTTCCTAACTCAAGGTAATCTACAAAAGCATTCTACCTTCTAAGTAAGTTACAAGAGTATTGTAGATAAGATGTTTTTTTGGCTTTGTATAGTCTTGCAGAGACTTGCAGTATATTTTTGGGTTTAAATACTATGCATAACACCTTTTTGGGGCATCTCCATCTCAGGGGGAGTGTATTTTGTAAGAAATCATACAGTAAGGGGAGTTCATACAATTTCTTTTGGGTTGTTACAAGTAAAAGATATTATGCCCTTTGCCCTTGATGTCAAAGGGGGAGAGAAGTCTTGTAGATATATGTGTGTTGCCATCAATGAAAAGGGGGAGATTGTTGGAAATATGTGTTGTCATTGATGTCAACAGGATGTATTGTCATTGATGTCAAATATTGTCAAATGTGTGTGTTGAATATTGTATAATACTCTAGAGATAGTTGATGTATAAAGATATCTGTTAATACAGTCAACATTGTAGTATATGGAAGAATGGTTATTAGCCTGGTGTCTAAGTGTGATGTGGAGGTAGCTACACATGATATAATGTGTTTACAATATGTTTACATTAATATCATTCTAGTTTGGTGTACCACACATGGAAATAAGTTGCAAAAGTTTTGCTAAGGCATTCATAGTGTATACTTTGAGTTAGAGTCATGGTGTTTTGGTTCACATCCTTTTGTAGAGAAAGATTTAGTCTTGTGGTTCAGAAGATAAGTTGGTCAAGATTTGAAGATGTTATATCTAAGAATTCAATTCATTAAAACTTTTGTAGTGAAAGTTATAAGTGACAAAGTTCCGGTCTATGCTTTAATAGAATAAAGTGTTGATTAAGGCTTGTTGGAATGCTTTGCATTCCTCCGGAGTGATAGGTGTGATTATGTGGACTTGGGGATATGTTTAGAAAGGTATATTGTTATTCCTTTCAAGTCTCAGATGTTTTGGTGCACAACAATGTAATATCCTATGTTCTAAAGTGTTACAGTATGTTCGAGATGCTTTGTTTTCATTAGTTCAATATATTTATTTTCTTGTGCCAACACATAATGATCAAAAAATTTAGAAGATAGTTGAAGAGATGTTATGCATAGAATACATTATTCACATCTTTGTTCACAATTTTTTTTTGGTTTCTCCTCGGTGGCGTAAAGATGAACAATTGGCAGATTGGGTAGTGTTGATGTTGTTTGGGTCGATAGTCTTGTTTCCTTCATTTGCAGTTGATCTTGATTAATTAATTTTTCTTTGGAGGTTGTGTTGTGATATGTTTGGGCCCTGTTATGTCATGTGTTGATCCACAACTCATTTTTTCTTCATAATGTATATGATTGGATCCGACCTATGTAGTATCACATTTTTCATTTTATAGGTCATCTTGGAGCCAACCTAATTGATGTTTTGAGTTATTGTGGAGGGTATTTATAGAAGAAAAAATTAGTTGTGAATATATTGATTGTGTAATTGTACAATATGTTGAATATGAAGTGTGCGAAGTCAATATGATGGAGTAATTGTGCAAAAAAGGGACTACAACATCAACATATGTTAGATTTTTTTTTTATAGCAATTCATGTTCATGTTCTCATTATAATTTTCATGTATCCTAATATTAGGTAGTGAGCCTCTTCAATAGGTCCTTGTATCTTTCTCTAAGGTTGTACACCTTAGCCTGCAAGTCTTTAGATAGTGAGCCTTAAACAAAATTGTAATTTTTGTAATTAGTGAGCTTCATATATTGTGATTTAACTCTCACCATGGTTTTTCCCTCATTAGGTTTTCCATGTAAAAATCTTGGTGTCCTTGTGTGGTGCATGTTTTCATTTTTGTTCCTCTTTTAGTTAATGTGATTTAATGTTTAAACTGTAAAAGGAGATGTTTAAGTTTTAGTATATGTTGATTCAACCCCCTCTCAACATTTCAGTGTGTTCAAAAAATAGTTACAAGCATCACTACGAATTTTGGGATGAACCTAGATCAGTATAGTGCAAAAATAGCTATACTTAGAGCTAGAAACTATGAACCCTATAGTTTTGTTGTGTAAGTTATTCTCTCTACTATGCTCCTCTATCTAAAAAATGTCATCCTCCCATAAGAATATGGTTTCCAAGGTAGATATACCCACATAAATAAGGTTTATAGAATGTTAGGAGGCCATTCCATATGGAAAACCCTAGCCACGACCTCCACCAACACACAAAAGCCAAGTGTCCATTGTAAATCCAATTTGATTGACTAAAAATGTGGAAGAACATCCCTTTGAACTACGCCATACATTCACGTTGATGGTTTGTGGGTTTGAGTGTAAGAAACATGAGAATTCACCCATAAAATTTGTTGAAATCACATCCTAGGGGGCACTTGATAGAAAGAGTTTTTGCATATAATAAATGAGGTATGGGCATAACAATATCCCTTGGAGACCCACCAAACAATAATTAAAATCTCATACAAGGTACCATGGATCAACAAAAAGTAGCTAAATCAATAATTGTATCATTAATGGTGGTAGTTGGGAGTCAATATTTTCTAATTTTTAACTCTTGTATGGATCCAATCCCCTATGAGATGCGAGGCTTTGATCGAGATTAGGATGCAACATTATAATAGGGTGAAAAAACAAGCTTGATATGACTCTGGTGGAAATTTTTGGCCCTTGGTTGATATATGAAGATGTCATCGCTATCTGCAAGGTCCTTTGAAGCCCTCTACACGTTGACATTAAGATTTTTGGGCCTTTGGAGTCCATCCAAAACAAATGTGGGAAGTTTTCGCCCAACTAAATCCACAAAAAACTAAGTGAACTCACCAACTTCACAATGTTTCATAGTCTAGTTCAAAATAAAAGTCCCAAGGATGACATCAAAAAGGAGGGATGGCATCATCAATGTATAAATATGGGGTGGAGAAATGAAACTTTACCTTGTTGGAACTCTATTGGCAAGTGAACATGAACGAAACAAACCTCCAAGAGATTATATATATATTGAGCCTTTATCAATTTTACTTGAGTCATCATCACCTTTACCTTTACTTGTTTCCTAAATTACTTAGTATTTTCTAAAAACTATTACTCCACCTTTTTCAGGCTTTAGAGACTCATTAGGCTAATGTGGAAAATCAACTCCCATCTATATTTGTAGGAAAAATAATTCCTATCAAACTTACAAGAATTTTTCTTCCAACTAAACTTCACCACCTTTTTCTTTTGATGTGAGAATAGGGGGCCAATTGAATTTGTGGAAAAACCAATGACAAATAGGACATATGAGAAGTTTACAGACAATCAAAATTAAGACAATTCACATGGAAATGCCAACAAAATTGGATGGGCACAACTTTTCCACAACTGCACAAGAATCCAACTAAATTTTCTGAAATAGACTTATCTGGTTCAACACCAAAGTTTCATTGGATTAGTAGCCAACTAAAAAAATGTGAGCGAGTAGTAGCCATCCAAAAGCCTGCAAAGCTATAGGTTACAAAAAAACTTGAATTAGATAAAATAAGATTAAAGTGGATGCTTAAATTCATAAAAAATTCTTGCAAGATTGAAACTTATCCATTTTTATTTTTATTTCCTCTTGTAGGAACTGACAACCTAACTACACCCTTGTGAGAGAATGTATCTGAGCTGCACTTGGGTTGGATGGAAGGGTAAAACCTACAAAGAAATAACTCTCCTTAGGGAATTTTGAAAAACTTCAAAAGGCAATAAGGTCTAATTTTTCATGATCTACCCAATCATGCTAATAAATTTGGCGAAATACCACCATTGATAGATGTCTCAAATTGGTTATAAACTTGGAAAAACATGGACTAAAGCACAAAATGGAACACAAAATTTTGGGGTGCCAACACCTTTATTAAAAAATTAATGAAACCTAAAGTTAGTAAAGAAAGAATATCATGTGTGAGTATGGTGACATTAGAATCATCATACTTGATAAAAATTGTTAATTACAAGATTTTTCAAGCTGTGATTACATTAACTCTACTTGTAGGATCAACGAGAACCCCATTGATGGTTTTCTCATTGAAACGTGTAGGAATGTAAAGAGGGCCATCCTATATTCCAATTGAAACATCATTATTTGAGAATTAAATGGTAGTAGTGATGTCACACACTTGTGCTAAGTGGGGGTGAGCATCAAACATGTTAATCATGTTTCTAAATGAGGAAGGAGACATAGAATAAAAAATAAAACTATCAACAAGCGAAAGGATTTGTATAAATTTGTAAGTTTTGATTAGGATTCTCTATGTACATATTTGCATTATATTTTCACTCTTGGATTTGGATAAATCTTGAGTCGATGTGGTCTTGCATGAGGTTTTAAAGATGCATACATCTTTTGATATCGTGTCTAGGGACATGATACAATTAAAAAAATGCTTTAGGATATAGGAAGCTAGATTTTTGGAAGAGGAAAAATAGGAGGTAAAGGTATTAGATTATCTTTTAGAAATCTATGCATCACAATGTATAATGATTCAAACAATTTTGTGAAATTTCTATATTGTTGAGGGACTACGGTAGAAACATTAATATGTTGTGATGTAGAAATTGTATTTATGTTATGAAATAATTTATTTTTCTTCTAACTTTTGGAAGAGGAATCACCACCTTGGGTATCCAAGGGAGTTGATGAGATAAATCCCTCAAAAATTGGCTCACTGACTACTAATAATCATGCAAGGCCATGCAAAGGTGAGAAAATGAATTATATTTTATTAGAAGAATCTCGTCACATAGAAATAGCTACAAATTTTTAATGAACACTCATTGTACATCAAAATCAAGGAGTGCATACAAAATTTGTGAAAATAAAGACTAATATCAAAATATAAAATCAGTCACCTTCTGAGCAAGTCCTTACTTGCAGTGGACAAGATTAGTGAAAGTGAATCGTGGTCCAATATTTGCTTGAAAGTTCCAAAGGAAATGGTTTATTAATCATTCAAAGGTCTAAATAGAGTTATTAGGAAGAGACCAAAACCAATACAGTTCTATGTCTTTCAATGATCATGGCAATAAATTTGCTAAAAAAAAATCCTAGAATAAGAAATTACTACATAAAGTAGTGAAAGTATAAACATGACTTTGAGGGTCTCCCTTTCTGTTATAATTTTCAAATGTTGGCGCTTTAAAAATTGTAGGTAGAGGGGTAAAAGGAATAGTTAGTGAAAGTGGACTACACCTATGTAAGGAGTAATTAAGGGTTGGGACGAAGTGCTAGTTAAGGTGGAAAGTTGATTTTACAATTAACCAACGTTCTTGATGAGTTGATTAAGCATGGCATGAATGCAATTTGTATGCATGGTGGATGTTTACAAGGCGATGGATGCAAAGGTTATAGAACCTATAGCATAAGATATTCCAAGAGTTCCTCCAAAAAAATCAAAAGAAACAATAGCACTAGGAGCAACTATTGTGGCCATGGGAGTTGTGGTCACCATGTGCATGGTAGGTACTAGCATTGACATAGAAAGTTGTATGCCAATAACATTAGATTGCGAGTCTACCATGTTTGTGACTACAAAAAATGTAATATGGAATATTATTGTGAAGAACATGTTCCAATACTCAAATAAATTCAACAAATTGAGGGTTTATAACAAGCATACCCCAAATAGCACCAACCAAAGGTGTTGCTTCAAGCAGGTTGTCAATTTGTAATAATGTTTGAAAGTTATAATAATTTTGTTCTAATGCTTGGATTTGTGTAAATGAAACTCTCAATGTAACCTCATGATAAAATCCCCTATTTGACATAGGAGAATACTTGGGGAACTAGGATCAAGAGTGATTGTGGGTGGAGATTACAACATCTTGAAAGTGTATTGCTCTTTAGAAAATTTGGGTTTTATTCTGATAGGAGTTGAAAATGGCTTTGATTGTTGCATGTGAAATGTATGAAGAATTATTCTTACTATGTTACTAGAAGAAATATATTGGGTTGTAAAAATCATAAAATGGATTTATAACACTCAACCTAACTATTCTTCATATATTGAGAGAAGAAAGACTCATTTTAAGTTTTGTGTTTTAGCATTTTTGTATGTTTTCTATGAACATGAATAAAATGTAGATCAATACACCTAAAATCAACTAAGAAACTAAGCATTCAACCTAATTAACCCACATTCCCAATGAAATTCTTGAAATGCTAACTAAGAACCATTAAAATATGAAATAACATGAAACTGATCATGGAAACCTAATTAAACATTCAAACTTCACCCCATTGGGGGATTAGTGCTAACTTGATGTAGAAGGATTAGCTCTTTCCTAGTTTCCCATTGATGCAAAGCTTTGATTT
Organism: Sequoia sempervirens; assembly: GCA_007258455.2. Taxonomy (NCBI): domain Eukaryota; kingdom Viridiplantae; phylum Streptophyta; class Pinopsida; order Cupressales; family Cupressaceae; genus Sequoia; species Sequoia sempervirens. The sequence goes on along the minus strand of VDFB02075321.1, from coordinate 216,734,587 downwards.
AATATGTTGATGAAGATTGAACCACAAAATTTCTCACAAATAATGAAAATGGATATGAAATTGGCTATAGTTTAATTGCTTAAAGGCTCATGGATCCATAACTCATAGAAATGAGGACTATTTATAGGATTATTAGGTGAATTAATGGCTAGGATCAATTTGGTTAATCAATGGATAGAAATGGATGAGAGGAAATGACATGGATCAAGGATCAAATCCATGGATGAGATTAAAGATTGACATGGATTAATAAATTTAATCAAGGGTTGCAATTGATCCAAACAAACACAAATCCTAAAAATTAGGAGGAATGTGCAAGATATATCCATGTGGAGGGAAATGTTCAAATTTGAATTGGGAAGAATAGTCCATGGGAATATTCCTTTGAGGAGTGGGTAATTAGTCAATTAAATAATTAAAACATTATTTAATTGTGCAAGGTGGAGGAATTTAATATTTTAATTAAACAATTAGATCATTTAATCAAAAAGGGGAATTAATGATATTTAATCAAACAATTAGGATTATTTAACCAAATGAGAAGAATTAAAGGATTTAATTAAATAATTCACATTATTTAATGAAATAAGATGAAAAATAGCATGAAAGAGGTGAATTAACCCAATAATTTTGATTATCCGATTAATGATGAAAATAATGAATTTAATTAAACAATCATGATTATTTAATTAAATAGATGAAAGTGGTCGAATCGGGACAAAAATGGTGTTAGTAAATTGAATAAAATATGTGATATTAATTAGGGTAATTTTAAGTGTCTACATTTTCAAATGTAAAAATGTTTTTAAGTGCACGCATGTCAAGTTCACCAAAATATAGTGCATGAAAAATGAAACCTATAGGAAGTAAACCTTGGGTTATAAAATCATAAAAGGGATTTACAACACTCAACCTAACTATTATTCAGATATTGAGAGAAGAAAGAATCATTTTAAGTTTTGTGTTTTAGTGTTTTTGTATGTTTTCAAATGTAAAAAGGTTTTTAAGTCCACAAATGTCAAGTTAATCAAACCTATAGGAAGTAAACCAAATTCTTAGGCTGATACTTCGCACGTACATTAGGATGAATTGACAATCTGAAGAATTGTTCAAATTGTCCTTTTTATAATAGTAGAAATAAGAAATACAACATAAAGTAGTATATTACAAGGCTAAATAGAAAATCATTACAAATTTGTGAAAATAAAAGCATGCATGGAAATGACAACAATGAGAGTTTAATAGAAATAAAAAGTACAAGTTCTGATGATGATTTTGTAAGGTTGAAAGTCTCAGGCTCAAAATTTAGTGCCTAGCACAGATGTCCTCATGATGTGCTATCATCCTATATAGAGACACTATAAAAAGTATAGAGTGCACACAATAATGTACTACATGTACATCAATAGAAATATCAAATGTAAACAACACAATGAATTCTATAATATTAAAAAAATGACAACTTAATCAATATGTTTAAAATAAATCTAACTAAGAAGAAGAGTTTAGAGATATAGAACCAATTTTTCGCTTCTCTTTTTGATATAAAACCTTGAAGCTTCAAATAATCTTCAATTATAACTTGTTGCTTCAAGAATGTTGTTAAAAGTGAAGAGAGGTAGTCTATGCTATGAATGACTTGTTGTGATTTCAATGGTGGATAAGTTTATTGCTGCTTCAAATAGTTTTTACTCAAGAGAGTAGTCATGAGAGTGAAAAAAGTCTAATTAGAGAGAAAGATAGCAAGAGATAGATCCATGCAAAGTGAGTCAATTGATTTTTTTCAATGTGATTGCATGTAGGGTTGTTACATGCAAAAAATCCGTGAGAATGTAACGCTCCAATGACCACTAGAATCATAAATCTTTGTAGGATGCTATTATGCCACGTAAATTTTTGCATGGAACACTCCCATCCAAAAAGATTTAAACACAAAAGATTGGGAACAACATGAAATTAGCACAAATGTATAATTTAGATAATATTTTGAAATTAAACTATTTGTATCAAGAGGCTAAAGAGAAGGTGCCATGTAGTGTGAAATTATGAAGGTATGCAATTTATGAAACTACAACACCAACATTAACATTCTTATTCCCTTTGATGTAATCAATATCAAAATTATATGCTTGGAGTTTTCTCACCCAATTTTGTTGCCAATTATTTAGATTTTTCTAGTTGAGAAAATATCTCAAATTTTTGTGATTAGTTTTGACCACAAATTGGCCACCCACCAAGTATTCATTGAATTTTATCAATACATGCATGATGACCAATATTTTATTATCATTAATAGAGAATAAACTTTCCACCTTTGTGAGATTTTGAATCTCAAAAGAAATCAAGTGCTCGTTTTGCATGAGCACCACCCCAATTCCTTCTTTGGATGCATTGAATTCCAATGTCAAAGGAATAGTTAAATCCATAATTGATAATAGAGGACAAAAAATCATTATATCTTTTTATCTATCAAATGTTACTTGTGCATCTTGAACCCACATGAAAGATATCTTCTTTGTTAGGTCAGTTAAGGGTGTGACATGTTGGAAGAATCCTTTAACACATTGTTTATAGTAGATGCAAAGTTTAAAGAATCTTCACATCTAAGTCAAGGTCCTTAAGGGAGGCCAATCCAAAATTTCTCTAATATTCTCCATGTCCACTTGCAATCCATTTACACTGATGATGTGACCTAGTGTCATAACCCAATTTTTATTTCATTTAAATTATAATATGATAAATTGAATTATTGAGGAAATTCATTATGTTGAATGAAAATTTTGATATTTTTTGGAAAATTTTGAAAGAAGTTGATCATCTTTTGACTATGTGATCTTTTGAACTATCTTATAACTTTATCACGATTGAACATTATTGATGAACTGACGAGGGAGCCAACCCGAGACACAGAACAATACTCACAAAATAGAGAATAATATTTTTATTCAAAAATATGGAACTCTTACATGCAGAGGATCTCAAATCCCCAAGCTCTGTATTACATGCAAATTACAGACTTACAGAAAATTACCCAGATCCCCTTTCGCAGCATGCGAACTTCTTTTCCCAAAAAAGTTACTCAAAAATCAGAAACAAGCCCATAAATAGACCCCTTTTTGGTTTGGAACCAAAAACAACCTTTGAGATAAGATTTTTGGCTGTTTGGCACCAAAATTACAATTAGAAATTCAAGTTTAAATTCATAGTCGAAAATTAGCACATTTCTAAAATATGCACCAACTTCTGGAAGCCATAACTTTTAATCCGACTGTTGGATCTTCAATGATAATACCTTTTCAGAAAGCTCACGAAAAGACGATTTTCCCCAAAATAGGCCTTTGATAGATTACTTTGGCGTTTCCGCAAATTTTCAGGCCCATCCGGGATCGTTTAGTGCCTCAAACTGAGCTCGGAAGGTTTTTCAGGGCAAAAAGCAGAAACAGGAACTTGAATAACTTTTAGACCGTGAATGATCTTGACCTGATTCTTTCACCAAACTGTGTATTTTTCCATCCTGAACCTTCCCATAAATTTCTGTCTTCCCACGCCTTCAAATTAAAACTTGCTAAAAATAGCAGTTGAGAAGAAAAAGCAGAAAAACAGTTTTGAAAGTTGGAAACTCTTATTCGACGAAAAGGGTAAAAAAAGAAAACAATAGGAACAAAAATGGAAATCATCTTTTGGGTGATGCAAGATTGCCCTTACACCACTGGATGCTCCTGCATCAGACACCCTGGGTAATTTGAGAAGTGACCCGGTCACGTCTCAGATGGTTGAGGAAAACCCAAATGGTCAACCTCTGCCTTAGACAACCAGGATGAGTCTTCCACAGGCCTTCCTCTCCACTTCACCAGATATTCTTCATACTGCCTGTTTCTAGTACTCCTTCCCACACAACTATCTAGGATTTCTTCAATCTCCTCCTTTTCTGAAGTAGGTGTTGGAATGCCACATTGTTCCATTGCTGGTACTTCCTCTGCGCCACCTTCATGATACTCTGTCAGATCTGAAATATTGAACACAGGGGAAATGTTGACTCCATCTGGCAACTCTACCTCATATGCGTTCCTTGAATCATGCCTCTTCAGAATTTTACAGGGACCGAACTTCTTCATCTTCAGTTTGTTATAGGTTCCCACTGGAAACCTTTCTTTTCTTAAGTGGACCATCACTTCATCACCAATATGAAACTCCTTATACCTCCTCTTCTGATCTGCCTTAGCCTTATACTGCATATTCATCTTGTTAATATGTTCTTTGACATTCTCATGTATATTCTGGATGTGCTCTGCAAAGTCTTCGACTTCAGCACTAGTCTTCTTCTCCTGGTCCATCTTCCTCAATTTTGGAGCGGTCCTGGGACTGCCTCCATACACAATCTGGAATGGTGATCTACCAGTACTTCTATTGAAAAAATTGTTGTAAGAAAATTTTGCCTGGGGTAAGATCAAGTCCCATCCCTTGGGTTTATCTCCTACCAAGCATCTCAGAGGTTACCCGGACTTCTTTCACAACCTCAGTCTGCCCATCAGTTTGTGGATGGTGAGAAGAACTGAACTTCAACTCCGTCTTCAACTTTTTCCACAAGGTCCTCCAAAAGTATCCCACAAAATCTGAGACTATACTCTTTGGCAAACCATGTAGTCTCACCACTTCTTTGAAGAACAAGTCAGTAATGTGGACTGCATCATGGGTCTTCGGCATGGGATGAAATGTGCCATCTTCGAAAACCTATCAACTACCACAAATACTTAATCATTCCCTCTCAGTGTCCTTGGCAAACCAAGAACAAAGTCCATACTTATATCCTCCCATGGCCTCTTTGGTACAGGTAAGGGCTGATACAACCCGTATTCTATCTCACTCCTTTAGCCATCGACATACCCTGCAACTCTGCACAAACTTCTTCACATCTTGTGATAACTGAGGCCAATAATAATGCTCACTGATAATGGCAATGGTCTTATCCCGACCAAAATGTCCTGCCATTCCTCCACTGTGCTTCTCCTTTATCAGGTTCTCCCTCATGGGACTTCTTGGAATACACAATTGACTTCCCTTAAACAACATTCCATCTTGGATTATGAAATCTAGCCACTTGGCCCTGTCAACTGTAACAGGCTCCTTGCAAGCTTTCCAAGCCTCTGCAAAATCAGGATCTTCAGGCTACAATGTCTTGAGTTCATTGAACCCAACCACTTCAATCTACATCTCTCTCAACAATGTTTGCCTCCTACTTAAGGAATCTGCAACCCTAATTGACTTGCCACTCCTATGCTTTAAAATAAAGGTATAACTCTGCAAAAATTCTACCCATTTCATATGCATCTGATTTAACTTTCCCTGACGACTCAAATACTATAATGCTTGATGATAAGTAAACAAAACAAATTCCTTTGGAAACAGATAATGTCTCCATTTCTTTAATGCTTGAACTATTGCATAAAATTCCTGATCATACACAGAGTACTTTCTCTTTGCATCATTTAACTTTTCACTAAAATAGGCAATGGGCTTACCTTCTTGGCTCATCAAGCTCCAATGGCACAACCACTAGCATCACAATCCACCTGAAACACCTTATTGAAATCTGGGATGGCTAAAGGTTGCTTTGTCACCTTCCTTCAACAAATCAAAACTCCTCATTGCTCCGGTGCTCCCTTGAACTCTTTTCTATCCCTCTCATTGTTTCGGGGGTGCACAAATACTCTTGAAGTTTCTAATGAACTTTCTATAAAACTAGCCAAACCATGGAAAGATCTCACCTCGGTAGCAGTTCTTGGGGTAGGCCATTCTAGAATAGCCTTCACCTTCTCTGGGTCCATCTTGAGACCTTCTGCTGAGACAACAAACCCCAAGTACACTAACTCCTTCTTCACAAAACTACACTTCTTCAGATTAATCAACAATTTCTCTTCTCTCAACTTTTCAAAGACTCTACAAATATGCATCAAATGCTCACCTAGGGACTTACTGAATATTAAAATATCATCTAAGTACACAATGAAAAAATTCCCTAGAAACTCTTTCAGTACCTCGTTCATGAGCCGCATGAATGTGCTCGGTGCATTGGTTAGCCCAAAAGGCATGACTAACCACTCGTACAGGCCCTCCTTGGTCTTGAAGGCAGTCTTCCATTCATCACCCTCTCGAATCCAGATTTGGTGATATCCACTCTTTAGATCAATCTTTGTGAAGTATTGTGCTCCACTCAAACAGTCCATCAGGTCATCCTTCCTTGGCAAGGGGAATCTGTACTTGATTGTTATCTTATTTATGGCTCGAGTCGTACACATCCTCCACTCCCATCCTTCTTTGGTGCTAGTATGCAGGTACTGCACATGGGCTCGACTCTCGATCAAACCCTTCCTCAACAAATCGAACTTGTCTTGCTCCTCATTTTCTCACGTGAGTCATTCTATGAGCTGCCTTATTTGGCAAGTGGCTCTAGGGATCAAGTCAATCTGATGACTGATCTTCCTCATTGGTGGTAAACCCTCAGGTACATTATCATAAATAATCTCCTGAAACTCATCCAATAGTCCAAAAACTTCTACTGGCACCTTCTCACTATCTTCCTTTTCCATTCTAGGAATCAATGCATAACACATATGCTCATGCTTCATGCCTTCTAAAAATTTTCTTCCATTAACAAAACAAATTCTAGCACTACTGCATACCTTTTCTTCTTCCTTCTTTAGGGGTTTCAACTTATGGCGGACTCCATCCTTCATCAAGGAATAAGTGTTTGCATGGCCATCATGTACAACACGCCTATCGAACTGCCACGACCTCCCCAACAACATGTGACATGCATCCATGGGGATGATATCACAGAGTACCTCATCATGATAGCTTCCGATCTTGAACTTCACCAGGCACTGCTCATTGACCAGAACTTTGTGGTCTTTCTGCAACCAGGCAATCCGATATGGGTGTGGATGCCTTTTCCTTTTCGGCTCCAACTTTGTAACCATCTCTTCTAACACCAAATTATCGGTGCTTCCACTATCAATAATGACTTCACAACATTTTTCTTCACACTTGCACCTTGTGCGAAACAAATTCTTCCTCTGTTCTGGCTCCTTCTCTTCAGTCATGAGGGCTCTTCTAACCACTAGGGTTTCCCCCCTTTCAGCATCATCTAAATGCTCAGATTGAGCCTCCTCATCTGCATGTGCAACCCTTCCACGACCTTCTGGCCTTTTGTCCATCCTTCCTTGGTGTTGTGGACATTCATAGGCTCGATGCCCTTCTTCACCACAATGGAAACAAGTTCCTTTGAAACCACCTCTTCTAGGCCCTGGCCCAGATCTTCCTCATCCTCTACCTCTTTGATCACCGCTGTTTTGATCACGAGGGCGGTAGAAGTTATCATTCCTCTGGCTTCGACTGGTACCCACATCTTCATTTTTCCTTTCATCCTCATTTCGGATCCCAAAAGATCTTCCACTACCCCTTCCGCTTTGACCTCCTCGACCTTTTTGCTTGTTATCAAATCTTTTGTTTAGCTTCTCCTCAACTTTAAGAGAAAACTGGTATGCATCCTCAATGGTGGTCATTCTGACCAGGCTTAGCTCCTCTTGAATGCTCGGTCGTAACCCATTAAGGTAACGGGCTACCTTCTCCTTGTTGGCCTCTGCATGGCCTGTTCTGATGATCATCTTGTGAAAATATTCTGTGTATTCTTTCACAGATCTACTTCCTTGCTTCAGTCCTTGCAATTTCTTTAGCAGATCTAACTCGTAGTGCACTGGTATGAACTGCTTCTTCAGTTTCTCCACCATGTGATCCCAATTGTTGATCTTTCCTTTTCTTCTTCGATTTCTCTCCAACTGGACCTCTTTCCACCAAATATTGGCATGGCCCTTCAGCTTCGTTTTTGCAAACTTAACCTGATCTGGGTCCTCTACTTCTTCATACTCAAAGTATTCTTCTAGCTCGTTGATCCAATCGATCAACTCTTCCAGGTTCAGACTTCCGAAATAACTGGGGACTTCTATTATGGGTCTTTTTCCGATCTTCGAAATGGCCCTTATCAGCTGCATTTGATCTCGATCAATAGCTTCTTCTTCCTCTTCTATGTCTGAATCTTCTACCTCTTCTTCATCCTCGCTTTCTCCTGTCCTTCCCGGGTCTAACCCTCTTCTCATTTGTTCCTACAATGCATCGATTTGTCTCTGGAGGGCTCTGTAACCCTTGGCTGCCAATGGATCTCTCCCACCAGCATTTCTACCACCTCTGCCACCTCTAGCACCACCACGCCTACCAGGCATCACTCTTGGAGGCATCTTGAATACCTCGAACCCACAACCACGGTCCCGGTGCGAACTGCCTCACAATCGGCGATCTGTTCACACACTCAAGAAAACCCGCTCTGATACCACCTGACGAGGGAGCCAACCCGAGACACAGAACAATACTCACAAAATAGAGAATAATATTTTTATTCAAAAATATGGAACTCTTACATGCAGAGGATCTCAAATCCCCAAGCTCTGTATTACATGCAAATTACAGACTTACAGAAAATTACCCAGATCCCCCTTTCGCAGCATGCAAACTTCTTTTCCCAAAAAAGTTACTCAAAAATTAGAAACAAGCCCATAAATAGACCCCTTTTCGGTTTGGAACCAAAAACAACCTTTGAGATAATATTTTTGGCGGTTTGGCGCCAAAATTACAATTAGAAATTCAAGTTTAAATTCATAGTCGAAAATTAGCACATTTCTAAAATATGCACCAACTTCTGGAAGCCATAACTTTTAATCCGACCGTTGGATCTTCAATGATAATACCTTTTCGGAAAGCTCTCAAAAAGACGATTTTCCTCAAGTTAGACTTTTGAAAGACTACTTTGGTGTTTCCGCAAATTTTCAGGCCCATCCGGGATCGTTTAGTGCCTCAAACTGAGCTCGGAAGGTTTTTCAGGGCAAAAAGCAGAAACATGAACTTGAATAACTTTTAGACCGTGAATGATCTTGACCTGATTCTTTCACCAAAATGTGTATTTTTCCATCCTGAACCTTCCCATAAATTTCTGTCTTCCCACGCCTTCAAATTAAAACTTGCTAAAAATAGCAGTTGAGAAGAAAAAGCAGAAAAACAATTTTGAAAGTTGGAAACTCTTATTCGACGAAAAGGGTAAAAAAAAGAAAACAACAGGAACAAAAATGGAAATCATCTTTTGGGTGATGCAAGATTGCCCTTACACCACTGGATGCTCCTGCATCATGAACTGTGTAAGTGCAAGTTTGTGCAAATGTAGGAAAACAGGTTGAAGGACGAGAACACAATTGAAGTAGGATCGTTTAGTTGGATCAAATGGTAAGCTTGATGGAATCTGGGTGCACACACCACAAAATGTCATGATGATTGCATTTGAAATTCATATAGGGGATTATATTAATATTATTTGAAATGATTTGATGATTGAAAAGGTAGACTTATGAAATGAAATACATGTGAATTCTTATTAAATTGTCTATCTTGATCTTGTGTTTTCAAAATTTAAAAGAAAACGATAGCATGAATTAAAACATAAATGAATGTATGTATTTCGAAAAGGCTTATTTAAAGGATAAGAAAACCACTTCATTCAAAACATTATTGTTCAAAATAAAATAAAAGTTCATTTTTATTTAAATATTGATATATGTACATAATATATACAAATACATATATGTTTATATGTATATACACACATATATATGTATATACATATATATATGTAAATATACATATATACATGCAAATATACATATATATATATGTATATACATATATATATATATGTATATACATATATATGTATATACATATATATATACATATATATATATACATATATATCTATATATATATATCTATATGTATATATCTATATATATATGTATATATATATATATTCCTTATCCTTATCAAAATTATCACTATCATATTGATAGAATTCAAATAAAATCATGAGAAAGATCTCATGAGGTCATGGCCTGCATTCAAATTTAAGGCAAAATATTCAAATTTTTGTAAGGGGTGGCTAAAAATTAATGGCAATTATGACTTGAAACGACCCTTTAGTGGAGTGCATAGGAAAAAGTAGGAAAGTTACCATTTTGGTAACATAGCATCGAGCAAACTAAAGTAGAATGACTAGTTCAACGACTTCCTGAGGAAAAGGCCGAGAGAAAATTGACAAAAAATAGAGGTATTCGATGAAGTTAACTAAAAATGCTTTCAATTCCAATTTAGTTAATTCATAAGTTATGTATGTTTTTTTATTTTAGATGATTCTATTGAATCAGAGCAATCCTGTTCGATGATTTTGATATGCAATTCTTTCGATTGAAATTTATTACATCTTCTATTGAAGGCCATGTTAGCCATTCTTTGCTTGTATATGCTCTGTGCATGTTTCTCTAACGAAATGGAAGCCAAATATTTTATACCTTGTGAGTTTTATGTTATCGCCACTGTTAATTTATCTCTTGCATGTGTATTGCTTAGCCTTTCACATGGCTAATTAGTGAATCTGATAGCCTGTGAATAAGAATGAAACGATTCTTAAATAGTTATCACCCCCTCTAAGGGTAGGAGCTAAATCCTCCACTGAAATCTTATGTTATACCATACATTGTATGATAGAATCCCTTCGGTTAGCCACATCGTATGGGTGCAAGAATCATCGCCTTCGATCTTGGATCGATGGGGAACACCGTTGTAACTGTGTCGCCTCTTCGCAGTGAGCGATGGCGGGGCTTGTGTCATTCCATTATTATCAAATGATATTATTATTTCCTTGTTTTTGTGTTTTTAACATGTCATAGTGATATTATTGTTTCATGTCGCCTCGTCTACAGAGGATGATGGAAGAGCGATGTATCATTCTACCTATGCTTGCATGTTAAGTATGTGAATTACTGTTCTCTGTGAATGATACCTAGATCATCCCTTGGATGAATACAACCAAGCTGAGGGTTGACATGCATGGTTTTGGCCTCAATAATGCTAAATACTAAGCAACAATCAACCAACTATTGGTCATTCCATAGAACGATGGTGGCATAAATTAGTTTATATCAGTGAACAAGGGTTCTTCAAACTCGAGCCATGTTAAGATTGATCCCAATTTATGTGTAAAATATTATCATTGATAAAACGACTTGTATGCCATTCAAATTCTATTACTTTGCATGAAACGATATCAGTATCGTTAGCTCTTTTCCTTATATTTATAGATGTTCCTAGAATGATAGCGCTTTGGATGGTAACATGAGAACGATAGTTATGTCATTTCAGATCTTTGACTATGATTGTATTTGAATAACTGAGGGTCCCTAGATGAGGAATATATTAAACTCTGGATAACCTGAAACTGTTAACGAAACATATTGACATAGTAACTGTATACTTTTGCAAACAATTTGTTTGATATGAATAGTATTTCATTAATGCAAACAACATTGTTCTATTACAAACAACATTTCTTGATACAAACAACTATGTTTTGATACAATCAACACATTAGAGTGTGAAAACTGTTCAAATAGTTATGTTCTTATTTCTTTGAAAAGGAAATTTACACCTTGTCAATGATATGACAATCTATAGTATTATTTGAATGAAAGCAATTTGATAAAATGGTTTTTATTTCAGAATGTATGCAAAAATTAATAACTTAAGTTGGTACATATATGTGTATGCACATAGACCTTCGTCTACGTACATACACATACTTGTGACATACCTTCTTTTGTTTATTTATTTAATTCATTTTTAAATGAATACTGAATTACGATGAATGTAATCATGTGACATAAGTGTGAAATGAATGGATAATGTAATGAATAGATCAAATGGATTATTTTTTGATTTTATTTAAGGAAATAAGTAAACTGAATTACTTTTTCATAGTTATGTGAGTAAAGAGTATTCTCTTGTTTGAGTAGAACAACACCTAAGTAGACTAGGGCACCTCAGGGTAGAAAGTTGCTAAGGGAATAAACTGTGTTGTGAAAGTTACCTTTCGGGATGGGTGCCAAAATGGAGTTCAGGGAGTATAGGTTTTTTCTTTATCCAAAACCTATTGTTTGTTGTTGCAACTTAATTCTTAAGCTTGGACAAACAATTAGCCCATTATGTATGTATGGAATTTATGATAACACTCTCTACCATTCCTAGCACATATCTTTCATTTTTCTAAAATCATTGATAGAGATGCATGTTGATGTTTGGGCACACACCAAATTCCACCTGGCAGATTGTTCTCTTGCTAAAATTTATGTGTAGGGTTGGGTATTCGTCAAGTTGGAAGAATTCCAAGGAAGCATAAGCTTCGTGGTTGGGCGGTAAATCGCTTCAACCATGTTCTTGTCCACTAGAGGAGATGAGCTTCAAGAGGAAACTTGGAAATTTTCATGAATATCATGGTATATGATGTAGCCTTGATGTAAAATTGTATATTGTATTGAATTTGTGGCCAAATGAGCCAAGTCAACTTGGATATTTTAATTGACATTTGGAAATGAATATACATATTTTTTAAGAAAAAGTGGCCATGCCACTATAGGATTTCATTAATATCAAAATGTTTAGATACAAAAAAGAAGCTCTATCAGAGCTTACAACCATGATTTTCCCTGAAAATGGAAGAACCTTCATCCCAGACCCATGTACAAAACCTTGCAAGAGATTTAGAATACAAAAGTTGCAAGTGTAGATAGAAGAGAACCAAACCCCCCTATACATTGAAGTTACAGGCTACCCAACATATACAGAAGAAGAAACAACCAAAAGCAAAAATGGAAGCAATCAACCACCTGAGACAACCCCCATAGAGCAAACCCTAATAAACATCGCTCTCTTCAGAAGAGGAAAAATCAGCTGGCGGAGCAAAGTAGGGTGCATACATAGGATCCTCTAAGGCATGTTTGAACAAGAAGCTCATCGCCTTGAAGAGTTTCTTAAGTTTCATCACAAAAAAACACCCCAAAGTCGGCCCCATGGAATGGAGACAAGCACGAAACATATCGAACTTTAGAACCAAAATATCCATCGTCATATCCACCATCAAAACCATCAGAGCCACAGAAGATAGTAAGGTATTTCTGTAGATGATTCCACCCACCAAGTTTGACCCAACTCTTAGGTCAAAATTCAACAACGCCAACTCCAGGAGAAACATTGTACAAACATGAGGCAAAAGGAAGCTACCCATGATGAATTTCATAGCTTCATTGCATCATAAAACGTCCATGAGGTTGGAAAAAAAATGCGAAGCCAACTCATGAGGAAGAGATTATGGATTCATCTTGAGCCATTCTTTGTTCAAAAAACACACAATATCATCTTCAACTTGGGGGTAGTGAATGGAAAAGGCTGTGTGAATCAACTCACAAACACACTTGTGTGTAACTCTTACTTCCACAAAGTGGGGCTGGATATAAACCCTAAAGAGACTATCCATGATAGCCAAATGAAAATTCCAAACAAACCAGATTGAGATATGCAAAAAAAAAAGTTGTGAAAAATTTAAAGCCTGAAAGTGCACCACCTTTTGTGCGGATGAAAGTAATAAAGGCTAAAACTTGTGTGAATTAATCCAACACATGTAAAACCAACATTATCACAATCCCATAATGAGTTGAGCCTATATTAGAGGTACTTCAATTAATTTTATTAAACATTTCATGGAGAGGAGGTGCCAGCAACTAGGAAGCTGTCATTGAAAAGACCTTGGAATCAGGCCAACAAATGCAAGAATGCTGCCAAAAGGATACCATAAATAAGCTAATCTTTCTGAAAATCCCACAATTCATGTGAAGAGCCGAACTAGACAAAGAATAAGCATGCCAGATGAATTATCACACATATCCAAGCAAGCCAGTGACATCATGAAGACTGTCATCCAAGTCCTATCAAGGATAGGAAGTAGCCACCCTGGAAGGCCCAGTCAACATAGTCACAATCTGCTTTAACAAGATGATGGGGTAGAGAAGCTAAACAGGTTTCCAAATGTAGCCATATAGAATGATAATTGGAGGGGTCATCATGGGGACAGACCAGGAGTAATGAAACCACTATCCGAAGGACGTCGTGGAGACCATCCAAGAAATAAAGCAGGCTTCAATAAGAATTGTAAGAAAAATCAAACTCCAAGGCATCGTGGAGACCACCAACTCAGGCCAACAAAGATGTCACGAAGACTGTCTAAAAAAAAATCAAGGAACCATAGCCAAAAATTTCATACAAACCACCTTTCCATCAATTTTCCTGGATTTCTGAGACATCAAGGAGACTGTCTGAGTGGAAGCAACAAAGAGCACATGCGTCAAGGGGACTGCCTGAAGGAAATACATAAAAGCTTGTAAAAACAAGCCACTATACTGCAAGAAGAGTGTTAGTCAGCTCTGGAAGCACCTAGACGTCAGTGATGGCTGCCACAAAAATAAAAAAAATTAATCTAGAAGATTGAGAAACTCAACATGAGAAAGAACAGTAAGTGGGAGGGAATTATTAATGGCCAAATTCGCCAATTTATCTACTTCCAAATTTGCCTCTCTGTAGCAATGATGGATTTGAAAGGATGTGAGATTCTACAAAAGGGAAAGGGCATGTTATAGTAGGTAGTTCAAGTGCTAGGATTTAGAGGATTTGTTGGAGAGGGCATCAATAACAATTTGGGAATCCCCCTCTATGATCAACTTAGTAATGCTGTTTGAAGAAGCCAATTCGAGTCCTAGAATTAGGGCACTAAATTCGGCCACATTGTTGGAACCTCTTCTCAACAATTTACATGTTGCTTTGATCACCTCACCTTTGTGGTTTCTTGAAATCAAACCTGCCCTTGATATACCAGGGTTACCTCGAGAGTCCCCATCAAACTTCAGTTTTACCCAACCTTCAGGAGGAGGAGACCACTTGACTTGATTCCTGCCAATTTTCCTTTTATCTACTTGAATTGAGCCACAAGTCAGAGGGGGTTCTAGGCTTCTCCAGACCTTAAGCAACCAATAATCCCAAGAAGAGAATGAGCTCCCACCATGAGAACTTCGAAGCACATGAGATCTCATAACTTCAGAAATGGATGCTTCAATATTTCGAAGAACCTAAGCAACCCCTAGAGATTTTTTCCTAAAAATTCTACTATTATGTTCAAGCTAGATATTCATATTAGTATTGAGGGGCCTATATCTCAAATGTAAGAAAAATAGGCATTCCTGAAGAGAGATGGACAAGCCTGAAATTGTTGTAGAAGTGAACCTTGACGAGGGCTACAACAACCTAGTTTTCCCATAAACCAATACTAACAAGTGGAAGCAAATTCACAAGTGAGCAAAAGATGATCAGTTGATTCCAGGGCCTTGCTGCAAAGTACGCAAGGGAAGAGGGGAGTGATCCCAAGGTGATCCAATCTCATAGCAGTTAAAATCCTATCTTTGATTGCCAACCATGCAAAGGCACCCGCTTTTGGGAGCACTCAACACACCCGAGCGCCAACACAATTTAGAAGGCCACTCAAGAAGACTTTTCACTTTAACCAACACTTTATAACCCTCCTTAACACTTAGGAACCTGAAGGGGACTTATTCCAAATGATTTCATCTTCTTTATTTGAGAATACAAGGCTCCTGGACTCCAATTCATTACTAAATAAATTCTTTAGGGTTTGTGAGAATGACAAAAAATTTACATCTTTCCACTTGGTGATGGGGGGAGAGACCGAGGAGTCAATTGTGAAATAATCACACACCCTACAATCTCAAATCTTCTTCAAAGCCACTACAATTACGTTCCACTTCACTTCTAAACATAGAGGCTGATGACCATTCCATGCATGATCCCAAAACAAAGCTTTCTTACCATTGTGAATGACCCAAGACAGGTGTGGTAGAATAATAGATCTACAAGAAATAATGAAGTTCCATATTTTGGATCCTTTAAGAGGATTCTTAATGGTAAAGATACACTCTCTGTCTAGAGTGTCAAGGTATTTTTGCTTCATAAACTGACACCATTTAGCTCTTATATTAATTAGACATGTGTTGCTCTAATTGAAAATAGCTACTTAGTCATGTCTTTTAAAAAATTAAATATTCATAATGTCATTTGCAATACTATGATTAAGTAATAATTAGAATGGAACAAATTTGTGCTTCCAAAATTCCTAACACTTCAATGTGTCATAGGTGCTCCTCCCACATTTTTATATGGATCAAAATGTCATAAAAGAATACAAGGATGAATTTTCTTATTTTCTTTCCAATATCCCAATTCATGCATGACTAGAAAGTTGCTAGACCATTTATCAAACCAAACAATATGACTAGAAACTCATAGTGCCCGTAGTGACCAAAAAAACTTCTTGTGAATATTGTCTTCCTATAATTTGATATAATGGTATCTTTATTTGAGAAATGTTTTTGAGAAATAGAATGATCCATAAATCTCATCAATTAAATAAAAATCATGGCAATGGGGTATCGGTTCTTGATAGCCTTTTTGTTCAGTACTTTATAATCGATGCACATTTACATTATGCTATCTTTCTTCTTTATAAAAATCATATGTAGAGAAAGAAAAGGGAACTGAGGTGGGTATAATGTCCTCTATTTCTTGTAGTTATTTAATTTCCTTTTCAATTTCCTCCTTATGTCTACTAGGGTGGCAGAAGGGAGTAGTGATGACAGGATTAACAGCCTCCTCCAACTCAATGATGTGCTCAAAGCCTCTATCTAGTAGTATCCCTAGAGGAATATTACTTAATAATTTAATGTTCCTATCCAAGATGCTTCATACATACACATGATATTCCTTCTTTCTCTCAATGGCTTGTGTTATAGTCACCAAAAACTAAGCTACCCACACAAATTCCCCATGATGGAAAATCCTCTCCATTATCTTCATTGATATGATCCTTGGTTATTTATTGATCATTCCTCACAATACCAATTATTTTACCTCCTTGTGTGACCTCTCCTAATGAGTATATCCAATAGATACTTAGGACCATATTTGTGTCTCCTATGTTGAAAACATAGAATCATAATTCATATTGTATCCTCCTAGATTAAGATCCATCTAGGAGATCTTCCTATTGCATTGGATGGTGAAACTATCAACCATCGTAATATTGAGTCCTTCAAAGTCCTCTGTCTTGATTTCTCACTTTTCCACTAATCCCTAATCAATGAAGTTATGAAAGGAACCAATTTCAATGACTATAGCCACCCTTTGACATTGCAAGACCCCATGTATATGAAAAGGGTTGTACCTAAAAGTACTAGAGAGCATGTCAAGAGTTCCTCCCAAGATGTCCTCTTCCTCTTTTGGTTGATCTTCTTCTTCTCCCATCTCCTATTTAAGTTATTCACTTTAAGGTTTTGGTTCCTCAAATTTAAATTCACCATTAGACCTTACCTCAATGTAACACACTTTTCCCTTCCCAAGACATCTATGTCTAGGTGAAAATGGATCCTTATAGCTGGAGCATAACTTATTCCTTCTCAATTCATTCATTTCCTGATGTTTATATTTGATAGAAAACTCTTGGTTTTTGGTACTTTTTTCAAAACGGGATACTTTGGAATGAAGGTTTTAGCTTAGAACTTATTCTTCAACTCAAAAGTCTCTAATTCTAAAGCTTTTTTGATGGCATATTTTAGGGTAGGTGGTTCAAAATACTTGACCAAACCCTTTAGAAATTTAGTTAACCCTTCAATGAAGAACACAATCAATCTTCTTTCTATGGTTTTTGATACTATCAATAATAGATTTTGAAAATTTGTTACATAGTTCTCCACTAATTGACATTGTTTGAGTTGAGTTAAATATTTGAAATACTTTTAGAATCTTTTTGATCAAACCTCTCAATCAAAAGTTTGCATAATTTATTATATAAGGTGATGGATCTACGAACATGAGTGATTTGATCATGATACCACCACTCATGTGAAGTACCCTACAAATACAAAGTGTAAAAATTGATTTCTTCATATTTAATCATTGGTCTAGGGGACAAGTATGTATCTAGATTATGTACCCATGTATGAGTTAACTAAGCATCTGATAGATCCATTATAGGGAGAGAGTGTCAACTTAACCAAATATTAATGCACATCTCTTTGGAAGACTTGCGGCCTAGGCTCAAGTCTATAACCATTATGGGACTTCTTCATGTTCATAATTGGTGAATAAAATTTCACATCAAATATCCTTAGGAAGAGCTCTATATTCAACATGAAAAATACTAATATCATCAAGCAATAAGTTCTAGGCTTCTATTTTTAGAGTGTGAACCTCCTTATTCAGAAAGGTAATTGGGGTTGGCATTACAATTAAGACAATAATAGTATTTTGTGTGTTTCTATGAGTGACATCCAAATCATTACCCTCAAAATAACTTGCTTCACCAGCCAAGTATCTAGGCACAATCATATTATTGTCCATCTTGTGAAGTAACTGTACCATCATACCAATCATTAGACCAAAATTTATTTTGGCTTGTGACCATTTGGGTTTTCATATGAGTTCATTCTCCTCTCTCTTTCTCCCATACTATTAGGCTCTATAATTGGTTTTTTAGGATATGATTGAGTCTCTACACTCTCTATAGATTGAACTTGTTTGATTATCTCCCTTAAGTGATATTCAATTTATGTATCATTGAACTACATAAAAAAATACAAAGTTTAACTTTGAATACATAGGCTAGCAAGATCACCAACTCTAATACCATTGTAATGTCCTCACCAAAAATAATAGAAACCTAATTCTTAACCTTCCATAAACACTTTTTATATGAATAACATCATCATCTCTAACATTCACTTAGATCCTAGACAAATCAAATTAAAATTAATGTTCATGCATCAAGAATATCATTATATTAATCTTGAAGGCTAGTAAAAAAGGTCCCATGCTTACCTTTTTCCTAGGTTAAACCACTTCAGACATAATATAAGAATGAATTTTTCCTTCTGGTTGCATTCATATCTTGTTGAGTCTATCCAAAAGGTTCTCATAACTGGTAAATGCCTTCCCCTACACCAGGGGATCATCTACTACCTCTATCATTATAATGTGTCCCTCACTCCAATCCCTACTCCTCAAGTGAGGGTTTATAACCCCTATTTAGTTCATTTGGAGGAGGGCCTAGCCCCTAAAAATAAAAAATAGACATATCCAACCCATCCAATGAGCTTCTTGACTCCCCTATTGGACCTTGCCACTCCTCTCCTTGTATACCCTTCTCTGTCAACTATTAGGCCAATAAAAATATCATTTAAAAACTTGAAATTGGTATCTACATCTCCTCATATGAGGAAGAAGCTTCTCAACCTAACTATCCTAACAATAATTCAAGTCGTAGGTCTCCCCATGCTAATTACAACCCTCCTCATTTCTTCAACTCTCCTTTTGATGAATCTCCCTTGGTGGAAGAGACCCCTACCCCTCGTGACATTTTGCACTGCAAAGTCCTTAATATTACCACCTTAGAGATTCCCCTAAGCCAAAAACCTTAGAGGGCCTCTTCTCGGGACATAATAGAGGATAATCCTATCTGCAACTCTTGTGTGATGCTAGGAGAGAAGGTTGAGAACCCGTGCAAACTTGTCAATATTCAAAATGACATCCTAAAATGGAAACTTTACCTATGAAATGTGGCCAATAAAAAGATTCATAAATTTGAATCCCTTTCTCTAGCTATATTTATGGAATAGAAAGATGATGAGATTGAGGATAATGTCTAGGATTATGTGAAGATCTTGGTAGAGAAATTTGATAAATGAGAGCATCTGGAAAAAGGTGGTTGAGGATATGAAGAGTGAGGCTGGTAACATGGATAAGTGAAGAGGCTTGGAGAAATATGTGAAGTCTCTTAAGGAGACTCAGGACAACATTCTCAGAAACATGAAAGATATTGTTAATTATTGCAAAGACTGAAAAATACTGCAACTACCCTCTAGGTGTTCCAATATGAGCTTGAGAAAAGAAACAAAACAAATGCAAGATGGAAGAGGTTTTTGTGTAGGATATTTCAATTTTTCCTAAGACACCTAACAAAAATTGTAGCAAAAAGAAGGTAACCAAAGGTAAAGCTATTATTCAACTTGACAACCCTCCAACAAAGGATGATGTTTAGAGGAGTGTTTCCAAGGAGGTGACATTTGAGGAAAAGCTAGAATTCCTCAATAAGGAATGATAGACCATCAAGGGCCTTAAGTTTCTTGTTGACCCATAGCTAGTCTATGCTAGTCTTGTGTTGTAGTTGGTGCAACTGGCATTTTTCTTCTTTTTGTTTTAGTGTTTTTTTCTTTCTTTTGTCTCATTACTAGTGAGATTCATACTATTTTCCTCCATGACTGCTATGTAATGGGTCCGAGCCCTTTCCCGAGTTTATCTTAATGAAAAAATATCAATACATTTTAAATAAAAATGAAAAAATAACTCTCGATCTTCTTATTGTAATGAACAACAAATAACATGTGTGAATATTGATATGTTTCTTATTACAATAATGGTTGTATTTTACTCAGTTTTTTTTACAATATCATTAACTAAAATAACAATTCATAGCAACAATAATGGAAAATTAGATTAATATAAAGTGATCAAAGTTTGCATCCAATGAAGGTAAAATATAAATTATGTATGAGATTTCCCTCTGAAATTGCTAGGATTTTCATCCTAAGATTCACAAATTTGATCATAAGTGCTCAAAACATATTCTAAAAAATAATTTCATTAAGTGTAGATGATAATCTTGGATGATTTTTTTTCTTTTATATCCTCCATAAATAGAACAATTCAACCACCTAGTACACCCATAACTTCAAATTTAAACAATGATCATGGGTAGGAAATATTCCACTTTGAAAGTAGTGACACCAAAAATAGACTATCAAGAATAATACAAAATGTGTTGGGAAGTTAGGAGGAATAAAAAAAATGATAAATATTGGGGATTTGGAGTAGGCCATATCATAAGACTCAAACTATAGGATGAGGCATTGAGGGTTGCACAAAGGGTATGATAGGATGGAGAAGTTTGAAAAATACAATGGTGAGGCAAGTGACAAACAAAATGAATGATAGGATGGAGAAGTCTAAAACTCTAAAAAGAAGAAGAGAAGAGTGGATTTGGAAGGAAGTCATACTTAGGAAGGGAAAACACACAATAGATGAAAATTCAAAAAAAACAAGTACAAACCAAACATGTACATACTTAGATTGACTTGAAATGAGACATGATAGAGGAGGCCCAAAGAAAGTCCTTAAAGTTTCTCTAGCTTTTGATAAGAGGATTTTGAGGGACCTCAATATGCAAAATAATTCATATGAGTGGTTGCAAGCATTTTAGAATGAATCTAGAATTTTCTAGCTACAAAAAGAGGCTTAGCAATCCAAAACTATATTTTCTTCTCAATATTAGTCAAGGAGGGTTGCCAAAGAGTTACAAAAGAGGACTAGAAAGTAAAGGGAATACCAAGAAATATGAAAATATCTATGATAAATCCATTTCCAAGAAAAAAGGATCAAGCAAGAGGGTTTGGGAAAAAAGACTTGATGATAGGATTGAGTCTTCTACTTTTAAATACTTGAGCTGGAATCAAGGCAAAAAGTATCCATACATTGCGAGGTGTGGCTCAATTTGTCTTGTTCTTCAAAGAGAGTTACGAAGGAGTCATAAAAAAAATGACCATTAACAAGCTGGAGCTTGGAGCTTGGAAGGGAAATAATTTTTACCCTCTACTAGGTAACCACATTGGCTAGCAAATAGTCAAAGCCTTTAGCCATAAGAACATATAGAATTGGAGCAAGAAGACATCCTCTGTGTATGGATTGAAAAATTCTTAGAGAGTATAATTTTTTGCCATTAATGGTTGGACATGTTGAGGCATCCATAAATAAAATTTCAAATGAATGGATAAACTTAGGGCCAAACTCAAGAGCTTGAAGCATGACTAGAATAAACGACCATTTAATGTAGTCATGGGCTTTAACAAAATTGTTTTTTTATAAAAATAACTTGTTTCTTAGAATGGCTATCTCATTTCATACCTTTCCAAATTTAATAATATTATGCAAAATATGTCTACTTTTAATGAATCTAATATGTTTATATCAAACAATAAGTAAAAGCAAGCGACGAATATGAAGCAAAAGTGATTTGGTTATGATTTTATCAGAAGTATCTAGTAAAGTGATCAACCACTAAATTTGATTAATATCACCTACTTTAGGTATGAAATTACTACTTCCATTTTTAATGATAGCACCTAAGGAACTTACATCAAAAGTTTCCAAGTAAAATTAGAAGAGATTAGGTCCAATAGTGTCCCATAGAGATTTATAAAACTCACATGGAAACATTTCATAACTAGGGGCTTTGTCATTAGCCATAGAAGAAGTTATTCCATGAATATTTGTCAAATTAAGTAGAGAACCTACAAGGGAAAACAATTACACACTATTTAAGGGCTTTCTCAAACTCAAAATAAGGCACTTGAACCTAAAAAACTATTGATAATGGTGGATGAAAGCTTAGAGGATATAATGAAGCTCACAAAGGACTTGGTGGCTTTCTCTAATATGATTATTCTCTAAGAAATTTGGAAAGCATTCAAATGGGTTGAAAATATTATTTTGAAACTCTATCCTCAAGTTTGAGACAATTTACATGGGTTTTGATTTGAGATCACCAAGCTATATGATTATCAATAATTTGTTTCTACTAGAAAAGTTGAGTAATATGAAAATGTGGAGTGGGAGAGAATGGAAGCACCTCCAACTTGGAAATAACACAATGAAACTCTGAGATGGTGGATTCATATGAGTGACAACAAAACATAGACAACTAACAACCATAAATTTAGAAAAATAAATTAGTTCATTTAATGGAATCATTCCACTATTGGACCTAGCTAATCCCATGAGTAGGATATGGATCAAATTATACATACATTAAATATGGGCCAATGTGGGACTATGATTCAACAATGACATGCTGAAGTAAAATTATGATTTGGGAACTTTTGGTGGAATAGTTTTCCACTCAATACAAAATTAGATCAAAAACTAATTTGAAAGGACAATATCTGGCAATGGATACACTAATAATTGAAGACAATGGGAAAAGGAAAATATAATTTATACTTAAACTATAGCTCTATCAAGATGTTTAATAAAATGACTACAATTTTTTCCACATATACCATGGGCAACTAGAATGGTGGTGACCAACATTTGGATTAAAAAGACCCAATTTAGTGTGTATGTTATACCAAGCCTCTCTTTCGTTGGTTGTCCATCCTATAAAAAGATAGCCATATTTATCAGATTCCAAATCAACTATATTCAAATCCCCACATGAGTCAAGAGGGAGTGGTAGGAGACTTTGCAATCAATTGCCAAAGAAAAGATATTTCAACATTATTGAAAATGCAAATATTAACAACTCAAGGAGAGTGATTATTAAGATTAAAGAGGACCTGCAAGGAATGATTAGTGGGGTCACATCCATGAGACATTATGTGTTGCTACCACATTGGTAAAATGAAAGTTGTAAATCCTCCATGATCTGACTCACAATCACTACACAAAAGTTGACTTTTTTGGCCAAATGACATGGTAAATAATAGAAAGTTTGGAATATGTAATTTTTAAATCCTATAAATAAAAGACATCAAGTTTTGAAAATATTTATCCAAAATCCCAATTGATGTATTTCCTTCTTGGATTAGTAAGATCTCAAACATTCTATGAAATAAAATTCATGGTGGATAGGAATTGAAGGGCATGCCATCTACATCAATCTCATCATTAGCTCCATAACTAATCTTCAAGAAGTCCTCCACTATGAGTTTCACCATTTTTGGAGATCAAAACCCAACAAATTCTCCAATATGACACAAACTCACCTTATTCTATTTCACAGGATAAAATATATGAATGATGACAGGTAGAAGGAGAAGGTGGCCACATAACTAGTCATGAGAAAAGAACAATAGGAGGAAGTGGTATTTTGTTGAAATGAGGTTTGTTTGTTTCTTGGGAAAACTCCCCTATGGGTTGAGAGTCAACTATATGTTTCATTTTTTTAGGATTTGAAATATTAGGCCCAATAACCAATAGGTGAGGATTCACACCTTTAACTCCAAAATTTCATTTTTTTTTTATTGAGCTCACTATACTCTAGTATTCGTCAATTTTTTTGAGGTAGAGAATCACTAAAAGGCTACTTGTAGCAAAGCTTAGATTGTTGGGTTCCCAAATGAAAATCTCAAATTTTTGTGATATGAGGATTTTCGCTAATAATAGGTGTTTGGAAAGTTGAGATATATAACCCTTTGGGTAAGGATCTAAATTCCTATTTGGACTTCTATTGAATCCTTAAGGTCCTTCGACACACCAATCTCAACACAAACCCTTTTTGAGGGTGAGCTAAGAAGTGTTCTTGCTCAACATGTATAACAAACCCTAATGAAGTTGTGATGTGGTCTTGGAAGGGGTAGAGTGGTAAGGTGAAACCTAGGAGTTCAACCCAAATTGAGACTTAAAGAGAACTTTCCTTAGAGACAATGAAGTTTTGAGTTGATTGGGAAAAGACTAACAAAGAGAAACAAATGTACCAGGGTCCATGTTAAAAATGTTGGAGCAGCCAAGATTTGCTTGCAAACTCAAAACAATCAACAAATGAGAATATGCAAAATGAGAAAATATCAGAAGCATGTGGTGTGCTGTAAAATGTACAAATGAGCCTTGCTTATAAAGGCAAGCAAGAAGAGGTGAGAAGGTAGGAGTCAAACTTTGACTACTCCTCCAAGTATGAAACAAGTGTAGGACTCTATGGACAAGTGTTGGGACAAATGGTGAGTCTACATGAGGTGAGACAAAAGTCTAGATAACTTCTAAGTGAGGTTAAGTGTAGTGTGAATAAGACTCTACTACGTAGGCTAAAAGCTAATTGGTTTGATAATACCTCTTTTCACACTAACAAAAGGATGGTCATAACAAACTTGAATTCTAAAAATAGAAAATAAAGGAAGCCTTCATAAGGTTTTTAGATAGCCTCCATGCAAAGTACATGAGGGACCTAGGTGGAGTTGACCTTGTAAGATTTGGCTATAAAGCCACCCAATATTGTGAATGAGTGAAAAAAAACATAAATAGAAAATTAGAAATGATAGAATAAAATGTATTTTATTCAATAGGAATGCAACACATACAAGCATGAATGATTACAAGGAAAGCAATAGGCGAGTATATATATGATGTACACCTAAGAGACTAAAAACACAACCAATGCAGGATAGAGTGAAAAAGTCCCCCACTAAACTTAACTAAGTGTGATAATGACCTAAGTATGAATTCCACATAACATTTCTAAGTATGAATTCCTTGTGGAGCAATTGCTCGTACCAACATTCGATATCCCAGAATCAAAACTAGTGTGTGATGTTGTTGGTCCTAACTCATTGTGGTACCATGATACATTTGACTACATCGAACATGGTATCATACCCCCTCACTTGACAACCACCGAAAAGTAAAACTTTGCCCATAGGACATCTCGATTCACATTCCTAGGAGATACCTTATATCATTGAAGTTTAGAGGGTACTTTACTCTGATTTCTTGACTCAGAAGAAGCATAAACCACTCTACAAGAGGTACACAGAGGAATTTGTGGGTCCCACTCTAGTGGACCTTACCTAGCACAAAATTTACTAAGAATAGGATACTATTGGCCATCTATGGAGCAAGAAGCTATTGCCTACACAAGAAATTTTTTCCAATGTCAATAGTACAGTGACCTCATTAACGCACCAGCACAAGAGCTAAGACCTATCACGACACCATGGCCTTTTTTGCAGTGGGGATTAGACTTGGTAGGTAAGATCTCTCCTGCCTCTTCAAATGGACATAAGTTCATTATTGTAACCACAACTGAATACTTCACAAAGTGGATAGAAGCAATTCCATTAACCTACATCATCGGTAAACAAATATCCAAGTTCATCTTGAATTATATAATATGTCGATATGGAATTCCCCAACCATCATAACAGACAATGGGACCTCGTTCAAGAACCAATATGTCAAAGAGATTTGTTCCAAGTTCTCTATCCACCACAGATTCTCCACGCCCTACTATCCCCAAGGAAACAGTCATGCTGAAGCGTCTAACAAAACCATCCTAAAGATATTAAAAAATACTATTAATGATGCTGACTGTGATTGGTATCTACAACTAAACCCAACCCTATGGGCTTACCGAACCAATATTTATACGCCAACAAGTACCACACCATTTTCCTTGGTCTATGGATCTGAAGCTATCTTACCTATCGAAGTTGAAATCCCCTCTCTGTGAATATCACTAAAAGGAATGGTCAGCAATGAAGAGCATTAGATGTCCAGATTAAATGAGTTGGAACTCCTAGATGAAAGAAGTTTGAGAACATTAAACCATCTTCAGGTTTATCGGAATCAACTCAAAAAAAGTTACAATAAAAAGTGATGAGGGCGAAGCCTAAGACTTAGAAAATAACCCACAAACAAGAGAATAATTTTATTATGCAGAAAATGGAGCTTCTTACATGCAGAGGACCTCAAATCCCCAAGTTCTACAACACATGCAAGTTACAGACAGCTACAAAATAACCCTTTCGCAATATGCGAGCTTGTCCCCAAAGTTACCCAAAATTAGAAACCCGCCCATAAATAGAGCTCCTCATTAGTTTGGAGCCAAAACAACATTCAAATTTGAGTTTAGGCGGTTTGGTGCTGAAAAATTACAACTTGAAGTTCAAATTTCAAAAGAACATTTGCAATTGTATCTTCTAGAAAGTGCGCCAACTTCCCGGGGCCATAACTTTTGATCGGGGACTCCGATTCGCGAACCGTTTGAATTGTTGGAAAGGTCTCAAAGTCAATAACGCGCTTAAAATTTTCTATGCCAATTTCGGCAAGTTTCGGGGCCCATCCGGGAACTCTAAG